>OW964184.2:7200000-7835117 GCA_943136025.2 Agrotis puta | reverse complement strand
TTAGAGATAGTTAAGTCTAAAAATTTGACATTTGAAAATTTGTACATATTTTTCTTAAATTAATGAAAATTTTTACCTTATTAGATAGCTGTCCCTGACGAAAGACCGTCCGCAGACGCTGCACTCGTAGCAGGAGCCGGTGGAGTGCGTGCGGATGTGGAGTGCGAACTGGGACTTGGATGTGAACGACATGGAGCAGCGGTCGCAGTTCAAGGGCTTGTCAGCCACGTGAGACCACCTAGAGACAAAGACAGGTATTGTACCCACATGTACCAGATTTTTTCCCAAAGGAAAACTTAAAAGCAAGAACGCGTCGCATGCATTGTATTAGTTATAAATAAGCCAATGCACTTTTTGAGCGTAAAAAACTATCGCCAAAAAGCCACCTTTTTATTTCGGGGGTGATATAAGGAACCGCGAAAAATATGTCAACCCACCTGTGCGCTGTTACGTAGCTCTTCACAGCAAAACGTTTCTGACAAATATCACAAGCATAAGGACGTTCACCTGAAACACAACAAACTTTTCTGAAAAACGTATCTTACTAGAGTGAGAAAAAACGAAATAAAAGCAATGCATTCGTCAAAATCGATGAAAGCAAAAATGAGGGTAAATGATGTTAGAAAGACGGCAAGATGCGATTAGAGAGTGATGCAGTCTGAAATTAATGAATGTAAGCCAAGAAATTATAATAAGTAAATAATAATACTGAAACTCAAGTGATGATGTAGCGGATGATTAAAATTAAAACTTACAATAAGTTGCCGGTGCCACATCATTAAATTCAGAATGAGTATCTGCCTGTTAAAGCAATTTGCCGTCTTCTAAACGAACCATAGCTATCTTCCAACCTCGTGAATAACTCACTACTTTCTATAAATAGAAAGCTACCAGACGAAAAACATTATTCAAGTGTGTATATTACATGCGTTTTTTGCTTTGCCATCACAACGGGCATTTGAGGTACTAAACATGCATTCATATATTAAAGCTTTGTGTATTTTCATACCCTTCTTGCCTTATTTCTAGTCAATGTTGTTTTTCACAGTTATGGAACTTTCCTCTACACGTCCGCCCAACATGCAACGGTTAAGTTTAGAGACTTGCCTACCGTAATATAAATAAACTAAATCTTAATTGTTAGTGTTACAATGTTTTTTATCTGTTAGACACACTAAGCTAGCACTATGAATCATTTGTTTACAGACAATGATTCACGTAGTACTGTTATGGCGCTTGTACACACAGCCGTGGCTTTGTTTCAACAAACAGATATCGGTCACTGTGTACCTACTGAGGTACACTCGCTTTGTAAGCACATGACTCCAGACTGGACTATTTTGAATAGAACCTTCGTTACAGTATTAGGTGGCCGATGTTTGTTTGTAAAAATTGAAGTAAAACCGGTTGTGTGTACAAAACTGGCTAATATATGGAACGCGATGTAGTCGTACCGGTATGGATTCGCTTGTGAATGTTGAGCGTGGATTTCTGCGTGAAGCGTTTGTAACAGACATCGCACTCGAACGGCCTTTCCCCCGTGTGCGTACGCATGTGTATCTCCAGGTACGGCTTGCAAGTGAACGCCGCCGGGCACTCCATGCATTGGTACGGACGCCCTTGCACTGACCACCCGCGCACAATATTAGTCGATATACATTTCTTACAATATTATTATGTACGATACACATTGAATGAACATACTCACAATAGGACTTACGATTAATTAGTTATGTGGCACCGACAACTTTGAATTGGAACATAAGAAAATACAGTAAGAAAATGTGGCACAAATCTTACAGAATAATTGCATGTGAATATGAATGTTCTAACAAAGAAAAAATATATCAAAAGCGTGCGCAGAGCGTTGTCGACTGACCTGTGTGCGTTCGTTTGTGTATATTGAGTGTAGATTTTTGCGCGAATCTCTTGAGGCATACGTCACACTGGTAGGGCCGCTCCCCGGTGTGCGTGCGGTTGTGGATCTCCAGGTACTGCTTGCACGTGAAGGCGGCCGGGCACTGCAGGCACTGGAAGGGCCGCCCCTGCACTGTGGACGAGCGACACGTTAGCTCACTGCGGCCACCCGCCTCCCCGCGTGCACGCACTCTAGTAGCCCACATACATCCCTCCCTAGCGCCGCTGGCTCGCAGGCCGCCCACGTACCTGAGTGCGTCCGCTTGTGGATGTTGAGACTGGACTTCTGAGTGAAGCGCTTCAGGCAGATGTCGCACTGATACGGCCGCTCGCCGGTGTGAGTGCGCGTGTGTATCTCCAGGTATTGCTTGCAGGTGAAGGCCGCTGGGCACGACAGGCACTGGAACGGTCTGCCCTGGACTGGTGCCCAACACATATATTATAGCGGCGGCGAGCCCGCAAGGACGCTAGACGCCCTCGCTCTACGGAGGTCGCGGCGCGGACCGGTCGCCGCTCGCCGCGTTCTCCGCTCCAAATCTTTCACTACGTTAATTACTGAAAGGCTCGCGATCGCTCTGTCGGGAGAGATTCGGAGGAGAGGCGGAGTGCGAGTGGAGAGAGGCGTGGGCGGGCGGTGCCAGTCCGGCCCGCGGGGTCACCCACCTGTGTGCGTCCTCTTATGTATATTGAGGCTGGACTTCTGCGTGAAGCGCTTCAGACACGCGTCGCACTGATAGGGCCGCTCCCCTGTATGCGTGCGCATGTGAATGTCCAGGTAGGGGCGGCGGGCGAACGCCGCCGGGCATTGCCCGCACGCGAAAGGACGCCCTTGCACTGCGCCCAGTGCACACACAAAAGCGAGTAACGCACGTCGCCGACGCATGCCGTGCCGTTGGCCGCCCGCCCACTGCCAATCTCGACCGCATCGAGCGTCGCACGCGGCGACCGATTCGCCCCCAATTTTGTGAACCCAATTTTGAAGCCAGCACCGTATTAAGATGCGATGCTGGGGCGCCAAGAATGCGTCTTTGCGGCGATTGCATTACCGCTTTTGTGAATGAATTAATATCCATGAAGAAATGATAAAAATGATAAATGCTAAAACACCGAGTTGTATGCAGAATGAGAGGAATAAGAGGGGCGAATGACCGGCAGATTATTAATAATATGACAGGCGGGAAATTATCAGTGATTGCAGAAGTACGTAAAGCGCGCGTTGAATGAGTTAAAGAAATCGAGATGTTAGTCGAAAGCAACGAGATGGAAGCTATCAAAAACAGGGAGAGTAAAACAACGGGTTAGGCGGGCAACGGAAAAATAGGAGCGAAGCATGACGCTAAATGAAATGACTGCATGACGAGTCGCAAGTTAAACGCTAATCGTACCGAAAGGAGTAATACTGCGGATTATAATATATGTGGGCTACTAACCCGTATGTATTTTTTCGTGCAAATTGAGCGCGCACTTCTGCGTGAAGGACTTGAGGCAGACGGTGCACTGGAACGGCCGCTCCCCTGCGCCGCCAACACACGGACACGGGGGGACAGAGAAACAAAACAAAACCACGATGGACAAATAATTCTACTGAGCTTAGTAACCGAATGCCGATTGCTTCCAACTGACTACCATGAGGGAATTTAACCACGTTATTTGTCCATCAGACATTCTCTCTCCTATAACTTAACGGAAATCATCACAACGTACACATGCTTTACTTAACTGTTTGTGAATAGTTTTTGAGCGTGTGTAACCTAATGTAAGCTTTAAAAATAGACTGAGACGAACAAATGCACCACTTCCAAATCGCTAACCATGTAAAAAGGAAAGATATTCAAACAAAAATTTTAAGGTACATAATATAATATTAGGTCAGGGAGCCCTTAAAACTATTCACAAAACATAGGTGTCAAAGCCACAACGTGGTAAAATTGAAATTAAAGATATTTTAAAGCATTGTGGCTTCGAGACCGAAACAAAATAAATGAAATATCAAGGGACCCACCGGTGTGTATACGTTTATGAGTACCAAGGCTGGACTTCTGCGTGAACCGCTTGTCACAGATGTCGCATTGATAGGGGCGCACTTTGTTGATCAGCGATTGGATGTGCTCCTCTAGAAATACCAACAAAAGTCAGCTAAAATATCGGTTCAGCTCGACGCGCTACTAATGTTACGCCTAGTAACGTGAGCTAACGTATAATAACAAATTCATTGTACTACTTAAGGATTTTAGGGGAAAATGCCTACCAGTGTGTATTTTCCCATGTCGTCCCAGGCTCGACTTCTGAGTGAAGCGCATAAAACAGATGTGGCACTGGTACGGCCGCACTTTCTCTAACAGGGCTCGTCTGTGCTCCTCTATAAGTTATACGAGTTACGATATAGCAACACAGCACCCTCTCAAACAATATGTATTTCATTAAATTACCTAATATGTTACATAAATGAAACCATTCACACACATTCAGGGGGAGGTAGACTATCTCTATTACATAATACACGTTAGTACCGTTCTGCCTCAAGGAAAACGTCACGCACAAGTAGGCAGAAGGTATAGGTAGGGACCCACCGGTATGTATTTTTCCGTGCCGGCCCAAACTTGATTTCTGGGTGAATCTCACAAAGCAGACGCCGCATTGGTAGGGCCGGTCCTTAGCCAGCAGCGCACGTCTGTGTTCCTCTGAACGAAACCATCGAAAGAGTCAGAATACGGCTTACATTCAAGTGAACGGACTAAGAGAAGGCTTGAGGAGCCGAGTGAGGCTGCGGGCAGTAGGTATGCTGCAGCGATAGAGTCGGCACGGGCGCTAAAGATATCAACCCACCCGTGTGAATTTTCTTGTGTCGGTTGAGGCTGGAGCTCTGCGTGAACCGCATCTGACAGAGATCACACTTGTAGGGCCGGTCCTTCACCATCAACGCGCGCATGTGCTCATCTAGAACCCAGGCCACATTCCAACAACACACGCTCGTTTGTCTACACCATGTTATACAAGAACACACAATCGATTTCCCTGTGATAGCAACGACACAGTGCGGTATGTGCGTACCGCATCGGATCCATTGTGAGTTCTTTACCTCCCCCTGTTTACCTCACATCAACGAAGCCTTCCTCACGCCCTGATCTTTTTGCGATAACAGTATTAGCTCTATTGGCACAACTCAAAAACTATTCACATGTCGTATGTTAAGCATATGTATTGTCAACTATTTCAGCGAATTGTGTGTCGCACCAGTGTCCTACTTGGCTATATGTATTTTTAGTACGTGTAGTTAATTAGATTCAATATGATAAGTATAATGGATGGTATATAAACAATATTGTATAATATAGGTGTCTGAATAAAAGTTGTAAAAAGCTCCGTCCAGAGGCCGCGTGCTTATAATTAAATATAAATAAGCACCATGAAATAAAAGTAAAATATAGTAGGTTACTCATTACCTAATGAAGAACACATAATGAAAGAAAGGAGATACGACATTTTCATCTTTTATGGGTAGGTATATAAAGATCAATGGGGAAAGACCGGATAGTTACACGAACTTGACCAATTCTCATGAGGAGCGGAATCACTATCTACTTACATAAATAATATATAAAAAAACATTTGTGCGTGAAAAATATAAAATAATGCTTTCCTAGCAAAACGTAGGTAATAGATAAATATGTAGCACATTTAGCGTAAATAAAATAATAGGTATGAGTATAAACAAGATAAAGACAATACATATAAAATACAAAATAGCTCGATTATCAGGGCGTCAAAACAGGATATAAGCCATAATCAACAACAGGTAGCCAATGGAGAATTTAAAACAATAACAACAAATAATTTTAAATATTTCGGTTTCGCGGAAACAGGAGGAGGTCAACTTGAAAATATAAGAGTCCAATTTGTTTCATATAAGTTTTTGAGCAATCCCCTCATGGTACATTCTAAAATTGGGAATTTATTTATTTAGTTTTTTCAGTTCAGTAGGTAAAATGTAACTTCCATATAGATCTCCTAATACCTCCATCCTAAAATCAGTGTTTAAACATTCATCCCTAGAATAATAAAAAATAACAGAGTTTGGGGGGAAACCTTTCAGAGATAATATATTTAAATGCAAATACTAAAACTCAAAATGTATTTTGGTAGGTACAAAAAAGTATTTTTTTTTAATTACTGGCAGTTTAAAAAATAATATGGAAATTACATTAAATTGCATTCAACAGTGATGCTGTAATTATCAGTCATCGTTTTAATATATCACAACAATTATATCAGTCAGCTATCATATATTATAAATCAATATTTTTCAAGCGAACATGTTCATTGCACAAAATAAGATTAATTAAAATATTTATGCGAGCATTGAGCAAATGAGCATTAAACAATTAGTGTTTGAAAAATATTATTTTATGCAGGCGGTCGAAAAACAGAGTAATCTAACTATCGAGTATCATTATACAACTGTTTGTCGAATGCCTGTAAACAACACCGAGATGCTTCAGATGCAACAAGTCCATATTAGGGTTAGTTTACACTGACCTGTGTGAACACGTTTGTGCGTGTTGAGACTGGACTTCTGCGTGAAGCGCTTGAGGCAGAGGTCGCACTGAAAGGGGCGTTCCCCTGTGTGTGTGCGCATGTGCACCTCTAAGTACGGCTTACGGCAAAAAGCTGCATCGCACACCTACATCAACGATAAAACAAAATGTTCAGTACGTGTATTACTCGCTGAAATACCTAGGCGGTTTCACAAAGGTGTACTCCTACCCTACCCGAAAACGCCAATACTCCTTCTGAAAATATCTGAAATTTTCTGTCGGAATAAAGCGTAAAAGTAACTAATCAGACGGTAAAGACCGTTCCTTATCTTCCGGTTATCCTTACGGTGTATCATCATTTTACCCCATGGTGTTATAAAACTACGTTCTGCGTTGGTTTTACACCTAAACCTAAGGATGCGTCCACACTATACCTATTCACATATTAATTATGTAAATATAAAACAAGGTTATTTAACAATGACTTGAAAAAAACGTTTAATGAAGCCAAGCCAGTTCTTTCCGTCATTATGATCCTTTTAATGTTCTAGAGCTAAATTATAATGATCTACCTATCGAAGGACAAAAGTTTTTGAATCCTTTTTTATACGCTAAAACTTTTTTTATATACGATGGGTTTGCTCTTGACCTTAGTCTAAATCAGGGGTAACAAAGACAAGGTCAACGATGGCGCGAGCTTACCTAGAAGAAACCTGTTCACTCTAACTTTGAAAAGATTAGGGTTGTATGCGTTCGGTAACAGCTGCAGGCTGAGAGTTCCACTCCTTCGCTGTTCGCATTATAATAGACGCTTGGAAACAATAGGGTAGGGCTCTTAACCAATTCTCAGAGAATAAAAAGGCGGCACTAGTTACATTGAGCGCTAACGTGAACGGTAACTAGATACCTGTTTTTGGTACAATATAATAATTTCGGCAACCCCGAACGCCATTTTATTGGGGTGCTAAGCCAAACAATGACGGACCCTTACAAATTGTACCCCTACCTGAACCTACGTACGTAGGTCAATGCACAGCTGCTTACGGATGTAACTCGCAAACACTCTGGCAATTTTTGTAATAAACGAAGAAACTTTGCGTTTTGATATATTAAAGAGTGCGAGTTGGCTAGAATGGTTATAAACAGTTGCAGGTATGTTACTTTAATTAAATATGTAGGTAATTAACGGCTTTCAAAGAAGTGTATTTTTATTTCTTCATTATCGAAAATATTCACGATGATTCGCTTTTATAGCTGTGATAATAATATGCTTTAAATGCAATTCTAAATAATCCTATTTATTTTGTAAACCATCCTACCTAGCTAACCATCATGCAGCGGTATTTATAACCTTTAACATAAACGTATACTTACAGTGCACTGAAAAGGTTTGTTTCCTGAGTGAAGCTTCATGTGAACATAATAGGAGGAAGCCGATGACAAAACTTTGCCACAGACCTGGAAGAAGATATATTCAAAATGGTAAGTTTTTTTTTATTTTCTATAAGTTTGGCATAAAAGTAGATGTTTTTCAATATTAATTTTCCAATCACCCATTTTTATGTACGAGGGGCGTTCAATGTATTCTCGGTATGGGTATGTTAGAAAAAAGATACAATCTTGAAAAAAATATATTTATCAATAGAGTCTTCCATGATTTCAATACATTTGTTTGAACACGTAATAAGTTTTTCTATTAACTAAAAAAAAAATTTTTCTTCTTGGCCCGAAAAATGCTCGTTTACAAAGGACTTGAGCTCATTATTGTCAGCAAAGCTCTTTCCCTTGAGGTCTTTTTTAAAATTTGGGAATAAAAAGTAGTCACTGGAGGTCAGGCCCGGACTGTAGGGTGGGTGGTCAATTTCCTCAAACCCAACACTCTCGTACAGTAGCCTTGGAGAGCCGCGCAATGTGAACCGGTGCGTTGTCGTGAAAGAGCAACACAATCTTTGTCAGCTTTCCTCTTCTTTTTTCTTTTATTGCTTCTCTCAAATGGCGTAAAGTGGTTGGGTATTTTTCTGCGTTGATAGTTTCACCTTGTATTGTGTACTGGATCAATAGTATTCCTTTAGAATCCCAGAAAACTGTGGCTATGATTTTGCCAGCGGATGGAGTGACTTTGAACTTCTTTGGAGGGTCTGATCCCTTTTTGTGCCACTGCATAGACTCCTGTTTACTCTCAGGGTCATAGTGATGAATCCACGTTTCATCACCTGTAACTATCCTTTCGAAAACACTTGCTGAATCGTCGCCACTAAGCTCTAAAAACTTCTTAAAAGTGTCAACTCGCGCCTGCTTTTGAATCGCAATGAACATGCGCCGCACCCATTTTGCCACTTTTTTAAGGTTAAGATAATCATGTAGTATAGTATGAATAGTACCAACGGATAGCTTAGCTATTTCTCCCAACATCTTGATTTTTACTCGTGCATGTTCTAATACAAAATTTCGATAATTTTCACATTTTCTTCGGTAGCCGCCGAGATTGGTCCATCTGGGCGGGGATCATCCTCGATACATTCCCTGCCTCTTTTGAATTCACTTGACCACCTCTGTACGGTCGATAATGAAGGAGCAGAGTCTTGATAATCGGCTGCCATTTCTTATGGATAGTTTTTTGAGATTTTCCTTGTTTTGTGAGGAATTTAATCACCGCACGATGTTCGATTTTCTTCAACATTGTCGCGTCAGTCATTTTCGTCGTTGCTGACTGGAGGTAGCACACAAACTAATGTAGTTATCAACATGAAATTTTATATAAATAACCTCAAATATTGTTGTTAGCTAATGATATATTTTAATTACCCACAATAATATCAAATCACCTCGATACCGAGAATACATTGAATGCCCCTCGTAGTTAATATTCGTCATAAATGAACACAAACTACCATTTGCAGTTCGGGACTTAACCTTGTCAAGTCAAGCGTGGTCTGAATTTTAATGCAGTCAAATGTTTTACGTTTAGGATCGGATAGGTATTTTAATTTAATAAGGTGTGTACTGATCGGTGTTACTGCTGTAACGGACAATTCGCAGCGAGCAACACGCCAGTTATTGATCGTTGCGTGTGCCTTGTTGTTTTCCTGTATCGACTGCGCGAGCGGTTGCTATGTAACACGTTACATTACGCCTCGTAACGCCGATCTGTACCCGCCTTTAGGTATATGTGATGTGTTATAGTAGGAATTACTTATTCATTGGGAGGAAACAATATTTTATTTGGTGAAAGGAGACTGATGAGAAGAAAAACTAGTTTATTTTGTTAAAAGGAATTTACCAAAAGGGACCAAGTACCTATAAAGGAATAAAAGAAAAGTATAGAACACCATGAAATTGTAAGGAAACTTTATATTTATTCTCGCTCACCTTACAGGCCTGAGGTTTAGATCGTGGCGTCGACTGACCCCCATTTGACACTTCCATTTTAGTTTGAACTGATCCCATGTCCACTCCCATACCCTGTTAAAACGGTTACATTTATATTTAATTCGTAAGATTGAGGTTAAAATATTGAAAAGTTATTTAAATCTACGAACATAGTGTACCTGAGAACATTGACGTCCGTCCATGTCCATGTCAACTCCATCGTCGTCCATTCCTTTGAAGCTCAGCTGGAAATAAGAAGAGAAACGTTACGGAATGAGTTTCTTTCATGGTTTATCAATTTGAACAATTTTGGCTAACAACTTATGTGGTTTTATTGATCACGGCAGATGATGCAGGACAGCCACGGTCTTTCTTTCCTTTGTGGCTATTTCGACTCAACTCATCAACTAAGCGCTGATGCTAACCCGAAGAGTTAGCGCTCTTGTTCTTGTTTGGTTAGTAAACTCACCTCGTCGTCTTGTTGTTGCATTTCCTGTTGTTGATGGTGTTGTTCCATGAGATCTTGCTGATGTTGTACTTGCTGTTGTACTATGAGGCTGTCTTTAGAATCCTCTTGGTGTGTCTGGTGATGTTGGTTCATGTTGATAATGGAAGCATGGCTTGAATCTGACCGTATTATTGTTGGGGGACCGGAGTGTACGTGTGGATGAGATGTGTAGAAACTGCAACGCAACAATGCTTCGTTTAATTTTCATTTACTGTTCCACATTTTTTTTTTCACTTGTTCAGCAAATTATTATTTTTAGTATCGTTGTTTTTAAACGTCTAACACTACATTGGACCTTAATATTAGTTTGAAATTGGAACGAGAAATCCAGGGTTACTAATAAATTCGTTTTGGTTTTTTTATACCGGTTTTGTGACAAGCATACGGCCCACCTGATGGAAAGCGGTCACCGTAGCCTCTGGATGCTTATGCTTCGTTATTCGTGGCTTAACAATGAACACAGACTGGAATACTGGACTGTAGTTACTTGGGGTCTTCTCATTCTCATTACTATGTTTTCTATGTTTTCTACTCCAGAACGCGGAATAGGAACCTAAATATCATCGGCCATCATCTTCAGTCTTACCTCATGGGTTCAGCCTTGATTTGCTGTTCGAACATGGAGATAGTGGCGAGTAGGTCGCCAGGGGGTGGCACGGGGACCCCCACGCCCCGTGCCACACCCCCGACGCCTACGCCCCAGTGTGCTGGAAAACTAATGGCGACTACTTTGCTCCTCCATTTTCAACCTCTGCCACCTGCAAAGAACTTCATGTCAAATAGCTATTAAGTCACTTGGCCTACCTCAATAGGAAGTTACTAGGTAATACCTTTATTTACCTTCTGTTTTAAAAGTTAGGGTTGGTTTTGGTTTACACTACTATGAAGGTGAAACGGAATACTCACAACCACTTCGAAGAAAAGCTTTGATTTTTAACCCAAAGATCTGATCGAATGTCAATTAATACGAAAATGGTTGAAATAGTAAACTAAGGTTGTTTTTGCTAAATTTGTTTATTTCAAGTGACTGTTGACAGATGGAGGACATTGATGTGTTCACCCTTAATATGGTCGCATGTCGGCGATTGTTTTCATTTCGTTGATTTCCGAAAGTAAAAATATTTTGAATAATGTTGTTTCTTTTAGAACTCTTTTTTTTTCTTGGAACTGTTTTATATTCTATCTCTTTAGCTGTGATATTCCACGCACAAATACATAACTCACTTTAAAGCCATAGTACTATCCCTTTTTTTACCCTTAGTGGCTTAGAGGAGGGGACCAAGACGGGTATAGTATTGTATTGGCTATCAGAAAAATATTTTTCAGTTAACAATGATTATATCGTCATTATTAGTTAATAATGATAATGACGGAGTTTAACCGCGACCGCATACTATAAGAATTTGTTGTCAGAAAAATTCAGATGCCCACCGCATACTATTACAAATTTTGATCCGGAAACTTTTACAATACAATATGTATGCACCGAGTGCTTTCCGTCAAGCATCACAATTTTTTCTGATAAAGAAATTTCTTACAGTATGCAATCGCGCTCAAAGTAACAAACAAAAAAAACAACTGAATTAAGATCCTCCTCGATTTTCAATGTCTGTTATAAAGGACGATGAATAAGTCTATGCAAGAATTGATGTTACCTGCACAATGACTGAAAAAACTTCTGCTTATTGTTATTTACTCAGGGTCCATGAAGAAATACACGCTTTCAGAAATCTGACTTATTCATAAGCGCCATTTTTTTCGGCTTCAAACTAAATACGTAGGCACTTTAATTTCGTAGTATTTTACAAATAATTAATTTATAGTACCTACACTGGCGACATTATCTCCGATTGATAAAATAAATAATTGAATTATTTATATAAACACCAAACCAAACAAAATAGGTATTAATATATTATAGGTACCTATTTTGTAGCGGCGCACTGCTTCATAAAAATATGAAGGGTTAGACAACTAATTGGAAGAAAAATTGTAGATATTCCAAGGGTATCTATTACCTTATGTCTTATATCACGGCAGGTAGGTAGAGAACTGAATGTGCTTAGGTACACAGTCAAACCCATTAGAACAAAAATGTAAATAATTTGAAATTTTGAAATAAAAAGCTTAGGTTTGCGTGAAATAAAAATATAATTAAAACAAAAAAATACAAAATCAAATGGTTACAAATCAGCAGAAGATACAGGACAGCAAAAAAAAAAAAAAAGTGATACGTAAAAAAATACATAAACGCATAGTAATTATTAGGCAAACAAAAATTACGTCAAACAAAAATTTTAATACGGTTAATAAAACAAATAATTCCAAACAATAACAAAACAGGTTAGACATTACATTACATTGCGGTTATATTTATATTGTTAGGCCGTTGACTGAACAGTAGATAGGTGCATTAAAAAGCCGGAGATATGAATGCGAACGCAATAGATAGGTAACTATATATGCATGTATACTATTATAATAGCTTACACTCACACAAGGGCGCTTATCTTTAGCATATTTGTGTAGCATATGCAGATATGTATGTAAACTTGTTCACATATACAGCGGCAACTCTAATCGCTAGATACACGAAAGTGTAAACAAGAAAACATAATGAGAACAGCTAAAATGTCTAACAAATATTAAATGGCGGAAGCTCACCGACTGTCTCCACCCAGCCTCCCCCCGGCCATCAATAAAATGGCCAATTCGTTATTGAATTTTGTTCCCAACTTTCAAGTCGAGGCTGCGCGACGCCGGTTGTCATACGACATGTAATTTAGTAACCAATACAAGTCTAATGTAAACAAAACGGGTTTATAATACTTTATTCAACGTTTCGGTGAAAGTTATGTCATATTATCCCGAGCTAAATCTACAGAAAGTACTTTGTGATAATACTCTTTAGTTACTATCTGTAAACATAAACATCGTTTGCTAACGAAAGACTTGTAGCTATTGGAAATACAACGACCTTTCATAATGTATGGAGGGAATGAGATACAAATTTATTATTATTTCTTTTTTATGCAAAATGTTAGGTTTCATCGCGCTTATGTTATTATATCATTATATATGTATAGCAAAAGTTATATTCTACTCACATAAGTAAAGAAACACCTAAATATAGTAGTGTATACAGAATCACATAAATTATATCACTAATTACACAATTTCGTTAAGATTGGCCATTCGAATTATGTTTTTCTTAGACACCGACATAAAATGGCTGCTACCTCATTGTTCTGCGCGTTCGTTCGTGCGCATAGAAGCCGTGAACGCTTGGGGACGACTTCTCCGCCAATTAAAATTATGGCGCGAAATTTAAGGCGTCGTTAACTACAATTTAATGTATTATTTATGATAATCAATAGCGGTTGATGTCAATTCCAATAAACGACAATTGAATAACAAAAAACAAATGATGTAATGAACATAACGGTGAAGGCAGGAGCATATACAAGACTATTGCATTCAAAATTATTATCTGAATTGTCATTCAACGGAGGAGAAAATATTTTCCTTTGTTGATGGCGGATGCCTTCTAAATGCTGATTTAATTGATTCTCAGAGTTGGTGAATATATGACATATTGAGCAATAATATTTCTTGTACTTTTTATTAGCTATAATTTTGGATTTTCGAGTTTCTTCTGCCATATTTCAATAATTTGTCGTATCTAATGATAGATACATAAAATACTCTTGCAATTTATTGATTATTCCAATCTATTGTTTTGAACTAGGCCACTTCGTCAATCAATATTCACAATGAGTGATGGATAAGATCTCGTCAATAAGGAAGTACCTACTTATTTATTTTGTTGGCGAAAGAATAAAAATAGAATCCGGCGGTAGAAGATTATCTTTTTATTATGAAAGTATTATGACAATATTATTCATACAGATGTCTTCTTTCAGTCCGGTAGGTAAGTATTATCCTTTAATGCGGAAATTGCTAAAACAATTATTTAATAATTAAAAAAGAAATTTGCAGATTTTTATGAATACACTGTGCATACTGTATTACAACTTGAAACATAACCCTCCTTCTGGCGCAGTCGGGTAAAAAATTATTGGTGGCTTAACAAGGGTTCATTATTATTATTTCATGCTTTTAAATATTAACGATAATGTTCGCTAAAATGTAAAAAAAGAATTGCAGACAAAAGTAAAAAGTATTAGAATAACAAAAGACATAAGTACTCATAGTTCACTCTCCCTTTCTTTCAATGCGTGAAGTCGAGCTCGGGTAATTAAATGGCCGGCTAACTAGCAACAGATTGAGTTAGAAACAAACCTATCATATTAATCAAGTTGAACTAGACTTTAAGGTTCTCGTGAACAACAGTAGTCCTAGTATGAGCACATTATGAACCCTATGTTCTCGTGGGAAAAGAGTTTAAAATGGTTGGAAGGTTTTGTAACGACTGAAATCGAGGTTATACCTAATGCATATAAGTAATAATATAATGAATAGTCAAACAGAAAACCACAAATGATTGTTACTAACAATGAATAAAACTACTAATGTTAGCATGAACATCATAATAAATTATGCTCGTTGCTGTTTAATCAAAAAAATTGATTATGCTATTTACACAAATTATTTGAGGAATTTTTGTCCGTACAAGCCTTCCTTTAATTTCATATGTAAATTAAAAGTAATCAAAAGGAAATTTTGAAATGTTTTATATTTAATGTGAATAAATAATAATACTGTATTAAAAAAGTGTATTTTAAAAGACTAGTACTTAAGTTTCAAAAAAGACTTTTTTTTGTCTATGTTTCTTATTTGACATTGACGTTTGCAGCAGTATTGTCTATGGTTCTTTTTGATAAATCGTAACCATGGCGGTGGGTGTTTTCTGTTTTTGTATAAATTTATCCATCTGAATCGGTTATATTTTATTAGATTATGCGTGGAAATATGTTACTAATTTATGGTTACTTATATTTGTTTCATACCGATATCCTATTTTTGGTTTAATCGCTGTGTATTTGCATCAAATTCGGGATAACCTAGTCTTGTGTTTGAACGTAGGAGAATTTTAAAATAAATGTGAGTTGAAAGTGCCAAACGTAAACTTAAATATGCATTTCAGCGTGTACCACCGCCCGCGTTGAAGAAAGACAAGAAGGAGAAGAAACCTCCTAAAGATAATTCTAAGAATGTTATGAGAAATCTTCACATCAGGAAACTCTGCCTGAACATCTGTGTCGGAGAGTCTGGTGATAGGCTGACTCGTGCTGCTAAGGTTAGTCAATGTTTAAGATATTATATCTCGTCAATATCTTTGTGTTTGTAGATTTCGTCATAACCCTCAAAACATGAGTACACACACCATGTTGACCATTGTATTAGTCTTGGATAAAAAATCGACAGAGGTTGAATACCTTGTACAGTAGTTATAGACTGAAATGTAAATTGATTTATCATTTTCGTTAAAAACATTGAAGCATGTGCATAGTTTTTGTTTGATGATTTATTTTTTCTCTGCTTTGACAACTTGCAGTACTTGCTAACAACTTGAATATTACTATATTAGGGCAGCATGAACTTGTTCAAGAGTAACATAACTTGTGTTACTGTTTGTAAATTCATGCAATATCAATATTTCCAATTTGCAACTTCTGAGCACTAACTACTTACTGTTCAGAATACTTACGGAAATTACATTTACTTTTAGTCATAGTCTTTTAGTTATTTTATATAGAAAAAAGGTGATTTTCAAAATCCCCCCATGGTTAGTTAAAATATCTGTATTGCCGTAGAAGATTAATAATAATACCTTATAAGTAAGATATTGTATCTTAAGATCTATTTCTCGTAAAGTATACAAAATTATAACAGCATTATTTTTGTGTTATTTCAGGTGTTGGAACAGCTTACTGGCCAGCAGCCAGTGTTCTCAAAGGCCAGGTACACCGTCAGATCCTTTGGTATCCGTCGTAATGAAAAGATCGCGGTACACTGCACTGTCCGTGGTGCTAAGGCTGAGGAGATCCTCGAAAGAGGTCTTAAGGTAAATAGTGAATATTCTTAATAGATATATTGTTGATAGAATAACCTTTACCAAGCGTTTTACAAGAAGTAATGTGGATTTTATTTTGTTCACAATTGCTAAGAGATTGTTAAATTAGTTGTTTACTGTAAATTTTATTAACTTGCATTAAATTGCTCACAGTTAATAACTTTGTTACACTTCATTTTAAGCTCAATTGTTTGTTAACAGTTAAAACTGCAGTACAGCAATAAGTTTTACCTTTTTTTGCTTCCAGGTCAGAGAATACGAGTTGAGGCGTGACAACTTCTCTGCCACCGGCAACTTTGGTTTTGGTATCCAAGAACACATTGACTTGGGTATCAAATATGATCCCTCCATTGGTATCTATGGTCTTGACTTCTACGTCGTACTTGGTAGACCAGGTAAGAAGTGTTATATTGCAAAAAAAATGTTTTGTTTGTTTGCCTGTACTAGCCCACTACTAGGCAAAGCCTTCTCCGATTCTTTCATTGAACTCTTCCTGCAGCGGCTTCAAACCAGCTCTTGTGTTACAAATACAGGTTGTCTTGGGTCCAATCTTGATGTCAATATCACTACTAATTTCTCAAATTCAAGATCAATTTAGATGGCCCTTAGTAGAGCTTGTAGTTTTTATGTTTTTCAAGACTATTGTAATAGCATTTATGGTTGGTCTGTTAAAATACAAATGGTTTTCAAATGTTTATCAATTTTGTATGAAATGCACATCTGTTCAAGGGTGAAGAAATCAACACAGTCTCACTCTGTAAATAATGTGCTATAGTAAATACCATTTTTGAAAGAATGTTAAGTTCAAATCTTACATTCACAAGAATTTGGCACACATAACAATCTTGACTTATTGCAAGAGTTTAGCTTTGTCAGAGCATATTCTTAACAATATTTTGTATGTTGTTCTAGGATTCAATGTAGCCCACAGAAGACGCAAGACTGGCAAGGTTGGGTTTCCCCATCGCTTGACAAAGGAAGATGCCATGAAGTGGTTCCAACAGAAATACGATGGTATCATCCTGAACAGCAAAGCAAAGTAAACTTAAGTAAACAAAATTTATAAAGGTTATTGTGTTTCATTTTTAAAATACCTGTTTATAGGAAATACTTAAAACCCTCAGTAGTTTAACAATAAATGCGAGTTTGAGATGCGAGAGTGATTACATTTTTCACTATCAATTAGGTTTTTTTTTTTAAACTGCCTCGCACTAGGAATTTCTCCTATTTGTTGCGTTTACAAACATAGAAACACATACGAACACCCAGACGCGGAACAACTAATTGTAGGTCGGTTAGCGCAGTGGCTAAGCGATCGCGTGTCGCGGGTTCGATTCCCGCACGGAACAAATATTTGTATGACCTACAAGTAGTTGTTCCGGGTCTGGGTGTTTCTGTATGTGAGTTTCTATGTTTGTAAACTGGGCTGAAACTAGTGTCCAGTAGCCAGTAGTAAGTTGGCTCTGAACTGAATTTTGTTACTGACACTAATAAATAATGTGCGAAGTCGGCGGAGACTCAAACGAACGCAGCGCGCGATTTGAACTAACTGGACACCCACGGAGTGACGAACGTGTCAAGTTTAATATGATTTTTTTAAGTAAGTACTAGGTTTTATTTAACCGATTCGTTGCGGATGGCACGTTTCAGTGCCATCACTTCTTTTTAAGTGTGGCGTCAGGCACGGATATGTGTCATTTTGAAATCGATGATAACTCCTTCAATTAAGTTTTATGGAAGTTTTACCTGAAACCAAACTATCTTCATTTTTCACGTATATTAAGCTCGTAGCCTTCGTTTCTGGATACTGTAATATTTTTAAAAAAATAGGGGGCACCAACCTTTTTGGAAGTTGAAGTATTTGATAATATTATTTTTTTCTGACAATAATAATTTTCACAGTTGTTGTGTATCCGTGAGAATGTTTGGATGTTTTTGTTTTTTCACACAAAAACTACTGAATGGATTTCAATGAAATTTAGCACAGGTGATAAGTCTTGGTCTGGAATAGCACATAGGCTACCTTTTATTCCGATTATAGGTTCCTGTGGGACAACGGGAAACAAATTCTACGCGGGTGGAACCGCGGGCATCGGCTAGTATCAAATAATCATATAAAATAATTATATATTAGTACTACTATCATTATTATTACTATTTAATCTAACTTAGCAGTTTTTATTTGCGTAGTTTAATTATAAACAATTGAAATTTGTTATGCAAAAATTTTTAGACCCAATTTAATACCTCATAATCAATCAAATTACTAGGAAATGCAAAATAAGTTGAAAAGGTTGAGCACATCTGTATTAAATAAGTCACTTTCCTTCCATTTCCACAAATACACTTGTTTCGCCACTTTTTATCGCTTAAAACAACGTGCCTGACCGTTCACGTTAGATTTCACATGTAAACTAAAAGTATTCGAGCTTTGAATACGTAAAAAAATGTCAAAACACTGTTTTCTTTTCCGCATGGCTGAAGACACAGATGAGTGTCATTTAATCGTATGGCGTTGGGCACTGATCAGTGTCACGTTATTTTTGTTCGACGCGCCACGGCTAGAAGATAGTGAAATTAGGCATCGCAACGAATCGGTTAATTATTCATGAATAAGAACCCAAAAATGTATCAAAACATCTAGTTGGCAAGAACTGGCAAATTATGTCCCGAAATAACTACCTAGCACTCTGGTGTGCACATAAAGATGTCTCACACACAGTACAGACAACAAAACAAAAATCATAGCAGATTACCAGTTGCTATAGTAACAATATTGTTTGGTTGCTAGAGTAATTTGACAAGTTTCATTTAGGTTTTCTAGCTAATGTATTCAGTTATATTTTTTACCGTAAATTAAATTTAAAATAATGCCGAGATTTGGGGATGAAGAGGATGATGTTTTGGCGCCTAAGGAACCGCAGGTCACCAGTATGGACCCCGAAGAGCGGAAAGCAGGTCGGGGTCTACGCATTAAAAGACGGCAGGATGCTCTCAAAAGGTAGTTATCAATCCAGCTTATCGCAGCTCTACGTATACAGAAAGTTACGCCTTAGGAGTAGGCAAAAAAATAAGTTAAAAATAACTAAAACCCGACTACGAAAAAATCGCGCACTGAAAAGTATAAAACAAGAACAAGCCATGGTCGTATGCCACCTGCGGTTGTTTCACACAATCTTTATTGGCTAGGTGGCATACGACCACGGCTTGTTCTTGTTTTATACTTTTCAGTGCGCGATTTTTTCGTAGTCGGGTTTTAGTTATTTTTAACTTATTTTTTATTTACACTATTTTGGGTTTATATTATTTGAAGTAATTAATTTATTTTATATGTATAGTTTCTGAGTTGTGAATTTAAGATTTCTCATTTGATACCCATGTTGACACTGTTAGAAAGAGAAAATTAGCTAGTAAAAGCTATATAATGTATATATATTTCAAATGTGCTCATCAAGCCCTTTAATTTGATACCCATGTCGATACCGTGCGAAAAAATTTTTTTTTTCGGTAACGACTTCTCATCCCCTAGAGGGCGCCATATTGGATTTGGTGTCACGTCACCTACCCTATAACCAGCGGACAACTAAGACGCTTCTAACGAGACCTCATTTGTCATGTAATGATAAGTAGTTTAGAAGTTATGAGGGAACAAACAAACATACATACATACATACAAACATACATACCGGTCAAAATCATAACCCTCCTTTTGGCTTTGCCGTAGTCGGGTAAAAACGACACTTACTTTACCTTACATGCTCCTTTTGGTTCGACCATGTTGTTTGGTCAAGATATTCGTTGTACTTACATGTATGCCGATTGCGAATATGGTAGACACTTGAAATATAGCTGTTTCGTTATATCGTGCATTTGTAACAAAAACGGTCGTTTATGTTTTGAATGCACGATTTAGCTAAACTGCTATATTTCAAGTGTTGACAATGTGTTATAAAATTACGTTATTGCCTTTTCTACAGTAATAATAGACCACATTTTGTATTTTTGATTCTATTTACGAGTTATGACATGTTTTCGATTGGCGGCGCTAGTGGACTGTAAAAGGCCCCATATACAGTTTTACAGCTTTGCTGCACAATTTACACCTTTCCTGGAATCAGTCTGGATTTAGTGCACGATAGACAATGAGTATATAGTTATTATGAAAAATCTATCTTTTTTTAATTTCTGGCGGGCACGACTAAAATTAAATATTGGTCCTAACATTCGATCTTTTACTTAGAGCTGAGCAGCCTCCCGAAGAAGCGGCAGCGGAGGAAGAACCGAGCCCCGTAGAACAAGCAACATCAAACGCAGCCGTGGAACTACAGCGGTTGGCGCTAGATGGCGCTGCTAAAGTTACCAACGTCAAGGTTACCACAGACGAGCGGGAGGTCGATCGGCGCAATCAGTACTTCGAAAAAATGAAAAGTAAAATTCTTAATTTTATTGCTATTTGGCGGCATGGTTCGTAGTGGCTAAAGTGATCTTGTCGTGGGGTTCGATTCCCGCACGGAACAAATATTGTGTATTGCACATGTAGGTAGTTCTTCCGAATCTGGCTGTTAGTGTTCGTGTATGTAATTTTTAATGTATGTAACATTAAAAATATGGGAGACAGTCGGGTCAGGTTGATTTATTCAGAATTCGGTTTCAAACGATGTTTATGTTGTAGCCAAATTCTAGAATAGTTAATTTCATGATGTTGCCAACTATTTAATAAAATGGACGAGGAAGCGAACTAGCGATGCCCCGTCATCCCCATCACCTTAATAAACTGTTCATTTATAAAAATATAGAAAAAGAAGCCCCGTAGCGGGTCTTCGAAAACCCTGATTATACGATAAGACACTCCGAATAGACATACCTGTATATAGTATTCAGAAAAAAATAGGTTTACGAATAGCTACTGAATAATTTATCTACTTATATTTAGATTCCTTACAAAAGATAGAAGAAGAAGCAAACGAGGCACAGATCCAGTACGAAGCTATTTCGGCGAATTGGGATTACATGCTGACAATAAAAGATCCTTTAGACATTGACGCTGAAATGAAGGAGCAAAAGAAAAAATGTGATGACCTGCTCGCTCAAAAAGATGCACTTATTGCTGAACTTAAAGCTGATCTGAAAGCAATGGACGAAAATTATTTCAAAGATTTAGAGAAGCAGGTAGAGCTGATATCTATTTAGGGATGAACATCCGAAATGATACTGATTAGTTAGCTATTCTAATTGCGTTCTTACTATTACAGGACAATGACATCAAAGAATTGTCAGACAGAATTGAAAAGCAAATTACAGTCATGCAAAGAGCCTATGCTAAACAGCTAAGTTTGATAGAAGCTGCTGTGAACATTGAACGCGAAGCAATGATAGATCATAACAACAAGAGATGGGAAGCTCTTTATAAGCAATGCGATAAAGAAGAAGTCGCACATCTGGAGTACAAATTCGTTCAGGTTGAAATAATGTCCAATCTGGTTAACTCTGGTCATGTTTAGATATGTCATTAAAAAGGACACTAATAATTCATTCAACATTTTTAGTTAGATGAACATAAACTAGAAATCGAGGCGATAATGTGGGACCATCACGAAAAATTCCGCGAGGCAAAGATAGAATTGGAAACTCTGATTCAGGAGTTGCAACAAGAACTGGAGAAGTTGAAGGCTACATGTATCATTAATGCGGAAAAAATTGGATACACATATCAGGTTAGGTTAGGATAGGTTATTCATATGTGACGGTTTTTTTTTTTATTTAAGAACTCACTGAAATTGATTTACAGGTTCTAAGAAAACGCGAAGAAGAGAATGTCTTTGTAAGATCACAACAAAAACGGAAGCTTAATAAGATGTCTGATGTGGCTAATTCTTTGAGATCGAAAATCCGGAAGGCGGCCGAGGATGGCGCCATAGAGGAAATGAGGGCGGACGCTGAAATAATTAAGTTGATGCAGACGATGGACGACTTGGAGAAGAAGTCTGATCACTTCGCGCAGGTGAACCACAACAAGTTCACACAAGTGTGGCGCATGTCAAACTCACGATGTCAGGAGCTTAGCAAGGAGATACGACACGGAGAAGTAGCGCTGCACGCTCATGTCTTAGCGGAGCCCCCGCCTCCGCCCCCGGCAAAGCCACCGAAGAGTCCTTTGGCTAAATACGGTAATACTAGTAAAAAGTATCTGCATTATTTTACTTGGGCATCTTTTAGTAACCTCTAGGGAACATTGTACTCATAATTTTGAACAACTTTTATTTTATCAAACATAAACCTCGAATAGGTATTTATCATTAGTCTGAATCATGTTCAGCGTTTTACTACTCTTGCTAGCTAACTGAACTTGACCCACATCTACTACTGTAAAATGATTATAAAGTATTTACGACTTATAAAATTAGTTTATAAAAAATATTTGTTTTAAAAGAAAAACATGTCTGTTTTTTCAGAAGCTGAAGCCAAACTTGAAGCGACAGTGATTGTGCCAAAAGGCGCTGATCCCGAAAACGAGTTTGCGGAATCAAAAGATAAATTGGTATTTAATATTATTATTAACTAGCTTCCGCACGCGATTCCGTCCGCGCGGATGTCGGTCTTCGCGTGGATGGTTTATTTCCCCATTTTGAGTAACTCTGACAATGACATCTTATAAATATTACGGCGCTGAATCCACTGCGGGTAATGCAACGTGTGTTCGCGGTTCTACAGAACAACGTCTATGAATAAAACTGAAAAATAAGATTTTTTTCTACGTATTTTTCCAGGATAAAAAGTATCCTATGTTATGCCCAGGATAATAAGGAATAATTATACCAAGTTTCATCGAAATCGAACCGTTAGTTTTCACGTGATGCCTGCACAAACAGACAGACAGACAGACAGACAAAATTTTTTTTAATCATATATTTGGGTTTGGTATCGATCCATCAACACCCCCCGCTATTTATTTTTTCAATATTTTCAATGTACAGAATTGACCCTTCTACAGATTTATTATATGTATAGAAGAGCTTACCGCATAGACCGAATGTTTATTAATCGGTGATACACACAAGCACCCCTGTACACTCGTGCTTAGTGTGTGTGCATCATCGAACCTGCGATTCGCGAATATTGGCTGTCCCGGGCTGGGGTAGGCTAACGGTTGGGCACTGCAGCTGTCGCCATCGTCGGCGGCAGCCATCAACGAGGCAGCGGCACTTGGCAAGGCACTCACCATTAGTATGGAAGACATAGGGTCGCACTGTGCCTTAGGCCTAGCGTGTATCGAAGAAAAAATATTTTCTCATTCACATTTTCTATTCTAATCTAGTCTACACAGGCTGACTTCTTTAACATAAATGTCATAATTTTTCAGATTCGTCACATACTGCAGCTTGTGGCAGATAACACAGGCTTTCTAGTTGAAGATCGTTTGCTCCAACTTATTCAGAAGTACCAATCTAGCTCCAGAAATCTGTGTACACTGGACTCAATTTTTATGGTAAGAGTAATAATATGTATATATAATCTATTGATTGTAGTGATATTACCCTAGCGAGCAAAAGTATTGATTCACTTACTTTGTATTGATCCGGGAAAGCATTAACACTGGCGTGATTTGAATGAATTTGGTATCAATTTAAAGTTCGTTAACAAACTTAAACTTTAAAATGGTACCATTTTTATTATTCTTAACTTGTTATTACGTACTTAATCGGAGTAAGTGATTCCATACTTTTGCTCGCGAGTGTTAGTGGTAAAGTTCATGAAAGGCACGGATATTTTTGTATTTTATTAACATTTTTAGGCGCTAGAAATTCAAGCTGAGGAGGACATAGACCTTTTGTGTGGCACATTTTTGAACTATGCGTTCTGCCCTATTTGCGTCGGTTTGGAAATAGAATCTGAGAATCTAGTGGCGCTAGACTCACAGTCACCGGATGCATTGTCTAAGGTTGACTCTCAAGTTGGTCTCAAACGGAGTAAGTAAATCATATACAGTAAATGTTTAAGGCAAGAATATCGCTTAGTTGCTGTAATATAGGTTCTAGCGAAAGAAGTCAGCGTTAGTCACAAAACAGTTTAGCATGCTGTGTGCATAGACTAATTCAGCAGATATCGTTATATGGCCGAAGTTTGTAGGAGACTCAATTCTTAAGGTGTCCACAAAACTAATATTGCTCAAGCATGAAACGTCGAGTGGATCTGTCCGGTCAGTACAAGCATTTGTCAACTATTTGTACTGATATAACCAGGCACAATCGGAGAGAGGTCTTCTATATGCAGAGCTCGCACTAGCATCATCGCCCTCAGAAGTGCGTCGGCAAGCACCTCGCGGACTGCGCACATTGGATTCAGGTATGCACTTCATCCAGAGCAGAATTTACTTTTTAAATTTGTCGTTAAATCATCAAAAGAGTTTTTACGCCCTGGGTGGAGCGAAAAGGACTGTCAGACTCGTAGGTACTGACTAAAATCCATCGCGTTCCTTCAATTGATCTTTACGTTCCAGGGTCATGGTTACCCTTTTGGACAGTTCCGTCCTATCAGATTGCGTGTGGAACACAACGCGTATGGTCCAAGAGTCAACCATTACTTGCCATCCGCATGCTCGCATCTACGGTGGGTGGAAATAGCTCCACATTTTCCCGCGGCGGCTGGATCGTAAGGTGGAGCTTGTCCTCTCCTCACGCATTCCGCCTCCTCCTTCGCTAGCATAAATGCTTCACAGAAGGAGTTGACTGCTTTCCATTTCCCCGCGCCCCACAGCATGGCCTCAACCAATGCCAAGCGCGAGAGGTGGCCGCCGCCTATCAACCTATTTGAGGCCCTAAAGAACCAAAAGTGAACCAAATTAATCGAATTCACTAGAACAGGGTCTCTTGATACTTCATGTTTAAATATTCGTAACTAGGAATGTAGATAATTAAAAAAAAATAGCGAGCTCCAAAGCTTTAATTGCTCTTGGAAACCCTCACCGCCCTGTGATGTTCACAAGAAGTCGAACTTGGAGAGCAGTGGTAACGACACTGACTTGTAGGCAACGAGTTGTAGGTCGTGGATACGAAACTCCGAACTCAGCTAGGTGCGTTACTTCGGGCACGCCGCAATCGCGGCGGTAAGACCCCTCTTTGAGGAGTGGCTGGATAGGCGTCACGGCGTCCTGACCTACCGCATGACGCAGGTCCTCACCGGACACGGAAGTTTCGGGAGGTTCCTGTGTCTGATAAGGAGGGAAGAAACGCCTGGGTGTCACCACTGCGAGGATCGTCCGGAGGACACGGTGGAGCATACGGTGCAGGACTGCCCCGCTTGGGCAGAGCACCGCCGTGTCCTCACGACGGCGATAGGCGGAGACCTCTCGCGCCCGGCATTGGTCGAGGCCATGCTGCGGGGCGAGATGGAGTGGGAAGCGGTCGCCTCCTTCTGCGAAGCAGTCATGCTCGCGAAGGAGGAGGCGGGCCGCGTGAGGGAGAGGCCAGCGTCCTCCCTCCACCCCAGCCGTAGTGGTAGACGCCCACGGCGACGGACGTCGCAAGACGATCTCCGGCCACCGTAGGCGCGGGCATGCGGGCAGCGAGTAATGGGCGACTCGCTGTCCGACCATGGACCATGCCCGGGTCGACGGCGCGTTGTGTTCCACGCGCGCCTCAAGGAGTGTCAGCATAGTGACGGGGCCTGTAGAGGGCCAAAGCCTGCCGGGGTCGCGGGACTCACAGATTACCGTGACCCCGGTACGTAAAGGGCTACTGAAGGACACCGTGGATTTTAGTCAGTACAAGTCTGACAGTCCCTCCCGCCCTGCCCTGGGGAGAGGACTCATTTGATGATTTTACCACGATAAAAAAAAAAAAAAAAGGTGCGTTCCTTTTTGTAGTTTATCGCAACACCATTGCTTTCAAAACGGTGAAGGAAAACAGCATAACTTTTATCTTTCGGTATTTGCATTTTCGGGATTAAAACATAAAACTCATTTAGATGTTATTTTTTTTAAGACAAAGGACGTTTGTTTGATTTTATTTTGCCCCACAGAAACTTAACGGAGTTATCATTGATGGATCAGATTTTGGTGACGGAGGCTGATGAAATAGTGCAGAAATGTGGAGATCTCCAAGGTAAGGCCAATAAAATATCTCTACCGTAACATTTATGAATAATAAATATACAATAGGGTAGTTTATTGCATAAATAAATTAAAAATCTGTTTAGTCCGCCATTATTGAAAAATAATGAACACGTATTTTTTGTTTTTTATATGGACACAAATAAAGCGCTTCGAATTCGTGAGTTTGAGGGGATTTGTGATGTTATAACGCCTGTAAAATTATACCGACCGAGTGACGTTTTGTAATTTTTAGACGCATTGTATCTTCGTCAATTTTGGTTTTCGTAACAAAAGAAAAAAACGATATATATAAATGATTTTTATTTAGTAAAATAGCCTACTATGTATGTATGATACGTGATAATGATATGAAAAAGAAAGGAGTAAATGATATCGAGTGAGACAGTTGACAGAGAACGGAAGAAAAAGGACTATTGCGCTGACCAAAGTACAGACGCCAATCAATGTTTATTATAATATGTATATAATATTTTTTGTCAAGGTTTTCAACCTTATCACAAAAGAAGAAGGTTCATGTTCGGCGAAAACACAGTTTGGGGTAGGTTCATTTTCTGGTACTGTACATACAGTAAATGAACCACTTTTAAATCGCAATACACGTATGCGAATATTTTGCTCATCGCCTTTTGGGAAGAGAATGGGCTAGTTTCGATTTTGTAGAGCGCTATCTCTGTTACACATTACCTATGGGATGTTTGCTTGAAGCTAAAAGCTGATTGTACTAGCTAAATGTGTACTTATTAATTGGTTATGTGACAGTATCAATAATTTACAAACCTAATTGGTCTGTCATTTAGATTTTTGAAAAATAACGGATTAGTATTTTTCTTTTGTAAAATAAATGAATTTTTACCACGATATAACGCATCAAAATTCAAGAACGGGGGCTCGTGACGTCACATAAAATTGTGCTAAATTGTGACGTATTGTTAATTTTGAAAGCATCGTATTTCCGTCTATTTCGGTTTGCTAAACAAAAAGAAGAATACGAGTCGAATATTTTTTGATAATAAATATTACTGATGGACTAGTAAATTTTTTTCTGTGAAATTACCAATTGAGTAAAGGTAATGGTTCCAGCGACTATATTGGGGGATGGAGGCACGCCGGAGGGTGGCTCCGTGGCCAGCCGGAGGACGCGAGCTGTCACTGTAGGACTTCCAGCTAAAGGAGTGGTCAAGAAAGAAATTCCAAAGCAACCCAATCCTTTCCTCTGTCCACGTGAGTCACAGTACTTAATAATTATTTTTGGATGCCGTCACCTTTTTATTGGCTGGTAACATAATAGCTGCTGCTGAAAAATTTCGTATGGACACACCAAAAATCGTTGATGCCCGAGATAGTAATCGTATCGAGGAGCTGTCGCGGTTTTGAGCCTACAACAATGAGGTCGTTTAAAACGAGACGAAAACAGGCCATTTTGATATCTATTTTTAAACGGGACCACACTCTGTTGATTACCCCCGTATCGTGAACGAGTACGTTTAGAAACAAAAAAGTTTTAGGGTGCATTTTAAAATCCAATTCAGCTGAACACTTAATGACCTTGTTTGTTTTTCAGAGGGACACGCACTTGAAATGGAGCCAATGCAAGTATTGACTGCTCTGAGCGATTTCATATCAATTTTCGAACCTCCTGAGAAGAAGAAACTTAACAATATACTGTTAGTATAAGTTTACTATTATTTTGAACCAAGACCTCATTGCTTAAAACTTCTCGAATCCGATTTGTCATCTTGTGGCGCATGAGTTATTACTGGTGACTTAACGAACGAAGTATTTAAAAATAAAGCTTTTTAATCATAGCTAGTGGCGCCTCACAAAACTCAAAGATTTAGAAGATTTAAAATAGATTGTAAAAGTTGGCTTTTGGAAGTGAAATAACAAAATATTGATTAAAGTTAATGATTAATTACAGGGACAACTTAAAACCGCCAAACTTTCAGACACCTTCCCGCAGGCTCACTCATGAAGAAATCATCAACTATTGGCTAAAATGGAAAAATTTCTTCCCGCTAGAGAAAGATAAGTTTTGGGATGGGGTCCTCACTGGATTGAATAACTATTTGTCGATATTACAAGGTGGGTTAAGACATTTTAATAGTACGTACAAAGGACGAAACAAAAAAAAAGCAGGGTTTCGACAGAACTATAATTCCTGCGCTTCTGCAAACCGAAGGGTAAGGGGAATACAAGAGTGACAGTTGCAGGTCGAACTGTAGTGCTATTCTCTTTAAAATAAACATAGCCTTGTGGCAGCGCGGCTGCAGCGCTCTCGCCGCGCTGGGACTAAAGTCATCTGCTATTCGCTAAGTTACTGACTCGCGACACTAGCGCTCACCACTCGCGTCGCACGTCGGACGGATGGTTTTAAAGCAGACGGCTTTAAACGTCGAAGAGTTCATCGTAGAATCCAGTGATGATTTCTTATAGAGAATAAAGTGATTCTGCTCGCGTAAAAGAAGCGATATCAACGTTCCTATGGTATTCCACTGATTTGTACTACAAATCTGACCAGACTTTCACCATTATTATAATGTCACTTTGTAGGTACTGCTTCTATGTATCCGTCCCATTAGGAACGTATTAGGCTGCTATTGCCTTCGACTATTTCCGATCATGAGTTCATCGTTAAACATTTTTATTCCAAAAGAGAATATAGGTATTGTATTTCATGTGTGTTTCAGTTTCCCAAGATAAATAATTGCATTATTTTCAGAACGCGAACGTATTCACGACGAGGTGGTGGAATTGCGCCGACGCAACATGGCATTGCGGCAGTTGGTGCGCGGAGCTCTGCCTGAACTGCCCACGCCGGTGCCCAAGTACGCGCGCGGATACCCGAAGGCTTTCGTAGCACCCACTCCTGATGATGCGCCCCCGGCGTTTGCCAGACTACCACCTATTTAATATGAGGAGTTCACAGAAAATACTTTTAATATCTTTATTGCACAAGAAGAGTTAATGTGTGCACAATGCGGTGAAGAGGTAGGAAGCTGTGAAGCCAACCGAAATATACATCTTTTTTTGAAATATCTTTAACATATCAATTTCTAATCACACTTCTTCGTTATCAAAATAAAGTACAGACGACGGGTCTGATTTTAACAATTCTAATCACCATAACTATTATGGAGGTGGTCGCGGGACTTACGAATTACCGTGACCGCGGAATGCAAAGCTATTGAAGGACACCATGGATTTTAGTCAGTCAAGTCTGATAGTCCCTCCCGCCCTGCTTTGGGTGGGCGGACTCATTTGACGATTTTACCACGTTAAAAAAATATATGGAGGTGATTTTTTGATCACGGTCAAAACCAGCACCTATTCTAGCTCGGCGCCATTGTGCATTTATGATGCGTTTTGAGTAAGGGCTCTTTATTATATGTATAGTTAGTTTTAAAGTAATTATCCAATTATTATTGGAGAAAGTCCAAAAAATCATGTTATTATATTACTTATTAATTTGTAGCCATGTGTACCTAATCAAGCCTTTTTGTACCTAGTATCTAGTTTTTCGAAAAAGGGACTTATTATGAGATGCGCAATCCTACTACATTAACCATTTCTTTAATAGCTACTATTGTAAATACACATGTACTTATGTACTTATTAAAATACAATTATTTATGTCTTAGATTGTGTTGTTCTTTGTACGGTCGTTATTTTTTGTGCTTATTATTCAGCTCATAGCTCTTTTTATTTTTTAAATTAGTATGTTGTCCGTGAATTTATAAATGCAGTTCAATAAACTAAACCCTAACTCCGTACTCCGCTAAGTCCGCGCCACCACTTTGACCTTTTGACATGGCGCTAGTGTCTATGTAATTACATCGAAATGCATTTAAAAAATGTGGTACCTCGGATTTTCCGCAGGTCATGATTCGTGGCTTGGACTCTTGTAGGCTAAGCCAGGTAAACTATCAAATTGTAAACTTTATCTTACTGCCTAACGTACGAAACGATAAGGTGTATGTCAGAACTTGTGTGGATGAACTGACCTGTAGTCCTATTCTCTAAAGATACAGGGCCCTGGAAACGATCCTTTAGTGGATTTTCAACTGAATGTTCTAGACTACAGTATAAAGCTAGAAAAAATGGTAATAGACTTCAGTATAATGGTAAATATATAATATATACTCCGCAGCCTCGCTCCGCTGACGTGGACAGGTAGCTTGCTAGAAAACCTATTACAAAGTCTCCGACGAGCTCTGCATATAAAGAATGTAAAAAAGTCGTCAAGTCCTAAGAAAATCATACCTACACACTCACGTCAATAAGCGCTGCATAAACTATTATTCAATAATATACGTAGAACTATGCGCCATATTCTAATTTTAAGCTGACGCTATTTTCTTGCAACACTACATGTAGTATTGTTTTATCTGTCATAACTGTCAGTTCCTAAGAAATATAGCAACTTAATTGACTCCATGAACAAATCTGAGTTTTCCAACCTCTCTCTCATATCTACCAGTATCTACCGGTTAAAATCCTATAAAATACAATCTTTAACGTGGCCCTTCGAGCCAGATCTGGATAAAAAAAACATTACTAAAATAATTATATCTACAGTGAACACAAATAATTTGAATTGAAAGTTTTGTTTGTAATTCATAAATACAGAAAACACACGCAACCTGTTATTAATTTCCAAAGTTAATAACTTCACATTACTAACAAACTCGGTACATCTCTAGTAACGTCAAAGTCGTCAAATCGAATGTCATTGTCAGCCATCCATCAGCTTAGCTGTCGGCTACAAATGGTTGTAAATTCAGGACTGCTACACGAAACGAAAAGCCGATGTAATTAATTAGAAAAAATACAAGAAGAATATAAGTTAACTGGTTTTTCCATATTGTTGAGTCTTTAGAAGGGATTGTTAAACAGGCAAAAGGAAGAAGGAAGTGGTTAGTATATTTTTTTTTTTATATTGTTCAGAGCCACCTTGTTTCTCGGCTCCGTAGTTCTTTTTTCCTGAAATATCACGGTGTATTTAATTCCGCAGATCCTCTTGCTTGTTTGTGTTACCCTTTAAATTGCCAATAGCCTGACTAAGCATATTTTACTTGCAGAAACTTCAACCATGTTTAAGTTATTATTTCATCTTTTTGGAGCTATCCAATTTGCCTATGGATGTTACTATGACTACGTCTACGTCAATATACCCGCTACTGCAACTACTGTAACACCTTATGGTGGCAAATTCAAATATTTAACATATTTAGATGCGGTAAGTCTTATGTAATTTAATTAATGTGAGATAAAATGACCTTATGCCTCAATATTGATAATTTTCTTCTTTGCAGATGATACAAACAACATACTTTACACTGGCGTTGCTCAACGATATTTTTGGGAACAATGAACCGTCACCATCAGAGAAGCCACTTATAAGGAGAATTAAGGACACAGTCTTTAGTGCTTTAGCTTTCCCACTAGCAATATTTGTAGGAGTATCATTTTGGGGAATATATGCTGTTGACAGAGAGCTGATCTTGCCCAGAGTTATGGATGCATACTTTCCAACATGGTTGAATCATGTGATGCACTCAAACATAGTTGTGTTCATACTCATAGAGCTCTTGACGTCATTTAGGATGTATCCTAAGAGGAAAGTTGGTCTTTCTATTCTTTCCGCCTTTATGGTTTGTTATTTAGTTTGGATACACATTATCTACTACAACACTGGCATTTGGGTGTACCCTATCTTGAATGTTCTGAATTGGCCAGTAAGAGTATGTTTCTATATATTCTGCCTCACCTTAACATGTGGTGCATATTCTTTGGGTGAAACAATCAATAAGGCTGTTTGGTCTTCTGAAGTAGAAAAAACTGTAAGATCTGGGAAGAAAAAGGCCAAATAATAATTGAAATAGTAACAATTTAGATAGTACAGCCTAGACGCTAACCTCGCTTCTTGTTTTGAGGTTTGCATGTGTATATTTTAAGTTGTTCTAATTGGTGGAAGGTTTTAAAAGTAGTATGAATTTAGTATCAAGCTTTTGGAAAAATAAGTTAAATTTAGGAATTGATAATGGGAAGGGGCAACATTTTGGCCAGTGACTCTTATAGAATGTTGAGATTAATTTATTTGTTTATTGTTTGAAATTTAGGAAAGTGATTATAAAATAACCCCATCATGTATCCATACTACTTGAAATATATAACTACTTGAAATTATAAGATGAACCAAGTGTAAATTCTATATTTGATTCCTGCATTTGCCTACATAGATATAAAAATCTTAAATATTATGCCCAAATGAAAACTATTGATTTATATTGTTCTTAATTCTATGATTTTTATGTGTACAAAAGAGAATTTTACAAACACTTATACAACTTGTACACTGGAACAGTTACAAATTGTATAATTCCAAGTTCTTTATGGGTAATCTGCCCATTGCACTGTACATGTAGGTACTTAGTGTTAAATTGTGTACAAATTTTCTTTTACAAGGCCTAATTATAGCAAATAAACCCTACTAAATCCAGTGTTCTGCTTTAAATCACTGGCATTTTATTTATAAATAATTTCTACCTTTAATATAAAAGTACAGAAGTATGTAGGTAAGTTACTTAAAACAATTGTTAAATTGTTCTCAGTTCGCCTTGTTTCTAACAACAACACAATTATTATTTGAGATAACCGATATTGCTGATAATGTTACACACAGACATTGGTTGTGAAAGAGTTCAGCAATAATATACAATTTGCTCGAAAACTATAAACCCATCGCCAGTAGCAATAATCTATTTAGCTGCTAATGTATAATAAATAATAAAACGTACTTCTAAGGGTTATGCACTGTATTTCCGTAATTTTATAGAATTAGGTACTGTATTACGTAACATCAATTTGTGCTCGTTCACATGACTTGATATTTTACAGATAATGTCACTACTTACCTACGAGTCTCTTGATAATTAAAACATAAGCATTTATTTGTGAAGATAGCTTTAAAAACAAATATCTATAATCGAAATGTAGTGTGTATGAATTGCTTATTGGCCCTGAATATTGTGCAGAATGTTTTTCTAAATGTTTAGCAGTTAACTTAAAATTTTACTTAATATTCGCAAGAATAGTTCTTATTATCCAAATGTTGATGAATGTTCAACTAGGCGCGAATTATTTTTTATGGATAAATTTGGATACTCAATTAGTCACAACTGTTAAAATATTTTTAAGTAGGTAAAAACTTTAATCAAAGTAATTTATATGATAATTCTTTGGTACAAAGCATTCCAAAACAATATGATATGACTTAATTAAGTCTATTTATCTTATATAGAATAGTTTTATGTTTATCTTATATTTATTTGTTTTGTATTTAAATCTTGATGAAAACAGTTATATTAATGCAAATTACAAAAAAGTAATAATTCTGGTGAAATAAAAATTTCGTTCAAAGGGTTTTAAATAATTTAGGTAAATAGAAATAAACCTATTGTACATGTAAGTACTAAGAAATGTCTATTAGCAATTGCTAGTCTCAAAATTTTATTACTCTAGGCTTTGCCAATGAGCGCACCGTCTTGAACACGAGGCAGACAATAAATGGATTGGGAATACGCACATTCTTTCTATTTAATCACGCTTAAATTAGGTGTACAGAAAAGTAAAACATTACTTTAATTTGATTAGGTACTTCTTGGGAGAAATACGATTTTAAAAAGGCTACAAAATTTTAATCAGTCAATTTGGAAGGGATATTATTGAAACATTTACTTCTCCTGGCGTGACTAGTTGCAATTCAAACCTTATTGTTAATGACATAAAAGTCGCTTGCGCTCGTGAATGGAAGCAAGAATATTGCATTGTGTGCATTTTTGTTTGCCCTGTGGTGCCTACTTATTGTGGTCGAGTGCCTGTTATGCCTAAAATAATCAATGAAGTGTTCAATCACTTATGTACGAATGAACTTTAGCGACCGATCACTAACGATAAGAAAGCAATAAATTTTATATTAAATAAATTGTTCATAACAGTATTGCGTGTTTTATTATGACCTTCAAGGCAAATGGTTCCTATCAACTAGCATGTCATGGCTTCTCACACAATAGACTTAATATAATCATTAATTAAGTGCTAGTTTCCTCAAGAACTCTGTATTGAGGACGGAGGAAAACTGATGTCTCGCGATCAAATGGCGCAGTGGCTGAGCAATGGACTGCTTAGCTGCGTGTCACGGGTTCGATTTCCGCATGGAAAAAATATTTGTATGACCTACAAGTAATTGTTTCGGGTCTGTGTGAGTTTCTATGTTTGTAATCGCACGACAGAAGAAATTCCTAGCGGAGAGGGGCAACGTTTAAAAAAACTAAATAAAAAAGGAGATGTAATTTCTATTGTGTATACCTGTAATAAGTAAACGCAAATGGCCAATGTCTTACAACTAAAATTATGTTTGACATTCACCGACCGAGTTGATGTTTGCTGACCCCTCGTTTTCACCAATACCTACAAGTATTTTAGTGGAAATGTAACTGTGCCAGCGTCAGGTGCGGTTCGGCGGCGGACGTCGCCGATCCACAGACGATCTCCAGCCACCGTAGGCGCGGGCATGCGGGCAGCGAGTAATGGGCAACTCGCTGTCCAACCATGGACCATACCCGGGTCGACGGCGCGTTGTGTTCCACGCGTGCCTCAAAGAGTGTCAGCATAATGACGGGGCCCCCCTGTAGAGGGCCAAAGCCTGCCGGGGTCGCGGGACACAATTTTATTTAAGAACTACTAGCGGTAACCCGCCACGGTTTCGCACGGGTGGACATTATTTATAGCCTATGTTACTAAGGGGGGGGGGGGGGGGGGGTGGCTTTCTCACAGTTAAAAAAAAATTGAAATCGGAACTGTGGATTTTGAGTTTATTCATTACAAACATACACACACAAAATACAAATATTTCCTCTTTATTATGTTAGTGTAGATAGTGTAGAGAAGCAATAAATAAGCGCGACCGCATAAAGTAAAAAAAAAAAAACTGTAAAAGATCCAGCAACTTGTACACATCAACCTAACTCCATCTGTCAAATTAATAGATTTTTAACCTTATCAGAATAGTGGAAGGTTAATATTCGATTGGTAAAACTTGGCTTGTAAAACTTGGGTAGGTTGACCTACTGGCGTCTGTACCATTGAAAAGGTATCTAAAACAAAATGTATACAGCACAATTGCTTTCGGCAAGAATCAGTTTTTTTTTATAGTATGCGGTCGCGCTAATGTGTATTGTCATGTTGTGTGCGCCCTACCCGCAAATCAAGCAATCGAAACAATAAATACCTTACAATATATCATTAATTGAAAGAAAGAGCATTATTGAGAAGTGCGCGACCTATACTATGTGGGTACATTTTTAGGGTTCCGTAACCCGAGGGTAAAATGGGACACTATTCAACTTCGCTGTTCGTCCGTCTTTCTCATGCAACGTGGTAGTTTAACAGTTGAAATTTTCACAAATTATGTAGATATGTATCTGATGCTGGTATAATAAGAAATACAAAAAAAAAATTTTGGTAGGCTGCCAGTCAACAAACGATTTTATGCTTGTTTATCTCGATACTGATAATGGCAACAGGTAGACGCATTTTACATCTAAATATTCATAGAATGTTTAGATGTAAAGAAATTTTGCATGCCCTAAACATGCAAAATATGGTTTGTGCCTAAACCACCAATTGTAAGAACCGGTAGTACTTATATTTTAAGCAAATAAATCTTCTTTAAGCAAATATCAGCAGTGATAGCCGAGTGGTACGACCGTTAGACTGCCAAGTCAAAGGTTGCAGGTTCGAACCCCGGCACGCACCAATGTCTTTTAGAATTCATGTGCGTATTATAAATTAATTATCACTTGCTAAAAACGGTGAAGGAAAACATCGTGAGGAAACCAGCACACCTGAGAGATTTTTCAACGGTGTGTGAAGCCATGTCAGAGGCCTACGGGCGGTTTAAACTCTGACAACAGGTTGTTCATCAACCATACGATAAGAAGAAGAAGCAAATAAATTATTAATTCTTTCTTTCTTAAATAATCACTTTAAAAATAAATTACTTAAATAAAAACAAATATATATGGCCTTCTTAAATATTTGTTTCCCATACAACAACCGTGATTTTTTTTGTCGTTTTTTTATTGATTAGGTACTCGTACCCTTCGTGCTACAGACCGACTCGCACTTGGCCGGTATTTTTTTACTTTTTTTAAGTAAGAAGGTAGGTACATAAATTTAAATAATACAGTGACGACCGTGAGTTTGAAGGACACAGTTAATGTAACGCAAAAACTTTTTGGAGACAGACCTGTCGGCTCCGAGAACAAACGTTATCGATATACCGCCAGTCCACCATGTTTTTTTTTTAGTTTAAATTAGAATATTATTATAAAATTAGATCAAGACATCACACAGTTACTGAAGAATCAAATGGGTGAGTTGCATTTTAAATTACGCTTCAAAAGCTGTTTTAATTTTATTCTGAAACATTGAAATTTATTTCGTTCGGTGTTAAATTGTTCCTACCGTCACATTTGATTGATTGAAGGTGATTATTTTATAGATTTTTTCTAACGAACGCAAGGCAAACTGTTTATATAGCTTTATTTTTTAGTTAATAATTATTAATAATATTATCGAGATCAGCATGGTGACCCAGTGGTATCGCCTTTCGGCCCGATTTACGAGTTGTGAACCCAGCCACGCATTACTTTGTGTAATTTATATAATAACCACTCACAGAAATCTCTTATAAAAAATTAGGAAAGCATTTTGAGGAAATGTTTAAAATTAAAAAAAAATCGAAGACGTGACCTCTACCAACTCGCACTAGGCCCACGTGACGGATGATGGCCCACGATGTCTGTGTCCCAGCAGTGGGATATATATAGGCTGAAGATGATGATGAACAATATTTTTCCTAGTGAGGATTCACGCCAGCCGGTTGCCCGTTGGATTGGAAGGTTAGGCCCCTAAACCCGTTCCAATAATCCTCCATATTCATATGTAGAGGCCCCGGTTGGCGCAGTGGCTGTCAATTGAAGTTTTAATTATGTATAAAATATGTAGGTAGACGGTTAATCACTTTTGTCTTTTTTTTGTTTTTGCTGGAATCCGTACTTAATTAACTTTGTACTGCTTTATGTGCTTCAACGAGGTTAACTTATATTTAGGTGTGTTTAAAAAAGTAGACCCCTAGAACGCAGAGTCTCCGATACGTGATGCAGCATCAACACAGCCGCCTCTTTGGTTGATACAGGTACGATCTTGTTTTGTAATGTGATAGACGGTAGAAAGTGGTAGACGCCCACGGCAACAGACGTCGGCAGACGATCTCCGGCCACTGTAATGCGGGCAACGAGTAATGGGCAGCTCGCTGTCCGACCATGGACCATGCCCGGTTCTACGGTGCGTTGTGTTCCACGCGTGCCTTAAAGAGTGTCAGCAAAATGACGGGGCTCCCCTCTAGAGGGCCAAAGCCTGCTGGGGTCGCGGGACTTACGAATTACCATGACCCCGGAACGTAAAGGGCTATTAATTGAAGGACACCGTGGATTTTAGTCAGTACGAGTCTGATATTTCCTCCCGCCCTGGGTGGGAGGACTCATTTGATGACTTTGCCACGATAAAAATGACCTGTTGGTACAGACCCCGGGCCCGGTACATTAAGCTAATTCCAATCTATTATATACATTTTCAACTTTATTGCATTAGCAAAAGGTTCCTGTTAGATAGAAAAAAAAATGTCAGACTGGGGTAAATAATTTGGCGTCTGTTCTTTTGCAGTGCAAAAGTGGTAGTAATATAAAAAGTTAGTATAAAAAAAATATAAAGAAATATAAATAGACTGAATGTAAAAAAATAGGTAAACAAGTACGTCTTCATCCATAAGATCAGCAAATCACCAGTTCCTAGCACCGATGCTCATGAAAACATAAAAGGAACACGAGACTAAATAAAAGTTTAACTTGGAGTTTATAACGAACGGAACGTAGAAAATAATACGTTTTCTGTATTACCATTTTATACGTTCTGTTTGTTAAATCATCCAGTCAACAGCAGAAAAATGTTAAAGAAGTTGGTGCTGAAGTATGAATAGAAGACACTGGAAAATATTGTGCACGCATTGCAAATTGGTGTACCGACGAGACGGTGAATAATAGAGTTTATTCACATTCTCGACCTTATTGCCAGTTTGGTGTAACTAGCGCTTGGTAATCGTTTTTCCAGATTTTGTTTTGCGTAGCCCATCTTTTATTCTTGGACATTTCGATTTAGGTACCTAATGTACCTATAGAGACCGCGCCACCACTCGATTTCGAGAGAGAATTCGAGATATTTACTACATTTATGTAATGCAATTTGTTGTAATGACGTAGACACAGCGCCGCGTCAAAAGGACTTTAGACTTTAGTCGTGGCGAGCTCTCTAGATAGGTACAGTCGTAATAATAGGTAAGTAGGTTTTTTGTGCATCGTCGCCATGACTGCGGATAAAATCTCGATGTGCGGCCCGGCAACACATTGTGCGTGAGCCGCATTGCCATGGGCTCGTACCATAATATATTCGTAAAGCGCAACGACTGACCATGCGGCCGTTGTTACGCTAGTGCGGGATTACGCGCTAGGCGTGTTTCTGATTCAGATTTTTTATTCGCTCAAAAATGTGTACAATACAATGTATGCAAGGTGTCATATGTGCAATAAATAAGTATATTGAGTTGTGCTCACATGTGCTCACATGTTTACCATATTGTCATGGTGTGCAAATATTTGAGTTTGAAATTGATTATATCACAACAAATAATAATAGCACAAGAAAATAAATTAAAAGAAATTCATTTATAAAAAATAAATGAACATAGAATTACATAAAATTAAAAAAAATAACAATTTAGCACAATTACGTAAAAAATAATGATAATGTCAAGTACAAGAATTACATTCAATTTTTTTTATCGTTGCTCCACACTAGGAATTTCTCCTGTGTCGTGCGTACGTTTAAAACATAGAAACTCACATGCACAAACACCCAAACCCGGAACAACTACTTGTAGGCCATACAAATATTTGTTTTGTACGGGAATCGAACCCGCGACACGCAGCGCTGCAGTCCAATCGCTTAGCGACTGCGCTAACCGTGTCGTAATCCAAATATCATTATCAACTTTCTATCCATGACCACGAGAAAACATAGACGGCTGTGTTTATTACAAAAGTGACACGAGGGTGCGAGTTAACTAATCACTATGTCTTTTCAGGTACCTACCGATTCGGAATGGCAACGTTAAAGTATATGAGTACCAGTCAATACCATTTAGCAAGACTGCTAAACGGTATTGACTAGTATTCGTATGCTTCCACTACGAGGCGATTACTGCAGGCGATCTTATGCAAAATGTATGACAAAATAGATTGAAAAATAACATTACTAACTTATGCCTTTTTTCCATAGGGGTGGGTAGCCAGAAACTAGAGAGTACAACTTGCTGAAAAAAATAATTATAACTATTAATTTAATTTCAGGGTATCGCGATGCACTTTCTAACAGGCAGTCTCCAGTATTTTTGAATAGATATCCGAAGACAATTCACATCACTCATTTCTATTCGTTAGTGTCATTTATTTAACTTTCTGTTGTGAAAAAAAGCATACAAAAGTGTTTTCAGAAATCCTCCGCGAGACTGTTTAAGCAGGATTCCGGCCCAGGAATGTAAAGGACAATTGAAGGAACACGGTGGATTTTAGTCAGTACGCGTCTGGTGGTGATTTTGGTCTCATTTGGTGATTTTACCAACCAATAAAGTTATGAAACCCCAGCTTCTAGGATTAAATATTACGTAAAAATGTTGAATATTTTCTTTTTCCTTTTTACAGAAACTAAATTGCGATATAGTGCACACACAAAGCAAAGTTATGTCGTAATTGGCAAGAATGCAATCAAGCTCGCAGCTCGTTAGCTGACTCCAGCGCAAACCTATGAAAGCTGGGTCTTTCTGCGTGCCTTCGCATATCTTCGGGTCCCGTCGTATATCTTCGGGTGTCGTCGCATGCCTTTACATCTTGCCTTGCATCATTCTTTAACTCGTAGTGCAGTCAGTCACAGAAAATCAGTCAGTAGCGAAGATTTGAAAGTGTTTTAGTTAGTTTTACTTGTACAAAACTTGTTTGATAAAAGTAAATGTGCAGATTTTCAAAATTGTATTATGGTGTCTTACTCAAGTGCCCCCCCCACACACCTATCAACAAAGGCAACGCTCGGGCCATTACATTCATACCACTCAGCTTAATTCAGGTTAGAGTAATGAGCCACTCAGTCTGAATCGACATTGGGTTTGGGTTCCATTAAGGTAATATTCCTACTCTGTCATGCTCTGCCCTCACATATAACCTCTAGAATCCGTAAAAAGAGGCAACCTATACGGGCCACATGTCAGTGTGTTTACCATCTTTAAGTCAACAGTGCCTGCCCTCGATGTCTGATGGCGTTAAGAGTATTTAAGTTATACGGCCATTGATACAAATTTTTTAGCCCTTGGTTTTCAATATGACTGAACCGATTTTAATGAAAGTTTATACTCATAAGCAGGACAAAAAAGGTCTGAAAAGTCACTAGAAAACATTTTCGAGAAACTTAAATACCTACCATCCCGAAAAAATGTCGTTTCTGATGTTAACAACAATAATGCTCTAATTGATAATACATTGTACCACATGTACAAATCGATTTGACGGTCAAATTCTAAATTTACGCAGTGTAGTCGTGGGAAAAGCTAGATTTTCATAAATAAAGGATACTTTCCAAATTTTTTTTTTGTCAAAAGTTGTTGGATTATTAAAAAAACAACGTGTAGTATGGTAAATTAATTATAGTTTAAGATTAACAATATAGTAAACAGCAACTCACTATTTATTACATGCGGCGGTGACCCCAAATTGAGGTCAGAAGCTATCGCCATTCAGGATTGAGTAATAATTATCACACAATAACAAACGACATAAAAGCATAAATGCGAATTTATTTCCAAACCACATAAGTACACTCAAATAATAAAATCGTCAAAATCACAGTAAAAACATGATACATAAACAATACATACGCAAAAGTGTAGTAAACTCTATTATATTATCACTTATCACGACTAGATTATTCAATTATGAAAATTATTATACCAAAAGCTCTGGTCACACTTTAACGTCTTGCTATAATAATAATAATGACGCATTAAATAATTATAATACAATGATTTTAACAATATTCGTAATTAATATACAATAATTTTATAATAATGCTTAAAATAAGGCAAATCTGATTTAGTGTCGAGTGTAAATAAAACAAGTTATTTCGAGATATATTTCATAATTACTTTATAAAATATTAACCGTTATGTTGGGCTTAACACAACGCTATATAAATTCTGTGAATCTTCTTTTAGTACAAGAGTTCGCAAACCGAACAATGTCGTATCGTTTGACGGACAGAACCGTATAAAATTGATTACTTACATGGGCAGAACTAGTAAGAAACGTCGCTTTTTTTGTGGGTTTTTTTTTATTTACTCTGACTGTCACAAGACTGTTGATGGTTGGTAGGTTTGTAATCATCATTATTTGTCCAAGGAGTTTTTTTTTTAAAACGTTGCCCCACATTAGGTATTTCTCCTGTATCGTGGGTGCGTTCACAAACATAGAATCTCACATACACAAACACCCAGACCCGAAACAACTACTTGCAGATCGTACAAATATTTGTTCCGTGCGGGGATTGAACCCGCGACACACTGCGCAGCAGTCGATCGGTCAACCACTACGCCAACCAGGTCAGGTTACTTTTTTGGCGTATTTGAAAATGCAGCCTGGGTAGACGTGGGGTAAAAAAAAACGGAAAATATTTTTTTTGCAGTTAGCATTTCTAACTAAATCTATCAATTTCAAACGGTTGCAGTCGTAAAACGATGAGCGAAAATTTTGGTCGCGGGCTCTCGTATCATAAAGAAACTGTCATAACTTAAAATAGTTGCGAGGCATATACAATCAAACGATATTTTATTATTGATTTATGGCTAATTAAAATAATAAAATCGTAAAACATGCAATGTTATGATACTCTATAGCTTTGCGCTAAATAAGCCCTCGAATGTATCTTAAAATATTTTTTTTTACATAATAATCTGATGCAAAGGTGTAAACTGCAATAAAATGCAAGAAAATTGCGTAGATTCACATAACGCCATAAATATACATGCAGAACAATATTCAATTTTAATATAAATAAACGAAATAAAAAATACGCGTAATTATAATTAATGCATTTTTACATTACAACTGTCCCATTATTCGCACATTTATAAATAAGTAGGTAAATAAAATTATCCTTAAGCCTACTTCTAAAGAATCTTTTTACATAATTTCTATGTATAGAGTACAACACTACTTTTATAGATTTATAAATGATTTGATACCTACGATTCAGGTAACATTCTGACTAATAACAATTTTTGACATTTTGCATCCGATTAAATTTTAATACAAAAAATATACTATACATTAATAGGGTTCCTATCTTGCCGAATTTATAATTTAATTACTTGTATATATAATTTGTGCTTGCAATGTGCTCTCTCAGATTCTAGAAAATATACGCTAATGGATAAGACTACAGGTACTGGCCATAAAGAACGCATGCCTTTCTTTTTAAAGACATAGTATAGTTCCTGAGTTTTAGTGAGTTTTTTTTTTCGCACAAAGCTCTAACCAACCACAAGCCACAATCACAACGAAAGCCGTACCAGCGACAAACGGTACATAGGTATTATGACAGAGATCAGAGATACAGTTCTAGGAAGCCGAAACTAGCAGAAAATATTTCCAGATGTTTCCAATGTGCATTATTTCTGGCCAGTAGCTGTAACTCCTCGCATATAGTAACCCTCTTTATGTAACGTTTGTAAGTAAAAAACCTATCCTAGTCTAGAAGCTACAATCTAAGTTATTATGTATACAATTTATTCATAGCCATTTTTTTTATGAAGATTGATATATAGAGTTCATTTTAATAAGATTTTAATCGAGCGTAAAATTGATTATTTTCTATTTCATCAATGGTAAACAGACAAGACAATAGATACCAAAATTAATACGTTGGCAGCAATTTCGAGCTGTTTGAATAAAACTTTGATTTTCGCATTTCGGTAATAGAGCATTTACATGGGTCGATTTTTCGGTTGATTTAGCCGACCGGTATGTCACCAGTCGCATCGACTGGCTTAAGTCTCATTTAGATGATGCAAGAACTCGCACGCGAATTGCCTTACATTGCGGACTTTATAGGTACAACGAATTCAGTTGATCAAACAAATACCGCAATGTAGTGAAACTCGCATGCGAGTTCTTGCTCCGTCTAAATGAGGCTTTAGTTAAATTTCCATTTAGACGGTCGATTTCACTGCACAGCTAGGTCGCACGACAAAATCGACCAAAATCGCCCATAAAGTAAAATAAAAATTATTACGTACATATACTCACGCATTTTCAATGAGAGTACGCGGATACTGCAGTCTAAGATGTATTAAAAAGGACAAGTCTTATTTTTTTCCGTATTTTTTTACATGCTGCAATTATGGCATTTCGCATCGTGTAAATTGGTCTTAACAGTATGTTTATTTGCTGCCAATGTATTAATTTTAGTATAATAATTACTTCAAAACTTCTATTACTATTATTGTAATGTGTCTGACCCAATTCGGAACGACGAAGAATGTAATATTTAAAGCTTATTTGATTTAATAGTTGCACATTAGGTAAAACGCTTCCAGAATATGGTAAAGTGCCATTGAAAAAAAAAGTTTAAAAAAAAAACCAATTTCATACTTATAATAGTGTCATTAGTTGATAGTGTGATTGACGTTAAGAAAAATATTTGTTTTTTTTGGATCTTTACACATACGAGGCGTTGTTCAAAATAACGCCGAAAATTTATCAATTTGATTCTTTAAGATATCCAATAACAAACAATCGTCAAAGATCCATATGATCAGGATTTGGATTGAGATACAATATTAATACCAGGTGATGGATAAGTTGTAGTTAACGGCTTAGCTAAAATTATGGCAATACTACATGGTCAGTTTTGCAGCGTTGCAGTCCGCTCTAAGCAGATGTGTCAGGCATATACTGCAATCGCGGTATTAGTACAATAAATTACATATAAATAAATAGTATTCGTTTACCGTACACTCTCCGATCACTTATTATAACGTAGACGATGGCTCACTTAACATCTAAACGATGATTTAGGCGATTACAATACACTCTAGCATTTGTTCTAAACTATCTGGATTCACAATACTATACACAAATTGGAATGGCAACGTGTTCTTATGAAATGTCAGTGTTGGAGAATTTGTAAGTGGTTACTTACAGTGACCAAAAGCTGACTGGATACGTAGACAGCTCAGGCGGAAGGCGATGAGCTACGTTTTCACTTTGCGTGAGGACTTGAAGTGACCGTTCTTCTTCCATCCGTTGCCTTGTGGCGCCTCGCCGTTCATGGCGCGGGTTGCGAATGACGTCGTCTTGCTTTTCGTTTCGAACAACACGTCCGAATCTGTCTCGCTTTCTGATACGTCTTTGTTCGTGACTGTAAAAGAGGATGAGAATATGTTAGTATTCAGTTTTTGTCTATTTGTTTAGGTATACGTTTAAATGTTTGTTAATGTATCTACGATACCAGAGAAGTATCTAGTAGGGGCAAAGTAAAAAAAAAAACTTCTCTTTTCTTTTTAATCGGCTTCAAAAAGGAGGTTCAATTTTACTACTAACATATAAATAAAGGCGAGTCTTGAAGATTTTTTTCTATGAGTTAGAGGCTGTAGAAACTATAGTTAAATATATTCTAGCTGCAAGATTGTTCGCCATCGTCGACATTTTTGTATGGGTCAAACCTGCTGGAACAAGAAGTGGAAATTAGGTCAATCAAACAGGTGGATCAAATCGCGTATTGGACCAACAGCGAATCTTATGATTCGAATCAGGGAATTGGTCTAATCGCGACATATAAAGACTTATATTTATCTATGTCAGTGATATCCAAGATTATTATGAAAGACGTCGGATGATAATGAAAGTAAAAAGTAATAAGTTGTGAGCAGGTCGTACAATATTTACATGGTTTCTCCTCGTTGTCGGCGAGCGGCAGCAGGCGGTACTTGGGCCGGGCGCGCGGCTTGCGGGGCGCGCACCAGCGGCGCAGCGCGCGCCAGCCGCCCCACAGCGCCGCGCCCAGCACCAGCAGCAGCGACACGCCGCCCAGGCTGGCGTACACCACCGACCAGTCTGTCAACGACACACAGTGTGGTAAGATCCCGGTTTTTGTTGCATCGTGTTTTTATTGAATTAATCGATAGAGTCTCCAATTCTGAGGATTAGAGTAAAACTCCGGGTTCGCTAAGACTTGTACTTTTTTTTTTTTAAAATGTCAAAGTTTCGGAATATCCGACTTTTAAAAAACGAAAAAAAAATCATAATAATTTAACGGAAGTACTTATTCCAGAATTTATTTATTCTATCGAAAAAACGTATAATTGCAGACCCTTCCACCAATTTCTGTTGCTTTAGTATGAATGGGTCAAGAGATATGATTTTTTTTCTCATTTTTCGTTTTCATTTTTTTATTCATATAATCCGCCGTAGTAGGTGGTCATTCCTACATCAAAAAATAGCTGATACTTTCTATTATTTGTAGTATTTTTTCCAGAACCTAACTCACTGGAGTCCAGGAGTTATTGAAAATTTTAGTAATATCCGAAATATCCGCACTTAGGGCTGCCACTTCCACCAAAACATAATTTGTTTATTTTTATTAAGTTTAAGCTTTCTTATCACGACCATAACAAGATATCATTATTTTGTGGCTTAAAGTAGCAAACATTAAGTAATTTTATAAAGAAAATGAAAAAACATATTGAGAAATTGGTATCATGTTGATTGATACACCTTTTTTGGAAACCGTCTATAAATTCTAACCCAAAAGACTCAACTAATAGTTAATAAAAGAAAATCCTTTCCGATAAGTATATTAATAACAAGTATATTAATGTGACAGTGATGTGGACGTATTCTTTGACGTCATTTGAATGTTTTTGTTTTCTTTTTATTTCTTTGTACATATTACTAGTAATTTTTCATTCATAGTTTGTATATAATTTTAGTACTGTGAAATCACGAGTATTAACATATATCAACGTTTTACATGAGTAATATTTTTTAGTTTTTTTTTTTAATATTTTGAGTCAATTAAATGTGAAATGAATGTAGTTTGTTTGTGATAAATAAACTACAATGTAGTTTGTGTTTTATTTATCGACATGAATTATATACCTATCTCATTATCATTATCATTACAGCTTATTGCAGTCCACTGCAGGACATAGGCCTCTCCCAGGGAGCGCCACAGCGCACGATCTCCTGCTTTTTTCATCCAGGCACCACCAGCCACCTTCTTCAGGTCATCGGTCCATCTTGCCGGACGTCGTCCCACCCTACTCTTACCTACACGTGGTCTCCATTCGGGAACCTTCCTACTCCACCTTTCGTCGGTTCTCCGGCAGACACGACCAGCCCACTGCCACTTCAGCTTGCTACAGATTTCGACAATATCTATATCTTTGGTCTTATGCCGTAAGACCTCATTCCGGATTTTATCCCTTAGCGAGGCCCTAAGCATAGACCATTCTATAGCACGCTGCGTGACATGAAGTCGGTTGGCCAGCTTGACTGAAATGTTCTACGTTTCAGCTCCGTAGGTTAGGACTGGAAGGACGCACTGATTGAACACCCGACTTTTTAGGCACTGCGGCAGTGGCGACGTGAGGATATGACGCATTTTCTCAAATGCTGTCCAACCAAGCTCCACCCTTCTGGCAATTTCCTGCTCGAAGCTAGTCTCTACCTAGCTGAAATACCTGTCCGAGGTAGATTGAATTGAATTGATTGTAGATTGTATTCTTGGACAACTTCAAGTGTTATACCTTCGACAGAAATAGGTTCTGGGGTGACATGGTCATTGAACATGATCTTGGTCTCGTCTAGGTTCATCCCAAGACCCACACATCTCGAGGCAGCATTGAGACTGTTCACCATTTTTTGCAGGTCTTGCAGCGATTCCGCCATAATAACTATGTCGTAAGCAAAACGAAGGTGCGTTAGATATTCACCGTTGACATTGATGCCCAATCCGTTCCAGTCCAGCGTCTTGAAAAAATCGTCCAGCGAGTTGGTAAACAGTTCAGGGGATATTACATCTCCCTGTATCACACCGCTAAGCAGCTGGATGGGCTTCGTTCGGTGGTTTTGTACTTGGACCGACATCGACGCCATGCTATATAGAATCCTTGGCACCTAATTTGTAAAATAATTATTAATTAATTCTAGGGTCATCATGTCGTCCCCCTGTCTTCAGACTTCTTACAGCCCCAGAACATGCCACCTTATGTTTTTGAGCTCTTCCTCGAGTTAGACCAAGCCCTAGTCCAGTTATAAGCTGCGTCCGTTATACGTCGTCAAGGTCAAAGGTTTGTGGCAGCCATCCGTAGCCCGGAGATTCCCGGCACCCTCTACTCCACCGTAACCAAGGCCGCTGCCGTGACCCGGAATAGTAGGGTGGCCGTGAACTGGGGGCCGTGGGTTCTGTTGCTCGTTCATGGGAAGTGCATGCCCATACTCACCACGTTGGGCAAGCGGATTGGTGAGCGCAGTACAGAGCCTCACACCAGTAACGCTGCTGCCCGCCGCTGGTCAGAGAAATTTGAATCTGTATACCTTCTTAATGGTTTTACCGCCATTGGTTCGGTCGCCAGTTCTCGTTCATTTATCAGCAGGGTGCACCACGAGCAGGTGAGGTTGGCATTTGGGGCAAAAAGATGTAGGTCTGCCCCCTTACACCCCTATCTAAATCCCTCTATACCTATTTAATTATTTTAAATCAATTCTCATCATGTATTTACATCAATTGTATTGATTTTTGATAAAATTTTATATGATATTATTTACGTTAACTATTTATACATTATTATTTATTCATTGTTCCATCTGCAGTTGGAACCTAGCCATCGATAATTATTCGCATGCTGAATTAATTGTAACTAACAATGAAGATGAATTTTAGTTCGGTTAGACCACAAAATATATTACAAATTCATATACATTTTCCCTTCGAATAGCCAACTACAGTATTTAAAACACCTTCTTGTTTTTCAAATAAAATATGTTTTTGTTGTTTTTTTTTCGGATACTTGACAGTGACAACCCTAAAGAAAATTTTGAATTTTCAATAACTCCTGGACTCCAGTGAGTTAGGTTCTGGAAAAAATACTACAAATAATAGAAAGTATCAGCTATTTTTTTATGTAGGAATGACCACCTACTACGGCGGATTATATGAATAAAAAAATGAAAACGAAAAATGAGAAAAAAAATCATATCTCTTGACCCATTCATACTAAAGCAACAAAAATTGGTGGAAGGGTCTGCAATTATACCTTCTTTCGATGGAATAAATAAATTCTGGAATAAGTACTTCCGTTAAATTATTATGATTTTTTTTCGTTTTTTAAAAGTCGGATATTCCAAAACTTTGACATTTTTTTTTAAAAAAAGTACAAGTCTTAGCGAACCCGGAGTTTTACTCTAATCCTCAGAATTGTAAACTCTATCGATTAATTCAATAAAAACACGATGCAACAAAAACCGGGATTTTACCACACTGTGCGACACGGACTCGATAGCATTGAAGCCCCATTTAGACGGAGCAAGAACTCGAATGCGAGTTTCACTACATTGTTTGATCAACTGAATTCGTTGTACCTATAAAGTCCGCAATGTAACTCAACTCGCGTGCTAGTTCTTGCGTCGTCTAAATGAGGCTTAAATGTTACTAAGAATGTTGAGGTCGAGTCGTAGTAGTAAAAAGATTACTCAGGTACTCTCTGTTACCGAAGGCTATCTATCGTCAATGTATCCAATGTTTGGAATCGAAGTACGACATTGTGGTCACACTCCCCGGCCGGAGCAGGTACCTACCGCAGTCGGGCTGCGCGTCGGGGTCTAGCATGGCCAGCAGGCTCTGCATCCAGAAGGCGTCGCAGCGGCACGTGCGCGTGGCGTGGTCGCACACGCCGCGGCCGGAGCAGGTACTTACCGCAGTCGGGCTGCGCGTCGGGGTCTAGCATGGCCAGCAGGCTCTGCATCCAGAAGGCGTCGCAGCGGCACGTGCGCGTGGCGTGGTCGCACACGCCGCGGCCGGAGCAGGTACTTACCGCAGTCGGGCTGCGCGTCGGGGTCTAGCATGGCCAGCAGGCTCTGCATCCAGAAGGCGTCGCAGCGGCACGTGCGCGTGGCGTGGTCGCACACGCCGCGGCCGGAGCAGGTACTTACCGCAGTCGGGCTGCGCGTCGGGGTCTAGCATGGCCAGCAGGCTCTGCATCCAGAAGGCGTCGCAGCGGCACGTGCGCGTGGCGTGGTCGCACACGCCGCGGCCGGAGCAGGTACTTACCGCAGTCGGGCTGCGCGTCGGGGTCTAGCATGGCCAGCAGGCTCTGCATCCAGAAGGCGTCGCAGCGGCACGTGCGCGTGGCGTGGTCGCACACGCCGCGGCCGGAGCAGGTACTTACCGCAGTCGGGCTGCGCGTCGGGGTCTAGCATGGCCAGCAGGCTCTGCATCCAGAAGGCGTCGCAGCGGCACGTGCGCGTGGCGTGGTCGCACACGCCGCGGCCGGAGCAGGTACTGAGGCAGCGCAGCGAGCGCACCGAGCCTCCGCCCCACGCCTGCCAGCCGCCACTCGCGCCACGCACTAGGGATAACGCCCGCACGCCCTCTACTGCCTTGTCCTGCAACCACAATATCCAGTAATCAGAACAATGTTGATCTGGAAAACCAATCTTCCATACTTAGGGATAAATTATACTAGAACATCGAGGTCGAGTCAAGCCCCGAGCGGACGAGTCACGTATTCAAAACTACACGATCATTTTTTTAAACACGTATTATAAGCAGTTTATGCTGCACCTTGCCCGTCCGTCACGTCATCAGTGACTTGTTCGTGCCCGTTTAATGTATTTTCCTATAATTATTTTGTTTAATGGACTTTTACTTGATGCTGAACGACTTCTTTTCCTGTAAGAATCATTTATATAGTGAAATGATTCTTACAGGAAAAGAAGTCGTTCAGCATCAAGTAGAGAGAAGAAAAAAAAAAAAAAATTCTCACCTGTTCAGAAAGGTAGAAAATCAACTGCGTATTCCCAGAATCAATTTGTCCGTGGACTTCAGTGACGTTCACTCTAATATCATCCTTGAGGAGTAGCGTCATCTTTTGTACTAGTGAGTCTAGTTGGCTTTGCGTGAAGGTCGATATTGGAATGTTCAGGGTCAACTCCATAAGGTTCATCTCGAGGGGATCTGGCTTCACTTGGACGCTCACTGTGTCTTTGTCCGACTCTCCTTGATCGTCCGTCACTGTGAGCTCGTAGACGTATCGTCCTGCTTCTATGTTTGTTAGCTGTAAAGGTGTGAAAATATGTTGGAAAAATGTTTCTGGTGTATGAATAAAATTCACCGATTATAGTTTTAATAGCTTTTTCTTTTTTGTAATTATCGATGTTTAGTGAATCGATGTTCTGAAAATCGATAATGAAGAAAAGTTCTCGAGTGGCGATCACGGAATCGAAGACGCAGCGTAGGCAGACCTCCTGCTAGGTGGATCGACAACATCGTGAGAGTCGCGGGCAACCGATAGATGCAAGTGGCGAATTGTAGTTCGGCGTTGCGGTCTAAGGAGGAGGCCTATTTTCAGCAGTGGACGTCTTCCGGCTGATGATGATTTGAAGTTTTAACAATTTTCAATTTGGATAGCGTGTAGGCATCTTTCACTAAAAATAGCTATACCACAATTTGATCAGAAATAAACCTTACCATAAGTACGGGTTGTGTATCAGAGTTAAGTATGACCGTCCCAGCAGCAAGTCCGGACGGCGAGCGACTCCACTTCCACGAGACTATTCGGAAGTCGTCCGAAGATTTGGATCCATTCAGTATCAACACGGACACCGGAAGGTTCAGTACCAGGTCACCACCTGCGTCTGCCTTTGGAGGACTATTCTTGTCTGTTGGTGGAACGGTTTTTATAGAGTAAAAACTCCTTGTAACGATCGTACAGATTTCTAGAGAGAAAAAAGTGCCCTTCGGTAATCTTCGTGAATCTTCGGAAATACGAATGGGAGATGATGAGATCTGGTATTAGTGAGGTGTCATTTACCTAAGTACTACGTTGCCTATTTTCTATTACCGTATTTCGAAGATAATAGATTAATTACTATATGCAATGCCACAAAACTTTGCAAACGCGATTGGTGTAGGCAAGAGAGATAGAGAGAAAACTTCATAATAATATAGATGCGCTAGAGTAGGTGAGTTGGTACTAAGACTTAGAAGCCTTTCTTTCGTTCTTCTGTATTGCGACGTTCGTGGTATTTCGGAAACACGAAGATCACCGAAGCGCATTCATTTTCTGGTGTAACTGGACTTCTTTGAAAGCTATAAAGTAGTTTTATTTATACTCTTCTATTGTAGTTAATAGGTGACGCATGTTTCAAGTGCTGTCACTTATATTTCCATAATAAGAAGATATGAAGTGGAACGATAGACGCACCTGTACGTATGACATTATGGATAAACACATGACTTTCACATCGTTATTAGTATATCCCATAGGAAAGTTTATTCAAACTCATGCAATGTTTAATGCAGAAGTGGAAATATTTTTTATTTTAGATCATTGCACAATGCAAATTTTTAGGCTGATTTGGAAGGTTGATTTGGAGGCGTATACATTTAAAGTTAACAGCAAAACTGCACACAAATCTCGTCCCTATCACCCAGTAATAAAATATGCATTTGTGCAACAGTGATTTTTACAAGAAAAAGAGTTGTATATGTACACACTTACTTTGAGTGACGGTGACGGTGACATTATCAGATGCAGAGTTCCCATTATCGTCGAGTACAGTCAGGGAGAACACGTATTGGCCTTTCGTGAGACCGGTAGCATTGGCGACTGACTCGTTAAAATTGACAATGTTAGAGTTAGTAGGACCGGAGAGACAACGCCAGGTGTACGCGACTATCCTATGGTCATCGTGCGATGCGGAACCGTTCAGGATGATCCATGTTTGAGGTAGAGATATGAACTGCAAGTATATTTTATTACAACTAAGTTATTTATGCCACTGCCGAAGATTTGAGAGAAGTTAGTGGAGCTAAGAGTTATCGAATAAGTTCATAGAATGTAAAGAACCCCATTTACTGAACGATCCGGCCCTCGTTACGAACAATTAGAAATGTGACCATAGATAGCTCAATTAATTAATATCAGTATGTATTTCGTGACGATACATCGTTCAAAGCAAATTGCTCGCACACAGTTGTGATCGATTAATTTAATTGTTAAATACGGAACGACAAAGTCATGCTATATCACTGACAGAAATTGATTAATTTCGAAATCGATTGATTCGGCATACAACGGTACGGTTTTTGTGTCGTCTGCGATCAAGTGTCGCTAATGATAGTAACATACACTACATATCCGTTATTTCAATCAGCCTGACGGATCGAAATTCCGACGGATCGTGCCGTTTATGGGGCCCTTTATCTGTATGACACGAAGCACTAAGCAGCTACAGCGAATGAGGAACTACACCGGTAGTGTATGACAAAAATAACGCTCTATCTCTTTCTAATAGTCGAAGTGCAATATTTATTACCGGTGACTGTAAATATATGGCGGCTGGTGGAATGTAGGTATACCAAGAGATAAGCTGTTCATTTAATATAATGAGTATTTTTTTAGTGACATGTGACACGAGACATAGTCTTTTGCACGTGGCGGGAAAAGGGCCTAACGCAGTCTTAATTAGCTGAAGTTAAAGTGACTGCATTTCACGAGCGTGCATCTTTTATTGTAATTCGAACCTTATGACAGTGTCTGTAAAAGTCATATGACCTTTGCAAATGACACAAGCTCATGGTTTGCAGTAACTAAATTATGGTTCATTGTAATAGAGTATACAGTACTAACATAAGTTTTGTTATGAGGCCACACTAACGAGAAATGCCGTTAATTATCGCGGTAATAGACTTTAAAGTAAAGAGACCAGGAGTTAATAATTGAAAAAACTAGACCTACATTTTTGAAAACGATACCTTTAAAAAATAAATACATATTACCAAAATTCAACAATGTGTACGGAAGAGGGAATTAATGGAAGCATCTAAAAAAAAATAATGATCGTATAAACATCCATAATCGCGATAATTAACGGAATTTCCCGTTAGTGTATCCCCAGCATTAGAAATCCGCGTTACAATAATAATAATGTTACATATAAAATTTATTCAGAGTTCATTATAATTTAATCTCAGTTGTACTGTGCAATATTACAGCGAGCCATTATTTCGGATATCCGTTGAGATAACTTGCATAGATCGCCGATATGGACATGCAATGATTATGATATCTTATCATAAATATATTATACACTTCCTCCATAATTTTAACTATAGTAATATTTGTACTTGTTTTAGTAACCATACACCATGACAGCAACATGCATATTCCATGATATAGCCCTTTTAATATCTTTGGACAAATATACAGGGTGTAAGAGACATCGATGCACAAACGGTTACCATGTGTCCAGGACATGATTCCATTTTTTTTTAAATATTTGTTTTCTTTTTTAATAGTGTGCCGCGCATTAGGTACAACATGTACTGCGGTACTGGACACAGTATTTAGGTATACGATGATATTTTATTTGAACTTTAATAAACAGCTGAGAAAACACCCATTTCTAGTATTATTTACATTGCTACTTTTAGTGAAATAATTACTTTTTTATTAATAATATCATTGGGTTAAGTAAGAATAACGATTATGAACAGTCTAAAGTAAAGAAAACACAAAAAAATGAGAAAATTTGGGAAAAACCGACGAAAAATTCCAACATGGGGGCATCCAGAATCATGTCCTGAACCCATGGTATCCGTTTGTGCGTCGATGTCTCTTACACCCTGTATAGTTAGTAAGAAATGTATTATGGACCAAAGTGCATTTTATTTTTTTAACTGTTTACACTAACAAACATTTACATAAACAAAAACCCCGTCCCAGAACAACTACTTGTAGATCATAAAAAAATATTTGTTTCGTGTGAGAATCGAACCCGTGATACGCAGCGCAGCAGTCAATCGCTGCGACAACAGTGTCATCGGTTGATTGCTAATCATCAACTACTACAGTCCAATTTAAATACTACAGTCCAATTTAGGAGCAGTCACCCTTTTATCTTTTTTTCTTATCTTTTAATTACTTCATCATAGTTTTATTTCAGTACGGTACTTAGTGCTTTCGCTACTATTCCTTTTCCAGCAAGTTAACATAGTAGCAACAATTTTTGCTTAGTTAACTTTTTCCTACATGCTTCTTAGTTCTATGACGGGGGCATTAGAGGGCCAGAGCCTCCCGGGGTCGCCGGACTAACGAATACCGTGACCCCAGAACGTAAAGGGCTATTGAAGGACACCGTGGATTTTAGTCAGTACGAGTCTGACAATCCTTTCTGCTCTGCCCTGGGTGGGAGGACTCGTTTGATGATTTTACCACGATAAAAAGAAAATGCTTCTTAGTTCTGTTTCTGGTTTAAATTTAGCCCATTTTATATGGGTAGAATAACATTCTTTCGTGAGTATTATTGGCCTTGGTAGCAGTTATTATGATTTACTAGCCTGATTACAGATTACAAAGTATCACATACCTACTATAGTACAGTGTTGTACATATTTTTACGCTTGCGCAAATCTGAATCGAATTGATTTAATAGATTAAAACATTGGAACAATCTTTTAGAATTTTGAACTTTTTCATTCTGATTTCAAAGTATAAATTAGATGGGCTGGCATATAAACGGTGAACATTTGAAATGTTGTAAGGTGCATTGAACGTGCCGTTAGTTTTGCTGCCGTACGACATTTTAAATTTTGACCCTAACTTCCAAAGATTAGGGTATATTTTTATTCAAACTGTTCGCAATACTTACGGCTTCTGCTTGTGCGTCAGCTACAGGCGGGGTATTGGTCGGTGGTTTGACGAAAACATGGACGTCTGCTGTGGAAGACTGGCCTGAAGAATCCGTCACTTTCAACACAAATGTGTACACGCCTTCAGATAGATTGGACAGCTGAAAATAATGAGAACGGTGTCAATGTAGGAAACTAGCTGCTGACAGCCGCTTCGTTCGCATGTAATAAAAAAAAATTCCTACGAAAACGTAATAATGGAATACTGAGATAAACGGTATCTTATGTGTTATTCCAAACTATTTTTATTACTGGGGTTGTTGAAATGTTTATTGTAAATAGTTCACATTTATACTATTAGTTTGTGGATAGAATTCCGCGTTTTCTATGGAAACGGGTAATCGTCTCGTGGTCATTTTGATTTTGAGTTGAAGTAACAATTAAATATAAATAAATTTTTCAGAAGTGTTATTCTCTAAGAACAGCCTTGTGTGCAGCGTCGAAACTACAGTTTGTCTTTAATAGATTTTCAACTTTATGTTCCAGAGTATAAAGTTGAAAATAAAAGAGCATTGTAGAGTAGTTGTGTTGCCGAGATATTTGGTGATAAATATAACCGCTTTATGGGGTGACTATGTCAATTCCGTTGGTTTGTGTATTATTTAAAAGTATCAACTGGTCGAGATATCCAGGTGTGTTAAAATTATATTTATTTTCGGTTATTATTTTGATATAAATAAGGCGCGATGTTATTGTATTTAACAAAGAGAGAAAAAAAACTAATATAAATATACCATTAAAGTCACAAAACATAATCAGTACAACTAATGATTAATTTTAAGATTGCCTACATAGATTTCCAAGAAACATCAAATAGGTTTTTATTTACAATTAATCTGTTTCTTGGTTTAGATAAAATTAATTACTCATAAAGACATAAATGGTGGAGAAACAATAAGAGTAGGACAAATATTTTCATAAAGGAGGAAACATTGCCACGGCGACGGACGTCGCTAGACGAGGTCTTAACAGCCGCGGTTTATTTTAATTATTTATAATTTTATTGAATTGTCTTTTTTTATATGAATTTCCTATGGACACTTTACTTGCTACATCGTTCTCACATAATGTACCATCTCAAGATGAATGATGTAACAAAGGTTCTGTTATAATTTTGGCGATTGAAAAAGAGTGTCCATGGAGTTTCTTGCCCGTTCTTCTCCATAGAGATTTACGCTTTGGAATGGGCATCTACAGTACTTTCACAAGTTTTTATGTCTTGTGACTGGGACTGTAGCACCGTAACTATTTTTAAACTATTTTATTTTACTTTTGTCTCTTGACAATTCAAAAGTGCCTGTAAATGGCCTACTTGAAATAAATGATTTGATTTGATTTGATTTGAGGGGGCTCCCCTTTAGAGGGCCAAAGCCTGCCGGGGTCGCGGGATCACGCATTACCGTGACCCTGGAACTTAAAAGTCTGTTGAAGGACACCGTTGATTTTAGTCAGTACTAGTCTGACATTCCCCCCCCCTACTCTGCCCTGAGTGGGGGGACTCATTTGATGATTTTAACACGATAAAAAAAAGGAGGAAACATTATTGCACACCATGCGCTAGATTGATAAGTGGTGATAACAGGAAGGGATATGATTATAAACCTCGTTTTTTCATTAAACCTTATCTATGATATTTATGTTTATAATGGCTGACGGCGCTGAACGTAAATAATCGGAATATCTTCCTACTAACGTAAACGATAAATTAAAATGCTTTATTAGTTATTAATTATAGCATTTTAACTACTGTTCAAAGAACTCACTAAATTATTATGTAATTTTCAAAATGGAGACCGAGTCACAGAGGAATTGTTCTAAAAAAATTAACCGATTCGGTTGCGGTGTGCCCGCGTGTATGTTGAAAATTATCCTACAGGATCGTAATATAGGGATAAATCGCATGTGTTTTTTTCAGACCAAAACCTATCTCTGTACTTTTTTTTATGTCATCATCCATTCAGCCGTTTTGACGTGATTGAGTTACACACATCCATTTATCCAAACTTTCGCATTAAACTCTATACTAATATTATAAAGCTGAACAGTTTGTTTGTTTGGTTGAACGTGATAATCTCAGGAACTAATGGTTCGAATTGAAAATTTATTTTTGTGAAGACCAAAAGAAGCCAATCAGCGGGTAAAACCGCGGGGAACATGTAGTATAATAATGTGAGGAGTATGACAACTAGTAATAATTTACAAGACATCGGTCAGAGAAAGCAATATTTTTTTTATTACGTGGTAAAATCATCAAAAGAGTCCTCCCACCCAGGGCAGAGCGGGAGGGTCAGACTCGTACTGACTAAAATCCACGGTGTCCTTCAATAGCCCTTTACGTTCCGGGGTAACGGTAATTCGTGATCCCGCGACCCAGAGAAAGCAATAAAGTAAAAATAACTTACTTGTAGATAAGGTGAGTGTGTATTTTGCATGTCTACAGCTTTATTTTCATCTTCAGCTGATTTCGTCCATTCCCAAGATGTGATCTCGTGGTCGTCCGTGGACAGACTTCCGTTTAATGTCAAGTTATTGTTTGGTAAATATATTATTACGTCTTGACCTGAAAAAATAAAGCTTTAAGTAACAGCTGCTGCAAGGTAATAGTATTTTAAGTAAGCAGTTATGATATACAGGCGACAAAAGCAAATATCTGCTTGTTTCTAACGACAATTTCATTTATGTGATACCTACGCTTATTACATTTCCTGATAGCTTAATACAACAACTCCTATTTTTGTAGAACTCTGCCCTAATCTAAGATGTTTTTCTGTGTCGAGGATGCGTTTACAAACACTTAAACTCACAAACAGTCACATGCTGAACAACTAATTGTAGGTAATTGAATTATTTGCTCCTTGCGGGAATCACACCCGCGACAGTCAATCGTTTAGCTGCTGTGCCAATAGGGTATTTTACTGCATAAATAAATTGAAAATCTGTTTAGTCCGTCAGTTAGAATATTGAAAAAGAATGGACACATATTTTTTTGTTTTTTTTAATTAGTGAAAACAAAGATAAAATGCGTCTAAATTCGGGGAGTGGGTTTGTGACGTCATAACGCTTGTAAATTTGTACCGACCGAGTGATTTTTTGTGAATTTTAGAAGCGTTGTACCTTCGTCAATTTTGGTATATGTAGCAAAAGAAAAAGTACGGGACAATTTTTTTTTAATAATCTATCTTTCGGCAATTTTTTTTTTGAGTAAAATATCCTTATTGTGGTGCAATTTAGATATTTTAAAACAAAATTCAAGAAACTCACCCGCATTCGCTTCAGGCGGATAATCCGTATGATTCAAAACGGTAATATTAGCTGCTGTTGAATTCTTCACGTGGTCTGAATCCTCAACTGTCAGCTTAAATGTATAGTTGCCGGGCTGTTTCAGATCATTGAGCACTAATGTAGGGCCATCTTGTAATGGGGGCTGGTAGCCAATGGGACCTGATGTTAGGTCCCAATGCCAGGATATGATAGCGTCGTCATCCTGTAGTGGAAGACAGAATCTTGATTAAGGCTTGTGTTTACCTCAATGACCTTGAGCATTTGGTCCCGTTCTAACTTAAGCCTCATTTAGACGGAGCAAGAACTCGCATGCGAGTTTCACTACATTGCGGTATTTGTTTGATCAACTGAATTCGTTGTACCTTTAAAGTCTGTAATGTAACGCAACTCGCGTGCGAGTTCTTGCATTGTCTACTCATTTAGACGCTTTACGACAAGACGAAGAGAGGAGACGCTGTTTTTAATCTGAAGCTTTTTTATTTTGTCAAAGGAAAATAAAACATATCATTATCAACCAAGTCATTTTCTTTTACATTGCAAAACATTAGATATCTTTTATACTCTTCTGATGAAAATGTAACGATTTGGATGGGATTTGCCAGTTGTTTTTCTTTTTATATAATATCCATAGAATATTTAAGTATTGCCAAACAGAAAAGGTGTTCTTTAAACACGGTTTTTCACTTCATTCGCACGTTTTTTTTCTGAGTAGACTTGACTGTTGTTTTATAAGTGAACTAGCGACACGCCCGGCTTCGTAGGGGTGCAATATAATGTTTAATTTTTCTCTAGTATAATTTTGAATATTGATAAAAACTGTATTAAAATCCGTAGCGTAGTTTGAAAGATGTAAGATTACAAAATAGCTTTCGACGCATTTTTTTACTACTCTAACCTACGTTTACTAGTCCGTAAGTTAAAATAAATGACCAGCTATGATTCATTTCAGTGGATCGCATGATTAGGCTACGAAACTTACATATACAAGGTACGTATACACTATCGTATTCCGGTTTGTTGATTAAGGGCAAATGCAACAGCAAATGGTATTCTGTGGTTTCTGAGCTTATCGTGCGAACTGTGGATAAGGGCACTATTATGCCTAGATATGTTGTATATGTTTAGGGTTGGTTTGGATCTGCACAGCTCCATGTCTCTTATAATTACGGGTTTACGACTTTTAAACCTTGCCCCGCGCTATTAAATCCTTGTATTGTGGGTATGTTTATAAACATTTGAAGTCACATACACAAACAGCCAGGCGCGGAACAGCGGCTGTACAAATATTTGTTCGGTATGGGAATCATACTCGCGACACGCAACATAGCAGCCATCTGCCGCCACTGCGCCAAACGATCACAAGAAATAAGCGACAATTGACGGGAGAAAATGGAATGATAATACATTATTCCGCCAATCAAAATTAATATGGGTTGCCATGTTAAAAGAGAAGCGACTTTTGTGAAAAGTAATCTTTAAGATCCTATTATCAGAACTTGACCAAATGATCATAGGACCATCTTTAAAAAAGATTCTGAAGAATTGAGACATTCTCAATTCTTTTTTCTAAGTCGCTTGAAAAATAAATAGCCTACAAACCTTGCTAGCACTGCCGTCAAGTACAGCAACAGTGTTCGGAAGCTTCACTGTTTGGGTTTGTGGTGTGATGACGACTTGCGGCGGCGTGTTGACGCGATGGGGCGGCAGTACCGTCACATTGGCGAAACCCTCCCCGTACGAGTTGGTGCCGTTCACCGTCACTTTGAACCGGTACTGGCCTTCCGTCAGATCTGTCAGCGTCACTTTTGCCCCGTTTTGGTTCATGTTTCCTGTGATGAATTACAAAAGTGAAGTTTATATATATATTTTTTAAATTATTGCGCATAGATGGTAAGAGTGATTTGATCGTATTATTATACAAACGTAAACTCGCATAATAATAGGCACAGTCAACAAAAGAGATATTTATGGAGGCATCAATATTAAAGGTTTTTTTTTTATTAAACATAAACAGAATGTATGCTTGCCCAGCCTAGACACCTCTTTTGTTGATTGTACACCTTGTACTTATTTTACTATTAATTGCATGCTGCCAATAGATTATGTTAAATGAGCATTTCTTGATGTTACCTGCATAATATTTAATTTCATTTTGTACATAATGTACAATAGAAAATACTATAATTCTTAATGTATTTTAAACATAATAAGCAACATCTTATTTATTACCTGTAAATCCTCCTTTCGGTTGGTCAACCAGTGTCCATACATAGTTGTAATGGCTCATTGTCGCCTTCTCGTCAGGAATAGTATAAGCAGCCAAGGTCACTTCATTGTCTGGCAGTTGTACCTTACAAAGATTATTTAGAATGAGTTAAGTTCACCCTCTGCACACATTCTATACACATTTTAGAGTTTATTAGTATGAGCATTAGGGTTGAATTTAGCTGCCAGCGCTGTTGACGAGTACATAGTCGATGCTGCCGGATGATAGCACTCACGCTCTATTTCTCGTTTTAGCAAATTACGGTTCCGGGCGACAGAAAAGGATAGGGCATCGAAACATACAATTCTTTAGACAGTTCTTAAGGAATAAGACAGTCGGCTCAGTTTCAATGTAGTCCCACCAGCCTAAATATGATTTGATGATGGTAGAAATGGAACAGAGTTTGCCGATCAGCTGGAGTCTAATAAGTTTATGTTCAGGTTTGACATGTATTTTTGCTTGTGCCATTTTATGAATATCAGAAGAATTGCTAATGATGTTGCCAGAAATCCACGAAATGAATTATTAGGAATATTAGTTAATGACAGTTTAAAACCTGCTGGCCTTATCACTTTATAATCAACATTAATTGCATTGATTAATTTTAGTTAAATGTATTTTCCTAAATCTATTAATTGGATCGGGAATTATAATTTAGAAGATTTTTCCTCATTTTTAATTCGATTAAAATATTATGCTGTTAGTTTTTACCTGTTTAGATAAAATAGAAACAGTCAAAGTTTGAACACTTTTTGGTGATGATGATTCAGTTTTCAGAACATCACTTTTAGCTTCAGCATCATCATTCTTTTTCATAGCATCAACTGTTGGCCCTTTGGAAAACAGTCTAAGGGTTTGAACACACGCTCCTTGTGCATTCTCTTCAGTACCGGGCACACATTTACAAATTCCATTCCTTAGTTTTAACCCCAGCGGTATGCACTCTGAGTTAAACGGACAGTCCCCCACACCTACTTCACAGGGGATTTTTTCTAGAAAATTACTAGCATCCATTATCATGTCACTGTCATTATTATCTCGGTACTTATCAAAGGATCTGGCTTCATCATCATCCATTGTAGGTAAGTTGTTGATGAAGCGTGACAAAAAGTTGGAATCATCATCATCATTGAGTAGCTCATTACGGTGGCTTGTGTATGGAGAGTATATTGACTCTTCCTCAGGTGAAAAATTGTTGTTGACTGGCCTGTAGCTAGATTGATCCAATATGTCTGACCAGTTTTCTGTAATAACATAGTATTTTCTTATCAAATCACTAAATCTTATGATGTTAGGTAGATAATAGGTGCACCAACTTATTTGTTATCATGCAAAGGTATATGATTTTTGATCATTATCTTGGATCTAGGACATGTTAATAACATTTTATTGATAGGACATAGAAATGTGTCATTATTATTGTGAAAAAGGATTTCATCAATACTACCTGCATTTTCATGTTATTGTTTTTGATGAGAGAGGGCAATATACTACAATGTCATCTAGATTTTAAGTACTAAGGCAAAGTTTAACAAAAAAAAGACGGGTTGCACTCTGGGAGTGCCGGCAGAAGTGAAAACTTGAATAGTAATTGTTGGAAATATCTTGTGAACAGATTTTAGTAAAACTCGCAAAAATGGTTGACTTTTTATTTCAATAATTTTCCAATGTGACGTACATCTTTTATAAACAATGTTACCTAGCAACGAATGTATCCAGCATACAAACTTCTTTAAAAGTAATAAAGTCACACGAACATTCACGCAAGCGCCCTGCGCCGTCCTACGCTTTTTCGGTCAGGGTCACGTGTCCTGACGCGAGTTTAAGATTTTATACCCATTACAGAAAAAGTGCTCAACGCCGCTAAAGAAGTTTTCACTTCAAAAATCCTGGTAATACACATTTTACCTATATAAATGTTGAAATGCATAGTTACCAGTAGGTAGGACTGGTTTGACCAGTATCATAGACACATGAGATGCCTCCCACTTCCGGCTGCCAGTCCTCTGTAGAGGGAGGCACAGCTCATCACTCACACACTCCACATGGAAACACCTGAGGTCATAGATAAATACTATGTTGCAAGAATCAGAGAGGCAGCATTCCATCACACATTGCTTCAAACCTTTTAGACCTGGCTTCTCTGTGTAGTTGCCTGCTGTGAGATTACCTTAATGACAGAAAAAACTTGTTTTAAGGTTTTAGAATATAAATAGTTAATTTTTTTTTGAGTTTTGTTTTTTTTTTATATATCATTTTTATCTTAAATCTTGCAATTCAATAAGAGGAAAGCATTTTCTTTATCCAAATATACAAACTAGTTATTTGTAATAATTGAGTGGTTGTATTTTGCTTGTTTTAAAGACGAATTTTGTTAAAGAAGATGTTCCATTTCTCAGCAGCTGTTACTTCATAAAATGATAAATAATTTGTACTGACATTGTAATTTCTATTTAGTGCAATTTTAAATTGATAATTACAAGAACAAGAGTCATAGAAACTTACCAACTGGCATATAATTCAAAAAATTCTTGGGATACAGCTTGGGGCACTTATTATTTTCATATTTTTCATTCCATGGTTTATTATATTGTGACAGACAGAGTCTCACATTTAATAAAATCACTAAACTGAATAAACTCAGGCATATATTACTAATACTGTTCATTATGGAATATTTGTAATCGCGTTATTATTATACGTCTTGTCGCACTATGTTTCACTTCGTCGACAAATACTGCACAGTTTTATGTTATCTCAATCACAGTATCCTAAATGTAATGTAAAAGATACACAATATTTGCGTGGGAGTAAAAAGATATATTTAATAATATTGTTTTATTAAATTCTGATAAAATAACGTAAACATAATCGAATAATCGAAATCCTTCATCGTGAATGGTAAATTGGTAAACGTCAGTCAGGCCGTCTAGTCACGAACACAGAGGGCTTAATTAAATTAGTTGCATCACTGTCTCTCTCATAATTATGAATCTGGTTTTCTCTATCATTCATTTGGTTTCATGCTTTAAAAGTTCACTCTGCAGGAATGTAACTCTACATGACGTTTTGACGTAATTTTTGTTGACTGTCAAAATTCATAGACTTATAGCATTGAACTGCAATGACTAGTAATAATTACTAAATGATATAAAGCATGGACTGAGCCATCCCTAGCCTTTTAAATAAAAGAGCCATCATTTATCATTATTTATCATTTATGCCAAGGAAGATTATGAGTTTAGCAATTTTGGTCAGAAAATGCTCAGTTCGTGCTCCATAGCTATGTCCAAATTCGGAACAATGATGCATATTAAATAGTTCGGCTAATAGCACAGAATACATAGAACAAAATTAAATGCATTCATATCAATTACAGTGTAATCTCGTGGTCTGGTTTCCACTAAAGCGTAGACGAGGAAACCGGCGAGAGAAAATGAGAAATTCAACCTCGTTGGTGGAAATGCAGCGTTTTTTTTACTTTCCTTTGATTTTTTAAATCTTGCAAACTTCTGCGCGGCACTCTAACCGTTTCCGCTTTGGTGGAAACCGAGTCTAATGCTGCGTTCACATCGGGCTAAACGCTGAACGTCCACACCAAGTTTAAATGGTTCAATTCCTTTGATGTTACCGCCACACTCGGATAGCCAGGAAACACCAACGGACGATCGTTGGAGTTAAATCGGCCAGAGAAGACCAACGAAGGCCAGCAAAACCCATTCGTTGGCCTCCGTTGGCCCGGTATGTATGTACGCGGCTTATGACGCGCAAAGAAAATGCTTGTGTAGAATGTTGTTGAATTAATTAAAATTGTAACGCTCGAATAATTTTAGTTTTGATTACCACATACAGTTATATTTAATCAATTTTTTTTTTCATTTATCATGAATGCTTGTGGTCGCGAGATCTTTATGAAATAATACTAACAGCAAGTGAAACAAGACTAATAAAAATGGGTGCAGGCCAAATCGGAGGGATTGCCACTTTGTGTAAATGCCCACTTCTAGAAAATTTATACATAATTATTCTCAATATAATCCTCCATATAACAATGATCATTGAACCGAAATCAACATTAACAAATATTTTTTACAGTGGATATGGATTTTAAAAATGCTGCTACGTTTCTTGGCGAACCAGCGGAAGTAACGGAAGCCCAATATATTGTAAGTCTTTATTTATGTAAATAGGGTTCTTTTATAGGTTTCACTCCTGTAAAAAAGGGGTTAAATAACTCAATAGTTACTGTGGGTGGGTCACTAAATCACTATCACTTACCTATGGTATCTGCATATTACAAAAACCTTCGGGTCTAGATGTAATATTCTGTCCGTAATTTATGAAATAAAAATGGAGGCTTGTAAAAAAACATTTTTTTTTTTACTTTGATAAGATTGGCTAAGCAAATCCTTCATCATTTTCCGAGGAGTGACGATATATTTTTGTACTCAGGTCCATTACTTATCACACGCCATGATATTTTGCATGGGAGTGTTGATAGAAGCACACGTGGTTCTCACACCAGCCAATTGTGTGCACGGAGAGAGATATAAGTTTAATGTGGTGGCTGGCACACATAAGTTTCTGGAAAACGCTGGTGTCTTCCGATCGGTTCACCATCTTTGCGTTCATAAAGGTATGAAATATTTGAAAATAGAAATTGTCTGTGGCTTTACTTTGCTCTATACTATGTAAGTACCAAAATTCATCAAAATCGATTCGACCCTGGTGATTTATTAAACGGCACATATTAATAAGACAATAAATTCAAAATAGTAGCATTTGTTGTTATGGCGGCAACAGAAATACATCATCAGTGATCTCAACTGTCTAACTATCATGGTTCATGAGATATAGCCGGGTGACAGACGGACGGACGGACAGCGGAGTCTTAGTAATAGGGGACCCTATTACTAAGACTCCGCTCCCCCGTTTTATACCCTTTGAGTACAATAACCTATGGGTTTATATGTACACCAGATACAGATCTTACATCTATTACCTATGTCATTTGAAGTGTAATATTATTTTTAAATTGACTTATTCTTACACATTCCTGAGTAAAGGCCTCCCCCCATTCCTTCCACTAGTCTCGATAGTATTACTTCTTGTTCTCAATCCACTTAGGGCTCTCGCTCCATTTTCCATCAGACATGGCTTGCTGAATCTCACTTCATTCTCGCAACTTTATGACCTATTACACAAAATAATGTTTATAATTTAATTGAATCTATCGTAGGTTACAACACTTCACATCGTTGGACGGATTGCCTAGTGGACAATGTTGCGTTATTGGTTCTAAACCAACAATACTCTTTTCATATACGCGAACCAGGCGCAGATTTTTTAATAAATCGGGTCCGTTACGGTGTTTCTACTCCGAAAGACGATAGCTTGTACTCGGATACTAGTTGCAAGTATTTTGGTTGGGGCAGTAGAAGAAATGTAAGTTAAACTGTTACTGTTGCTCAATTCCTCAAGAGTTTTAACAAAATTAGGATATATATGTTATCTCTCTCGCTTTCGATATTTAGGTCAAAGAAGACTCCGAATTTACATCTCGGACCGAACGTTTGTAAATAAGAGCGCTGCGCAAGTGTGAACATTAGACATTGGGATGTTTTTGACAATTATTGTAAAGTACTTACATGTAACTTGCCTATTTGAAATAATAGCTTTGATTTTGATCACCAGGGTTATCTAATCCCGCTGTTGATTCACCTCCGCCGTATGGACGTCACCATATTACCCAAAGAAAGCTGCTTGGCGATGTTTAACTATCAGGAGAAATTCCTTTGTATCCAACAGTCACAATGCAGGGTATTATTTTTATTGTATAATTTAAAAAATAATTTGTGTTTTTATATGTTTAAGTATGTACTCGTACCTCTTTCATGTGTGCAGGGACATGTTGATGAAATCAAATGATAATTACAGGCCTTGGGAAAATGACCAATATTAAGGGAATGATAATTATAGGCCCTGGGATAATGCCCTATGGTCATTTTCCCAAGGCCTGTAATTATTATTCCCTTAATAAAACTGATACAGGAAGAGGGCCGTTCAAGTATTACGTCAGCACTATGGGGGGGCGGGGGGTCTTTGCTTTGCTTATTTTGGATGACATGCGGACTGGGAGTAATGGGTAGCTCGCCGTCCGATCAAGGACAAGGCCCGAGTCACGGCGCTTCGTGTTCCAAAGGCTCCTCAAGGGAACTGATGGGGACGGGACCATAGTGCCAAACGCCTAACATGATGCGGGTGAAACCTAGAAGAAATAGTATAAAATAGTATAGTAGAACTAGTTTAAAATAAGTTTGTTATGTTCGTAAGTTTACAATATTTTTGTCCCTTACTCTAGAGTTGAATACTGTATCAGTAAAATCTAATATTATCTCTATCCTAAATCTATTTTCTTATTTTTAAAATTATAATTATAACGTATAATTATATTATAATATTTAAAAAAAACAAATATATTAATTGAAAAATGTTTACTTAAGCATGGGGGGAGGGGGTAAGAGCTTTGCTTACTTTTGCTGACAAGGGAGACGGGGCTAAATAATTGTGATAATCTGCTTACATAATAATAAATTTGATTACGTAAAATACTTGAACGGTCCCAAGGCAGGACTCGTGAATTTAAAAAAAAAACTGTCAAAATGAAATGATTTGCCAGTGTCAAAATAGAAAGCTCAATAATTCATAGAACATGTACATGCTCAATTCCTCAAGAGTTTTAACAAAGGTATCCGATAAAACACATGGATTATTTTTTACAGTCGCCGAAATTCGGAGCATTGTGTCCTGTAAGTATATAAGGTATATTTTATAATTATACTTAGTTCTAAAATATAATGAAACAAAAAAAATCCTTAATTATTGACATAGAACGATCCTAAAAAATGTATTATTTAAGAAAACTAAGAATAAGCGCACTTTGTAAACAGTTCCTTCACGGGTACGACATGGTTTTTCTAAACATACTGTAGGTATACGAGTAACTACGTACGGGCACGCCGCAATCGCGGCGGTAAGATCCCTCTTTGAGGAGTGGCTGGACAAGCGTCACGGCGTCCTGACTTTCCGCATGACGCAGGTCCTCACAAGACACGGATGTTTCGGGAGGTAACTGTGTCTGATGAGGAAGGAAGAAACGTCTGAAGGCTAAAGGCTGCCGGGGTCGCGGGACTCACGAATTACCGTGACCCTGGAACGTAAAAGGGCTATTGAAGGACACCGTGGATTTTACTCAGTACGAGTCTGACAGTCCCTCCCGCTCTGCCGTAGGTGGGAGGACGCATTAGATGATTTTACCACGTTAAGTTTTGAGCCGTCAACGATTGCCATGGCACTGGAAACAGTCTTTAACCTTTCTATTTATCGACACTAGCATAAATAGTCACCGACTGTTGCCAGAAGAGAAAAAAACCTTTCCATTTTTAGGACGATGTCGGCTCCGTCATCGTTTGTTCCGGCTTTGTACGAGGACTGATGACATCTCGTCTAGTAGATCGGCCGTGCGGTGTAGGCTTCTTGGACTTGAGCGCGTACTCCAAGTTCATGACTTGTGGGGTGGATGACTCCCGTGACGTCCTTAATGGTGAAGATGAGGATCTCGTGGAATTTCAATCTTCGACTGTCTCGACACCTGAAGTACAAACCCTGCCACAAGAACATAGCACTAGTGAGGAGCGCGAGAAACCGTCGCCAGAACCAGAACCAGAAGAAGAAGTAGAAAAAAAAACTTCTAAGATGCCGAAATCAACAATAACGTCAAAACCGAGTGATGACTAGTGTTGTAAATAAACAGTTTTAAGTAAAGTTCAAGTTCGAAAGAGTTATTGAAATCATTCACCTTAGTAATAGCAGGTATATTTAATTTTATGTGAAGTTTTAAAATCATTCTATATCTATTACTAGCTGACCCGGCGAACTTTGTTCCGCCTTCGAGGCAAAAATGAGCAGATTTTCCATTTTTTATTAGAATATCAAACATAATTTAAAAAAAAAACAATAAAAAATGAACGATTCTTTATTGGCCATGTATTTTGGTGCATGGGTTGCATTGTTCAGTGAAGCACGTTGTGATAGTGGACATTTTTCGTTTTAATATCAGGCTCAAAATCAAATAACGCAGATGGTCTTCCGACCTGTGAACATGCCACATATAACTTATTGACCATGTAAAAAACATGAAGTTTCTATATTCAGACCACAAACTTTCAAGGATTGGCCTTTTTTTAGTACTTTTTGTTCAGATCACTCATTCAATTTCGACACCAACAATTTTTTCATGATCATGGATAGTACCACGTTTGATGTTACCTACGTCACATGCTATGTCCTTCTCCTGGCTCTAAACTACCTCCCTGCCAATTTTCAGCTAAATCGGTTCAGCCGTTCTTGAGTTATAAGTGGAGTAACTAACACGACTTTCTTTTATATATATAAGATTGGGAGTAGATGGAAAAAACCTTTTTGGAAAAGAAAAAACCGTCTTGCACTTTTTTGTGATTGTTTTAGACGTCGGTTTATTCAGATTATAAAAATCACCTTTTATAATTTTGAGATGTAAGTAAGCGTAATAGAATTAAATCAAGATTTTGTTATGTACTTTTCACCCCTTGCCACCCATAGCTCGAGACCACATACTCGTAGTTAAGACAGGTCCCATAGGAGAGTGAAGGCGTGATGTTAATTAGGATACAACGATATGCGATACCACCAATCGCGGTTGTTTTGCTGTCAATTATTGAAGAGTTTCGTTATCTGTCTCCGAAACTTATCATCAGATCTTTACAAAAATTCTATAAGATGCCTATAACTTTCAGTCTAGTATAGTAGGTATGTATGTAATCTCTAAGGAAGTAGGTAATCTCTGGAACTACACGTCTTTTATTTTGAATTTCATTTACCAGTTGCTAGCCAGTCTGTATTTGATTATGAATAATTTTTAACGTGAAATAACAATATTTTTCAATCAAGACCTAAAATAAATGTTTTCATATCGGCGTGCGCTGATTAATTTTTTTTATAGTGTAGTATTGGTGAATATAAATGATGTGTTGCAAAAACATTTTCCTTTAGATGGCAGCCAACAAGACTCTCAGTAGGTACTAAAAATCACACAAGAAAATAAATCATCGAGCACGCCGCAATCGCGGCGGTAAGACCCCTCTTTGAAAAGTGGCTGGAGAGGCGTCACGGCGCTCTCACCTTTAGCCTGACTCAGATACTCACCGGACACGGATCTTTAGGGAGGTTCCTGTGTCTGATTGGAAAGGCAGAAACGCCTAGGTGTCATCACAAAAAGGCGCCATAAAAAGGGCAAGAACAATCAAAATGCCATCAGTTTTTAACAATATTTATATACATATAAGTTAAGTATAAATATTTTTACGCAATAACGCCAGCGTTGCGATTTTTTCGATGAAAAATATCTATTGTACTCGATAATACAATAAACACAAATTAACCGACTGCCAATAAACACTATTCAATAAAATATACAAACGCTGCAAAGATTGTATGCATATGCATATAATATGCCAACATGCAAACGTACATATTGCGTAGGTAATCCGATTACTTCAATTTGTTTGAACAGAAAATGGCGCTTAGCTTATTATTATTATCTTTACTTATTTTCTCTTATTTCTTTATCTAAAGTATCACGTCTTTCATATTTCTCTTACTTTGTACAAATATAAAACCGGTAAATATTTTTTAACTTATTAATACTTAATTAAGAGGTTCTTCTCGTGATTTTAACTTGATGTCCGTTGGTTGGAAACAGCAGCATCTCTATTTTAAGGGGACCAATGTCGTCTGCTTCTATTTTGAATGACCGCACCACACTTGATAGTATACTTTTCATTATCAGCATGCCAAAATTACGTCCTGAAAAAAAAATACAGTTAAATAGTGCCATGCTCTATAATTATTAAGATATTCGTGTAGGTCATTAACAAAAAATAATTAACGTCATTGAGCACTAGCTGATGCCAGCGGCTTCGCCAACTTGTTACTCTGATATTATCCCACGATAACTTCATGCCGGGATAAATGTTATCTTATGTGAATAAATAAATAAAATTAAATAGTTATTCTCTAGTTAGTCTTCTCCTAGTAGAAGTTTGTTAGTCTACCTCTGTGCCAAACATCCAAATCCATTCAGTAGTTTCAACGTGATGATGGATCAAACATCCGTTGATCCACCAATCCTTTCGCATTTATAATATTAGAAAGCATTTAGTACCGATGCAGTTTCTTGTGCCATAACTGAAGGGCAGGAAGGCGGCAGGGTGTCGGCTCTGTGACCGTTCGGGCAGAAACCGGTCCGGATCAAATTCGTCAGGTTTGGGACCCCACACGGCGGTAGACCGATGTATGGCAAATGCTCCTATTACTGCTCCAGCCCCCGCTGGCAAGGTTACTCCACATGTGGCTGTAATAAGCGAAATCTTTATACAGTGAAAGCTGAGTAAGTGGGACTTGGATAAGTGACACATACTCCAGCTAGAAGTCATGTTGAGGTCGCGCTAAAATGGCTTTTAGCCCTACAGCTGTGTCATTTCACTTCATTGAATTTTAGAGCAGTGGTGGCCTGGCGAAAACGGCCCCGACTACGACTTTTACCTTGGCAAATATTCCCATTTGTCTCCACTGTTGACAAATGGGAAAAAATCCTGCCTGTCCACTGGCGACAAACGGGATTTTATTTCCCACTTGTCACCAGTGAAGTAAGTTCGAACCTAACCAGGTGTGATACTTTATTTTACTTATTTCATCACCACTGTTCTCAAAATGGTGGAGGAAAATATCGATAGGAAACTGGCACGCCGTAGAATCAAAAATTCGAAGACATTAATACTTATGTGACGTGCACCAACGCCCGCGTGGAGGTTTTTTGCCCATTGCCACTCACAGAGAGGCTGTATCCCAGCAGTGGGAATATTGTAGGCTGATTATGCATACCTCATTGAATAGAAAAAGAAAAAAAAAAGTTTATCTTGTCCATCCCTGAATACAGAGCTCCACCATTCCTTCTGCTTGGTGTTGTTCTCATGATGACTAACTTACGTAAATAAATATCCCTGTCTACATTCCTCGCGATTATTGGAACCACGGTATAAAGCCTCATGCTCTCTTTGATGACTCGTTCCAAATAGTACATCTGCTGTAAGTCTTCTTTAGTAGCCCCTCGCTTCTCATTGCCGAAGATTGATTGCTGCCTGGAATATAATAAATACGTAGTATTTAGTGCCTGATTTAATTGAGTAAAGTAGGTCTATAATTATGGTAAATTGAGTGTTAGGAGACAACGTCTACATAAAAATAGATTTTTTTTACTATTTTAAGAGTTATCATTGAAAGAGATTTTCATTAGTGTACAAAGATCTGTGGTTATTGCAATTTATTAGCTGACACCCTTCGCATGAAAGGATGTTATATTTTTTTTATTATATTATGTTTAATTCGCAAATAAATAAAATTTATAAATTCTTACCATTTGTGTTCTAAAAAAAACACTGTAGACACAGTCGGTACTGAACTTATGTGAGGATAGAAAATGAAAAAAAGAAAAAAAAGATTGAAATGTACGGTCAGTATCACATACTTTGCCGAATGAACAGACCCATTTAACAAAGCAAAACAGAGAAAGATGGGCTAGTTCTGGTTAGGTATATAATGCAGGAAATGATCATACATTGGACAAAGTTTGACTTTAACATACCTACATACTATAAACTGACTTACTCAAGCAGTACTTTCTCCTGTGCATCCTGGTGTATTCCAAGAAGTACGATGGTGTATGCAATGACTAGAGCCGTGGTGTCGTTACCAGCTATCGTGATCGAGTCGATATGCTCCCGAAGTTGGACATCCGTGAACTCTATTTCTCTACCAAATAGTAAATCGAGGACGGCGCGGAGTTTACCTTCTGAAAGGAGAAGGGAAATTTGAAAATCTTTGTTTGTCATACCTAAGTAAAATGAAACAAAAGTCGTGGGAGAGGTTTTTGCCAACATCTTGGTTGCAAAGGCAAACAGCAAATACTTACCAATAACTTAACACACGCCATTTTCGAAGAATTGGACAGTACCTATACAAAGAGTATAATATTTTGAGTGCGAAACTATTTTGTTATGAATCGGAAACATAATATGAAGTTATTGCAATAAAATGTGTAAAATGGTCCATTCTTTTCTATTGCTTGTTACAATCTAGGTATGAGATATGTTTATAGTTATTTCTTTTCATTTTAGTGTCTGGACCATACCAACTAACAAAAACATACTCATAGAGATATATCAACGGATTTAAGCTTGTTCATCTTTTAAATAAATTAAAAGAACAATTAAAGTAAATTAAAGCTTGTAAAAAAATCTACAAAGTCAATGAAAAGTGTCGTTCGACACTTAAATAATTAAAATATGCAAACGTTAATTAAATAATATTATAGTGACATAATCAAAATTAACATAAAACAATACAGATTATGATAAACAACGTCAATTTAGATGATGTCATTTGGTATCTACGATATTTCAAATATTCTTTTCTTTCAAAAATCCAACACTCGTGTCAAATATACAAATACATACGTATAATGTATAAATAGATCAGGCACCAGTTTAAATTAAAAGTCAGGTCCAAATATTTGAGTAACTAAGTAAATCGAGAAGAGGTATGTGGGCCTTTCGAACTGTTTCCATAACATTACATCACGTTTTTATTCCCCGACAAGTTAGACAGAGGTAGAATAGAATAGAAAATACTTTATTGTTAAGAATACAAAGTTTTTACAATACAGTCTGACAGTCTCTGCCACTTCCATCTAAGGAAGACTAAGAAAGGCAGTGGCCTTTTTTTAACGTGGTAAAATCATCAAATGAGTCCTCCCACCCAGGGCAGAGCGGGAGGGACTGTCAGACTCACAGAAATCTTAATTATTAAGATTTCTGTGGTCAGACTCGTACTGAATAAAATCCACGGTGTCCTTCAATAGCCCTTTACGTACCGGGGTCACGGTAAATCATAAGTCCCGCGACCCCGACAGGCTTTGGCCCTCTAGAGGGCCCCGTCATATTTGCTGACACTCTTTGAGGCGCGGGTGGAACACAACGCGCCGTCGACCCGGGCATGGTCCATGGTCGGACAGCGAGTTGCCAATAAGGCAGTTGAGTGGCCTGCCTTTCAAAATCAAAGCATGTATTTCATATGGGCCAGGAAAGGAACACACTTTTGAATTGGCAAAAACTTAAAAAATAATGAAGCTAAAGTTTCACAGCAATAATAGCTTTAAAAGCACTGCAGTTCTGCATTTCCAAAGCGTAAATATTTATCGAGAAGAACGGGCAAGAAATTCCATGGATGAGTGGTGAACATTTTACGGAACTTTTGGTAATCTTACCGGGTTGTTCTCTGCTGTCGTCCTTTATTTTCTTCTTTTCATATTCTATACGTCTTTTTTGGACTACCTGAAAAAAAGAAAATGCTGGCACTGAATAGTGTCACTAAATTGAAAAATACGTACTTACGTGCTCTATTCCTTCCATTCTAACTTAATTTGTGACGTAAAGAACGGGAACTTTCACGTCAATTAGATGGAAAAAATTGGTCCTCTGTCGTACACTATAGTCGTTTTTCATTTTTCATACAAAAAATGCCGGATCTAAATACTTCAAGTACTAGGTTACTGTATGCTGTACTGCATTTTAAAAACCAGCATTCGGAGTCGAATCGGACTCCGAACTTTGATTTGTGGTAAAACATAGGTTAGCATGTACATGACTGTGACGCAAGCATAACGTAAATTCACAAAGACTACCTATTATTTGCAACAGACTAACTTGTCCATTTGCATTTTGATTTTTTTATTACAAAGTACGGCGGTACGGTGCGTAATACTCGTTCTTCAAACAGCAATTTATGTGAATACAGTGATAAAACTTAGTAAATATTTATTTAGTTATTTTTCGTCGTTTCTCGTGCAATAGCACCTAGTCGACAAAATTGAAAACTCAATATTTATTATACCAACGCAATGAAAAATAGTTCCTGTCCCGCCTGTTGAGCCTCCAAACAAACAACCAAAGTGGCTTTTCCGCTGCCGTGGAAGTGACATTTTGGCTTATCCTAATCATAACTGAAATAAATCCTAACCTAACTAAAAACCGAATGTGACATTAAATAAATAAATAAATAAATATTCCACAACTATCACACAACGCCATCTAGTCCCAAGCTAAGCAGAGCTTGTGTTATGGGTACTAGACAACTGATAAACATACTTATATAATTCTAAATACATACATATTATAGATAAATTACACCCAGACACAGAACAAATGATCGTGCTCATCACACAAACATTTGTCCTGGGTGGGAATCGAACCCACGACCTCCGGCATAGCAGTCAGGGTCACTAACCACTAGACCAACAGGCCAGTCAAATTGACAACATACAACAGACATTGCTGGTTATGGCCGCTGTCACACCTAAACCGCTGAATCGATTTTGATTTTTGGTACGGAAATAGATAGTACGCAAGTAACGGATATAGGCTATAGAGGCCAGGTAAGCCGCGGACAAAAGCTGGTAAAAATTGAAATGAATCGGTGTCGAACCGGGACGGAATATATGAAGAAATAAAAATATAGTACACCCAAGAAGAGCCAGCGAAATGGCTATCTTCATGGGCTACACCTAAGAATATAGCCATTTCGCTGGCTCTTACTACGCGAGTTTGACAATCGGATGCGCGATTGATGCTTGTGCGATAAAACTGTACTTCGAATGCACACTTTTGCGACACCTGAAGTTTGACATCAAGCTGATCTCTCTATTTGCTTCTCTTGTTTTTTACGTCTTTGGTTAGTTGTCGAATCGGGGAAGTGATGAAACGGGATTTTAATATCAAAGTTTCAACGTACCTCATCGGTGAATTTATGCGTCAGATCAATATTATCCTTCTGCTGCTTGGCATAGCGGGTGAGGTTGAAGAGGCAGTCGGGCTGCAGCCACACCTTGAATAACCGCTTGTTGAGGATCTCCATGACGGTGTGGCGCGCGCGCAGGTACGGCGTGTCGGGGGAGTGTTGCACGTCCATACGTTCACCCATCGCAGTTTCTGTGGGAGTGAGATGGGGTGTAAGGCTATTACAGCTGTTTTAAAATATACTGGTTTGTTTCGGAATAGAGCTGGTGATTGTAGGTTTAATATTTTTTTAAGAACTTCAAAAATTCGTTTGTTTATTATGAAAAATTCTACGAGTCTTGAAAAAAATCTGAACTGGTATGCGGCACGGCAACGATCGATTCTTCAGCAAGTATGTTTGTATGGAGATGTTCTTGTAAATACTATGCGAAATTGCATCTGCAGTAAGTCCATGTCCATTGTTATATGTTTCCGGTCGGAATTTCAAATTAAGTCCTATTTGAATAGATTAAGTTCTGAAAGGTCTAAAATTCACTTTAAAAAGTTGATGTGATAAACGTGTTTGATGGTTTACACAACATCACTTGTGAAGCGGAAGTCACGTCGCATAAGCTTGTATGAATGGATAACAAATTACAGACAGTCCGCCTATACGCGCGGATGGGCGGCGGCGCTCACCGCTTTTCCGCGCGGTGAAACGGTTTGCACGAATGAACGGTGTAGTGTGAGCATGGTCTTATCAAAAAAGTAATTAATTAAAGTATAACTTACCAAAAACAATGTCCAAGGTGCAGGCAGTGACATATTTGAGAACATCGAACTTCTTCCCAGCCGACTGTTCGTCTAACCTCTCGATGAGCACATCAGCTTGTTCAGCAATGACGCCCAAATACTCCTCCACAATCTTGTTGTGAAAAACTGGTAGTAACACTTTTCTATGCGCTTTCCATAGAGTTACTGTAATATAAAAGTAAATTGATAATGCTTTGTATGTACTGCTCTTGCTTGGTGTATTTAATAAATTTTATTTATAAAAACACTCCAAAAAAAGAAATGAGCTCAATGGTGGACCAATTGCCCGCTGCGTAGTGCGCTGCGTATCGCGGGTTCTATTCTCTCACAGAACATTTATTTTTGTATGGCCTTCACTATTATGTGCGGATAGAGGTACTTAGTAGGTACTTAGGTGTTTAAATTAGAACGTATATCTATTATCGTCATTAATTCTAGACAATGTTTGATACATTATGTGTTAAACTCGTAAGTAGGTATAGTCGAGCAACAAAGTGATACATGAAGCGCTCTTTGTTTTCTATTTTCCTCAAATACTTAACACGTGTAAATTATCGAGCACTACCTTAGTTGTAAAAACGTAGCAACTTTTGAAAGTGACTATTTTGAATTTAATTTAATAACTTTAATACTATCAAAGTATTAAGCACGTAATAGTTTTTACCTTGAAGTTTAAAGCGATATTTCACAAAAAAAAAGTTCTTGAATTTTACCATTAAGCCTCCTCGTACGCAATGCGATGCAAGTCTCGCATACCTTACTACTTTGGTATCTATTGACGTGTGCCTGTGTACGAAACGTCTATGGATTTGTATTGCGCTAGTCGCTTGAATACAAAGTCGTAAGGTATCGGACACTTGCCTCGCGCTATGTACAGACGACAGCAGGTCAACCTTCCACTATTGCGATAAGGTTGAAAATCTATTAAAGAAATTTGACAGACTGAGGTAGTTTGATGTGCTGGCGTCTGTACGAAGTGGCTAAGTGTACCCTACACATTACCTATTATTCGTGACTGTACCCGAAATATTACAAATTAATGTTTATGATTTTTTTTAACTGAGCCCATCGTACAAAAATGTACTGACGTGCAACTCGAAACTTCTAGAATAATTCAAAAGTTTATTTATAGCTGTATCAATACAAACGAAGTAGAGACGCAACGTCAAACGCAATGTTGTATCAGAGACAATATTTGCAAAGTACCAGATTAAAAATTCTAACTTCGTACATGAGTTCACGCTTACTTCAAATTTGGAATTTAGAATGAAACAACGCGGCATATTTACCTGGAGCCACAAACAGCCCGTGACCCAACCAAGGCCGTAGGAATCGATATACTGCATCCTTGTCTAGACAGTTCTCCAACACTATTTGGGCGTCTTTTGGATCACCGATAGCTGCAAAGATTTAAAAGTATTTATTAAACTTACTTATTTATTAAGTTACAGCAAATAAATGCTTATTTTATTTTATTATTAAACTTATAAAGATTAACTATGACCGTATCTACTTAAGGTAAATAAAGAGCATTGGCAACTTTATCTAGCAGCCCGTCCCGGCTTCGTACGGGTGGACATGATAAATACCAATGTTACTCATGTAGCTTTCTAATGATGAAATTTTTTTTCGAAATTGGCACAGTAGTTTTTGAGTTTATTCATTACAAACATACAGACACACAAAAATACAAATCTTTCCGCTTTATAATATTAGTGTAGATTTAGAATAGATTTACTGGAAAAATATAGTAGGTATGACGACCAATTTTCTTCTATTAAGCAAGTGTACTACTTAGTGCAGTCACCTTAAATTAGCGCCTTTTAATAAATCAAAAAAGAAACACAATATTCTAACATCCGCAGAAGGTTATTAACACAACACAACTGTTTATTTTATCCCAGTCCTATTTTACCAGTATTTGTTGTGCAAACCTTGCGTATTTGTTGGTGACGCAAAAGCGCGACGCTTGAGTGAGAACTGTGTATGTATTAAGGCTGTATATTCTTCTTACTTAGTAAACACACTTGAGATGTAATAACTTACCCACGTATAATTTAGGTCCAAGCCAAAGTTTCGCTGACTGTTTATGCTTGAACGCTAAGTCTGCTAAAGTCCAAAGGTTCTTAAGTATCTCTGTAACAAAAATGTTATTTGAACTGATCTGTTTATTCGGTCAAGTTTGTCAACTGTTTTGAATGACGCTTGGACATCTTGCGTCAACTTGTTGAAGGCACATCTATAATGGCATTATGTACTTGCCCTGCTAAGTAAGAACCCACTTACCTTTGTCAATAAATGCAGTGGCATTGCAAATAGTTCAAGTGTCACATTGAACAATCTGTACAGACGACATACCTTTTAAGTGTTGGATGTTCAAGGATGCTGACATAATGACCAACAATATGATGGACCGTGACCATTATTCTTTTTCATTCACAGTCGTCGCGTAATGTCGAGGACAATTCACTGGTATAGTAAACAATGCTATGTTGTTTTAAAGTTATTATGATATAACCACTGCCTAGCCAAACGCCTTAAAGCCTTAAAATGGCATTGTAGTATATGGCAATGAAACATGGCACAAGGTATCTACTAATTAGGCACATTTTGTACCAGTTTCATTAATTTCAGCCTATTTGTCTCACTGCAAGGCAAATACTCCATGTCACCATTTTTGCTAATTAGCCTTTATTATGGACACCCAAATAGGGAAATCTAGATTGCAATGAAATAAAAATAATAAATACTCACGTTCGGTGTTCCCCAAGAAAAGTGAGCCATTTCCAATAAGTGGTAAAGTGGGCAACATAGGCAGAGACTTGGTCATGCGGTCCATACGATGAACATTGGTGATCCAATATATCCAGGAGATGAATAAAACTAGGAAAACGAGCGCCAGGATAATCATGGTGAAGACCTGGAACTAAAAGCATTTCATTAAGATAATTATGTTAAAGAACCAGGCTTAACTTTGCGGTAATTCGTGATATCAAACGTTATGGAAAAGATATAACTTAGTATTAACTTTGCTGAAAAAAGTTCAGGTTTGTATGCAAGAAAAAAGGGTCTGCCTCCCACCCATAGACATAAAGACAAAGCACTCACAGAAAAAGTGGTAGTATATCATGAACCCACATAAACTCTCGCCAATCATCACCATCCAGATTTGTTGTGGATGAGCGGTGAAACACGTGTCCAGTATAGATTTGTGTGTATTATAGTATGCTCTTCTTGCACATGTTCAGAATTTACCATTCTGGGATTCATTAAAAATATAAAAATTTTAATGAATCCCAGAATGGTTTCCGCAAAAACCACTCTACAGTTCTAGCAGTATATAATTTTATCCAGGAAGCCATTAATATAATTGATAAGAAAAAATATGCCGTAGGTATGCTGTTAGACATGACTAAAGCTTACGATAAAGTGCAATTCGACATCCTACTTAATAAGTTACAAGGAATAGGGATCCGCGGAAAGGCTTACGAATGGTTCAAATCATATTTAGAAAACAGGGAACACCAAGTCGAAGTAGAATATTACAACGAACATACAAAACAAATTCAATACATTCGGTCGGATAGCAAGCAAATTAACGCCTCAATCCCCCAAGGGAGTGTTATTGGATGTCTTCTATTTATCATCTATATAAATGACCTCCCAACAATCATAAATAAATATAAATATAACTTTAGACATAACATAAATATAAATATACCTTTAGACATAACATTTACTTACAATGACAAAAAAATAGAAACAGTAAAAGAATTCAACCTACTTGGCTTATCCATAGATACACATTTAAATTGGAAGTCGCATATTAACTAAATCAGGACAAAGTTGTCAAAATTTGCCTATGCCCTCCGTGAAATAAAAAAATCAACTAATCTCTCCACTGCTCTGGTTACCTACTATGCCTATGCATACGCATGGTTAAGCTACGGCGTAATATTATGGGGAAATAGCACAGACGCATCAACACTTTTCATACTACAAAAACGACTGATTAGAATACTAGCCAATATAGATAACACAGACAGCTGCAAACCCCATTTTCAAGAATATAAACTTCTAACCCTACGTTGTATTTATATCTTGGAAATGTGTAAATTTGTTAAAAATAATGAAAAACTCTTCACTACACGAGAAAACATACAGACTCACTACACACTACGACACAAAAATAGACTAAACCAGCCAGGTTCTAAACTAAAAATACATTCCACAAGCACTTTAGTAATGTCAGTAAAAATATATAATAAATTACCAGATGACATTAAAAATGAACAACAATTTAATATCTTCTATATATATTATATATATATATATAAAAGGAGAACTGACTGACTGACATATCAACGTACAGCCGAAACTACTGGGGCTAGGAATGTGAAATTTTGCACACGGCTTCCTATTATAATGTAGGGGAGCACTAAGAAGGGGTTTTTGGAAATTTAACCTTTAAGGGGGTGAAAAGGGGGAATTAGGAAAGTACGTAACCCACGCGGACGAAGTCGCGGGCGAAGTGCTAGTTATAAATAAATGAAAACAATTTCTAATCCGTAAATGTTATTATAATGTACATGAATATTTAAATGATAAACTTAATTAATAAATAATAATACCGAAAAACGCAATAATAATCTATAATACTAATAACAATACATGTATAAATTAAATAGCTATTGATGCATAGATTCAATATTTAAGTCGCAAAAATTATGTGATATATTTAATTATAAGCCCACCTACCTACATTATATTAATTGAAGTTGTGAACAAGTATTTATAATAGCCCTCCTCCTAATTTTTATGTTGTTATGCCCGACAGGGCCAACAATGCTCCAAAACTATTGTATGTATCTTTATGTACCTACCACCTAATTGTACATTGTGGAATGCAATAAACGTATTGAGTATTGAGTATTACCTAATTTGTGTTAGGAAAATATTTTTCCTTTAATCCACTCGCAAATTCATAGGTGGTTTTTTGTTCTAATGTGACCAGGGCCCCAGGCCTAAGACGGTCCTGCCGCTGATCAAGAAGTGGTAATTCATTGTAAAACTCGTTTCCAGCTGTTAAAATTATGGTAAAGCCAATTAAATTAATAAAACTGGTCGAGTGCAACGTTCTCTACAAGTTTGGTGAGTTGAATTTTCCGAATTGCGGAACACTTCTTTCGCGATCTTTAACCTCGAGCAAATAAGGAATTTATACGTCATATAAATTATATTGTGACAAGATCATAAGTGTGCCTTTCCATCAGAGATGTGCTATGTAGCTGTGCTGCGAGAATGTAAAAGTTGAGCTACGAAACACATACGCTATATAGCGGTGCGAGTAAGATGTGCTATGAAGATGCGCCGCCGCAAAGTAGCTACGCTAGGAAGATGCGCAGTGGGATATATCGATAGTAGGGAAGACGACCCATAGCAAGCCTCCATAGCACGCAGCCATATCACGCATCCTTCCATATAAAAAACGCATCTTAGTTGAATCCGTTTCCACCAGTGCTGTGCTATGTAAACCAATTAATATGATTGGTGTATATCAAACGCTTTCGCAGCAACGTAGCATAGCACATCTTTGGTGGAAAAGCAGCCTAAGCATGTGCCATTGATTTATTTATTGGCTGGCTTTATTGATGACAATAAATGCATCACTCTTATTGAACAATGAAAAGTCTTATAATGTGTGCGGTACAAAGTTTTACCATTGCGGATGAATCGAAATTAGAAATCGGAATCGATTCCGCGAGACGCAGCATAGAAGCCAATCCCCCAACACAGCTTCATCGCAAGGCGCAGTTGCAAAAATCATAAAATGCTGTATGCGGAAGATGTCACATCTCTTCGAATTTTTGGTTCTAAAAAGATGATAGATAACAATATGAATTGTGATAAAAAATCTTTAAAATTTAATGTGCTTTCTCACTGCCGATGCCCGGCATCAGATCGCATCGCGTTCAGCCTTTACAGAGATCGTATCGCCAGATCGGATCGCCTAAACGGATAACTCTCTGTGGAGAAAGGCCTTAAAAGAGTCGCAGACACAGTTTATATTATGAATTATTAATCTATGATAATTTTCCTGTCTTGTTATGTTAATAGCTTATAATGTGTTTCTGTTAAAGTAGCCTTTTTAGACCTCCCGGACTCGCAGGACACAATATTAAGTGTCTTATCGTTTATTGTAAGACAAAACGAAAGATATTAACGTATAAGTTAAATGCTATATTTTTTAAAGGAATTGTCTGAAACGTGTAGTATTATAACCAGTAGTTTACTTAACTACTGATAAAACAACTGGCTCTAAATTCATTTAAACTTAATTAACCTAACGTCGTTTAAGAAAATACTTAGTGCAAAAAAAATATCTTAGGTAGTTAATCAAACAACAGTTATAACAATTTGGCATTCGCTATTCTTCATTGAAAAAGACAATTTAACCCAACCGAAGATATTTAACAACAGAACTACGCGGTTATTTAACATTTTAAACAAATAAGTCTTATTTACTTAAATAGTCTACTTACTTACTAGTCTTTACTAGCATAATAAAATTTAATAAAGTGAAATATTCACACCTCGCTTAGTATGGATGATTTTTTTGAAATATGGTGCAATTTAATTTTATAATCTTTTCTTCACACGGATGAGCTCTTCCAAATATTATTGAAACACGTATATTCGTATTTCAGTTTCCTACTGAACATTTCAGAGGTTACATTTTATTGAGACGCAGCAATATCGAGCTGCGGGGATGTCTTAGAAGTCAAAAGAAAATATTAAAAAGTATACTGCGATACGATACGATGTGAAGGCTAAATAATATATTATTTATTAATCTAATAATTTTAATTTATTTACGTGAATAAACTGAGCTATTATCAAAAAATTAATTAAAAAATGTAATGTTTGAAAATGCAAATATTGTTAGGTATGTATTTTAATATGTACAGACGCCAGCACATCAACCTACTTCAAACTGTAAAATTTCTTTAAATATATTTTCAACCTTATCACTATTAGAGGACGGTTAATGTTCGATTGGTATAATTTGACAGATTGGGGAACCTCCAATTTTTAATTAATATGCGCAAAGTGATAATGAAATGTTTAATTTATTTTACTGTAATATTTAAAACACTTGCCTTGGCAGGACATCGTTTTCAGAACTTTATATAAAACTAGCTGTACCCTGCCCCGCTTCGCTGTGGCACAAAAAATTGTTAAAAAAAAAAGATAAAAACCATCCTTGATGCGGATTATATATCATGCTAAAATTTCAGCTCAATCGGTGCAGAACTTTTTGAGTTTTTGAAGCATACACAAACCAACATAACATTTTTATATATATAGATTGTCAGCCTAATACTAACCATACACCGCATATAAATTACTGATTTGATTTTAAAAAAAAAACAACTTAATTTTATATTTTTTTCTATAATTCTGGATTCTCAATAAAATACTTATTTCGGAACTTGTATACTCCTCGAATACAATTTAACTAACGTGCCTTACAATGTTATTTATAAAAGACAATATTGTTTAACTACCTATTTGCGAACATAAACTTGTCAATACATAACACGTAATTCATCATTTGCGACGTCATTCTAATTCAAAACCAAGCTATTCCAAAAATATTTAACGAAATTTACAACAAATGATTCACATGTAAATTACTTATTTAAGGATACATCATATACATTAAACACATTCATACATCACATACATTTAAGGTTACATCTAAATTAGTAAAGGATGAAGTACTCACATTTCTACAATTCAAATTCAACAAGTAATATTTTTCTGTGGCTACCATAGGTTTAATACGCAATAATGCTTTGTCGCAGGCGAGTATCCTCTCCCACTATTACACACCTTATGTTATACTTCATTATTCGTGTGTAAGAAACCACTTCGGGTATTTTAATATTTACTAAGGCAAATATAAGACAAAATTAGGCAACGAATAGATTTCTTTAACCTGTTTTGGGTGTTAATCTTGAACATTTTTTTTAACTCACTTTAGTGGCAATAAATACATTATAAATTAACGTCGCAAAAATTAATAAAAAAAAAACAAAACCACAGACTTCCGAAAGATGAGTTATTTTACACTTTATTATGTAAACTTTTATTTTAACCTATTTGGTTCAAATATTCAAGTCAAACTCTTTTTATATACTTAATCCGTATAGTACCGGTAATAAGATCGTCCAAATTCGCAATAAGCAAAAATGCTCATAAAATAAAACCTACTGAACGAAACTGAAAGAAATTTTCATGGGACCAAATGACAGATACACTGCATCGAACAGAGAAATCATCAAAATCGGTTCACCCAGTCGTAAGTTATGAGGTAACAAAAAAAAAATTAAGAACCTCCTCCGTATTTTGAAGTCCGTAAAATATTTTTTACTCCTTCCTTCCTTTTCTTTACTCCTTATATTCTAATGATGAAGAGTTTGTTTGTTTGGTTGAACGCACTAATCACAGGAATTACTAGATCGAATTGAAAAGTTCTGAATTCGAATTTTGTGTTGAAAAGTCCACTTATTTAAAAAGGCTAATAACATTACGGTTCGACCAATAGGAGCGAGTCGTGTTCTACGCGCACCTCAAGGAAACTGACGTGTGACACTCTTTTATTTTTTTTAAACGTTTTTTGTTAACGTTGCCCCACTCTAGGAATTTCTCATGTATCATGGGTGCGTTTACAAACATAGAAACTCAAATACACAAACACCCAGACCCGAAACAAATACTTGCAGATCATAAAAATATTTGTTCCGTGCGGGGATCGAACCCGCGACACGTTGCACAGCAATCGATCGCTCAGCCACTGCGCTAACCATGTCGTCACCCACTTTGACGGGGAGGCCTTTAGAGCTCATTCAGAACGAATGCAGCTCTCTACTGGTACTGGGAAGATATATTTGAAATAGCTCCAGTAGTTTTTACAAATCTTTCCTTTTAGGTATAATATTAGTGTAGACTAGCTGTGTCCGGGGTCGCGGGACCAAGAGTCGCCAGGTCGGCCGCCGCCTGGTTCGACTCTCCCTCCACCAGGACGAGCGTGTCGTCGGCTTAAGAAATTACGCCGACGCCGTCAGGAAGGTGGGGTTTCCCCATAGAATTGAAATTCAAAAAAAAAAACAGCAAACCCATACGTGTGGGGTATCTATGGGATAGATCTTTAAAAATGATATTGAGGTTACTAATATATATTTTTTTCTAAACAGTTTGCGCGAGAGACACTTCCGAAGTGGTAAAATGTGTCCTGTAACTTCGAAAATAAGAGAATGATAAAACTAAAAAAAATATATGATGTACATTACCATGCAAACTACCAGCGAAAATTGGTTTGTACGAGATCAAGTAATTAGTTTCTTTTTAATACGTAAACCGCAATTTACCATTCAAAGTTACAACCAACTACAAGAACTTTTATATTATGTTACTTGCTGCTACGAAACCCTTATGGGCGAGTCCCACTAGCATTTGGCCGGTTTTTTTAATTATAAACAGAAACATACTGTATAGCTGTACGACCACAGAATAAAAATAAAATGAATAAAATAAGTGGGAAAGCGACAATCCGATCAATTTATGTTCCTATTTTTACTTTCCTCGTATTCGTAATGAATAGCACAGTGATGACCTCGGGGCGTAACTTTCACCCCTTGGGTAACAATGTTCTATTCCAGCCCCCTAGACAAACTGCGAGCGATAAATGTTAATGCTTAGCAATCTCTAATACATTTTCAACTAAATAAAATAAAAACCTAAAGCATTTTGAAATTTCATCATTCGAGAATGACGTCTAGTGACGTCATTCATTATGTGCTATGTGCATTATTGTATCATTTACAGACTAGATGCTGTTTACGTGGTTTTGTAGTTGAAGCGGTCCTATTGACATTATCGTTATACCCATAGCTTCATGCTTACGGCTTTCAGTTTCATGTTAAGCATTATCAGGACACGTCCTCATTAGAATAGTTGAATTATTTTGTTTGTGTCTTCAAATATTTTTTTAATAATTATACAGAATGCTTGTAATTTTAATTTTATTCTTGGTAGCCATTCTGTATTACATTAAGTTTAGATATTCACGTAATTTTCTGTACGAGTTTTCGGACACACTACCTACTGTCGGTTACCTCCCAATCTTAGGACATACCCATTGGTTTATTGGCGGGCCTGAAAGTGAGTACCAGTGTACATTATAATACCAGTGTTGGAGTATCTCAAATTCCTAAATATGTGTTTATTTTCAGGAATATTAAATAATATACAAACTTTGTTTAAAAAGTTAGAAAATGTTGGAACTGCTTGTACAATCTGGATTGGACCTTCGCTTTACGTAGGTAAATACGATTTTACAAATATTAAATTATAATTGAATGCTTTATTTATTGAGATATATATAAAGAATAAACAGTTTTCACATTTGGTTGAAGGTTTGTCACAATAGTAGGATGTTCAACAAGGGTGCAGACAACTATTTAAAAGGCGAGAGTGTTTTTTGAATCCAGAGCGTAGCGAGGAATTCAAAGCTTAAAATAGTGTTGCTCCCGAGGTGGACATTCTACTTTTTATCACCCTCTGTGAAAAATCAGAGTCCAACTCTGAGTCTGACTATATCTGTTTATATCCATTTATTTTTCACTTCGCATATTTTTATAAATATTATTAATATTATGTGATAATTTAATAATATCTTCTGATTCTGCCATCATGCTTTTGTGCCCATAAAACAAGCAGGCCTAGTGACCTACAACCATACTAACAACCCTGTAAAATTGGATGAACGACGGGGGGCTGGCCTATTTCTTGCTGAAAGAATCAGCATTGCTCTAAAATGCGGAAATAATGCCCATATTCTGGGCATTTTGACAGTTTCTTGGGCAAAATTATTTTCGATCTTTTGTTTCCAGTTTTAATGCATAGATTTTTACCGACTTACCATAAAAAGATAAACATCTGTTGAATGCTTCTCTGAAAAAAAAATGTAACTTCAAAACGACCTTTAAATCAAAAATGTCGTTTTGTCGTTGACAGTTTTTTTTAGACGAGTTTTCAACATCACGTTTTTAACTTTTTTTGTGGTAAGACGGTTATTGTTTTATTTTTTATCTAAGTTTTAAATAATGTAAATATTTAATAATTACAATAGAAAAGAATAATCCTAATTAAAAGCTACTGGTGGCCCGGTGATCCAAAATGGACTATTAGTTTAAAAAATAAATTATCCACAAAAAAAAAACAAAGTATCCAATTCTGATGTGAAACTAATTTCAGTGTCCTTCGACCCGGATGACATCCAAAAGATATTGGAGAACTGCCTCCAAAAGGATCACAGTTACAAGTTTCTTCAGGCTTGGCTGGGAAATGGACTTTTTATCGCTCCAGGTATACCTACAATTTTTTATTTTGATGGAAAGGAAATATAAAAATTTTGAATATGGAAAGGAAATATATCAATCCCGGAAATATATATTCTTTGTTGTGAGATAAAACGTCCTACGTTCAAAAATAAACAGCCGTCTAGATGCTGACAACAGTATGCAATTTCCACGTAATTCTTAGCTTAACAAAGTAACACAATAAAAGACAAACAAGTCGTAAAGGTGTTGATGTTGATATTTCCTAATGATATTGTGTAGCTGAACGAGTATGTCTATACCGACTACCAATGTAACCATTGGTCTATCATTGAAAATCCTTGAATTGGAGTATTTGAAGCTTTTTTTTTTTTTTTATCGTGGTAAAATCATCAAATGAGTCCTCCCACCCAGGGCAGGGCGGGAGGGACTGTCAGACTTGTACTGACTAAAATCCACGGTGTCCTTCACTAGCCCTTTACGTACCGGGGTCACGGTAATCCCTTGGTCCCGCGACCCCGGCAGGCTTTGGCCCTCTACAGGCCCCGTCTCTATGCTGACACTCTTTGAGGCGCGCGTGGAACACAACGCGCCGTCGACCCGGGCATGGTCCATGGTCGGACAGCGAGTCGCCCATTACTCGCTGCCCGCATGCCCGCGGGCTTCGGAAGCTAAGAGTAGCTTCTTACGAACGCTACGAAGATCACCGTAGTACTCGTAGGCGATTTCTGGGAAGATAAATGGGCGCAATGCTTGCTGACCGAGAAAAGCGTGCTGTACGAACGCCCGCGTAGTTGATTCCTACTAATATTTGATCCCGTCGCCAAGCTACGTCGATTCTTGGGAATATAATTTGTCGTTTTGTATCGGCAAGTTAGTAGCGTGTTAGTTGAAAGGCAAATGTAACCCTCGTAGTCAAATGGAAAATATTTGTATTTAACACAATATATCCCTTATGTGGCTAAAACTGCGTTCTGTGGCCTGCTACGGAACGCTACGGAACACCTTTGGTCTTAGGCCCGGGAAAATATTGCTTCAAAAATCTAGCAAGGTATATCTCGCGATAAGGTCGTTTTAATATAGCTTTGATAAAAAAACTGAATAAACAGGTTATGAATTTCGATGTAGTTGGTAATCTTCGGAATTTATCTAAACTTTTTTGCAAAAAAAAGGGCACCGAAGGAATTAATTAAATTAAATTTATTTCTTTGACGTAGTCTGTATAATTATAATCGTGTAAATGAATGCGCGTGAAGTGAATTCAGGCAATAAAAAGAAAAAAAAAACGATGGATTTTTTAATGCCGATGTACACGCCCAAACAATAAGTGTGATAATTTTTTTTCGACCCAACATTTTTTTTTTCTTTGGTTTTTGTCCAAATTGCTATTTTGCTAGCAAATATTAGCTTTTTGAGTCAATGCGCTACATCCTGTTCGGTCTCATCAGGCAAAGTCTTTATCTGGAGTATTTTTACCTGTCCTACCAGTAGGGTGACCTAACCTACCAAAAACCTTTTTATGTAAAATCGCTCCTTTAGGTTTTCAAGCTTGAAACTTGGTACGAATTTGAGTATATGTAAATATAAAGATGGGTATTATTAGTTTTTTAAAGCGACCCTCCATTGGTAAAGGGGTCATTAAGTTTTAAGGGTGTTACTGTTTGCTTCGATAAACTCAAAACTTGTCAAATAAATCTCTCAATCGGATACAGGATACGTAATTATCTATATTTCAAAAATCAACCCCTAGCGGGGTGAAAATCGGAAAATCAGTTTGATTTAAACTTTTTCCAAATTTTTTCGTTCTGTTTATTTAGAATCTTAAAGCCAAACTAAAACTGTTTCCCTTTTAGTTCTTAATTGATAAAGGTCATCAAATAATTGTTTTTTCCTTGAGAAGGTTGTAGATGGGTTATTGGGCTTAATTATGAAAACCTACAATCAAATGAAGTCACAATGTTACACATTTTGCGAAATTCAATCTTAGTTTTTTAAAGTTACAATGTTAGTTAATACATACATTTTAAGATTTTCCAAAAGTATCCAAAAGATGGGTGACCGAGCATTTGAATTCACTGAGTTCGAAGTTAGAAACACGGGCAGACGAAGTTGCGGGCGGAGTGCTAGTTACTTCATTATTTTTTCCTTAAATAAGATTAATGATAGTTACTAAACTAGTTCTTTTGAAGTTTAATTAACCGATTATGATTTATGACTATTACGTGATTGTTATTTTACAGTTGACTTATGGAAGGTTCACAGGCGGCTACTCCTGCCGATATTCCACAGCCGCATCATAGAGGATTACATAGACGTGTTCGGCGAACAAGGGAATGTACTCATCGGGAGACTTAAAGAGCAAGTTGGGAAATCTCCCTTTGACGTTTACGAATATATCACGTCTTGTATGCTGGACATTGTTTTTGGTAATTTATTAGCTTTTACCTGCATGTCACTCGCGGGACTGTGATCCTTTACGTTCCAGGATCACGGTAACCTATGAGAGGTTACCGTGACCCTGGAACGTAAAGGACTATTGAAGGATCACCGTGGATTTTAATCATTACAAGTTGGACAGTATGGGTGGGAGGTTTGGCGATTTAAACACAAAAAAAAATCCCATGCCACCACTCTATTTGTATTTATAAAGCTAAAGAATTTGCTTGGTTGAACGCGTCATGAACTCATCATCATCTTCGTGCCCTTATCCCATTTTACATGGGGCAGCGCAACACGTTTTCTTCTTCCATTCTCCCCTGTCAGACGTCAAAGCATCATTTACTCTTTTTGCATTCTTATCTTCTATTCTTCTCTTCCTCTTGATCCATCAACATTCATTCCCATCACATGAGTGACTCGGGACTAAATAAGTTACTTTCATCCCTAGGGTAATAAGCTCTCGAAGTATTTGTACTCTTTCCGCATCTGTCCATACTGGTAAGTATGTTCAACCAACGCTTAATGGAATTTTCCCCACAGAAACTGCGATGGGTAAGAAGATGGACGTGCAGCACAGCCCGGACACGCCGTACCTGCGCGCGCGCAAGACTGTCATGTCGATCATCAACATGCGGCTGTTCAAGGCGTGGCTGCAGCCTGACGCTCTCTTCAATCTGACCTCACATGCCACTGTGCAGAAAGAGAGCATTGACGCCACGCATAAGTTCACTGATGAGGTGAAGAATATTATTATTAGTTATCTACCTTGCGAAAGTTTGGATATTTAGATGGATAGATGGATGAATGTTTGTTATTCAATCACGTCTGAACGGCCAAATGGATCTTAATGAAGTTTGGCACATTGTGTTCCCGTGTGATAATTTCGTGATATACTCGATCGAAATCGTTCGTTGTGATCGTTTTCCTTCTACATATTTTATTTAGTAGTTATAGTTGCTAGCGTGACTGCAGAGCTGGCTGGTCCAAGGGTTGATTCCGAGTCGAGGAAAAAGTTATTGTGTCTTTCCAGTAAGTACTACTTAAACGTGTAGTTTTTCTATCTTAACTAACGTACTTCACCCGGTTTTTCTGTGGTCGTTTAAGATGAGTAGATCCAAAGAGACTATCGACTGATAGTCTACTGGAAAGACACAATAACTTTTTCCTCGACTCGGAATCAACCCTTGGACCAGCCAGCTCTGCAGTCACGCTAGCAACTATAACTACTAAATAAAATATGTAGAAGGAAAACGATCACAACGAACGATTTCGATCGAGTGGTGAAGAAATAGGGTGGATTTTTGATCAGTAAGAGACTTCTTACTGATCAAAAATCCACCCTATTTCTTCACCACTCGATCGATTACACTATGTCCTTTAAAGATGGATTCGCGATGTTAGATTCCCGTGATGAAAGTTACCCCTGCACTTGGTGCTAAATCAGAAACAAACTATAGTAACCACAATACCATCCGTTTCTCAACAATACGATTTGTACTAGGTTTATTAGTTTGTTGAACTGAATGCTTGACGACTTCGTGAAGGATTCATTAACACCTAAGTATATGAAAACTACAACACAAACAACATGAATAGAGCATGATTATTATCATTTGCATGGCATGACGAGTTTTGAAAAGTAAATGTGACAGAGTTCTGTGACTGTTTGACTTATATGAGTGAGATAGACGACCTCTATGATCGACAGAATTAAAAAAAAAACCCGATATTTTTACGACCGGTTTTTGGTTTTTGATAAAGTTGCTAGACTACTAGTTTTAAAAGGTTAGAAAACCTTTTTTATTTAGCATTTTGATTATAGAATACAAATTAAATTGCGCATACGACTCTTATTAATTACGGTTGCGGATAAGAGGAGGAGGAGCAGCGGAGGAGCTCGTGGCTCAATAATTACTGTCGCATAGGCCGATCTTCCGGGTTAAGCCTGCCGAGATTGGTCTGTGGATGGGAGACCACCTGTCATAACGAGTTAACTCCGTGTCTCGGAAAGCACGTAAAGCCGTTGGTCCCGGCTGTCATTTGTAGATCTTTGACAGTCGTTACTATTGGTCAGAAGCTCATAAAACAACCAGTCTTACCATGGAGTATCGTATTGCCCAAGTACTGGGTCGTGGAGGTCTGATAAGCAGTCGCTCCATATAAAAAGTTGATATTCAGCTGCATCTGGTTCGACTGGAAGCCGACCCCAATATAGTTGGGAAAAGGCTAGGCAGGCAGATGATGTAGGCTATTTTATCTTGAATGTAGGTATTTTACAAATTGTTTGGGATTTATGAAATAAACACTTGTTTGTGCATATTCCTACCGACTAACTCTTGTTCGGTTTTTATTGAACCGCGATATTTCTTCGTGTTAAACAATGGTTTAGGTCAACGACAAAAGAGAAGTCCAAAAGATCCTTGATGACCGTAGCCCGGAGTAGGTAAATTGATTTGGGGTCAATAACATGAAAACGTAGAAAATAACATGGTACTGCCTCCGGGATCCCGGAATACCGGGATTAAATTTTTAAGAGCATGTAGGATGAAGACATATAAGCACTCGCCTGTTGCCTGCGGTTACGCCCGCGTGCATTTAAAAAAAGTAGGGTTATAGTTATTCCCGTGGAAACTTTTAAATTTTTCAGGATAATATTATGTAATCTTTTTTTTGCCATCTTTTTTTTAAAATTTCAGCCAATTCGTTTAAAAATCCCGTAAGTACTGAAAAGATTGGTCGCGGGACTCACGAATTACCGTGACCCCGGAACGTAAAGGGCTATTGAAGGACACCGTGGATTTTAGTCAGTATGAGTCTGACAGTCCCTCCCGCTCTGCCCTGGGTGGGAGGAAACATTTGATGATTTTACCACGTAAAAAAAATAAGTACTGAAAAGAAATGCCGGGAAAAGGGCTATTCCATTTTATGAATTCTATGAAAGTTCGTGATACAAGTACATAAAATAAATCTACCTACTCCGGGCTATGTTAACTGTCTTGTTAATACATACACCGGGAACATTGACGACTTTAGAAAACCAAAGTTTGGAACTACCAGATTTTATATAAGTACGTGGTAAAATACTTCATCAGCATCATCACTTCCGCTCAGGACCACGCTTTAACTGCTCTATATGCATCCTCATCAATCTGTTTTCTGCGATTTTGATGATTATAGTCTACCCAACGTTACATTATAGTTTCTCAATGTATGTTTGTATTTACATTAAAACCGGCATGACCAAACCGTTGAAGGCGCCCACCCTCACCAAATTATGTATTTGACAATAATTTAGGTTAAATATTTAAAGTAATGAAAACTTTTTTTAAAGTTATTATTTTGTCCTTTTTAGTTCAGATATTGAACTTAAAATCTACATCCAGGTAAGCAACAAAAATGGATCTATGCGGGCAACGTCACAAGATATCCATTACTGTTACATACTAAAACCTTTCCCAGAATGTAACGAACACTTTTCTGAAAACCGCATGATAATCGGTTCTTTTTGCCGGAAGTTGGTCACCGTTTAGTCAAAACCTCACCACAACGGCCATCGCCGCGATAAAAATATTTTGGTAGCTTTTACATTCTACTAATTTGTTTCTTATTTGCTTCTTACAGGTTATACAGAAGAAGATAGCTGACTTTGATAAATCAAGTTATAGCGATGGTATTATGAATTTGATTACTGCCAAATAAACATCATTAATATTATATCCGAGATCGAGATCTATAAACAATACTTGGCTTTGATTTAAAAATGCCCCATGGGTTTTATTTATAACTTTAGTAATGTTTATAGATCTCGATCTTAGTGTGAAATGATAATTAACTCTTCTTCACGTTTCAGGGCGAAAAGATATACTCCAAATTCTTTTAGAAAGAAAGCTTGCATTCAGTAACGTGGAGTTACGTGAACATATAGATTCTATTACTATCGCTGGAAATGATACCACAGCACTTGTGATAGCTTATACGTTACTGTTACTGGGATGCCATGAAGATGCGCAGGATAATGTATACAAAGAGTAAGTTTGCCCTCTTAGCCTAGAATAGAACGACGACGATAACGACACGACAACGGCACGGCATGGTATGACAGCGCCGGTTTGGTCATACAGCTTAATTGGCGTATACCAGCCGAGCCCCAGTCTGCACGGGCCCGGCTTGCGAGGTTTGCCGTAAGGGGACACGGTGGTGCTCTGCTCAAGTGGGATAGATCTTTTTCGTTGGGGATCTACCCCAATGGAGCACCACCGCCATGTCTTCCGGGCGAACCGAACAGTGGTGACACATAGGCGTTTAATTCTTCCCGACCAACCTGTCACATGAACCTCCCGAAACATCAGTGTCCGGTGAGGACCGACGTCAGGCTGAAAGTGAGGAAGCCCTAGTGCCTCTCCGCAGCACTCCTCAATGAAGGGTCTCACCAATCAATTTGTTGTGGCAGCGGAGATTTGCCGCGGCGTAGCTACTCCACAAGCCACTCATAGACGCGTTGGAGGGCTTTGCCTCCAGACCACGGCTTTACCTAAACCGCAAGGAAGTTTGCTGCTTCGCCCGGAGATCGTGCGGCATCCCCGGATAATCCTGATAGCCATGACCCTTTCACTACGGCCAGCTTTGTCGGATACCTCCGCATGCACCGGGCCCAGGGGTCTCGTAGAGGGCCATGGACCGCATGACTCTGACGTACAGCGACCGGCAGGAAGTGTTTGTTAGTTTTACATTTGGTAGGAGCCGCTTGAAAAGAGTCCCAGCCCAATCCAGCTGTGGGACCAACCATGTAAAACAGGCTTTAAAATTGGTGTAGGTGTGGACATGTGGATTTAAGTACATGTTTTGCTGGGGAGTACAAAGAAGCAGGGAAGTTAATTTAAGTATTAAAATTAAGCTGACGATCAGCTCTTAGTCAAAAGTAAACTTTCAAAACATTTGACTACCGCAAATGGTGCAATCAGTAAATCACGCTGTTTATGCCTTTCAGATTAAAATCAATTTTTGGAGACTCTCAAAGAATACCTACCAAAGAAGATTTATCAAAAATGGATTATTTAGAAAGAGTTGTCAAAGAAACAATGCGACTGTATACTGTAGTGCCCATAATTGGAAGAAAAACTGACAAAGAATTGAAGCTTTGTAAGTGCTTACTTGAATCGAAAAGAATTATCAGTTTATTTGGCAAAATAATTAATAAGTAGTTGCAAGATTACGTGCAAATATTTCCTCACGAAAGAGGTGCGAACTATGGCTACCTATAGTCACCAGCTCCGGCTTCGCACGTCTGCAGTTTACGTACTAATTGAAACCTTAGAGGATAAACATGATAAGCTATCAAGTATTTTTGTAGAAGCTTTTTTACATGAATTTTCTTTGTTATACAACAACTGATTGCGACAAGAATATTACTAGCACGGTTGGCGCAGTGGCCGATGGCCAAGCGATCTACTGCTTCGCTGTGTATCGCGGGTTCGATGCTCATATTGAACAAAAAATAGCATGACCTTTGAGTAGTTGTTCCGGGTCTGGCTGTTTGTATATAGAACGAACCTTGAAAAAAACATAAATTAATTATATATTTTAGCAAAATTCACGATTCCGGCTGGGGTGGGGTGTGCGGTGCTACCTATGATGATACACCGGTCACAGCAGCTGTGGGGGCCTGATGCAGACAGTTTCAACCCTGACCGGTTCCTACCCGAGAACTGTACGGCGAGGCATCCCTGTGCCTACATACCTTTTAGCTACGGCAGTAGGAATTGTATAGGTAGGTGATGATTTGTTCTATTGGTTAAGGTAAACCTTAGTACGAATTCTACGTATTTGAGGGTACTTGAAGTATGTACGACGTAAATTGTATGTAAAATTAAAAAGCGCCTCCCTAGTGTACGAATGACGACACGAGTGGCGCAGTGACCGAGCGATCGACTGCTACGCAGCGTGTCGCGGGTTCGATCCCCGCATGGAACAAATATTTATACTTATATTTCGTGTTTACGTCATAAAAACGTGAAAAATCTTGCTAAAGCGTCTGGTAAACATTCCTAAGAGTCTAAAAAGGCCACCTGGCACAAGGCTACTTGAATTTTAATACGAATTTCGAAAATGTTTATTACAATATTACCTTATAATGATTCTTACAATATTGCTTATATTGATGCGGGAAGTACTCGTATTTTACAGTGATTCCTTTAAATTAATGAGATTACATGGGGAACTCTGAATTCTATAGGATACTGGAAAACTTTCTTACGAAACTTTAGCTCTTTTTTATGTAAACGACCGAATTCCTAAATCTTTTTGTTGCGTTTTTGCTTTCACGACTTATTAACAGACTTCAAAAAAAAAAGTAGTTACTCAGTTCGACCGGTACGTATGTTTGTATGTTTGATGCCGTTTTCAGAAAAGTGTTTTTTACATTCTGGAGAAGGTTTTAGTATATAACATTAATGGAAATCCCATGACACTGCCCGCATGAATCCTGTTTTGCTTGCTTGGATTGCAGATTTTAAAAGACGATTGTATCTTTGTCCGCGATTATGTCGCGTTTGGCTGAACCGATTTTGATCCGGTTTTCAGAAAAGTATTCGTTTCATTCTAGGGAAGGATTTAGTATATAACAATAATGGATATCTCGTGACGTTGCCCGCATAGATACTTTTTTGTTGCTCGGCGTCTTTGATATTCTACAATCCAAGTATTGTAGATTTTTGTTCTAGACTATCTCAACTGAAAAGAGTAAAATAAAAAATAAAAGTTTTTTTTCTATAATGATAATTTCATTCTATGGGACAGCGTAAGTAGGTTAAAAGTAAAGCATTTTTTCATATAATTTCCATACTTTGATGTCAAAAAAAATATTTTTCACAGAAGCTGCTCAATTTTATAACAGCATTTGGCTGGAAAACACTTGAAAATTAAAACAATATAAATTCCTTACCTACTCCAGTTTAAAAAAAAACACAGATTAAAAGTACATAATTGTAGAACTGTATACAAAGAATGGCCTCCCATTCTCATTACAATTATTTTTATACAGCTAAAGCTTAACCGGAAGTTATTTTATTTTTCAAAAATCGAAAGGACGTATCAAAACAGATCAGGAAAAATAAACCAGAGGTTACATGGACGGTGGAAGGGACACCGTGTGGAACTTTTACCGTGTACCGTCAGACAACAGGTTTTCGATGATGTGTCTATGTATCTACACTAATATTTTAAAAGGAAAGATAAGGCTAGGCTAGTTTCAGCCTTTCCGTTTTTATCCATCATCTATTGTCTAGCTTTTTCTTCACTGCTGTACCAGGTTCGGTTTTTTTTTTTTTAGTCCAACCATATAATGCCGAATTCTAGTTTTTACATATTTAATGCCTATTTTATCTGACCTCCATAAACCAGTTGGTTCTAGGATATATTTAGCCCAGACACAGCCGTGAGACACAGTATTTTTACATATTTATATTTTGTGTGCTTACGGAAAGTGCCAATTTGATATGCGTATTTTTTTATTTTATTTAAATGTTGTTATTTGGCGGGATGAACTTGGTGTTTTCCTTGAGAATTGGAAGTAGATGGCGCAGTCGTGATTATTTGAAGGAGTGGAATGAAGCCTTTGTCAAGCAATGAGACAGTATCTGAGTCTTATTATGACTTGACCAATATAATGTCTGGACTTTTATTTAATCTAGTTTGTAAAAAGACGATGTGTTCAAGTATTTATTTTCAACTTACTTGCAAAATTAAAAATCATTTCATTATTAATTTAATTAATTTGTATCTAATTTACAGGTCGTCACTTTGGGATGCTTGCAATGAAAAGTATTCTTGCAAACGTACTCAGAAGCTACAAAGTCTCGTCAACATTGGCAGTTTGTGATCGACTCAAGATAGAAATACTCCTCTTCCCCGTACATGGACATCAAATCACTATAGAAAAACGGTTACCATCACCTGCCTAGACCTGTCCCAATTATCTTGGGGCCGGCTTCCACTCTAACCTGATGCAGCCGAATAATATTGTTTTACATTTGACTTAAAAATAAGGGTGTAATTTTGTACATTATTAATTTTAATGTTGTACCCAAAAATTTGATTTGAATAATCATAGACTGAATTAGCGTTTTGGATTTCTGATGTTTAAAGTTATAATGATAAGAATATATAGTTAGGGTTTCGTTAAAATAAACTTGATTATTGTTTGAGTATATAATTCAGAACACAGTTTTTATGCTGGGCTATTATTTACGAATTCTTATTCTTTCAGAAACTTTATGTTATTTTGTAGAAAAATATAATAAATGACGTACAAACTACATTGTGACTACACTAACAACTTTCTTAAGTATCTTATTTAAAAACTATAAATAAATAATAAAAAAGCAAATCATATGCTACAAAGTTACATGTATGTACGAGTATGTGCTTTTTTAAATTCACAAAGTTAAATGTTTTAATAAAATTTATTAAAAACAAATGCTTTTTAACCAGCACGTTGCCCACTTTAGTTGACCTGGGTGAGGGCTGCGAGCTGTGAGCTACCTACGAGTACCTACCCGGGCCGCCGCCCTACGGCCGGGGCCACCCCGCCGCCCTCCGCCCTACCGCTAGTGATTGCATTACATGATGCAATCAATAAATCTGTTTCCTCTCACAGAGTATTTATTTTATATGATGTTAACAACATTGTTAATGTATATTTTTTACTGACTTCGGAAAAAGGAACTGCTAAAAAGTTTTTGCAATAAAATGAAACCGACTTCTAACAAAAAACAAAAACTAGTAAAATAATCTTTCATTCGCAAAAAAGTAAAGGAAATAAGAAATAAAGTGGTTGTTTTTGAAGTCGGTTACTTAATTTCATCCTTTCCCTTCAATACATAGCCCCGTAAAAACGCGTGAATAGGGAAGTCACAACCAATTGTAAAAAACGCCTTCTCATAAAGGAGTGGAACGTGTATAAGGCACCATAAATATTAGTTCCTCCTTTCCCCGTAACCTCTGTGTGTCGCTTCAGTATTTAGATAGAAACATTATCAGAAAAAAACGCTAATGAACTTTTTAATTTTTTTGATAGATTTTGCATCCCTGGTTTGACTTCTATAAATAGAGTTACTTTTAATAATAAAATTATCTCACGTGTGTACGGAAAGTCTTTTACTAAACAATAAATCCACACGATATTTCAAAAGGTTATGGGCCCAGACACAGACTTACGGCCTAATAATCGTGCTGGATTGGTTTTTTATCAAGAAACGCTGCGGTAAAGTAGCTACATAAACATACGTCGGCCAGGGCTGTCTGACCAGGTGTGGCGGTCGCCGGCTCAGATTCTGATAAATCTGGTAATTGCGGTAAAGCAATAATAATACGGGCGATGGATTCCGTCGAAAATATGGCTTCTGGACAAAGCTTTCAGCAGCTTCAAGGTGTACAAAATTGGACAGCGTGGTGTTTCAAAATACGCGTTTTACTAAGAGCTATGGGTCTCTTAGACGTCGTTGAAGGCACGTTCAAGGCCGACGAGGATCAGGAGAAATGGATGCAGAAAGATTCAAAAGCTCAAGGTATGTTGGTAACAAACATATCTGAAAAGGTTATACCACAAATATTAAGCTGCAAGACGTCAAAAGAGATTTGGGATAAGCTACATACAATATTTGAACAGCGAGGCGAGCTGTCTGTGCATATACTTCAGCAGAAGTTCTTTTCAATGAAATTTGAAGAAAGGGAAACCGTGTCAGAGTTCCTGGGAAGGTTCGAGTCTCTCCTGAGCAAACTGAAGAATCTCAACGCTGAAGTGAGTCAAACTATGGCCATCACAAAGATAACTTCATCTCTGCCATCACAATTTCAGCACTTTGTGTCAGCGTGGGAATCGGTGCCAGCAGAAAAAAGGACCATGGACCAGTTAACAGCGCGATTACTGATCGAAGAGCAACGCGCCTCAGCCAAAAACAAAGAAGATGAGTCATCTGCGTTTGTACACAAGTCTAATAGAAAATGCTATCGGTGTGGAAAAGTGGGACATCTGAAAAAGGAGTGCAAATCGAAAAGTAGAGGTACAATAATTAATAATACTAGTTGTAAGTTCTGTAAGAAGAATAATCATAAAAGTTCAGATTGTTGGTTTAAAAATAAAAGCGAGAAAAGTCAAGATGTAAACAAAATTAAACAAGGCAATGCATTCTCTGTGTTCGAGCTATCATCATTGTTTTACAGTCAATTAGAAAGTGATAATTGTTGGGTAATGGATAGTGGAGCTTCAGAGCACATGTGTTATGATTATGATATGTTTATAGACTATAAAAAACTAGAATGCCCTAGATCCATAGTTATTGGAGACGGCAAAATCATACAAGCCGTTGGTATTGGAGTTATTTCTTTAGAAGCATTTACAGGTAAACAATGGATAAATACAACATTAAATAACGTTTTACATGTTCCCAGCATCAAGATGAATCTATTTTCAGCAAGTTCAACTACAGATAGAGGTTATGTTTTAACAATTAATAGTAAAATGTGTTATTTGAGGAAAAATAACAGTAAAAATGTTTGTGCACTAGCATATAGGAAAAATAACTTGTTTATAATGAAGTTTAGGTCTAATAAAATTCAAAATGCTTGTGTTGGTAAATCAAGTGACAGTTTATCTGAATGGCATGAAAAAATGTGCCACCAGGATATTGAACAGGTAAAAAACATGTTAAATAAATATGATATAGATTTCAGTGTTAGTAAACAAAAGGAAATAACATGTGAGCCATGTCTTTTGGGTAAGTTACATAAGAGACCGTTTCCTATAAGTATAAATAGGGCAGATAGGCCCGGTCAATGGCTACATATGGATTTATGCGGACCGATGGAAACAATATCATTAGGTGGATCAAGATATTATCTACTCATAAAGGATGACTTTTCAAAGTATAGAACGGTTTATTTTCTGAAAAATAAGTTTGAAACAGTTGATAAAATTAAAACTTTTTTAAATTTTGTTACTAAAAACTTAGAGTATAAAATTGAAATAATAAGATCAGATTGTGGTTCAGAATTTATAAACAAAGAGGTGAAGTCTCTCTTCAATCATTTAGGTATTGTACACCAAAATAGTGCTCCGTACACACCCCAACAAAACGGTTGCATAGAACGTGAAATGCGTACAATAACTGAAGCGGCTAGAACAATATTGTTATCAAGTAATTTAAATAAGTCTCTATGGGCTGAAGCTGTCAATACAGCTGTATACGTTATAAACAGAACTGGTAAAAGTAGGATTAAAAATGTAACTCCGTATGAGCTCTGGTATAAAAAGGGATTATATGATATAAATAATTTAAAAGTATTTGGTTCAAAGGTAGGTGTACACATTCCAGATAATTATCGCAAAAAATGGGATAGCAAAGCTGAAATAGGATACTTTGTAGGTTATAGTGAAACAACAAAAGGTTTTAGAATTTATTTTCCCCATAAAAATGATGTTTTGATTAAAAGAGAGGTAACATTCCTGAAAGGCAATTTTAGTAGTCAAAAGCTAGGTAATACTTTTCAAGATCATAATAATATAACCCCATTATTATTAAAAGAAGAAATAAATAATAAAGAGGATGAAATAAGAGAAGAATATCACAGTTTTAATGAGGAAGGTGAAGAAGATGTAACACAGTTATCAGATCTTGATGAAAATACAGAAGTACAAACAGAGGAAATTCTAAATTCAGAAGAAACATCAGAGTCAGAAAAAGAAGAAGAGGCAGAAGAAACACCTCAAGTATCAACACATTCACGGAGAGGCAGAGCAATAAAGAAACCATCAAGGCTAGATGACTACGAAACAAACCTTCTATCCATCGGTACAGAGCCAGCTACTCTAGAGGAAGCGCTTGACTCTGAAGAAAAGGAAGAGTGGAAGATTGCTATGAAGACTGAGCTAGATACTCTGAGAGAAAATAACACATGGACAGAAGTAAATAGCGTACCAGAGGGGAATAAAGTAATTTCTAGTAAATGGGTTTTTAAAGTTAAACAAGTAGGTACTAATAAAGTATATAAAGCTAGGTTGGTAGCAAGAGGCTTTGAACAGTCTGATTGTGATTTAGAAGTATATTCTCCTGTGGCTAAATTGCCTACTTTTAGAGTTTTTATAGCAGTTGCAAATAAACTTCAACTTTCAGTTCATCAGATGGATGTTATAGGTGCTTTTTTACATGGTGACATAGATGAGAGTGTATACATAAAGTTACCAAGCGGTGAAACATGCAAGTTAAATAAATCATTGTATGGTTTGAAAAAGTCTCCTAAATATTGGAATAAAAAGTTTGATGACTTCATGAGTAAAGAAAATTTCAGTAAATCTAAAAATGATCATTGCTTATATTTCAGAAAGGTAAATGAATGTATGCTATATGTTTTGCTATTTGTTGATGATATTCTTATGTTTTGCACTGAAAACAAGGTTTTGGAAGATTTTAAAAGCGAGCTAAGCAATAACTTTAAGATGAAAGACTTAGGTTTGGCCAAATGTTATTTGGGTATTGATATTGATCAAAAGAAAGGTACAACGGTAATTAGTCAGAAAACATATCTTACTAAAGTTTTAGAGCATTATAATATGTCAGATTGCAAACCAGTTTCTACTCCAATAGACCAAAACTTTAAGTTTGAAATACTAAAAAGGGAAAAATCTGAAAGTCCAGAAATAGAGAAAAAGTGTAGACAACTAATAGGCAGTTTAATGTATGCAGTTTGTGGTACAAGACCAGATCTATGTGTATCAGTTTGTTTCCTCAGTAGGTACCAACACTGTGCTAGTATTATGTTGTACAAGGCATTGAAACGTATTCTAAGGTATATAAAAGGTACATTAAATTACTCTTTGATATATAATAGCACATCCACAGAATTGCAAGGCTTTGTTGATGCAGATTGGGCCGGTGACACACAAGATAGAAAATCTACCACTGGTTATTTGTTTAAAATATTTGATTGTACTGTAGTATGGTGTTGTAAAAAACAACTTAGTGTGTCATTATCCTCCACTGAGTCTGAATATATTGCATTAAGTATGGCTATTTCAGAAGCATGTTGGTTGAAAAATTTGTTGTGTGACTTTGATGTTGTCGGTAATGAAGTGATCTTGTATGAAGACAACCAGTCAGCAATAAAACTTGTTTATAATAATGAAAATAATAAAAGGTTAAAGCACTTGGATATTAGGTATCACTTCATTATGGACAAAATAAAGGATAAGTGTATTTCAGTAAAGTATATTAAAACGCAGGATAATTTGGCGGATTTGTTAACTAAGCCGTTAGGAAAAACTGTTTTTGAGAAGTTTGTTAAGTTAATTTTTTAAGAATATAGGGCTATGCACATAATCTATGTAATGTTGGTCATGCATTTTTAGAGTTAAATTCTGTTAAAAATAAAGGAGTAAGTTAAGTATTTGAATGTGCCAGTATAAAATGCATCACTAACAATTTAGTCAGAATTAAATGTTTTAATATTTGTGTTTTTAAACAGGGAAAACAGGAAAATATTATGTTGAGGGGTGGTGTAAAAAACGCCTTCTCATAAAGGAGTGGAACGTGTATAAGGCACCATAAATATTAGTTCCTCCTTTCCCCGTAACCTCTGTGTGTCGCTTCAGTATTTAGATAGAAACATTATCAGAAAAAAACGCTAATGAACTTTTTAATTTTTTTGATAGATTTTGCATCCCTGGTTTGACTTCTATAAATAGAGTTACTTTTAATAATAAAATTATCTCACGTGTGTACGGAAAGTCTTTTACTAAACAATAAATCCACACGATATTTCAAAACCAATAACCTTATAACTTCGCCATCTTGGACCTCACACCGCTCGTTTGTAGAATGTAAAAGGGGACATAACATTAAAATTTTAAAAAAAGGACAACATAGAACGTATTCTTCAAGGCCCTTTATTTTAGTATGATTGGGTTCGAAATTACTGTTATCAATATCTATCGAGTTAAACAGGTTTAAATGAAGAAATTCTAATTTATGACCACTATTGCTAGGTGATACAGATATTTTCTACGATAATCCACAACGTGATTCCATTGTGTACGGGTCCATGACACAAAATTTTCTGTCTGCGAATTTTTGGACAATCCGGTTTCTTGAAGTTGTTTTCCTTCACTAATTTTTGGAACAGGTATGACGAAATAAATTACAATTATTGGATACTACGAACTTTGTTGTGTCTTAAATCGACTCACCTTTGACATCTTAGTTTAGTCCTCTAAACTGATCCTTGGTCTCGTGGTCAAAAGCGCGACTGCTGGGCGTGGGGTCCTGGGTTCGATTCCCGTTTCGGACAAAAAGTGCTAAGTATAGGGTTTTTCTACTATAATTTCTCAGTAACTAGCAGCTCGGAGTTTGGAAGTTGGTGGTATGATATCCCGTTGCCTCGGAAAGCACTTCAAGCCGTCGCGTGTCGGTCTCATCTCTCTCCGGTCCTGATGGTTTGCAGTCCCCTCGGACTACGAGGGTTAAGGAACAGAGAGTAATAGTGTGCCTGTGAACACACTTGTGCACTATAATATCTCCCGGGCAGAATTTCTACTGAAATTGGCAGTCGTGGAGTAAATCAGTTAGGAGGATTATTATTATTACTCCTCTATAGGTATTATGATTGCTCAAGAACTCTTTGGGTTCTCCTAGGTACTGAGAGCTGATGACCCTGAAACGGCTAAACCGATTTTAATAAAAGATGCATTTTAAGAACCATCGCCAAACCTGCTTTCAATTAGACGGCACGGTTGGCGCATTGACTGAGCCATCGGCTGCTGCCCAGTATGTTGCGGGTTAGATTCCCGCACGGAAGAAATATTTGTATGACCTATATGTAGTTGTTCCGAGTCTGGGTGTTTGTGTTTGTGTGTTTCTATTTTTGTAAACGCACCAAAAACACACAATTACCAGAGTGGGGCGACGTTTTTTTAAAGAATACATAATCAAACAAAAACCAAATCAGTTGTTCTCAGTTACGATGCCATAGACAAACGGACTCATAACATCCATTTTTGCGTCGGGGGACAATTATGTTAATTCAGCATTCAGTCTGGTTCCAAAGTACTTAGTACTCTTGCATTCATTCATACTCACTGGTTGACCAGGTAACCAGGTGTCGTCAAAGCGCATGCGTGATCCTTTTGGTCTAGATTCTAGCATCTGATACGGCAGTTAGCTGCAAGTGTTAACGGTAGAAAGTCCTGCTGCATAATCATTGGAAAAAAAAACATAAATTTAAACGGTAAGTGGTTGCTTTATTTTTAAATAAGCCATTTTGCAAAAATATTTTGAACAGGGCATTTTTTTTTTACTGGCGTTTTCAAAGTCAAAGTCAGTTTATTGTAAGACAGCGATTACAAAAGTTGTTAATTATACTTATTTTAACCATAAGATGTAATTACTTATAATTTTTTTAACTTTTCGCAAGTTAGAAACATAAGAAATTGCATCTTATGGCTCAAAAAGAAATACTTAGAAGGTAAGGTTTTAAACAAATAAAAAGTAAAACCAAAACCAAACAAATTTTAGAACTTTAAAATATTGCGCTCAATGGTTCTTTCAAAAAGTAGTCTCTATCACCTAAAAGTTGTTATTTTTCTTTTTTAATATTTTGGACATCCAGATTGTCGGCTTTAGCGGAAATAGGCGCGGTCAACCCTACGAAGCCCCGCATCTGCTAGGCGCATGTGCAGTTTGTCAATCGATAAACTTAATTAACTAATTGCCCAATAGTAGGTATCACATACGATTGTTTGTGGTGAATTCATATACAGGGTATTTTTTATAGTGTGGATATTTTAGTACGTTATTTCTCAATGAAACTTAGTAAACACGTATTTTTTTATTAAAAAAAAAACCACAAAACTTACCATTTATTAAAGATATTTATTTTGAAACAGTTTTACTTGTCACGCTTGTGACGTGATACTTGTATCCCCGAATGCGCATTAGACATGCTGGCCAAATATTAAGTACTATTTAAAAAAAACACCGCTGCGTTGGTACCCAAAGTATGTGAAAACAGTTTGTTTTTGAACAAATCTTTTTTCTGCTCCACCCAGAGTGCGGGAGAATACATTTGACGCTTTTGCAAAAAAGTTATCTAAGAAAATGTGTTCTGTTACTAAAATAGACCCACAGAAAAAAATATTCGCAGTCCGCACTACATAAAAAATACTCTTTAGGTCAGCACACCCACGATGCACGAAGAAGTCCTAGTGGAGGCGAAGGTGCCCGAGTCGACGCGACGGCGGGCGGCGCGTTGTGTTCCACGCCTCAAAGAGTGTCAGCACAACGACGGGGCCCCTCTTAGAGGGCTAAAGCCTGTCGGGGTCGCGGGACTAACGAATTACCGTGACCTCGGAACGTAAAGGGTTATTGAAAGACACCGTGGATTTTAGTCAGTACAAGTCTGACAGTCCCTCCCGCCCTGCCCTGGGTGGGAGGACTCATTTGATGACATTACCACGTAAAACGAAAGTGGAGGTGAAGTTTTATTTAAAGAAAGAAGCTATCTTTCTGATTATTTTACTGCTATTTGTTACCCTCTTGAATATTCTTGGCTTGAGTTATATAGTGAGCTTTTCTTTTTTTTATTAGATACTAGTTTCTGCCCGCAACTTCGAACACGTGGAAGTGGAACTTGCGGCCGGGATAAACATATCCTGTGTCCTATCTCAGGTCGTGGTCTATCCAAGTGCCAAAATTTTATCGAAATTGATTCGCCCTCAGGGCGGAAAAGGTACCAGACAGACAGTGTAACTGTCGCATTTATGAAATTATCACTATAAAATATATTAGAAACTTACTTATTTACATTTTATTTTGTTTGATTTTCAGGCGCAAAGATTAATATCGCATTAAAAATGCTGTTTGCAAAGCTGGCGTGGGACAAAACCACTGCATTTGTGAGTACCTTGTTTGTCCGAATAATTTTTGTGGTCCTACAGGCGCTTGACCGATTTTGGGTTTTTTTTTTCTTACGCGGTCAACTGGGTAATTTTATCTATATGTAGTTAGACCAGGCAGTTGGTGCTGATTGTTTTTTGATGTGGAGACATACAGCGATTCAAGATCTGTTGTTTTTTATTACATAACTCTAGTTGTATCGCAAAGAAAGTCACCTATTTTATACTGTCAGATTAACCTCCGGTGTAAGGTAATTCCACAGTACAGGAACGTAATTAAAATCTGAAACAAAAGCACTTCAATTCGGAATTCTAGACAGTCGGGCTCCATTTCAACTACATTCCGAGTGCAAATTAAAAGTTGGAATGTAGTTTGCACGACTGCAACATAACTACAGTCCAACTGTGCAGTCCTATTACTGTTGGTGCGCAGTTCAACCGTCTGCACGCAGACTGCATTGAAAGCTAGCTGCACGGTCCATGGGCAACTCAAATGCAGTTGAGTCAACTAGAACCGTACAGCTAGCTTGTAGTCAGCGTGCAGTCGTTGTTACTGTACGCCAACTGCACATCGACTGCATTCGGCCCGCGTTGTTGGCTTGCAGTTTTATTGAAGTCGTCACTGAATTCAAACTGCAGCAAACGAAGTGCATTTGAAATACAGTACGTTTGTCAAGACTTCAGGAGCCTTAGGCATTCGTTTAGTGCTAGTGAAAACGTGAAGATGCTTTACGTTTTAACATAGTTTGTATCTTTCCAGGTCCTGATGAACGAGATTCTCTTTACGAAGCTTGTATATCTCACCGAGACTTGTAAGTACCTATGTATCCTTCTTCATTATCATCATCATCATCATGTCAGCCGTAGGACGTCCACTACTGAACATAGGCCTCCCTCAAAGACGTCCGATAGGACCGGTTGGAACCGGCTTGCATCCAGCGCGATCCTGTGATTTTTATCATATCCTCTAATCTCTATCTAATCCAGTCCGGATCCGTAATAAACAAATATATCATATGGGCCAAACTCACGGCATGCTATAGCATGAGCGTTGTGCTCACAAAATCCTTTGCCACCACCCCGCCACGCCGTGCCATCTGCCCTTAACGTGCAAAAAGGGCTGAGCCAGAGAGGTCACAGTTGCTATCTGTTCTTTCTTTCAAATCATAAAAGATGAGCTTGATAAAATTAAGGAAATCAGTCCAAATAATTAATAGTTTACAATATCTGAAAAAACCTCTTTTCATCCTCCTCCGCCAGCTCACCCTTCACAGTCAAGGAATTCTAGTATGTTCATCTGTACACCCAGACTTAGCTGTCCAAATTTTCAAAACTACACGAATTAATTGGTATGATCGGATTTATACGACGATTTTATTAGAATGAAAGTGCTCCAAAAAGTATGTGTTGTTTCAGACCCACAACTCATGTTGAAGCCTGAGGCACACCGCATACTCAATCAGCTCCAGTCAACGTATCATGGCAACCTCGATCTGCTGGACTTTATCACTGACAAGCTGCAGGAGAAGGATCGCTCCCACTCATCATCTTTGACTGAAGAAGAGGAGCATGCCAGCAACATACGAGAAATTCTGAACCAAATCTATTACGATACCGATACCAGCTAAGAAGTATTTATCGAAGCTGAACAGTCTTTATCTTGTATTTTACTTTATACACCTATTCATATACAAATTATACAATGCATTTTTTATTACTCGGAATACTTATATTTATTTTTTTATACATTTATTGTTCCTAATAATTTTCATTTATACAATAATTTACATTACATTTGTGGAGTGTACCCTTGCTATAAAAAATAAAGTGTTTCTTCCTTATGATTAAAAATTGTTCTGTTTTATTTATTTAACAATTTCCCATATTTTCAATGTAGTCTCAATAATTCTGCTTACACACTAACTTACATAAATAGGTACTACTAATATCTCATTTAATTAAACTTTGAATAGTACACAATGGTTCCTAAATCCATTATTAATAAACTATATCAAAAAGTTTAATAGATAAGTATTTAACAAAAAAATATGTAAGTATCATTTAATATATTTGTATCGGTTTGATTCTCGTGTGAAGCAAGCGATTTCCCACATCAACATCATCACGCCTGTAAACCTTAAAGGGCACTACTCGTTGCCCCGCGTTACATCACCGGTCAGAGCGGCAAGGCCGTGAGTGAACGGGTCGGCGCGAACTTTACCTATATCACAGAATAATAGTATACTGCCTACTTCTGCAGATCCATTATGCTCAAAATATCTATAAAGTCCGCGCCACGACCAACCACGACTGAATTTCTGCGGATCTGTTGTGTTACAATTTAATTTGATATAGTGACAAAGACACTAGCGCCGCGTCAAAAGGACTTTAGTCGTGGCACGGCTTGTAGTTTGGATCTTTTGTGTCTGTACATTGAACTAGTGTCACCTTGTTTATAATAACATTATCGTTAAATAATTATTTTGGTGTGAAGGAGCGAAATCCCCTGTTTGTTTAATAATCAAAGCTTGATATTTTAGTCGATTTTCTTCCTTAGAGCATCATAGTCTGTGGCGTCACGCATGTCGCAGCACTAACATTTAGCAACATGGCTGACGCTGATTTGCTTGGCCTAGCATTCCAAATAGGTTAACGTTGTGTTCTAAGTTTTTGTTTGTACATACAACATTGTTTAGTAGTACTTATAAATAAAATTGTGTGTTGTGTAGTTGTGCAGAGCGGCGTATATAATGTTATAGTGTATTTTATAAGTCTAAGGTAAGAATGACAACATATCTAAATGATTGGCCATAGTAGCAGATTCTCAATGGCCGAAATTGTAATGAACTTATTTGTTTGATTAGGTATCGAAGTAATAAACCATGGATTTCGGACACCCTCCACCGAATTTGGGGATGCCTCCTCCGGGCATGGGTATGGGCATGGGCATGGGCCCACCTATGGGTCCGCCCGGTAGAAACAACATGCGCCATAATTTTAGGCCGTTCAACTACCAGATGCGGTTTCCACCTCAAGGGCCACTGAACATGACTCAAGATGATTTCGATGGTAAACGCTTACGTAAATCCGTTATGCGAAAAACTGTAGATTATAATGCCGCTATAATAAAAGCTTTAGAATGTCGCGTTTGGCAGAGGGACTGGCGGGACAGACACGCGCTTCAGCCCGATGCTATGTACACACCTGACCTGTTGCCGCCACCCTCGTATCCCGATAATCCTATAAATGCTGTTACTACCCGGTTTGTTAAAACTGCTACTAATAAAATGAGATGTCCAATATTCGCCGTGGCGTGGACACCGGAAGGTCGTCGTTTAATTACCGGGGCGTCATCTGGAGAGTTCACATTGTGGAATGGATTGACATTTAATTTTGAAACAATTCTACAAGCCCACGATTCCCCTGTAAGATCAATGGTTTGGTCCCATGGTGAAGGCTGGATGGTCACTGGAGATCATTCAGGCTTTATAAAATATTGGCAAAGTAATATGAACAATGTTAAGATGTACCAGGCTCACAAAGAAGCTGTTAGAGGTATTAGTTTTAGTCCTAGTGATTCTAAAATTGTAACATGTTCTGATGATGGAACATTAAGAATCTTTGATTTCTATAGATGTCAAGAAGAGAGAATATTGAGAGGACATGGTGCGGATGTCAAGTGTGTCCAGTGGCATCCCACAAAGGCGCTCATTGTGTCAGGAAGTAAAGACAATCAGCAACCGATAAAGTTATGGGATCCAAAGTCAGGGACTGCTTTGTCTACACTCCATGCACACAAATCAACTGTGATGGATCTGAAATGGAATGAAAATGGTAACTGGCTGATAACTGCTTCACGTGACCATTTACTCAAATTATTTGATATTCGTAAGTTAGGCACAGAGTTACAAATATTCCGTGGTCATAAAAAAGAAGCCTCTAGTGTGGTTTGGCATCCTACTCATGAAGGATTGTTTTGCTCTGGAGGTTCTGATGGAGCCATCTTATTTTGGAATGTTGGTACTGATAAGGAGGTTGGTTGCATTGAAGGAGCTCATGAATCTATAGTCTGGACAATGGCTTGGCACCCACTGGGTCACATTTTATGTTCAGGTTCCAATGACCATACATCAAAGTTTTGGACTCGTAACCGTCCTGGAGATCTCATGAGGGACAAGTATAACTTGAACACATTGCCGCCAGGTGTTCAGGATGACCATGATTTGGATGAACCAGCAATTATACCTGGTATGGGTCCTGAAGATAAAGTGGAGATATTTTCCTCTGATACTGACAAAGTCATTCCAGGTTTGGATTTGGATACCACATTAATTCCAATGGACTTTGAGAAAAAAGTTAAAAAGGTACCATACAGCAAACCTATTCCTAGAAATTTCCAAGCTCAGTGGAACCATGGACCAAGTTCTGATGATGCTGCAACTGAAGCTTTGACACAAGCTTTAGTTGAATCTGTACCAGGGGCTATACCTCTTCAACAAATAACACCATCAGCTATATTTATATATGGTAAACTGATTGGAGTAGAACCTGGGTCAAAATTGGAGAAAGCTATATCAGATGGACCTATGGCACTGAAAAAATACATAGCTTCAGGTGAAATAGAAGAGCTGCATGATGTCATGCCTCACTTAGAAGATGATGCAGATGAAGATAACTTCCAACCATTTGAATATCCTGATCCTGAAAATGATAATGATGATCAGGACACTGAAAATAATGAACAAGAGAATTATGACAATTATGAGGATAATGATTATTATGATACTGATATGGATGTTAATGATCAAAATAGTCAAGATGATGAACAAGGCTTTAACAATGGACCTGACAGGAATAATTTAGGTCCCATGAATAATATGCCTCCCCCAATGAGTAACATGATGCGGCCTCCATTATCTATGGGACCAATGGGTTCTCGGCCTCCAATGGGCCCGATGCATCCAATGGGTCCAATGCACATGCCTCCACCTCCACACATGATGGGCAACATGCCACCCATGGGCAACATGCCTCCTATGGGCAATATGCCACCTCGTCCACCTTTCACTGATAATGGATTTAATAAGCCTCATTTTGACTCAGGTTATGATAATCAATCATACCCACAGAATGATGGCGATTATAATGAAGAAGATTCATCATATGATCAAAACTATGAAGAAGAAAACTATAACAATGAGGACAACAATGGAGATGATGGATACAATAGCAATAATATGCGAAATCAGAGATGGGATGGTGGTTATAGGGGACGCGGGCAAGGACGGGGCAGAGGCCGTGGTATGAACGGACATGGCGGACGGAACAACTGGAGAGGTAATTCAGGGTCCCGCGGCAGCTCGCGAGGTCGACGGGGCGGTGGCGCCAACAGGAACTTCCGAAGAGGCGGGAAGCCTGTGTCTAACTAGCAAACCGTCTTCATCTTATTCTTAATATCATACATAGACTTTATTATGAATTTCTTACGTTACAATCGAGACTTGAAACGTGTTTCGAAAGTGTTAAGACAATACAGTGATGTTGAAGCAAAAAGGTTGTACATAATTTTTATTTACGCCTTGTATTTTATTTTCATAAGTTGAACACATAATAAAATTTATATTATGTCACAAAATGTAAGATCTCTGTACAGGTGTGTTTTCTCCCAAAATGCTGCAACCATTGGTAAGTCAATCAGTTTCGTTGTAAGTTAATACTGTTGTTCAACACATTTACATGTTTTATTATGGCATCAGGTAATTATTCGTCAAGAGTCATCCAGTGCAGAGTCGGGAGCAGAAGTTGGTCTTAGAAACATGGCCCTACCACCTGGCTGAAATTCGTCGTGCGATCATCTCAACATCTTCACCATTCTTATAGTAAGAGCCTGGTATTTTTTGAATTTGTTTTGTCAATAATAAAGAAATAAAGAATCACAAATAAAGTTTTACCCGATATCCAATTGTAATAAAAATCTACATGGGGTTGAAATATATGATGAATAAATAAATAACACCCTGTCCAAGGGCCATCCTCTCCTATCGTGTTTGTCAGTACATGTTTACAATTATTGTTATTTTTAGGAATTTGCTAGTTGTTTGGAAAACCCTTTTATTTTTTTTCTTAATTTTCTGTAGGATATAGGTAATTTATCTAGTTATGATTCCTACAAATATAGAAAAGAAAATATAGATGCATGAAAATAAAAAATGTCATATCTTATAAAAAGTTTTAAAACTTAGTAATACAATTCTTTTTTTTTACTGGTAGGGAGCTACATTACTCTTGAATTACAGCAGTCAAGTCTTGAATTATATTTTTAGCATAATTTATGCTATGCATATTAGCCGAACGGTAAAAATATTACCTAGAATGGGTGGGCAATGGGATGCGACGCGGTTTGTCGGTGGCCAAAACTTCTTGCTGCCAGAAGCTAGTCATTGATATTTTGTTTTACTCTTGGAAGTGGTTCTTATTATTGTGATACAAAAATGGAAAATTTTGAATGCACCCATCAAGTTCACTTTTCTGTAAGTGGCGCTACACACACGTTATAAGTAGAACATATTGGTTGAGATAGAATAAAAAGTACCTTATGATGCTTGTTTTAGAATTCAGTCTGTAAATGGTTTAAAATTGTATTTATCCTTAGCAAATTCTGTAGCAAGCTTATTTCACATGGAACATGTTTAGATTAAAATTATTATGACTAATACACAATGCTCTAAAAGTTAAACTAACCCACAACCTTTTGGATTGTGCCTGATCCCAATACTAAGTACTGGTGCATCAAACTAACTATGTTTGTCAAATCAGAATACCAGTCTACAGCTCAACTAAGGCACATTCGTCTCCAAAGTGACTCCCTCATCAGGTCTAAAGTGCCTCAATGATTCAAATATCATTTTAATATGTTTATTGTTCCAAAAAGTTTAAGGTAGCTCACTGCCTCAAATTGTATTGTGTAGGGACCACCGAGGCAGAATGTTTATAGATCGTAAAACATTTTATTACAATGTACTGACTCACTTGCAACCACCACCAGACATCCTCTCCCTTGGACACTCGTCGGACTTGGGTTATTATTAGTTATATTAAAACATAGGAATTTCAATGAAAACAACAATGTTCAATGAATAAAATTTTGAAAATTTTAAGGGTTTCATTTGATTCCGTCATTTACCTACATTAATAAAGAATTATTGAGAAATGAAATGTAGTTTTAATTTTTTTTTTTACTTTTTGCCCTTGTGTTATTGCTAGCCACAAACAGTCAACATTAGTTTCTTTGTTCCAGATGACCCCTTGGCGATGGTTGAATTGGCTGTTACTCATATTAGCATGTCGAGCGAGCCAATTCGACAACGGTGGCCACAAAAACGCTATAACAGATATGAGCGACAATGCTACAGAACGCCTTGAAATAATAAACGGCACGCCAAATTATAGACTGATTAAACCAGACAAGAGTACACAATGGTTTCCGGAGCCACAAATCAAGCTTGACAGTTGTGTGCGGCGAGCTCGATGTGAACCACTCAACAGGACGGTTTGCTTGGGAACTAAACTGCCATACGCCAATACGAGCGTTCACCTCACATTTCATGACAATCAGTATCAAATCCAGACACAGCTGGAACTCTATAGAGAACTGATAAACGTGCCAAACTGCTGGGCCGTTATACAGCCTTTGCTTTGCTCCACTTTCATGCCGAAATGCGAACAAGTTCTGGGCAATGATATGGTATATCTGCCCTCTTACGAAATGTGCAAGATTACGATGGAGCCATGTTCCATACTGTATAATACCTCATATTTTCCGTCCTTCCTGAAATGCAATGCAACATTGTTTCCTTCGAGATGCGAGAATGCAGTGAGAGAGTTGAAGTTTAATACAAGTGGGAAATGTCTGCCGCCTCTAATACATACTGACAAACCTATGCATTTTTATGAAGGTGAGATTTAACTTTCAGAACCCTGCTTGATCTGGTTAATCTTTGATAATATTAACATTTTGCTTCTCTTTTTTAGGCATATCAGGATGTGGTCTTCCATGCCGCGACCCACTTTATACTGAAGACGAACATCAACAGATTCACCGCTTGGTGGCGTGGGGCGCAGGAGTGTGCCTCGCCCTTAACCTGCTAACGGTCGCCACGTTCCTGATCGACTGGCGAAGCGCTAACAAGTACCCTGCGCTGGTCATCTTCTATATCAACGTGTGCTTCGCCGTCGCTTCTATGGGGTATTACGAATTTTGAAACTATACTTATTTACAGATTTTCCTGCATAGTACCATGTTTAGAATAAAAGTATGAAACAATGGCTCTTAAACATTTTATCTAAGTTTACAGATTTTTACATACATCATTTTAATTTTATTGTAAATTCACCATATTTGAATGTGAACAAATGTGTGAACAATGATTTGAGACATACTTTTATTGTCTCATTGTTATAATATTTTTATATATTACGCTCTAGTTGGTCGTGATGAATACATACAATGAAATGGCTTTCAAAACATAACTAACTACCAGTCTACTAACAGTCATAACTCATGCCTAGTGCGTTTGTTGTACTCATATTAGGTTTGTGATAATGAATTATAAAATTGACATGTCACAACAATAGTTGCGCTAATGCGATTTTACCTTGAGTCTAATTAATGAAAGATTTAATAATGCATATAACTATACTTATAGCGTTATTTAAAAATAATTCATATAATCATTAAATTATGCACTAAAAGCATGCAAAAATTAGTATTCTCTATCCTGATTTCACAAGTGACCATTCATCCAAATACTTGGTATTGATGCAACATTTATATTCATGTTTCATACATTTTTGCCAGCCCTCTCATTCTATCTATATAGGTGATATTGGTTTATTCACTACCTTTCTAGCTATATCATTTTACAATCCATCTATTAATATAAATCCTGATGGAAAGAATTTTAATAAGATAGCTTACCTATTGATCCAACAACTGCCCCTTATTATTATAACTAATTTATGATAATTGATTACAGATGGCTCATTCAGTTTGGTGTGGGATCCAGAGATGACATAGTATGCTCAAAGGATGGCACGAGGCGGCAGGGCGAACCTTCTGCAGAGGAGAATCTGTCATGCGTCGTCGTCTTTGTATTGGTAAGTCTGAGAAACTTTACTATTACGCCAGACGGTGCGGGCAGGGAAATGGACAGTTCCCCCGTTACCTTTCTGTCCCACAATGAGACACATGCCTTAAGCAAATTCAATGCTGTCTTAAAGTCATGCTCCCAACTCCATACCATAATACTTTGTAATAATATTTGTAGAAACGAGAATGTGTAACTGTTACTCAAGATAACATAATTGTTATTTTATGAAAAATAAGGTATGTAATGGCTATTTGTTTTCAGGTGTATTATTTCATGATGGCAGCTTGCGTGTGGTTCGTCATATTCACATATGCATGGCATATGAGCTTCCGTGCTTTAGGTAGGTAACTACTTCTAAACATTTTTTACACATAATTAAATTCCAAAATGTAATGTATCACTTGTATTTTACACATGTATTGCAAAATAATAAAAAAGTGACCATTAGATTTGTTCTCCTAGTTTAATTTTTTATTTATTAACATATTTTTTCCACACAGGAAAAATCCAAGACCGCATAGACAAGAAAGCAGCATACTTCCACTTGGTCGCGTGGTCTCTGCCTCTCATCCTGACTATAGCGACGATGGCGTTCGGCGAGGTGGACGGCAGCAGCGTGACCGGCATCTGCTTCGTGGGATACGTGAATCATCCCATGAGGGCGGCGTTGTTACTGGCGCCACTGTCAGTTGTACTGGCTTTGGGTGGCTACTTCTTATTAAGAGGTTAGTTCACTGAATAACTTCATAATTATCATCATAGCAGGTGTAAGATGTTCACTGCTGAATATAGGCCTCTCCTTGGTCTTAATTAGTTAGTCTGTTCATCTTGTGTGTTGTCAGATCTGCATGCTGTGTGGCTTGCCCATGACAATAATAACTTTACTCAGGCTATAGCAATCGACATAGGCCAAACTGCGCAAAAACATCCGACTTTCGGTCCACACCACTTCAGCTGGCTTTTATTACATGTTTAACATACTTATATAATAATTCTGCATCAGATAGTTTTTCGGTATCTACGCTTAGCTGTAGTCATTGCAATGATGAAGTAGCCATCTATAGATACAAATATTTACAAAAACATAGTGGCAATGTCACAAAAACATTTAAACAGTTGTTCTTGGTTTCATGGTCTTCAAAGAAAATTTTTAACCTATAATATTTCCCTTAGGTGTGTTCTCCCTAATCGCGGTGCGTGTCTCCAGCAAAGACGTGATATCACCTCGCGCTGCCAACAAGATCCGTCAGACCATCACACGATGTTCACTCACCGCTGCACTGGTCGCAGTCTTCATATGCGTCACCTTTGCCTGCCATATCTACGAGTTTCGAAACGCCGAGCTGTGGAAGGAGTCTTTTAAGAAGAATATTATGTAAGTTACTAATGTTTAACTAAAATATTTAAGTTAACCAGAAATTATTTACTAACAACATTTACAATAGAAAATCTCTTTTTGAATATTATAGAAAAGATTTTTGTTCTGCCCTATTTATTCATATTATTGAACTTTTTTGAGTATACTACGGTAGTTCCACAAACGTTTATAATCGATATTACTCAGTGCGACATGAAGTATGTTGTATTGTAGCCAATAGTGAAATTACGTGACACTGACCAAGTTGACAAGGCCCCTTTAGGTGGGGCTCCTACTTCTTGGTAGTTTAAATATAACCACTATTTTTGTCGTCTATCATCTTTCCTGCAATCTGGAAGTGACTTTTGTATTAAAATATGCTCACTTCAGCCGAAAATGAATCTTATTTGTATAAGCGTAATGTTTTAATCGGGTGATACGTTTGATTCCAATCGTTAGTTAGATTATGCATATTTACACATTTTTCGTGGGTAGTTTTACTTCTTAGCTTGAGCTAAGTACACTCTATAGATGTCAGCCAAGCTTACTCTACGCTTATCATATTTGTTCACCAGCTGCCGTTTGGAAGCTCTGAAACAGCCTGAGAAGGAGTGTTCTCCAGGCAGCCGTCCGTCCGTGTCGGTGCTGCAGCTGCGCCTGCTGTGCTGCTTCGCGGCCGGCGCGCTGATGGCCTCCTGGACCTGGACCCCGGCCGCCGCCGCCGGCTGGAGGCGCTACTTAGCAAGGTGTGGTACACATATGGAGCTATCTGATGTATTTTACTGAGTTACTGGTTGTAGTAATGATTATCGTGTTCTTGCAACAACTCCGTTATCGCAAACTTCAAGTTTTTTTTATTTTACCATATTGAAATAAAATGTACGAACAAATATTTAGGTCAAAGCAAAAAATTAACCTAAATCTAGTAATGATCACGAATCAAGCTGAGGTACTTCACCTTGGGAGGCACCTTCCATCCTTACAAAATTATCGTAAAATAACCCTTATTGTGCTATGCAGGAAATGCGGTTGTTCCGTGGAAGCGGAGGTGACGCGACGTGCGCGCAAACACGAGCTCATTGCGCGTGCGTACCGACGTCGCGGGGAGTTCGCCGCGAGAGGGCGACTGTCTATATCTCTGGGAGGTTCCAGGCAGGACCCTGTAGGACTCTGCATTGACCCCACCTCGCCTGCTGACTACCCAGACGATGCTAAACATGAGAGGTGAGACTAGACTGTAATATACCACTGAATTAAACTTTTAGTCTGTTTTAAAACTTCTTACCCTGATTTTTTTTTTATTTAATGATGGGTTCGCGTTTCTATGTCGCCTGATGGTAAGCGAATCTTTTCAAGAGTTCGCTTAATCAATTCAACCGGTGTCAGGTTAAGTTTGCTACTGAGTGAGAGAGAAGAACCACTACATTATCAGTCTCTATATCCTGCCTACATGTACATTTCGTCATGTTCTTGTCTAACTTATTGACTAAAAAACTTGTTTAAAACAAGGTGGAATAAAACATATTAATTTTAGTGGAGAGCTCTCCTCATCGTGGGCGGCCACGCTTCCTCGCTTCGTACGTCGACGCGACGCGCTCGTGCTGCCGACACACACGCACCACTCGCTCAGCTCCACGCCGGACCGTCGCAACTCGCAGGACTCGCAGATCAGCATCAGTCTGCGGCACGTGTCGGTGGAGTCCCGCCGGAACTCGCTGGACAGCCAGCTGTCCGTGAAGATAGCGGAGATGAAGACCAAGGTAGGCCGGCGCCGCCCCAAGCACAGCAAGGCCAAGCGCAAGGCCCGCGCCGCCAGCACGCGCAAGGAGAGCACGCCGTCCATCGAGAGCCAGATAAGTCGCTACTGGCTGCAGGCAGTAGCTGCCAACAATGATCCGTCCCGCGAGGAGGTCAAATTCAGCTTCGACTGATACGAGCCATATCGTGATATATATCCAAAATTGCAACTCATGCATAGCACTATGGAAACAATGATACTTAGAATGCAAAGTATCTGTGAATTGTTAACTTATAGTAATTTACACTAACTAGATGTAAGGATAAAAGTTCAAATTAGAATCTCATACGCCCAAAGGACTGCTAACTTAAAGTGAAGAAAGAAGCACAATGTTTTAGCCCTTTATTATTTTATCGGAAGGGTTTAAATTTTATGGGGCAGATTAATTTGTGATTTATCATTGAAGATAAGGAAACAAAGACTGATCAGAATCTCTTATGGAGTAATGTTTTATATTTCTCCTACATTCAACAATATCCATGACAACGCATTTTTGTGATAACCATGACCTCGACAGTACATGTGCCATACAAATAGTTCGATATATTTCATTGGAAGCGACTGAAATATATGTAGCATTTAAGAATCAAGTTTCTTATCATACATCTATTATATTATGAAGTGAAGCAATGTTGAACACTTTTAATGTTTACATTTTTTACAAATTGAGCAATAAGAATCTTTTGCTTGTCCATAGAACTTGTGTACAAGATATGGTTGTGATACCAGTTTTTTATTGTGAGGCTATATTTTGATGATGTGGACAGTTACATCGCCACTTATTTTTTACTATATCTTTAGTATTAAATGTTAACCTGCAAAATTATGCACCTACAATGCACAAGGCAGCTACAATAAGACTCACTTTTGTATAAGACATTTGTATTTTATTTTTACGAAGTCTGCTAGCTTTAAATTTTGATATTAATTTTGTATAAGTTTTACTACTTACCAATAATTTACTTATAAACTTAATTGTACAATAAAATGATAATTTTTTGATAAAATTGCCTTTTTATTGCATTTGTTGGAATTGTGAATTAAGTTCATTTGGTTATGTCTAGTGTCTAATAAAGACTGCGGCTTACTACCCGGGCCTTTGCTAAAACGTCCAATCTTCCTGTCCTACGTAAAGCAGAGTGCTCAACCACTTTGATTTTAAAAGAAGGGGTGAAAATAGAATTTCTGATTTGACTGGAAATAAATACTCAAGCAGTTTGCTGCCAACAGCACTGAACTCCAGGATATGGGACTAGACGTCCTAAAAGGGTACGCGGGGCGTCACCGGCGCGGTGCACGAAGCGAAGCGAAAGAAACAAAACGATTTCGTTAGAGATTTTAACACACAATGACAAATTAGCCTCAATCATTATTTTCAACTTTATTCTTTAGACCATAAAGTTGTAAATCTATTAAAGACTACACAGCCGAACGAAAACGCTGCACATACCGTTTTGGTTTATTGCCACTTGTCTATTGGGTCAGAGCTGAATCAGTGTGGTTGGTGTCATAAACCCTCACTGCTCACACTAGTGGTATACAACGAATGCGACATAAGTTTTGTTACGGCATTGGCAGCAGATGGATGTATGAAGGGGAGAGAAATTAAAACAATTAATTATTTATCCATGTTTTACCATATAATTGAGAACCAAAGCAAGCAACTTAGTCCCAGAAATACTTTATTACCTTGTAATGAATGTCATGTATTTTATTTACTAGTGATAAAATCTATAGTAAATTAAAATATATAAATCAAATCTACAATACCTATTGTACAAGATTTGTATAACTATTGGACGTTAACAATGCTAATAATAGCTTACTATCACTCATCCGCATTCCTAAATTATAGAGGCAAGATAAGATGCAATAACAATTAATTTGCATATATTTGCTTCATGTAAAAGAAAATAGTGTGTAACAAAATATTATGCAGAATTATTCCATTCGATATTTTAACATTAAACTAAATACATAAGTTTCATAATGAGAAGTCGCTTTAAATCTCTCCATTTTGGCATTAACAGATAAACATGCTATAAGCACATGTTTATGAAAATTCCAAACTGAATAGAGTGTAAGTGATGAAGTGTGGAAGTTACCAACATAAATTATCGAATGGAACATGAGTAGTGTACCTATCCACAATAAAGGTGAACAGATTTATTATGCATTGTCATCACTTCAAGGTAAGGTGCAGTGGGGCAATTCCGATAATGGGTATATTACGAAAGTTCAAAAATTCTACTTAACGTAGCCATATTTTTCTATTAGCAAAATTGATTTAGACTCCATGTTTATTGTTCCTGCCACGTCAGTCGTCATGAGAAGCTAGTGTCAACATTACGTGTGTAGTGTCAACTTTTATTCAAAGAGTGTTTTTCGCGCCATTTTAGGGGGTAAAAACGGTCGAAAAAGAAATATAAACCTTCGGTCAAAGTGCAATAAAATTAACTTTTGAACAATTCCGGAATAACCCCAAGATAGCGTAATTTCCCGAATACCAAAAAAATATAACTAAATAATTCAAAATGCTCTATTTAACGAATCCAACTACGTATTTATGAATCTAGTAGATCCATAGGTTAAATCATTTCTTTATGTTAACAGAAGTCACTTATTATTGGCAGTAAATGTGAAACTACTTTACTTAACTAATCGAACTGTAGACCTCTAGTCATCTCGTAAAAATTCCCGTCGGAATTGCCCCACTGCACCTTACATTTTAATCACAGATGCAAAATGTGGCAAGAATAAGTTGATTAAGTACTAAATCACTTTAAAATAGGTCACATTTCAATATTTGAGTAACCCCAAATAACAATTGAAGATAAATTCTATGCAGTCTAATTATATAGGATGGATTAATGTTGATTGATATTTTTAATAAATAATATGGCTCTATTCCACTACCTCTCTCTCCTTATTGAGCGAAGGAATAGTCCATATATTTCATTTTATTAATAATAAAATGTCGTAGGCGAGTAAACGTGCAACAGTTTTTACTTATTGTCGTCATTAAAATTTATCTTCAATGTTATTTGCATATAATTTATTCATTTTCCATTTTGTGAGATTTTTTTCGAAATTGATGTTATAAATTCTTTTGTTTGGTTGTGTTACAATACTTTTCTCACAACAATCTTTTTTTTGAAAATGATATAAAGATGTTAATCATTCATATAGACCGTTGTTGATTTAATAAGATAATTAATTGTAAATGTATCATAGCCATTCTAATCAAATAAAATGCTGACCAGCATGCATAGTAAAAAGATAGGAAAACAACACCAAAAGGAACATAATAGTTTTAAGTACATAACACTTATTCTAGAGCAGCAAATTATTCCTCACATATGAGTATGTTCATTTGCCACTATTATACTTATTTTATAAGTCAAAATTGCACGATTTTTTTAAAGAAAAACTGATCTTTGGTGCTTACAAACTAAATATAAAGAAAAAAATCACAATCAACAAAATAAATTCGGTTTAAAACCTAGCAAATAAAAATGTAAGTACAACCAAAAAGTAACAAACATTGAAAATAAACAAAACATAAAAGAAAACTTAAGATTATGTGCTAACTTATACCGTTACTTCGCGACTTATCGAGTAAATGTGCACACAACTAGTTGTTACCTATATGAGCTACCTCGTCCCAGACGACAAAATAATAAAATAAGACCTATCTAAATAGTAACAAAATTATCTAGTAATAATGTCATATCACACGATCACAGCAGTCTTTCCTACGTGGTCCTCGCCTTGCGTATATTCTTCTTTTCTGCGTCAGTGAAGCCAAGAATGTTCTCGATGGCGTTGAGGTGTCCCTGGTGGTTCTCGGGATCAGTTAGGAAGTAATAGATGGCCGATTTCAGGAACTGCAATGTCACTTCAGGATCTACGGTTGTCTTGCTACCCTTCTGCGACTCGACAATGCGACGGTACATTGCCTGTAATTAATAAATTATTGTGAGTTTCTTCATTTTGCTGCAGTTTAAGGAGGCATGCATTCTACCTACTGACACCCGACACAAAACTTATTTTGGCTGAGCTGAGGATTGCATGTATAGGAGGTTTCTGTACATTTCCCAATTCTATGTAAACAGTTAAATGTAATTTACAAACACAACCGATGTGTCAATAAAATTTCGTACTCATTGAATGCCGTGTAATTACTGCGTCGTGTATCGTGCACCCCGTTTGCAATAAGCTGCGTGAAGAGTGGAAAGCATTATTGCTCAATTAATGTTTTGGATAGTTTAATAAACCTAGTCACTGTCAGCCAAAAAATATTAAGTGTGACGACAAAACGTTGGAATCTGTTTAGGAACAAATAAAAATACAGTTCAACAACATAGGTTCTATCTACATTTTAAGTAGGTACTACAATGTATTGATACCTGCATTATATGGATAACTAGCACTTTTCCCGCGACTTCGTCCGCGTGGGTTACGTACTTTCCTAATTCCCCCTTTTCACCCCCTTAAAGGTTAAATTTCCAAAAACCCCTTCTTAGTGCTCCCCTACATTAGAATAGGAAGCCGTGTGCAAAATTTCACATTCCTAGCCCCAGTAGTTTCGGCTGTACGTTGATATGTCAGTCAGTCAGTTCTCCTTTTATATATATAGATTAATTAAAGTTAAAACTCTTAATAAAGAAAACAACCAAATAATGCAGCTGTCCTTACATTTTCAACTTATAAAAAACAATGGATCCTAATTACCCAAAACCAAAAGAGGCTGTTTCAACCAAATAGGTAACATGCGAAGCCAAGGTTAGGCAAGAAATAAACCAAAACGGATTAGTTATTACAAACGTAAGCCTTGCTAAAGAAAGTGAATTAGTAAGCCGTATAACAATACCACTACAATCTAAGAAACTATTTACAAGAAAAACAACCTAAACAACTGCCTATCCCAACAAAATAATTATTTAAGAAAATAAAACTTATAACAAGACAACACTCAAGTCCATTTTGGATTTCCCTTAATTTTATGTACATTCAAATACTATTTCCCATGTATAACAAACTATATTTATAAAAATAATATGTATTTCATTAACATTGACACTTTTTATATCAATATCTGTCAGAACCTGTGTAGTAAGCAGGGTGTAGTATACAAAAAATAAATAAAAAGGTGTTCAGCAGTACTGCCATTTGTCCGGTATAAAAATCCAACCTTTCGAGCTCCTAGGACCCATAAAGAAACAGCCTCCTTTGCACTTAGCAGTACTTGTGACTTTGCTGATCGGTCCTCTGTGAATGCCGTGTCCTGTAATGCACTACACGTTAAAGCTGGCACATGTTAATTGCCACTACATGCACACATTGCACAAACTATTACTAAATCCGTGTACAATGCTGTGGTTAATTTTTAGAGTTCAAAATGGTTAATCAACTTCAAAATGGTGATTCAATCTTCTATTGCTAAAGTTTTGATATTAGTTCATTTGAAAATGTTATTTGAGAATGATTTTAGAACAGGACAGTGAGAATGTTTATCACATTGAAAAATGTTTTTTTTTTTTTTATAATTAGGTAATAATTATGGAAGTTAATATAAGGCCTACTTGCACCAAAAACACTGAATATTTTCTCTCTGATCTTGACAAGAATAAGAGAGAGAATACTATAAATTAGTCAGAAATTTAAATTGAATTGACTAATTTTGTACCTATGTCATGAATGGCAAAACATGTAGCAACCTCTTATTATTTTTAAGACTTTTATCTTTTTTTACCATGACCAGAGGCAAAGCTTATGAGGCAATGCTACCAGTCTCGTGGGCACATAACCAGCTTAGTAGTTTTTTACTAATATTTTGTTATATCCCATACATGTTTTTAACCAATTGTTAAATAAATAGTATTTTAACAAATTAGTCAGTTTAAATATTGATCATACAAGTGGCACTTACTTTTATTATAATTTTACTAATTTAGCACTAAACATTTTCAATTATTTGTGATGCAAGTGAGCCTAAATTCCATAGAATTGTTCAGGTAAGTTGTGGTATAAATTTTTCAATGTGATAGTACAATATTTGTAGTGATTTCGGCATGAATTATGGTAGGGAATTAGTAATAACTCACTCGAACTTTCTCGAGCTCGGTCTGAGTAATCTGCAACTGCTCCAGTAGTTCCTCTACAGACACGCGGCTGGCTTGCCCCTGAGAAGTACCAGGCTCATTATCCTGGAAAAGTCAACATATCCAACATGTAAAAACAACAAACAACAACTAGAAAAAGAATTAAGGACAATAAAAAAGAGAGTAAAAGTGGCAATATTTTCAAAATGTTAAACAATTAATTGATATAAGTGTCAATTTAGATGTTTCAAAGTTTACATTGCTATGTTTACATATGGTATTTACCAAGGTACATACACACTGTTATGCCTCTTAGAGCATAGCTACAAATAGAACAATGTGTCTTACCTTCTCTAACTCAAACTTGGCAGCCTCAACTCCCTTGTTGTACATCTGCAGGTAGATGGAGCGGTGCCTGGTGTCCTCGTCCTGCAGCTGCTTGCTCACCTCCTCCAGCTGCTTCTCCAGAGAGTGAATCCTCTCCTTGGCCTGCTCATAGTTCGGCAGTAACTCACAATACCGTGTGTTCACATCGGCCAGCTTCTGTAGCAATGACTCCACTTTATCATTATGCTGTTTCTTCATTTCTTGTGTCTCTCCAACATGAGCCCTTATTATATCTTCTATTTTCTTCTCGTAATACACTATTAAGCTACGACGCTCCTCGTCTCCATCTCCTATATCAGTCATACAGGATGCCTCATGTGTCAGCATGTGTACAGATTCTTTGGAATGTAATGATGAATTTGTGAGATCGTCAAAATGACCGGAGTCAGTGAATGAGCCTTGCATTTCATTGCGACACCTTGTTGGTGTTTGGTTTTTGAACAATGGGCTATCAGTGATGTCAAATGATCTACAAGCATCTCCATGTTTTGGGCTCTCTTGTTCAATAGAAACTTCATCTGCATTTTCCCTTATTGTAACTATTTCACTAGAGTTTGACTTATCATCAGGTGAACATATTGATGCTTTATACAGTCGTAGTTCTACAACCTCTTTTGTGAGTTGGAATATTTCACTGTCTTTTTTCTCTAGGTCTTTCTTGGCTTGGTTAAGTAGATTTTTGAGTCTTCGTATTTGTTTCTGAGCTCGCTGAGTGGGTGTTAGATATTCTTCCCCAGCAAGCCCTGCATGTGAAGAGCAATGTAAAACATACCGCATAGATCTCCCACTAAATGTAGTGCCGTTGAATGGTGCATAGCCAGCATCAACGGATGCCGCTGTGGCGGCACTTCCGTAACTATGGAGGGATTCATCATCAGGCAGGTCTTCAGGAGAGCCAGGTGGAGTGTGAGCAGAGTCAGTCATACTCAACTTCCTGTCTAAACCACTCTCCTGTGGTTTTAAACAGGATTTTTTTGGTTTTTGTAGAGGATTTGAATTGAATGACTGAAAAATCAAAATTGTTGTATGAGAACAGGGTCACACCATATGTAACAAAAGATTCCTATTTTTAGCACTTCATTTGAAAACAAATGCTGGCTGGGTTTTATTTTCTACGTATTAAAATATTAATTTGGTTGGTCCGATTAACCTCAATTTCAAAACAAATGGCTATCAAAACAAAACTGTTCCACTGAACTGTTGTACCCATGTTTAGACACTGTAAATGATGTTATAAAAATTAAACTTATGTATGCGTGGCTTGGCAACTGTCGCCATGGTAATGTTTTTATGAATGTAAAAGTACTTTGCTTGGTAAGCTACTTACATGGCTTCGCTGGCGATGGCCAGGCTCCTGGAGTCGTGGCACATCGCTGCGTTGTTTCTGATGTGTATTTTCCGTGATTATTGGTATTAATTTCCTTGTTGCCAAAGGCGAACGCTGCACCATTTTCTCCCCGCGCAGCCGCAATGAAGAGCTGCGCCGGAAGTTTCCCGTGACATTACCCGCGCAGCAATGTTCATCGTGGAAGTCAGCGACCCTTCTACTATAATTCCTGTTCATTTTCTTCAATTATTTACATCAGCGTACCGTACTAAAAGAGAAAACACCTGTTTGAAACCATTCTTGCGGTGTAACGAAACAAAACGTTATCGTAATGACATTTCAGATTCTTTTAAGTGCGATATGCAATAGCAGAGCATTGGTATTTTTGTGTTCTGCCACATTTTATTACGATCAACAATTAAATATTTTAAAACACTTTCTTCATTTCACAACACTATTATATTATAAACTTACTGTACAGATAAAATAAATGTTCAATATACGTAGATTTAAATTCAAATTCAAAGGTAATTGAAAATTGCACTATTAAGAAAATAAATAAGTAAATAACACGTGTTATCTTCTGTGTGTTCTTTTTGCGTTTAAATGCTGACAATGAGATAGAATTTTGCGGCTCGAATACCAACTAAAATAATATTTGTTCAGGCAGTTTCTACTTATAATTTTACTATTGTTGCTAATACAATAATACTAAGTCAGCATTCTCAACACTGCCTATTCATACTGACGTAGAAAAAAGCACAAGCAATTTCCCAGGCCGCTAAATGTGGCCTAGTTCCCGCATTCAACGTGGAAAACTGTCCTTCGCGAATATTAACTGCATGCATGTCGCGAAACACGTTTAGTTATCTACCTACCTACTTCCTATAATTATTATTTTTATTTTGGCTCGGTTATGTATTGTCACGTTCGGTAATTGCTAGATCTGCATGTTCAACTTACTGTTACTAGGCATGCAATGCTGAATTCGCATTTATCTAGTTCTTCCTAGGTGGGTAGCTAATTTTATTATAAATGACTAGTGGCCTACCCCGACCGCGCACGGTTTCAAATTTTCGAACTACCCGACGGATTTTCCAAAAACTTTCTTACATCCAATACTTCAACTAATAATAATTATCCAGTTTGGTGCAGTCGTTCGGGAGTTATGCTCATACACACAGACATACGCGACCGCGACTTTTTTATATAGGTAGGTACAATATAAAGACATCCATTCCATAGTGGCGTTATGTGTTATATCTATGGTTTGCTACTGATTATCATGATAAGTAATGGTTACTAACGGCAGCGAGTTTCGCAAAACTCGCGACAAGGTCATTGACCTGATGAGATTTTACAGTACCGAGCACTATTTAGTAGCATATAGGTATTTTGTGAAAAAGGCTAAGTTTTCAACCAAACGCTAAGTATAACTTATAAATAATGGTCTGACTAGACGGCCGAATTATTACGACATCATTCACCGTTGCACAACGCGCTAACAAATTATTATCTACTTACAAAACATTGCGAGAACTTACAAATAAGGTGTAGGTACCTAGTTTCTTTTATGTTTAATTAAACGGATTCTTAAAAATTATCTAAATTTCCCCATCTTGATACAAGGCCCGCTAACGCTCAATGTTTAATTGAAATAATAAGGTCGCGGGACTTACGAATTACCGTGACCCCGAGGAGGTGAGGTGTACATGAGGTTCTTGGGACCAATTGCTGTTCAAGGAATGGGCTATAAAGACCTATATAGGGCCAAACGCTTGCTAGGGTCACGGGACAGTCGTGACCGGAACGTGGTACGTAAAGGGATTATTGACGTAACACCGCTGATTTTGGTCAGCACGAGTCTGACAGTCCTTCCGGTCTGCCCTGGGTGGGAGGACTCATTTGATGATTTTACCACGATAAAAAAAAAGTGTTTTTCAATCGATAATTACTTAGGTAGTTGCCTACTCATACAGATACCTCTACTATAGTATAATGAATAGATTTTGCGATCATATCAAGTTTCAAGGTTTCAACAAAAACAGAGCAACGGTTTCTTACGATTGCTGAATTAATTTCCTGGCAAGAGTTCGACTTCAATAGCTAATTTGTTGTCGCATTGTTCATGTTTCGATACATTTAGCTACTTATTGTTATTTTTATTTGTTTTAAAATTGTTCATAATATTTATTACATCAGTAAAGATCCTCTCACTTAAATTTAAATTACAATAAGTATCTTATCAATGAACTTCTGTTAGTGTTTTGTTATTATTATAAAAGAAACTAGAAATCTTAGAAGAGTGAAAAAAGCTGGATGTAATTTGACTACTCATTTTATCTTATAGCCGTTTTTGGTCACGAAAACCCATTCTTTGCGAGTCCATTATTTGTTCATTTTTTCATTTTTGGCAGCTAATTTGGTTAAGCTCTCCACTAACGGAAGCCAAAACGGTGCCAATAAACTTTAAAAAAACACTGCATGTTACCACTAAGCCACAGAATGCTTAATACTAGTATTTTCAGTGACTACTAAAGTGTTGCTTAAAATTAAATTATGCAAGATTAAAAGATGCGCAGCGTGAAGGTGCACGAAGGTGAGAAGTTATCCTACCATGAACAACAATGTTAATGATTTGATTTTATAATTTGTTTGCCTATTCTTTACACTGAATTTTCATACAAAGTTAATGTTATCTATATATATAAAAGGAGAACTGACTGACTGACATATCAACGTACAGCCGAAACTACTGGGGCTAGGAATGTGAAATTTTGCACACGGCTTCCTATTATAATGTAGGGGAGCACTAAGAAGGGGTTTTTGGAAATTTAACCTTTAAGGGGGTGAAAAGGGGTAATTAAGAAAGTACGTAACCCACGCGGACGAAGTCGCGGGCAAAGTGCTAGTTTTATATAAGTATTCAAATGAACTGTTGTTCAGTTGTTTCAACTGCGGGTATTCGTTAATAAATATTACAATTTAAAGACTGTGCTATGTGAAGCTACGCCTTCCTTCTTTCTACGTCTTACTACGCCATGCTACGCTTTGCTACGCCTTGCTATCCCCTACTACGGTTTGATACGCCTTGCTACACTCTGCTGTGCTCTGCTATGCCCTTCAACGCCCTGCTACAATACGTAGCAGGACGTAGCAAACAGTTGGGCCCAACTACGAGCGGGCAAAGGACACCTTTCTTTGAGGAAATTTTAAGATCACAAAATATAATAGTGACGTGTCAGAAATAATGCATATATTTTTCAGTAATAATAAAATTTGGTTCCTAACACATAGTAACTACCAACGGATAATGCCTATGCAAACTTATTAATTAGCCTATCGAATATGTTTTATTTTTATTACACGTACAATAATTGTAGACAACTGCAATGAATAGAAACACTTTGTAGAATAATTAAACACATGAATATCTACTTACTTTAAATTAAAGAATAACCTTGAGTTTAGAAAGTCAACACTTTTTAAAACTAATTTAAAAATTTTAAGAACACATTAAGTAATATTTAACACAGTACAGTATCTAAAACTGAGAGTTTTATTCAGAGACACTACTTTTTTTATCGTGGTAAAATCATCAAATGAGTCCTCCCACCCAGGGCAGGGCGGGAGGGACTGTCAGACTTGACAGATTAAAATCCACGGTGTCCTTCAATAGCCCTTTATGTACCGGGGTTACGGTAATTTCTGAGTCCCGCGACTCCGGCAGGCTTTGGCCCTCTACAGGCCTGTAGAGGGCCTGTCACTATGATGATACTCCTTGAGGCGCACGTGGAACACAACGCGCCGTCGACCCCAGAGACACTACTTAATGCAAAGAACTAATTAAGTGACGACATAAATTATTCGTTCAATAAGCAGATGTTATTCATTAGGTAATTTAAGAAAAAAAAACTATAATATTTATAAAAAAAATACCGGCTAATCTATGTGCAGACAAACCATAAGCCATTTGCTAAGTTAAAAACCGCACAAAGAGTATTTAAACGATTTCATTTCGTTTCATCGCGATCATTAACGACTGCTAGTAATCAATTAATTTATTTGTGATACGGTAACGTAATACAGAGTAAAGAAATAACTTTGTTACCCAATTAACATTGTATTTGTTAGCTAGAAGAAACATTGCTAGTTGGAGTTAAATAGCAAAACAAACAAAATATTCTTTAGTTATGTAGACGAATAAGTAAAACCATTTTACTATTTTAGTTTCTTGTAGTGTAAGCAATTCATTGTTAGAACTAGGACGACAATGATTGACGTAGGTATGTACAACTCTTGATGCGGATAGGCTATTTTACTCAAAAAATATATTAGTCCGAAAGATAAATATAATAATCAAAAAATATTTGACTCGTATTTTTATTTTCGTTACATAAACCAAAATTGAAGGAAGTGGAAACATATTTTTCCTTCTGATTAATTTCGTTGCAGGATCTAAGACAGGTAAATTCATTCTCCGGGACACGTTGAGCTTCATTGTCTCGGCGCTTGTCTGGCTTTTAAGAGTTGCAGTGGTTTGGGAATAGTGTGGCGGGTTTGACCCAATAAAAAAAAAAACGAAATTGACGAAGATACGATTACTGTGGTCCAATCCTGAATTTCAAAGCGTTTTATATTATTTTGTCCATATCCGTTGATTAAAAAAAAAACTTTATGTATGTGTTCATTATTTTTCAATATTCTAACTGACGGACTTAACTGATTTTCAATTTATTTAAGCAGTAAACTACCCTATTCTAGATACGAATTAACTGCTATCAATGAGTTTTTACACTGAATACCTTTATGTATGTATGTAAGCTTAAGTACATATATTATAACTTATATATCCATTCGGTAATGTTTAGGTAAGTTGGCAGTTTCGCACAGTTGTTGTGCATTCGACTGCTGCTACGCTGGGTGTCGCGGGTTCGATTCTCGCACAGTACAAATATTTGAATGAATTACAAGTAGTTTTTTCCGGGTCTAGCTGTTTGTGTATGTGAGTTCAAATTCGAATATTTGCGCACCTACAATATAAATAGAAAAGTTAGTAAAATACGAGTTTAAATAAAAAATTATATAAACAAATTTATCCAAGAACTTGAACCCAAAATGAACAAAATAAATTAAAAATAATGACACTTACATAATGTTTTATGATTATGTTCTACTGCTTTACAAGTGTTAGGTAATATCGTAAGTTACGCACTTTATCTTCAATAAACCATTATTATACATAACGAATACACCAGAAGTAATTTTGTAAGCATTACTTACGTATTATGTTGTACAAGAATTATAAGTAATTAAATTAAAATGTATTGTTTTAATGATACTATGACAATAGTTAACTCATCATTTATTTTATGTCGGAATATATATACGGAATGTCTCCTGTGTCGTGGGTGCGTTTACAAACATTTAAACTCACATACACAAACACCTGGATCCGAAACAACTATTTGAGGGTCATGCAAATATTTGTTCTGTGCGGGGCTAGTATTATAGGGGAACAGTGTATAAGATGGGGACGCGAGGTATGATGGGGACGCGAGGTATGATGGGAAATCACGCACTTAAGGCAAAATTAACACAATACTAACGTAGCGCGATCGAAAACAGGACGCCATTTGTTAATGGCCGCTTGCAAATGACGTCCTAATGGCGTTTGCGCTACCTTAGTGTTGTGTTAAGTATCATATGCCTAAAGAGTGTATGTCCCCATTATACTGCACTGTTCCCTTATTATCTGTGGTGTGGGAATCGAAATCGTAACACACAGTGTCAATCGCTCAAGTACTGCGCTAATGAGTTTAATTAAGTACTGATTAAACAACTGGCCCTAAGCTATTGGCTGCTAAAGTTTTTTTATACTTAGGTACCTAACCTAACTAAATCCTACTACATAGTAGCAATTAGCTAGCCTATTGCCCAACCCTATCTAATAACAGTTGACCGTAAGTCTATCTTAACGACGTGCAAGTCACGATAGAGCCTTAGTAGTAATATCACCGAAGTAGCAGTGTAGTTTAGCGCAAAGTATTGTGTTGATTGTTCTGTAATCAGTACCTATTTGTTTTTGAATTTGTAATGTATAAAATTTTCGATACAATGTAAAAATTGTTTTGAAATTAATAAATGAAATGAAATGTATAGTTTAGTTACATCTCCACACCTGTAAATGGGTGCAGAATCATTCATTTACTATAATTTTAACTTGCGACATTAATAACTGTCTAATGATTTTAATGGCGTAATTGAAATAAATTATTTTAAACTAACGCTGGATCAATTCAATAACCTATCTTGGTTGCCATTTTGATCCCAATCTTTGTTTGTAGGTAACCCATCAACGACTGAATTAAAATCAGAAAAAAAAACGGTCAAAGAAAACGGATCGGGATTTGGATTGAGTTATAGGTAATATTATTTTGTTTGATTTTCTTTAAATGAGTCCTCCCGTCTAATGTGGACCTGAAGGCACTGTAGACTCTTACTGACTTTTTAGTCAGTAAGAGTCTACAGTCCCTTCAACAACAGAACAGGGTGGACTTTTGTCCACCCTGTTCCTGTGGATCCTGTTTAGACAGTCTCGCGGTAATATTTTATAGAATTTTCTACTGGTACAAAATTAAGACCATTTTCATTCTAAAAAAGGGTAGACTGGTGGGAGGAGGTAGGGTGGTGGAGAGAGGTGATCGTGTCACTGTAATCTTGCATAAACCATAAGTATTGTTTGTAATCACATAATGGAATCAATCAACGTTACAAACACAATGCATAACACTTTTACGTGACAAAACAAAAAAAGTGTCAATCGTTTGTTTTGGACAAAGAAATCACTTTGAAATCAATTCAACCATCACAGACACTTGTGTTACGAAAACAAATTAAATTTACCTTACTAAGAGAACAAGAACATTGATTTTGTTCAAAATGTACTTTCGTAATTAATATCCAATGTGTATAAGAAATAGAAATTGTAAACGTAAAAGCCTCTAATTAAACAATTTAATGAGCGAAGTTTACGCTCAATTGCTTTTGCATCATTCACGTTGTTTAGATTCCGCACGTTGAAATTATAGTAACGTCATGAACAAGTAATTTCCATAGAAACTCTCTAAATTGTTACATGTTATGGTTCACATGAATTGTTTTTATGCCGTTCTACGGTTTCACCAATAGACATGTTATTAAACACGTTACTTAAAAACTCGTTCAAGGCCTATCGTATTATTTGAAATTAAATGTACTTAGAGGCCTACTATATTATTATTTGTTATGATACAGCAACACACGAACGTGATTCACGTTTAGCGAATAATCTGGAACGAATCTCGCACATTTTTTTGTTAGATTAGCAAACTGAGCGACTAATCTGAGCATCAAGAATGATTTAAGAAACAAGTTCAAAACTCTTACCGGAAGCACTCATTCACGGAAGATGTCTCACGCCGCAAGTGAAACATTATTTATTGTCAGTTGAAAGTAAAAACAAATCAGTCATACTCACTAATTGCATCTTGCACGAATTTTCCAATCTTCATGGAACTCAGAGAAAACATTCTCGTAGTAACATGAGCAAAACACATCGTTTACGGCACAGTTGCAGTTCGGAATACGTCACAAGTCGGTCGCACAATCGTTGTCGAAGGGAAAACTTAGTATCAACTCGAACATCGCAAATTACATAGAGTAAACCATCCACGTTAACTTTTACGCTAAGAATGTTGCGGCAAGTTGTCGAGGCCCGGAGCGCAGTGCGTGCTTGGTCAATGTTTGTTCACGGTGTGTTGGCGCCGCCGCCGCCAGCGCCCCTCTGCGCCACGTTGACGCAACCCGAGCGCTTTGTAAATGTGCTCCATTGTACCCGCTGACATTACAACACAATATCTGCTGGAAACGCATAAAAAGCGCGAATCGAAGAAATGGACCCGTTACCTTTTTTGTTACATCAGTGCAATGACGATGTCTTGAGAGCCTGAGCTTGATGGTTCGATGCGCCATCTGGTGGTGTTATGTGGCATCTACGTCCGCTCTAGTTGCAGTTGCCTTATGTAAGATCCACCACCTGGCGGTTCTGTAACTTTATCAAGATTCAGTATGTATCAGATTGTCACGTCCTACTTTTGATTTCATTATCAGTGTTTATGATTCCAGGAAGAGAATTCGTAGTCTGACTACGGCGTAGCACGAAGGAAAGGTTACTACAGTACAGTTAGATTAGCAACTGATATGTTTAGCGGGTAGGTTCAGCAATGCAGGTGTTCAATATTGCCAATACTAGCAATGCATCAATAACTAGCGACTGCATTGTCACTAGAGCGCGGATGGATGTCAGCGACGACGGCGTGTTAGTTCCACAATAATGGCGACATAGTCTGATAACGATGAAAACATGTTCCACGGGTAAACGGGCAAGATTGCGTTAGAGTTTCTAATTTGTATTATTTAATTAATTCGCGGTGAATTAAATAGTCATTATTTTACAGCTAATACTAAGAAAAGGCGATTAGAATAATTGTAACGTAGATTTTTCTAGGTACTACGTTTAAACTGTTAAGCATTTTCGCAATAAACTTTAGGTGCGTGTAAAATGATGCATTAGTTACTGTGTTATTTTTAACATCCATCATAATATTTCAAATGTTTCGCCTTGGGCCATTCACTGCGCTAATTGCTTAAGTGCATTTTATTATTACATATTACAATCCTTAATTAACACACTTCCGGTGTGATGGCACGATTATTTGCAGTTTATGACCCTCGAAGCAGAAAATCACGGTTTGGACAAATAATACTTACAGTAAACAAACTGTTTCCTGCGGTTTCACCCGCTACTCGACACCTATTGGTCGTAGCGTGAAGTTATATAGCCAATAGCTTTCCTGGATAAATGGACTATCTAACAAAAAAAGATTTATCAAATTCGAGCCCGTGGTTCATGAGATAAGCGCGTTGAATCAAACAAACTCCTCAGCTTTATAACATTAAGTACATATAGATTTTACATTGATTTATTAACGACTCCGTCCGCGCGGATGTCGGTCTTCGCGTGGATGGTTTATTTCCCCATTTTGAGTAACTCTGACAATGACATCTTATAAATATTACGGCGCTGAATCCACTGCGGGTAATGCAACGTGTGTTCGTGGTTCTACAGAACAACGTCTATGAATAAAACTGAAAATAAGATTTTTTTCTACGTATTTTTCCAGGATAAAAAGTATCCTATGTTATGCCCAGGATAATAAGGAATAATTATACCAAGTTTCATCGAAATCGAACCGTTAGTTTTCACGTGATGCCTGCACAAACAGACAGACAGACAGACAAAAATTTGTTTAATCATATATTTGGGTTTGGTATCGATCCAGCAACACCCCCCGCTATTTATTTTTTCAATATTTTCAATGTACAGAATTGACCCTTCTACAGATTTATTATATGTATAGAGATACATTTTATTTAATGTATCGCTATCCGTCTATCAATGTCGTGATTGTGTTCTTCATTAAACTAAGTCATAAATATTGTTAACAATTAAAATAGATAAAACTCAACGATAAAAGTCTAAAGATAAACTGTAGAGTTCCATAAAAATGTCACAAACCTAACTGCTTCGCCTAGATGTAACTTGAAAATCATCCCACATGAACATAATGCGTTATTCCAGACTATGACCGAACTCTGAGCCTATCTTTGATATCATCAAGATCTGTTTAGGCGTTTCGTCAAGATTTAATAACAAACATTTATCCATCCATCCAGACATCGACATTTTTAATACTAGTTGGACTAGCATCCGGATTGGGAAAAAGTTAAAAAAGAAACCATGTAAAATACTGAACTATATAGCTTTCCAGGAGCGAAAGAATTTTTGAAAATCGGAGCCCTCTTTTAATTTTCTTTATTTATTACAAGAAACCAAAACAAAAATGCTTCTTTAACCGTCTTCTTAAGCGATTTACCAATCACATTGCTTGAATCCACATGTTGTCTCAGCTCTGCTCCGCTCCGCCTCAGTCGAACCGCAACCTTATAGTAGAGATTCTCAAATCGGTCGGTTTAAAAAAAAAAATAAGTTTAGACAAAAGCCTAAATTAAACTATATTGGGCCCACGTAGTGGATACAGCCCACTCCCACTCCCAACAGTGGAAATATTATAGGCTGATTATGGTATGATTACGCTAAAATAAAAAAGTTTCAAATCCCCATTTTCTTGTAGATTCAACTGGTGTTAGAAACTCATGTTTCACTAAAATTGTGTGAAAATGTTTACGAGCTCAGTGTTTTCGACGATATCGCGGACAATCGCTAGTATTACATAAAGGCAGTAATCATTATTAGGCAAATGGCCAATAAAATGAGTACAACATCAAAGAACGACGCTGAACTGTTACGTAAGGCTTGAAAATAGTTCGTGAAAGAATCGATAGTATTCACATAGCAGCATTTTAGCGCATGGGTCGATGAACAGCTTGCCTATAAATATTAACGAGGTTTTGGTGGTAATTTTAGTAGTCAGGCGATGAGCTGTGTGCATCAGGTTTAAGAAGGGGTGAGGGCATGACGCCAGAATGGTCTGCTGCCCACCCCAGAATTTAAAAAATACATACAAACAACGACTTCTAAAACAAGCACAACGGTCTAAAATGACTGTTGTTTTAGAACTTTTTTATTCCCGTGACTTTTTTAGACCTATTTGTTTGTTTTGGGCGAGTATTTAGGTTTTTTTTAAGTTTATTATATCACGCTTCTAAGTGTCTACAGGCATAATAATAAATTATCATGTCTTGTAGCAATCGCGCTTGATTTGTTGTAATTAATTTAAGATTCCCTTGTTTTCTACAGGATCATAGGATCCTGTAGAAAACGAGGGCAAGTTAACTTGTGGTTGTTAGACGTCACGTCGGCATTTACTCCTTTTTCTTCCATATCGTTCCACACACAATCTATCTATATTTTCTTTGGTTTGCTTCCTCGCCATCCACCAACATTCAGTACATTTTACCATTCTTATCAGTCAGTACATCCATTACAAGTATGTCTACTAAATCAGGCTCAAGAAATCATAATGTATACATACATGTATACAAAGAAAATAAGTACTTACAGATCATAATCTGAGAATAGTATCGGATCATGATCTGTAAGTATTTTCTTTCGTACAATAGAAGATTTTTCCTATTCAGTCCGGGCGTCACCGAGAACTAGATCTTAGAGATCAGCAATCGCAACGCCGCCGGACTCTACAACGAGCTCATTCATAAGACAGCCTTAAAATCGAGGCTGTTTTATAAGGAATAGCAAAATGTATGAAGAATTGTCATCTTGTCGTCGATTGTTTTCTCATGTACGGCCGTCACAGCGCTGTGCGCGTTAGTGTCGCTGTCACAAGTCTGTCTTTATAGAGAATAACACTGGTGGTCATGTTGGTCGACTGTGATATTTCTACCATAAAGGGGTATGCAACTTTTTGGCATCAATTTTTTTTTTCTTTCGCTAGTAATGAAATGTTGCTCATTGGTAGACCGCAACCTAAGAACTTGGTAAAAAATAATAAAAAAATCTAAACTGTAACCAACCAGAGATATAACGGATTTTATTTTGTTCTAATCGGGAGTAAATCACTCCTGATTAGAACAAAATTAAAACCGCCATATCTCTGGTTGGTTACGGTTTAGAAACTTTTTTTTTTCTATTGACTTCTTAGGTAGTAGTCTAATTGTGGCCAAAATTTAATTACTGGCGAAAAGAAAAAAAAATTGATGACAAGGTCCATACTAAAAGTTGCATGGGCCTTTGGGTACCGACCGCCTGTTTTTTTTTTCAAGTGTAGAGCTAATTTATTTGCAATCATATTAGCAAGTACCGAAACACACGTGTTAAATAAAGTTAAACAAATTCGATCTAGAACTGAATTCCGACTTTATAGCCTTATCGTAGGCCCACCTTATATGAAAAACAAACCTAGTATCGGACCGGTTCGCTTTGTTAATATTATTCTTACGTAGGAGAACACGTTTTGTTTCACCAGAATCTAGAGAATTACAACTATGTACCCATTTATTATTATTTCAAAAGCATCCGGCATGGTTTCATGTAAAATGGACTATTAAAAATAAAATCTTGAGGAATCATTGTTCTAATTAGGATACCAATTGTTTGATTTCCTTTTGTTGTTATTTAAAGTGTGGCAAGAATATAAAATTTGTTTCATTTAAGTGTCGACATTAAAATGCATTCGGGTTAGTGCTTACTTATTAAGTTACCAGTTCTTTTGTAACAGATTAGACCTATTTTTACTCACCGTGGAATTATCAATGGGTCCAGTCGCGCAGTTTGGAGCGTAGGGTACTGACTAGCCTTACGTAGCCCTTTACGTTTCAGGGTCACGGTTACCAGTTTAGACAACACCGCGACAACTTATTAGACCTAAGAACAATACAGTAACGAATGAAAACAGTCAAGTATTAGAGTAATTAGTAGAAAGTCACTGGGGTGACTCTAAAACGATCTCTTTATGGAGTTTTAACTTTTTTCTTTTAGCCTACGTATAGAATTTATGAAATGGGTCATTGAATTCGGACTACGAGCTAACATTTGTCCGTACAGACACCAGCGGACGTATTAATCTTCACAACTAATAATATTCACAACTATCACACAACGCCATCTAGTCCCAAGCTAAGCAGAGCTTGTGTTATGGGTACTAGACAGCTGATAAACATACTTATATTTCTAAATACATACATAAATATTATAGATAAATTACACCCAGACACAGAACAAATGATCGTGCTCATCACACAAACATTTGTCCTGGGTGGGAATCGAACCCACGACCTCCGGCATAGCAGTCAGGGTCACTAAACACTAGACCAAGAGGCCTGTCAAAAAATCGATCTGACGTCTTAAAACCAGGTTTGTTCCAGTGAGTGAAAGAGACAGTGCTATACAAGTCGTCTAGCGCCACCTCGTTTACTCATTGGAACAAGCCTGGTTTCAAGACGTCATAATACGGCCCTTTGAATAGTGAATATACATACAGAAAGTGACAGAAGATAGATAAATTGATGTAAATTTAAGGAATAAATGTCAAGATAAATAAATTGACAAAGTAGAGTTTATATTATCATATTAATCACATATTTTTTACAGCTTTATAAGGCCGCCTGCGGGGGTCGCGGGACCAAGGGATTACCGTGACCCCGGTACGTAAAGGGCTATGAAAGGACACCGTGGATTTTAGTCAGTACAAGTCTGACAGTCTCTCCCGCCCTGCCCTGGGTGGGAGGACTCATTTGATGATTTTAACGATGATAAAAAAAAATATAAGCTTTATAAGGCCAAGGATATTTATTACTTGAGACATCAAGCCGGTTCGGAGAGAAGAGCCCGACTTTTCATGTTTTTGTGACGTTTCCGTCACAAAAACATGAAAAGTCGGGCTCTTCTCTAAACAGGAACTTTGAAGTTACACTATAAGCGCTTTTCCGTACAATAAACGCAATAATACCCAGGTAAAATGCGGAAATCTTTGAACCTCTGTCTATAAATGAATTCACTGTTATGCCTTTGTCAAACAGATCGGCGAAAGCGAAGCGTTTCCGAAGCGATACCGAACCGAAGAGAGATGTCAATCCGATAGTTCTATCACGCTATCGGATCGCTTTCGCGTTTCTATGTGACTGGATTCAAACAATTCCATACATTACAAATAAAAACGTCACGCTCCGCATTCGCCACGCCAGTCTGTTTGACAAAGGCTTAAGCGCTTTTCCATACAATAAACGCAATAATACGCAGGTAAAATATGGAAATCTTTGAGCCTCTGTCAACAAATTACTTTCTGTATAGAACCCTATTGTATTGTATAATTGTATTGTATAACGGGCTGGTATCCGCAACTCCACGTCAAATGCGCGTATTTTGCGTGCGGGTGGGAAAGAAGTTATTCGATCCACCCCAGCTCCCCGAGGAAAGCCAGCAGCGCCTTCGTGTTGCCGACGATCTCGTGGAGAGTACCTGGGTTACCGAAGTACTTTGCCCTGTATGAAGCAATTTCAGGGCAGTGTAGGAGCACATGACCTGCTGTCTCGTCCGCCGCCATACAGGCTCTGCACAGGGGGCTGTCTGTGATACCTAGGACAAAGAGGTGTTTATTAAAGGAGCCGTGTCCTGTCAGGACGGCTGTGATTGTTCGTATCTGCTGTTTGGTTAACCTGAGCACGAGTTTGGTGAAGCGGCCATTGATGGCGGGTAGCGCCTCCTTGGCCTGTCTGCACTCCGCCTGATCCTGCCACAGGCAACGATGTAAGTTACCTGTGCGTTCCCTGACTAGAGTACGTATGTAGCCGAAGGGGAGTGGCACTATTGGTTCGGGTCCCACCGCCGTCAAGCCAGATCCCCTTCGAGCGAGTTCATCCGCTGCATCGTTGCCTCGGGAGTCGCTGTGTCCTTTGATCCACTGAATAGTTATGTTGTTATGCTCACCTACCTGGTTTAGGTTCTGGTGGCACTCGTATATTAGACCAGAGTTAACCGTGTGGCTGTCAAGTGCCAGCAAAACGGCCATGCTGTCTGATAGTATACGAATTGAGTGGTCCTTCACCCCTCTGGCTGCAATCGCTGCCGCCGCCAGGATAATGCCCATGCATTCTGCCTGGAAGACTGTGTTGTGGACCCCCAGTGATCTGGCAATGCGGATGTTGAGGTCTTCTGAGAAGACTCCAGCACCAGTGCCGCTACCTGTTTTAGATCCGTCCGTGAAGATCCGTAGCTCCGCCGGGGTCAGCCCCTCGCATCGGTGGTCCTCATGGAGCTGGATTTTGTATTTCTTATCAAAGATAAATTGTTTGGGTACCCGGTCTTTTATGGCCTTTGCCATGGGAAATTCCTCATAAAGTCCCTGTAATACCGAGGTGTGTTGTGACTCTCTCTTACCCCAGAGTTGTATTGTTTCGAGACGGACCGCCGCCAATGTCGCTTCTTGCTGTATGAACAGGTGGAGAGGAGGGAGGCCCAGCATTGCTTCCAGAGCTGCAGTAGGCGTAGTCCTCATACATCCTGTTGTCGCCATGCAGGCCAGTCTTTGTATTCTTTGTAGCTTGTTAGAAGCGGTGGCTAACCTGGTGCGAGGCCACCATACCACGGCTCCGTAGGTGATCATGGGTCTAATGACTGTACAGTAGATCCATAGTATGATTTTGGGGGATAGACCCCATTTCTTACCTATCATCCTCCTGCATTGCCAGAAGGTGATGCAGGCTCTGTTTAACTTGTTGTCTAGATGGCTGCTCCAGTTTAGCTTGTTGTCCAGGATGACCCCTAGATATTTGACCTCATTGGCTAACTGGAGTTCTGTATCAAATAGTTTAGGTAGGCGAAAAGGTCCAAGCGATCGTTTCTGAGTGAACATAACCAAAATGGTCTTTGTGGGGTTCACTGAAAGGTCGAAGTCCCTGCACCACCGCTCTACTATCCTTAGCGCTTGTTGCGTTAGATTGCAGATAGTCCCGGTGACCTTCCCCGAGATGAGGATGGCGAGGTCGTCTGCGTACCCAATTGTATAGAAGTGGCATGCGTTGAGCTTGGTGATGAGGTCGTTGATCACCAGGTTCCAGAGGAGTGGAGAGAGTACCCCTCCTTGGGGGCATCCTCTGGCTAACATGGCTACCTGCCTGTCTTCTTCAAGGCGAACCACTCGTTTACTTAACATATTAGTAATCCAGTCTACTAGTACCTGTTCAACTCCGTGTCTGCGGAGGGCGGCGCTAATGCTGGAGAAGTTTGTTTTGTCGAAGGCTCCTTCGATATCGATGAAGGTGCCCAGGCAAGTGGCTTTTTGATGAATCGCTTCCTCGATCCGGCCGACCACCAGGTGGAGAGCGGATTCAGTCGACTTACCCGAGCTGTATGCATGTTGGTTTGCATGGAGTGGAATTGTTTTTAGGGCCCCATCCCTCAGCTCTCTCTCGCATATCTTCTCCATGGTTTTCAGCAGAAAGGAGGTTAGGCTGATAGGTCGGTGAGATTTGGCGTTGGTGTAGTCACTCTTACCTGGCTTGGGTATGAATATGACTTTCACTTCCCTCCATCCTTTAGGAATGTATCTGAATGCCAGACATGCTCTCATAATGGGTACTAGCCTTTGAGCGACGGCAATTCCTCCCCACTGCAGTAGTGCTGGGAAGATGCCGTCCGGGCCAGCTGCTTTGAAAGGATGGAAGCACCGGATCGCCCATTGGATTTTCTCCAAGGTGATGACGGTGTGGGTGTAGCGCCAGTCATTGTCTGATGGTGTTTGGTTGATATCGGTCCAGTTGATTACCTGTGCGAAGGCGCATCCCGGGAAGTGAGTTTCTATAAGGACGCGCCTCGCTTCTTCAGGTGAGGTAGTGAGTGTTTGATCGGGCTTCCGGAGAGTGACGGTAGCAGGAGCTTCCTGCTGCGCCAGTATTTTCCTTACCCTGTTTGCTTGTTGACAAGATTCAATGCTTCCGCAGAATTTACGCCATCCCATGGAGCTTCTGAATCTGATGCATTTTTTGTAGCTGGATTTGGCTGCGTAGTACGCATCCCAATCCTCATCAGCACAAGTATTCATGGCTCTATTGAGCGCTTTCCTTACCTTACCGCGTTTGCGGTCCAGCTCTGCGCCCCACCATGGTTGTTTGCCCGGTGTTTTTGGCGGAGTGGTTTCCGGGCATGCGGCTTGGTAGCTGTTTAGTATTGCTGATGTGAGGCCGTTGATGTTCTCCTCAATCTGTGTTGGCCCCTCATACGTCCTCAAAACGCTACAGGGTGCGAGTATGGCCGTGAGGTGCCGTGTGTAGGCAGCGCGGTCTGTTTTCCGCGGATTGCGTCTTGGTAGCACTGGTGATGCACAGGTCTGGATATCAAAACGTATCCACCTGTGATCTGAGCAGGAGGCCTCTTTGGAGACCTGCCAGCCCGAGACGAGGGTCGCTGCACCCTCTGTGGCTAGAGTAAGATCAATAATCGTCCGGCTGCGTCTGGTAACGAAGGTTGGTTCAGAGCCGGTGTTTAGTAGGGTAAGGTTAGTGGAGAAAAGATAGTCAACTAAGGTCTTACCCCTGTCGTTTGGCGTGTCCATGCCCCATAGCGGGTGGTGTGCGTTGGTATCGGCCCCGATGACAACCTCAAGCCCGGCGTTCTCGCAATAACTCACAAGGCGGGCGAGGTCGTGAGGGGGCGGTTCTTCAGCCTCAGGCATGTAAGCCGAGGCCAGGACAAGTGGCACCTCCATGCCATCACGCTGTATGTATATCTTTATTGCTGATATGTCTCTGCAACAGAAGTCAATTAGTGACTGTGTCTTGATGTTGCTAGTTACGTAGATGCACGATCTGGGTTGATCATGTTCTGTAGTAACTAGAAGCTTACCTCCAAGATTTGTTAGTCCTTGGATGCGGCCAGCTCTAATCCACGGCTCTTGGATCAGGGCGATGGCCGAGTGTTGAGCCTCCATCCACTTCCGCAGCTGAGCCGTCGCGGTCTGACTGTGGTGGAGGTTTGCCTGTAGGACCTTACAGGCCGATGAAGGGGACGCCATCGTTGGTCGAACCCTCTTCATCCTCCTCCAGGCGCAACCCAGCAAACAGGTCGCCCTCGTCGAAACCACCCTCCCCCGGACGCGAGACCGGTGACAGCAGAATGCTATCATCCGGCTCCCCATCCGACAAGATGACGGTCTCCACGGTGGCGGCGGCAGAGGCGGCAGATGTGCTCGCTGCTGCAGTTGCCGCTGGTGGGGCTGCGGATGCAGCCTCCAGTGCGGTGTCGGTTGCTACCTGGATGTTTGCTAGGGGAGGATCTACCTCCGCCTGTGTTGACGAGCTCCAGGAGTTCGTCGCGGGATCCCAACCCTGAGGGACGTCGCCGTAACGGCCGTTTGGACCCCGGAACTTCAGGTAGACGCGCCCCACACCAAATGCGAGGCGGCGTCCAGCCTTCATAAGGGTCGGTATTAGGTCCTCAGGGATGCCGACCACCACGAACCAAGCTGAGGCTTGTTTGTTGGCGTGCAGAAGTACCCAACGCTTGATGCCGGCCCAGGGGTTCTGGTAACTTAGAGCACGGCCTAAGAAGGTCGGCTCTTTAAAAACCCCCTGCTCGTCAGGGATGACGACGCCGCATCTGACACGCCGCTCGATGTCCGCCTGACTCTTGACCACTAGCGAGCTGCTAGTGGGAAGAGTCACGCCGGAAATCGTTTTCCTTAGCCAGGCCAAGGTTTCGGTGTTGTCGCACCAAAGTTTGAGGGCTCCCCCGGAGTACTGAGGCTTCGCATTGAAGATCGGTCCCGGTTGGCTCTGTTCGTCAGAGAGGCACTCGACGAGGATCTGCGACTGGATGGCAGCCAGAATTTTGACCGATTCCTCTTCGGTAATGTGGCCTCTCTGTTCGCAGGTGACTGCGACGTTTAGGTCGGAGCTAGCGGCTTGGGCGTAGCTCCGGTTTTCTGACCGCTTGGAGTGGTCCAGGCGCGGCTTCTTGCGCTCACCACGAGGGGAGCTTGTGTCGTTGAGCTCGCGTTTCGCTGTGGCTGGTTCACTCCTAGCAGGTATGGTAGTGCGTGGTATCTTCCTCGCGCTGCACGTTGGCTGGCTGGGTCCTGGGCGGCTAGTGCCTGCCCCGGTCTGCGAGCGCTTGCCTGCGGAGAAGGATACCTTACCGCCGTGTTGTTTGTCCGCGCTAACTGCGTTAGCCGGAGTGTTGTTAGCCTTACCTATCTGCTGGGCTAGTATCCTGTCTTTTTTAGACGGCCGGTTTCTTCTCCTGCCCCGTCCAGACGGGGCCGTGAGACTCGGACCCGTAGACTCGGCGCGCTGGCCGGTCCGGGCGGGTCTGCCCTTCCCACCGCCGCGCCTGCTCACCTGTACCTGCCAGGCTTGCGCGAACGCGTCGCCGGTGGTACAATCCTGCCCTGGTTGGCTTTTGACAGCCAGCGAGGGGGGGGAGACTTCTGGGGGCGGATGGATAAGAGGCACCCTGCCTCCGGGTTCGGTGTTGGAGGGAGCGGTACTGATCCCAGGCAGCGCCGCTATCCCTTGTTTAATCTGGGATTTAGTTTTGGTCGTGGCCACGGTTTTCGCCATGGCCGGACCTTTACCCGCACTGGAGCTCGCAGCAGAAGCCGCAGAGCGTCCGGGGGTGAGAGAGGTGTCCACGACCCTCCTCTCGGGAGTTTCGGCTAACGCCTCCGCTCCGGTGTGTTTATGTGATGTGTGAGTGAGTGTGTCGTGGTTAGATGAAAGAGTGTGTCGTGTGTGTGTCGGGAGTGTAACTGTTGTGTGTGTAGATGTGTGTGTTGTGTGCGTGTTTGTGTGATTAGGCCTTTTGTTGTCCATAGTTTCAATTTTGTGTTTCGTCTCTCTGGCTTCCCACCCTCCACGGAGCCCGCACCTGGGAACGTCTTGCTACAAACTAGCTCGATCGTTAGGACTACCAGAAGAGATATAGGAGCGCAAGGCTGGCTTAGGGTGCGACATCCGGTGCTTGATCGGGTTGGCGTAGGGGGGCCATCCCCTATGAACTGATCAACCCTCACTTACACCGTCAGCATGACCTTTGCCCACCACGGTGATCATCCGAGGATGACCACAGTGGACCCCACGCTCCTCGCCGTGCCCCTCTAACGGGACACAATGGCCATTTCCCTACCCCCGGCTAAAGGGCAGGGCTACCGTTTTGCCTGAAATCCAGACCAAAGGGGGCGTGTTGCCTCACGGACGCATTACAGCCAGCGCCGATCGGCTCAACCCCCCAGGACTCCTTCATCCCTGCTTACGGCGCTCAACTGCGCAGGTCCTAGCGCAGGTGACTGTTACCCCTACACGTCAGCAGTTAGTTTAGTGACGTGCCTGCAGCCTCTTAGTCACGGAGAGCTGCAGTTAGGAGACAGAAAAGCGCCTGGTGGTTTCTGTTGCGTCTATTTCTTAAGGAATTAGACCAAAAACGGGGCGGCAACCTCGAGAAGGTGTACCCACCAGACTTGCCTTGAGGATCTACGTGACAGTAGCACTCACCCTCAAGACCCCGCCACCCTGCTCCCTCTGATGGAGGCGCAGGGTAGGTTTGCATCTATACTACCAAGCGAAGCAAAAGCAAAGCATGTCGTTGTGCAACCGCAAAAGCATACATACAAACCCTCCCCTCTAAAAATAAAAACACATTTGATCCCATTACAAATGAATTCACTGTTACCGATACCTGTCAGACCGAATCATAAGCCATTCCGTCCAAAAACCACATCGCTGGGAGCCGTCACCACAAATATTTTTAAAAAAAAACGATGATTGAAACATTCCCCGCCGAAGGAGGTTCAGTTCGGTGTCTTCTACAAAGTCATGACTTGTCAGCGTTCATATTTTGTATCGATGGGGCTTACTTTTTTTTTCTATTAAAGTTTGGTTGGATAACTTTCGTCAGACAAGTCAAGGTTTTTGAAGTGAAAACTTCTTTAGCAGCGTTGTGCACTTTTTTAGGAATGGGTAAAAAATGTTAAACTCGCGTCAGGACACGTGACCTGATCGAAAATTCGTAAGACGGCGCAGGGCGCTTGCGCGAATGTTCGTGTGTGTTTATTACTATTCAAGTTTTCACTTCTGCCGGCACTCCCAGAGTGCGTCGTTTTTTTTTTATTTAGTGATGATAGGTTCGCGTTTTACTACTATCTTGCCTGATGGTAAGCGAAGATGTGGTCGACGGTGAAAAACGCTTGCCTAGAAGTAATTCTATTCACTTGTGCCTTTTTTTAGCGTGTTAAAATCATCAAATGAGTCCTCCCACCCAGGGCAGAGCGGGAGGGACTGTCAGACTCGTACTGATTAAAATCCACGGTTTCCTTCAATAGCCCTTTACGTTCCAGGGTCACGGTAAATCGTGAGTCCCGCGACCCCGGCAGGTTTTGGTCCTCTAAAGGTCATTATGCTGACACTCCTTGAGGCGCGCGTGGAACACAACGCGCTGTCGATTCACTTTTGCCTAGAAGCATATAAGTTAGAGCGGTGTATGGTGTATTCGTTATTATTATATTTATAGTCATGTAAATACATACTGGTTAATGTGTCGAATCAAATTTTGATCAATTACAAATAGAAATTGTCTTGAAACTTCACAAAAACTCAAGAAAATTTGACGGGCTGCCTCTGCGCAATTACATAAAGACTTAGCAGTAACAGTTCACGGTTGACCATTATGTGAATTGTATTTATAACTTAGCTGCCTATTTTGTTGTATTTGTGAAAACATAATGCCGATTTATCTCCACGATAGTTATAAAGTCTTTGTTCACAATGTTAATGGAGCGTTGGGTCCACAATAAATAACCGTGTTCATAAATAAATACATGTATTATATATTCTGTTTCTATGCGTTTTTTATTTGGATTCGCCTTTTAAATTACAAAAGTAAAATCTTTAAAAACGTTCTGAAGCCGTGACATGAGTTTTCCTGTTTTTCTGACATAAAGTAAACGAAAACTTTGACGTTAATTAAATGTAAAAAATAGTTTAATTCTTTAATTAGTAATTAATAAATTAATTAATCCTTTAATTTTCCGAAAAGAAGTATATATTAAAATTATAAGTAAATTACGCTGTAAATAAAATACAGAAATCTTGCGATACGGTCTCTATTCTTCACAAGCTAAAGCAATTCCTAAAAATGCCTGTTAGTAATACTCGTAATTTAGTACTTGTAGTTCACAAGTTGAAAAAATAATTCGCGACATGAGATCTCTGCCATTTTCGCGGCAGATTATTGATCAGACGAAAGTATGCGGTGTGGTGCCTATATTTATCGGGCTCTCCAACCCGGCTCGAACCGGCCCGGCAACCTTGCCGCCAGTGGAGGCCACTTTTTGTACAACTCAACGGTTGCCATTTATTGCCTCTTATGTGTAAGAAAAATTACAAGTTTTGAACACTGCGAGTTATGGTAAAGGAAACAAAAGCAATCATTGAAATCAAGAAGTAAAGGGTAGTTGATTTATTTGATGAGTTTAAATCTTTATAAATCAATTGCTGTTTGTTAGTCTCGCTAAAACTCGAGAACGGCTGGACCAATTTGACTAATTTTGGATTGAATTATTTTTGGGTGTCCAGAGATGGTACTAAGTTTGCCGAGTCAGCTAGTCGCGGATTAAAATAAGATCAAGATGTAGGTAGATAATGGAAAATACGTGAGGTAAATAATTATTCTCATAAACATTTAAGAACAACTTTCGGAATTGCCTTACAACTACAAGTCTCAAACTATGATAAATGATTATAACTATTATATAAATGATTATTTATTTTGTAAGTTAGTTACTTATAAAACAACACTTTTCCTAGTCACAACTAATATTTTTAAAACTAAATGAGGCCGGTGGTTCGTACCTGACTACTCAGAGAAGAAACAGCCGAAACAAACTCAGAGGCCACAGTCTCTTTTAAAGTCCAGACATTGTTTTGCTCAGGTCATACTAAGACCATGCGGGTGTCTGAAATGGTCTTTTGAGGAAAGAACCACACAGATTTAAGTGGACCTGTCCAGTCACTGCAAGCATTTACCGGTTATCGTGTAGCTCGAACGAGCCCAATGACAATATAGTGGTTTTAATTCTCTTTGAACGAGCCTCAGAACTAAAGGAGCACAATCGAACAATAAAGGAAAAAATCAATAAATAATAAAAATCACATGAAAACAAACTACCTAAAGATTTTTGTAATGTACGCTGCACCTGCGCCTGTATGACTTTAATAAATTCTGATATTACTTTAACATTTTTCTTTAGCCTCTAATTGTACTTAATATTTTAAGTCGGTGCTGGCACATGTGCTTGATAGTCAATGTCGTGAGTTTCGACATCCAACTATTTCATTTTGAGATTGTTAGATGTAAAGACGAGGCCAAATTAGCAGACGTATACCTTCTTTTTTTTACCGTGGTAAAATCATCAAATGAGTCCTCCCACCCAGGGCAGGGCGGGAGGGAAGCAGACGTATACCTAGCTTAAAAATGGTCAGCACAATCGATATCTGAGTTAAAGTAACTCTATTAATAAGAAGAGACATTGACATTTAAGTAAAACTAGTTTATGTTTAATAGGTACAGCAGAGTATGCGATAGATGAAGTGTTGGCAGAGCAACAACCACATTGGTGGATGATTATCAAAATATAATGAGTAAATCAAAACCTGGTTAGAACTTGTGCAGGTTAGAGAAATATGACACTCATATCAGCATAAAGCTGCCACTTTAGCAGAATCAAGCGGTTCAAGATCTAACACTAAAATGTGTAGACTCAGTTGACTCAGAGTTCAATTTTTTTTCGTGGTAAAGTCATCAAATGACTTCTCTCAGTACGGGATAGGAGGGACTGTCAGACTTGTACTGACTAAAATCCACGATGATTCTTCGAAAGCCCTTTACGTTCCAGGGTCACGGTTACCTGATGAGACAGTCCCGCGACCCCGCAGACTTTGGCCCAAGCCCCCCCCCCCCGTCAGATTCTTCCTACTTACTTAGGTCTCCATAGTACCTAATGGCCAAAGGAGCTGATGTTACATTAACGATCGCCGGAATAAAACATCAGCGTGGGCTCAAGCAGCTATCGATAACATTTAATTAACGAGCAACTGAGCTATTTATGTATGCTATCTATGTAATCTATGGTATTGACGCAAAACACCAACGCCGAGCTCCTTGCTTGAATGCGCGCTCTCTCCTCCTTTCCCGACAGGTATGAACATTTGCATGCACATGCATTTGACTCAATCATAATTAAGCACATCAGATAAGTTAATAAATTCTAACCTCATAATGCACATCGTGGCCGAGGAATTAGATGATCGTGCAGCTAAGTATAGTGCAAGTATTGCGATCAACTAGATCACTGAATATGTAAAGCATTTGAAATTTTGCAGGAGTCTGTGGTTTCGCTTTGTGTGGTAATTATCTTTTATCAGGCGCCTCCATCTGCTCGTGATGAAAACAATTAATACTAATTTCTTTTTAATGATTTGTGTTATCTTAGGATCTTTGTTGTCGTCAATTCTAGAGTTACTGTTAGTATCTTTAACTTCTATTTGAAATTCTTTTGTTTCAATGTTATACTTACTTCATCGTGTTTCACTTGTATTAACAAGTGAGTAGATTTATTTGCTTAGAAATAATACAAATAATCAAAAATATTTCAGCGTTAAAAAATTCACTACAATTACATTAATTTACACCACATTCAAATTCAAGTTCGATTCATAAGAAAAACATTCTATTTCTATTGAATTAGACGATAAAATATGTGCAGAACATAATAAAATTGTAACAGCTGTTTTTTTTTATGAATATTGGCACGGATATTTTAAAATCGAAAGGTGTATGCAAAATAGGCAAATAAAATCAAATAAACGACTTCACAAACAGGTTTTTCAATACTTTACGCGTAACATAATATAAAGAGTCGTCTGAGTCATAAGTGTTACCAACGTATCTGACATTGACCTAACTATGTATTTGCATATGTTTTCTTAAGAAAACATTCACATTGCTTTAATGAATTCAGTTTTGAATTCTTTAAGTTTCGTTTTCTATTTCGGTGGAAATAGAGCGCGAATAATTGACAATACCATCAATCGCCATTGTTACTCAAGACAGCATTTTTCATTCTTATTAAAATTGTTTTGTTCTAACGTTTTTTAAGTGTCTTTGATAAAAATAACGAGTGAAACTCAATTTTTGTTGCTAATTAAAATATAATTTAAAAATATATCCGGAAAGGAATGACGATTCAGATAAATGAGTAACATTATTTAAAATCTCATAATAAAACAGATTACAAACGATATCTAATTTAAATCAATTACAGATAGTTACTAAACAAGTTTACTGGCCTACGAGACTAGAAGTGTGGTGTAAACGCAGCATGATATTTGTAATACCCGGGAACAAGGCAGTAGATAGCGATAATGTCAGCTTATCATAACTTATCTACGACAATCGATAATGCGACCGCGTTTAGATAATAGGAAATAATAGGAAATGTTTTTTGGAAGTGTTGTGTACCGAAATGTTTTTAGAAAACGAGTTGGCTTGGTCTTAATGTCAAAGAGGTTTTTTTTTTATTATTCATACACAAAAGAAAGTAAATTCTTCTTTAGAGAAAATTGTGGAAAACTACCGTACTCAATGCTACGTTTCTGCTGCAAAGCATTTTGGCTGTATGCCCATTTTCAGAACCGAGGCCTAGTTTTCGTATTTCCATAGAGAAAAGTAGAGGAGAACAATAAAAAGGCCGTCACTTCTTAAAATTATTAGGTGAACTAAAAGCTGTAAGAAAATTGTTTATAAAATAAAATAACCCTTTTTTCCGAGAAATCGAGCAGGGACAGTACCTATAATCTGTCTTTGCAAATAATATAAATGATATATTTCTTCGAATACAAGAGTCTACTCAAACTAAGAAACTCTAAAAGGGCCAATATGAATAGCATGATAAGCAATTTTGCTTTACACGATGTTTATTGAAAAGCAATTCGTCACAGCGATAACAACTAATCTGAGAAAATCAATTGTAATGAAACGTTGAAGGTCGTCCGCGCATTGTGATTTGTGATAATCACCGCTGTTTTATAAATTAAAATACCTAATGTTGACGATAACATTCGTTGGATTAAAGTTGCTTCTGTTTGGAAACCAATAATTCTAGTATTTTTTATCTAATTTAGATTTTCAAGTTTGTCTTTGAAAGGACGAAGCAAATTTCTGAGGTAACGACAGTTATAATTCCATTTTAGCTGATAAACAGTAGTAGTGAGTAGTACTGAAGGCGAAGCCGCTGACAAGAGTTAGTATATGTAATGATGCTAAGAAACCAGTAAAAACATATATTTTTAACATGAGAATACTACAAACGCCAGCACATTAAACTACCCCAATCTGTCACTTTAATAGATTTTCAACAAAATCACAAAATTAGAAAGGTTCATATTCATTTGGGAAGACATCGACATATAGGCGTTTGCAACTTAAAAAAAAAGGGGGAAAACATTTCATAACATTACATTATGTGAGTTATTGAGTCATCACAGGTACCGACAGTTGGTGACGTTATTTTAAAATCTTGGAACGGGTATATCACGATGATCATGTCAATTATTTATTTGTTTCCGCGACTGTGACATTTACAACTTGTAATATAAATAAAGCCTTGAATGTTTAAAACTACTACTGTAAATCATGCAACACTTTAAACATTTTATAGATTTTTTTAAAGTAGAACTTTTAGTTTTAATTGGCTATTTGACAGTAGCTATAAATTAGAAATATAATAAGTCCGTCATTTAGAGTTAAAAAAAATAACAGACACGTATTTTTTCTCTTGTAAATTCAATGAATATTCACCAAAATACAACGCATCAAAACTCGAGAGTGACGTCAGAATTCAATAGAAATTGTACCAAATTGTGACGTATTGCTAATTTTGAAAGCATCGTATGTCAGTCAATTTTGGTTTACGAAACAAAAGAAAAAATACGGGTCGAATATTTTTTGATAATCTAAGTGGCGGACTAATTATTATTTTTCAGTCAAATAGCCAATTAGTGTCTATTTTTCAAGTTTGTGTAGCAAACAGCTTTTTTTTTTTTAATTATTTTTTTATCGTGGTAAAATCATCAAATGAGTCCTCCCACCCAGGGCAGGGTGGGAGGGACTGTCAGACTTGTACTGACTAAAATCCACGGTGTCCTTCACTAGCCCTTTACGTACCGGGGACACGGTAATCCCTTGGTCCCGCGACCCCGGCAGGCTTTGGCCCTCTACAGGCCCCGTCACTATGCTGACACTCTTTGAGGCGCGCGTGGAACACAACGCGCCGTCGACCCGGGCATGGTCCGTGGTCGGACAGCGAGTCGCCCATTACTCGCTGCCCGCATGCCCGCGCCTACGGTGGCCGGAGATCGTCTTGCGACGTCCGACGCCGTGGGCGTCTACCACTGCGGCTGGGGTGGAGGGAGGACGCTGTCCTCTCCCTCAGGCGGCCCGCCTCCTCCTTCACGAGCATGACTGCTTCGCAGAAGGAGGCGACCGCTTCCCACTCCGTCTCGCCCCGCAGCATGGCCTCGACCAATGCCGGGCGCGAGAGGTCTCCGCCTATCGCCGTCGTGAGGACACGGCGGTGCTCTGCCCAAGCGGGGCAGTCCTGCACCGTATGCTCCACCGTGTCCTCCGGACGATCCTCGCAGTGGTGACACCCAGGCGTTTCTTCCCTCCCTATCAGACACAGGAACCTCCCGAAACTTCCGTGTCCGGTGAGGACCTGCGTCATGCGGTAGGTCAGGACGCCGTGACGCCTATCCAGCCACTCCTCAAAGAGGGGTCTTACCGCCGCGATTGCGGCGTGCCCGGACCTCGGTTGGTAGCAAACAGCTAGCGATATGATGCAAACTTGCAAGTGTTTTTAATTTTGATATTTTAGTTTTAAGTAATTATACGTATTTTACCATTTTTGTTGGTTTTCTTTTGTTTGATGATGTACCGTTATTGCACAGTGTGTGTTCAAGTCGATAATACATATATGTCAGATTATTATTATTGTTCATTGTTTATAAAAATAACTATATTTTCCTCAGAGTCCAAAAATAACTTGGCAAGAATCTCTTGTAATGTAATTTTAATGTAAGCGTCACTTGTAGTAAGTGCAGTTTAACTCGGCAGCTAGTGTTGTGGTGTGTGCAGTAGGGTAATACGAAGGCTATCAGCGCATCTTGAGACGGAGTGCGTCTATTTTTACCTCATGCCTGGCCTGCCTAGTCGACTCACTGCATGGGGCAACGACCAAGCGATGCGTCGACACGGTTCATTTTAAAAAAGTCGTTGCCCCTAACAGAGGCGGCCTTACCCATTGCGAGGCTCCGGGCGGCAGGTCTTTGCGAGGTCCTTTGTCCTTCGTGAAAAGTCGTAATTGGAAAGTAGGTCTGGTTGTTTGGTTTAGGTATTTGTCATGTTAAAGGAAAAATGCTTAAATTATACAAATAAATCAAATTTGAGTTTTAAAATATTTAACATTAAAAGATTTACAAAATTAACAAATAAAGAGATGATAAATTTTAAAATTGATGTTTGCGGCTTTTCCTAAGACTAAAATCTTTAATTAAAGCACAATAATCTAACGAATAAGCTACGTCATTTTCGATTCAAAGAATAGCGAGGACTGAAAGCCGATCTTGTGTCATGGAATTCCTCAAATATGTTTTAATAATTTCAAGCCTCGGAAAACTCCTTACAGCAGACGCAACTCTAACAGGTGTGGTAGCAATAATTCTCAGGACTATTTCGATAGTGGGGTAAACTTCAGTTAATTTTTGTTCTATTATGTATTTTAGCACCGAGATAATGTCATCGTTTCCTTCATACACACGGATGAAAATATTCAGTTCTTCGTACAATTCATGTCTATCAATGTCACATGATTCTCCTACTGTCATAGATATTTGCAAGTCGCTGCATTGCTTTAAAAGTTCACTATCATTAATTTCCTTGGTCGCGGGACCAAGGGATTACCGTGACCCTAGTACGTAAAGGGCTATTGAAGGACACCGTGGATTTTAGTCAGTACAAGTCTGACAGTCCCTCCCGCCCTGCCCTGGGTGGGAGGACTCATTTGATGATTTTACCACGATAAAAAAAAACATTAATTTCCTTTAATTTTTTTATATTATACATGAAACCAAATATGCTCTCATGATGTTTAAGAGCCTCAAACGTAAGATAACAGCTTGCGCGCACATTGTCGACAATGATATAAAAATAGTTTATTTTGAAAATTGCTTTCAATTCATGAGCTTCATCTTCCCCTTCATAATCAAAATGCCTTTTTTACGTCGTCTTGTAACTTATTTGAACTGTCTGTCAATATCATTTATCTCGGCTATTTCTCTTGCTGTTATAAAGGATGACTGAAAACCATTTTCTCGATAATTATCGAGCCAATTTGTGAATGCGTCTAGGTGTTGTATAGCCACATCTAAGTGCATGTTTTCGCTTTGCCACATTTTACATAGAACATTTACCTTTGTAAGAATGTCATACCATATGACAAGTGAAACTACAAATTCGTACATAGTAAGTTCCTTTTCTATAGAACGGCATTCACTGACCAACTCACAATCTGTTGTGTTTTCTGCTAAATCCTTTAAAGCATCACATATATCACTTAGTTGGTATTTAACGGCCTTAACCGATGCTACCCTGCACTCCCATCTAGTTTCAGAAAGTGGTTTTAGCGACAATTATTTTACATAAAAAAAATAGTTAATTTTTTTAATACTTTTTAAAACTTGCTTGGGTTCTTGCGCGAGGCCCCTGTAGGAGCGAGGCCCCGGGCGACTGCCCTGTTCGCCACCCCCTAAGGCCGCCACTGGCCCCTAACTCATTATCGACACTTACTAACACAAATTCCTTCACAAACTGTGTCTTAGATGTACCCATTTAATTTTTTATTGATGTACATTTTGCTATGAATAAGCACCTCTATCTTTAAATGTAAATAAAGCTTAGATTTGACTGTTTGGCATAATATTTTGGTGTTTAGAACAAAAGAAAATAAGTAATTCGTCATTGCTATTTATACGAATTTTAACTTAGTAGTCTTTGTTAAGTAAAAGTCAGATCTTTATTGTAAATTGTGAAATGCTCACGTTGCGATGACGTTGATGTCTTTCATATTGAGAAACTTAACTTTCTTAATAAAAATAATTACGAATAATTTTGTTATAACGTTGGTATTTGTTTATTTTCTTGATCTGATAGTTCTTTAAATTATAGTGAGTTAAATTAATAAAAAAAATATAGCGGCTTAGATTGAACAATAGATTTTATCAGTTGAAATTAACAACTGGTTATCTGACCAGTAAACATTCATAGTAAAAGTAACATCAGAACCAAATACAAGTAAGCTACAAGTATTAATTACGAATGCGGCATAAGCAGTAAGTGTTGCCAGTTACGGCAGCTAGTTATACGATAAAGTGAACAAAGCACGGACGTTATACGATTTTCGGCCATCCGTTTATACGTTACGTATAAGGCTTCATAGAAATAATTGTTACAAAGTGTATTGCCTTCTCTCTTACACATGTGTCTGCATCTCTTGCGCACGAAGCTACGTCATCGCAGAAACCAGCCAGCCAATTGACCGGTATACTGCCAACCTTCAGTTTTTTTATTTATTTATAACTCGCTCTGGCTGGGTAAGTTATGCTACGTTCAAACGGCGCTTACCTGTCCACTTGCCTTTTACTTAGAAGGATAGTCAAAAATGGGGCGGACTGTTTTAAGTTACATCTCAGATTTTATCCATTATGCAGATTTTGGCGGTATTGTCAGTAGTAACCGAATAATTCTATTTAATTTGCGGTGTAGTGCTAATAAACTTGATATCTAATACGGCAAAAAATAATACGATACAATTATTACATCAGAATCAAATTAAGAATTTTATTAACTCTTTCTTTGTTGAAAATTTCAAGTTTCCAGATTGAACTCGTTTTATTTGCGCAGCTAAGGGCCTGTTGATAGTAGTTTGATTCGTAGTTAACTAAACTATTGATTAATATTCTTACTTAAAATGATTACCTACTATTATCATTAATATATTAATAATGATAAAGAGGTTAAGAATTGAAATTGTGGATATAGGGAGTAATATTTGGGACTATTGATTAGATTCTGAACATTAATAATTCTTGGGAAGCTACAGTATGTCTGAATATCGGATTTTCGACTGACGGACTGACGGATTTCGGCTCATGGGATAATTGTCAAGCATAAAAAGCAAAGCGGACCACAAAACTAGTTTTTAATTAAAAGCTCATACATAATAATTCTGCCGCAGTCGAGTTGAAAAATGTGCGGTATGATTCGTATGCTACTCTATATCGTTCTCACCAAGTCACCACTAATTTTCAAATGTGTATGAAAAGTAAGTGGGTATTATATCGATTTACTAAGTAGAACATGATGATGCTGATACAACTTAATTAATATCTTAATTGATTCCTTTACATATTGTTATGCAATACTTACTATTAAATGTGTAAAAGTATTTTTAATTACTTACTAACTTTTATCATAATTACACGTTATCTAGTAATGAAGGTAAGTTTAATTTCATTATCGCTGTCTTTCGTAATGACTCAAAATCCAATTCATTAGTTAATGTTGTTTTGGTTCATTCACAGTATGACTAGAAATGTCTAGCAAGTTTAGTGGAACGAGTAGCTGTCGCGTGTGAACGGACCATACACGGTTTAATGAACGAGCACCGATGGCGGCGGCGCACGGCGCGAACTCGGTGCGCAGTCGGCCCCGAGCTACAGGCGGCGCGCGCGCAGCTACGCGTTGTATCAGTGAAAGGACGCATGACTCATACCAAAACCAGTCATGAACGAGTACGCCGAGTACGACTGGAAGCTGCATCAGATGCAGAATGAGCGCCTTTGTGAAGTGGCCCGAAAACGACTCACAGATGGTGACAGACAACGTGCCCTAAACGGCCTGCGAGACACGGTGGACAAGAGCCTTAACCTCGCCCTACGTGACAAGAGTAGGTGTCAGGACGACAACTTCCTGCGGCGTTTTCTGTACGCGCGCAAGCACGATGTGCAGCAGAGTTTCGAGCTGCTGGTGAGCTACCACCAGTACCGGCGCGAGCATCCGGAGCTGTGGGCGCCGGCGGACGGCGGCGTGCTGCGCGCGCTGGCCGACGGGCTGCCCGGCGTGCTGTCTCAGCGAGACCGCCGCGGCCGCTGCGTGCTGCTCATGTTCGCCTCCAACTGGCTGCCGCACGCCTGCCCGCTGCTCTCAGTGTTCCGAGCTCTACTACTAACTATTGAACGCACCCTCGACGATGTTCAAAATCAGGCTAACGGATATGTCATTATCGTTGATTGGACTGAATTCACGTTTAAGCAATCGTGTAGTTTACAAGCCAAAGTGTTGAAAATGATGATTGACTGTCTACAAGATTGCATGCCTGTTCGTTTTAAAAGCATACATTTCATCGGACAACCTTGGTATGTGGAAACCGCTCTCGCTGTAATAAAACCGTATCTTAAGGCGAAGACACGAGAGCGCATCGTATTGCATGGAAACAATCTTTCAACACTTCATGATTCTCTGCCGCTTGATATTCTACCAGCGGAGTTGGGAGGAGAAGGCCCTTCTTACAATTCAGAAGTGTGGCTTCAAGACTTCTGTCGAGGTGAAAACATAAACCCTGCACCGATAACGGTCACTACGAAGCCGATTGTACCTATACCTATTGAATGCGATCCGCCTTCTGCAAAACTGGACAAAGCATACAAACAAAAGGACAACCCAAATTTTTCATTCCACGGAAACGAAAAAAGTGCAAAATCAGAGTTATTGCGTGATAAAGATTGACCGTTCCGCACATTGTGGTAGCAGCATGGTTATAATGGACACAAAGGACTGTTCCGTCCGTGAAAACGCCACCAACGTGTCGTTGCACTCATGTGCTTCAGTTTGCATTTTGTGATATCAAGTGTATTTTAGTTTAAGGCATTGAGACTGCTTAGAACATTAGTGTAAAATGCTTATTAGGCGCGTAGCAATATTGTTAAGTAGTCGGGCTGAAGTGCATTTATATGGCATCAGATTAGAGCGGCGACCTAGTGGAAGTCAATGTCCAAGTTGGTTAGTGGCATTCGATAATGAGTCAGGCGCATTTGGGTGGCGGTGGGAGGGGCGAGGCCGGCGCATCCCCCGCGGCCGGCAGCACTGCGCGGGCGCAGGTAACGGTGCTCAGCTCTCGTTTCGTCGCATCCGCTCGAATCACGAGTGCAGCCGCTGGATCTCGGTCTACATCCACATAAGCTTGCATACACATAAAGCTTATGTTCTTCATAATATTATTTATTCCGTTTACTAACCAGTTCTTGTAATTTGACTACTTCAGATATCACTTGATAGTTGTAGATACTTTGCTTTAACCATGTGAGGCTTATTGCGCATTTACTATTATGTTTAAGTCCATGTTAGAAAAATATGAGATGCCGAGGCGATTTATTTTACTAATGTATCTATTGTCCTGGTAGTGGAAGGTGTCGTCAGTAATCGGTCTCAATATTAACTTTTTGATGGTGGATAAAGAACAGTATTAAATTATTGAAAGCATAGTCCTGCGTAGCCGTCTGGTACGTGCTGGGCTTTACATGTGGTGTGTAACATGTTTAACGGTCTCATAGCTCTCACTAATGAACTTCAGAGCTCTCTCATATTCATTACTTATTGAATAGGGTAGGGAACCTTTTGTCTACATAGTGGACGTCGAATGGACAATAAATTGTATGATAAGTAACTCTATGTATATAATTTGAAAGGCAGTTGCTGTTTAACAGAAAGTCATAATAATATTTTGTACACGTACACCGAATTCTACTCGCTTGCTGCAAAAAGTTATTTCGAACGATTGTAAATATTGAAATGACTGAAACAATGTATTGATATTATAGTATAGTGTAGCATTTGATAATAAATGTATTGATGACATATTTATGTAACCATTTCGTTTTATTTATCCGAGCGATGTTCCGGAAAGTTTGAAGATGCTAACACAGTTAGCGCACGAACTTAGTATGTGCTAATTAAATACAGATGCGTAATGTTTGGATTCTTAATCAGTGTCTAATGAATGTGCAGACGAGCATTGTAAAGTAATGTGTCATTCAAAACATCTATAAGATTCAAATAGAAAGCATGTTCTGGCAGTAGAGAAAACGGCAAAGATGAATCATACTATCATAGCAAGCAATTTAAGTCTTAAATCATTTGCATAAGTATCTTCCTAGGTAATGAATCTCAGTGCAATCGAACGCTGGACTTAATACGTAGAGTAGCATCGACGCCTTGTGGAGCGATTTCTAAGTATCACAGCTGAAGTACCTGAGGTACGAAGGTCGGTGAGTACCGGCAGAAGTCGTAAACATTACACAACTAGTAAACGAAGTTGATCTTTATACACCACCATGTGCATTACAGGTGATGTTTCATAAATTAACGGCACGTACATTTGGATGGAACTGGTCTCTATCATTGATTCAATTTATTCAATTTAACTTCTGACTTTAATTATTTTATGCTCCTACCATGCTATCTCTCCAACACCCCTGGTTCTCTGGTACAGAATGCCTCAGTCATGAAGTCCGCCTATGTACCTTTATTTAATGATGCATAAAGTTTAAAAAAATGGGAAATAATAAACATTTCACCACCATTTCATTTCACCAAGTCCGCTTGCCTCGCGTCCATCATGTCGGAATTCAATGCCATCTTTTACTAAGTTCCTTCGGTGCGCAGGAGTTACAGTTCCTTTTGAGTGAGGTCTCACTATCTTATGTCCCACTTTGCTTCTGAGCTAGATTGAAGCCAATAGGAAACCATGGCAAAAAATATCAAGTTTTTTTTAGTTTCGGGACTAAATTGGAGTATGGTAGAATTGAAAAAATATTGTGATGTTGGATAGTCCATTTATCGAGGAAGGCTATAGGCCAGGGGTGGCCAACTTGATTAGACATAAGATCTACTGTTTACTAACGAAACCCTGTGCGATCTACCAATTACATACTTCTTGAAATCTTAAATGAAACAGCATGTTTTAACAGAACAGTTTTAGGAGTTCCTTTTCATATCACATGTGAGATTGTTTCCTTAAATTTACTTAAAACTTTGGAATGGAAGTCTGAGTTGATGATGTTTTATCAACATAATATAGGTCCACGATCGACTGGACTAATAGTCGCGATCGACCGGTCGATCGCGATCGACCGGTTGGCCACCCCTGATATAGGCTATTTAACATCACGCTACGATCAATGGAGCTGAGCAGCGGTTGTAACCGCGGGGAACAGCTAGTTAAATTATATCTCTTTATTATTTTCATTTTACACACGTTCTACACTAAAGTAAGATGATTTTTTTTAACGTGGTAAAATCATCAAATGAGTCCTCCCACCCAAGGCAGGGCGGCAGGGACTCTCAGACTCGTACTGACTAAAATACACGGTGTCCTTAAATAGCCGTGCCGTTACGTTCCGGGGTCACGGTAATTCATTAGTCCCGCTACCAAAGTAAGATGCTTATAGGAAAATTTCCCCATTAAGACATGCATGACATAATTTATAATCAAAACAGCTGCTTTGTTTTCCGCGTTGTTATAAATATCATTCAAAGTTTGTTCGACACTGAGTCGTAGACTATACCTGTCCTAGATTCGTCCAGAAACGGAGCTGGATGTTCAACAAAGATCATAAATAATATTAACATTGGTCGGTCTCTTTTGTTTTAGGAGGGCCGAGCAGAAATTACCAATTCAACATGGTTGATCTCCTTAGAGATGGCAGTTTCAGAATATCACGTTTTTACACCACTACCAAGTAAGGGTTATGTTTTTCACGCGTGTCTTGTATTATATTTGTTTGTTTGTTCGTATTACCTCGTATTATATTCAAAACGGCTGGATGAATTTCGTAATCGGTATACCTTTTTGTTTAGCGTGGTAAAATCATCAAATGAGTCCTCCCACCCAGGGCAGGGTAAAAGGGACTGTCAGACTTGTACTGACTAAAACGCCACGCCAAACCACGGTGTCCTTCAATAGCCCTTTAGGTTCATATTGGGGTCCGTATCGGTATACCTAGTGTTAAAAACATGGTGGATAATTTGGATACAAAACAATAGAGAATACGCTACTGAATATATCGTCGAACCTTTTAGTAATACCACTGTAGCCTCCCATTACTCATTCAGAAAACAATTGAAGACCTTATTCACTGGGGTCCACTCATCATTTTCCAATAATGATCCATTCTGACGCTTGATCCTAAACAATAATGGAACCACTCATTTTAATGTGACTGTATTCATTCATATACATTATGTCCCTATTTTTGTTTCGCCTATGGCATAAATGAGCGAGGTTTATGGAGTGTGCAGACAATGGGTAGTGAGGCGAGTGGTGCGCACACGCAGCGGTCATGTGAGTCACGTGGCACTGCTTCCGTCGCTCGACCGCAGCGGAAGGAACCCACCACTTCTAATTGACACATAATATATTTAATCCGTTTTATTCAGGCTACATTAGGGGCCTTCCTCCTGGTTCGTTTATAGGCAAAACACCGGAATTAGAATCGTGCGCCGCTCAGCCATAACTGTAGATTAATTCCTCTGTTGTTAAATTGTTGCCACATGCAACGTTGGTTAGAGATTATAACGTTATAAAGATTTGTAGATTGTTATAAAAGTTGGTCATGTGAGGAAATGGGAGTATGTACTAGATAATCAGATCACATAGATTGCGATTACGTGACACATTTGAGTATTTGACATGAAATCTTCGCGAAAAACACATACAAAAATAAAACATTTAGTTCCATAATCACGTACAAGCTCTTTTGTCCGAACATTGACAATAAAACCATTGTTGTAGATCATAATTATTATGCTAACGTTCATGAACAATCTGTACTGTAATCCAGACAGACCGCAAGGCTTGATTTTCCTTGAGATTAATTTACAGTACGAACAACATGTACGTGTTTCTGAGTAATTACAGCGAAGGTAATCGAATTGGAATTGTCTTTCCGTTTTACTAATCGGTGGATAGCAAGAAAAGCGTCTATGCTGGAGGAAGTGGCAAAATGGAATGTAGATAAAGGACGACCATAAGATTCCAGGTGGTTAGACAATTATTATGAGGATAAGTGATATTAGTGAGGGACGTGAGTGTCACCTTACTGAAGTGGTTAAAGAAAATGATAATAACAGGAAACTGTAACTTAGTCTTCTCAACGCAAAATTATGTTAGTAAGTACTAGATGTTTCCAGCGCCTTCACCCGCGTGTGTGTCGAAAATTATACCACAGGATCGTCATATTGGGATAATATGTATCTTGTGTTATTCTAGACTATAACCTGTACCTTCACTAATTTCCTCTAAATCCGTTCAGCAGTTTTGACTCGATTGAGTGACAAACATCCATCCACCCAAGCTTAATAATAGGTGTTTCAAATTGGACCAAATGTACCTCCCTGAGAAAACCCCGTTATGTGTTTGTGTCTTTGACACATTTACGTGAAAAGGTATGTTGATTCTCATCATGACATTACAATAAACGATAACTTGATATGATACAGTTGTTCATGAAAAAGGTTAAAACAAGACAGTCGTCATCGTCTACATCAGAGATATTTTCGGATCTGAATTGCATTACCAAAATCGATAAACTTGTAAAATGGAAATAGATATGATCTAATATGTCACAATGATCTAATTTTTCTTTTCATTAATTTTGGGCAGGGAACGACTTTATCTTTGTTTTATTGTAAGTGGACACACCCATGGAACTAGATACTTTGAAACTTGTTATCTCGTGACGTAAATCACTAATTAGTGATTGTTGTAAATCACCAATTGGATTAAATGATGGTGGACACACTTCTCGAACAGTCGAACTCAATTGTTATTTTCTGGATATACAGTGTGTTAGATTAAACGAGAGAAGTATTCAAACACATGACGGAGTATCTATCTGAAAATAATCCTGACAACAACAAAAAATCTTAGTTTAGAATAGAGAAAATCCTTCGTCCGATTTTTGAACGAGGATCGAATATGTACGGAATTTCTTCCTTTAATACGTCTCTCGTTTAAGCTAAAGACTGTATATTAAATCTAAAGAACGTTCCTAAATATACTAGAATTTATTTTAATCGTTGTAATGTGATGTTTTTTTTTTGTCAATCCAGTTTTCTTTCTTTAGTATTATTACTTGAATCGTCGTACCCTTTGATTTCCTAGTTGAACTAGACACTTTACTGAACCTACATAATTTAGTGATTAGAGTAGAAGGAAAGACTGTTTTTATATGTGCATAAATCGAATTTGAGAATAAACATCATTAATATTTTGTCTACCGTCTATTCAATAAACAAACTGATCTAATACAAATTATATATTAATGAAGTATGGTGAAAAGCGGTTTTTCTTTTTCGAACGCGTGCTACTAATGTAGTCAGTGTGCTGTATTCTGGTATGCATGCAGGCGAGTTTTCTTCACCCTTGAGAATAACCTACTGTGGGCCGGATGAAAACAAAATGCTAAATAAGTTAGTAAGTAAGTAGGTAGATACTTATGCATATTCATTATTTAACTATGTTTAGAGAAGAGATAGTAAAGCCATAAAGATGACTCTGCTAAATAAAATTAAAAAGTAGCAAAAGGAAATTGAGACTTGCTAAAGCTATTGACAGCAGTTGCAATTGCAAATCAAGGATATGAATGAAGATACTGAAGGGATTATAAGGCCAGATCTTATTGAAGCATAAGCGTACCACGAATACAGCACTGGCGTCAAGAAACTACATAAAAACTAACTTTATGGATAAACTTTTAGTAAACGACTTTCTTTTTAGATTTTTATAGACTTTTTTGTCAATGATAATAACAAATCAGCCTATAAGTTATTGCACCAGTGCATAAAAAGCAAGAGTTCTCTTTTGATGGCGTTTGCACAGGGGATTTCATTTCACATTTCGACATTCGTGTCATAGTAAACGCAAAGTTAATTAGGGACGATGAGGCTTAATAAATTTACAGTTTTTATTAGTAGTTTTTTTTTTAATATTTATGTGTGTTTATCTTATTTTCCGTTGCATTTATTAAACTGAGCTTTTGAAATAGAATTGCAGTTTTAAACTATGTGAAGGATTATAAGATTAAAACATATTTCTTCATATCTTTTCTCATTGTTAAGGATGTTCACATCGTTAGCATTTGCTCTACAAACTGTTGTTCGACTTTGAAGTATAAAATGAAAGTTAAGGTATACCTAACGTACAGTCACAGTATTAGTGTAGCCAGAAATAAATTTCTTGACCCCGTTTCTCTCAGACTGGATTGCCGAGTCGTTTCCACACAATAGGAAGAAGATTTGCGCTTTATATGGAGGCGGTAAAGATACGGTTTTCTTGTAGAAATAAATTACACTGAAGATTGCATATTTTTTCGTCATTGACTTTAAACTCTTTGCTATTTTGGGACATAAAGTTAGCTACCTAATTTAATTTTGCTTGCATCGTAAACTTTTATAGAAGCATAAAGTTACTTGTTCAACGTTAATGTAAACCGTTATTATATGAAGTGTTCGGTAAAAGAACAAAAATGATCGTGTTCCGCTTTTAACCTCCCCTCCATGCAGAATTAATTAGACACAGCTGCACAATTTTGTGGCTCATGCAAATTGACGGCGAGCATGTATGAGTATGTAAGAGAACACCTACTCGATAAAAAAATGTATTTTAAGAGATCGACTTTTATTGTTCGTAAATAGAACAAAAGAGGAAACAAATAATTCGTTATAAATAAATAATTTACCTTGAAAAGTTTATTTAACTGCAAAAACAGGATAATAAATAAAAGGGAAATAATGACATAAACATAAAATAAATTCACAATTGTGTTTTTCGAACAGGTATATACGACGAGGTACAAGATAGGAAACTATTTAAGGTAAATAAATTTAGTTTAGAATGTGAGTATATCCAGGTTTCGTGATTTTTGTGATAAATTCCACTTAGATAGTCCAAAAACGGTTGGAGCAGTAGAGCGATTGGACTGATGTGCAGCGTGTCGCGGGTTCGATTCCCGCACGAAACAACAACAAGTAGTAGTTCCGGGTCTGGGTGTTTGTGTATGTGAGTTTCTTTGTTTGTAAACCCACGAAACATGAGAATTTCCTAGTGTGGGGCAAAGTTATTATTTGAAAACAGAAAAAAATCTTAGTAAGTACCAAATTAATAATTCAAGTAGTTTGTCAAGCCGCTCCTAAACATATGAAGCATTTGTTTTCTGATCCGTAAACAGATAAATAGGCTATTGTTCCGAGTTTCATCATCCGAGACAAAGCACGCTCTTTCATGTAAGACAAAAGACAAGACACACTGGCTGATTCAGACTTTGAAACTGACGTTGGTACTTTACTTACATACGTTTTGAATAACAAAAAGTGCTCAAAGATGACTAGAAACTTTAGAAAACAATAACAGTTTTCTTCATTGATATAGCAAATGAACAGCCTTCCCTAAACTCCCTCCGAGATGTTAACATCAGGACAAGTAAAAAATAGGATTTTATTTGGTAAATTTACGGGCAGAGAAGTGTATGAGAGCCAAGCGATGGACACGTTCACATTGTCTTTTTCTGCCATTCTCTAATACCTTTGTCAAACAGACAGGCGAGTGCGAAGCGATAACGAACCGATACGGGACATCAGTCCGATAGTTCTGTCACGCTATGGGATCGCTTTCGCTTTTCTATGTGACTGGATTCAAACAATTCCATACATTACAAATTAAAACGTCACGCTTCGCATTCGCCACGCCTGTCTGTTTGTGTAGATCCCCAGAAGCCCGGTATCACCATTCAGAAATTTTAAAAGTAGTGTCGGGCTTGTCCTGTTAGTTAGGTTCAACCATTTCTTTGAACCAATTATACAGACGCCAGCAGATCAACCTACCCCAATCTGTCAAGTTTTACCAATCGAACATTAACCTTCCAGTATTGTGATAAGGTTGCAAATCTAAGTGCCAAAGAAATTTGACAGATTGAGGTAAGTTGATGTGCTGGGGTCTTCACTATTAGGTTCAACCATTTGTTTTAACCATTTGTTTTATACATCACTTGTACAATGCTGTCATCAGTTCTTCATCAAGGTGGAGAACCTAGGTGAAGCACAGGTAAGCACCCATATTTTACACGATCTATTTATACGGTAGCCTGCGCAGGCTCCCGGTCCTAACTACCGCCTGGCTTCCAGTACGCCTACGGTGAACCTAGTCACTAGGTCCTAGTGGGAAGCCTGCCTAAGCTGCGTCTTCCGGTTCGTGGTCATCATTCGAGAACTGCTCTTCCCCATAAATTACTTTCTTACAAAAATGATTTTAATTTTCTTCTACATTCAGGAATTTCAGCTTAAAACTATATTACTATAAAACAACTGCGACATAAGTAAACTTCTGTAGAGATAGCAACACAGACATGATTTACGACTGAAATATTTATGTACAAAGTCTGTTATCCTGAAACAATAATATGATACATTGACCTTATTGTGACTCATTTTAATGATATTCTATGTTATCATTTACAATTTAGCTGTCATCCCATCTAAATAGGTGACTGTATAATTTATTTTTAATCTTATTTAAATAAATAAAATGTCTTACATTCTTTTGTACATAGTCAAATATTTGCAGAGCGTTAAACTTAGAACAAAATCTGCTGGATTAAATAATCTGTATGATTGTGATTACCCTGTTATCTAGTTTATCCTTAAATTATATTTATTCTGATTATGATAGCTTAATACACTTTAACAGTCTGATAAAAAAGGTTATGCAGGGACACGCGTTTAAAATAGAAATTATTCTATGTATACTTATTAATTACTAGCAAATTTCGTACCGCCTCAGAATCAATTTTTTATCATATTTACTCACCTTTTAAACCTTCCCTGGGCTTCAAAAAATAATTGAAAACCATAATTACCCAAATCGGTCCAGCCATTCTCGAGTTTTAGCGAGCCTATCGAACAGCAATTGACTTTTCACCTCACACGCTCGGAAAGATTCTATTTCTAATTCAAAATCTGAGCGCAAAACTCGATTTTGCGCTCAGAAAAATGTGTGTTGCACGAAGTTATTCTGCGTCTCGTATCTTTGAAAACTTCGCTACGCTCAGGATTCAATCAAAGTATTCGCGCCAAAAAACAACTCTGCAGCCTTGAATAACACATAACTATTTATATTATAGATAGATTGTACGCAGTACTCAGTTAATTTGATTTCGTATATAGCGATTAAATTACCACTACGTGGAAGTGATTAATATCATTTAAACCAATGACAGTCAACAGAACTAAACCCACTATTTCTTAAAATTAAGTTTGCTTGGACAAAGCAAATTAACAATTTCGCCTGATAATTCTACAGTCTTTCGAAATTATACAGTTGAGGTTATTCTAGTTTACTTAGCATGCCATACGGAATTATCTTTATGATAACGTGAATGGTGGCTATTAACTCTTGTTGTCATATTTACATCTATTAATAGCTAAACTTAATAACCAGTAATATACATAATAATTGTGAATAATGTATATGTCTGCGGATACGAACACATGTCGTTAATCTACGATGCGTTTTGCATCAGCTTCTTTGTGAATGCTATTAATGTTTCCACAGGGAGGAGGCTTGTGTCCCAGCACACGTGTTTTGGGAGGGTCATAATCCACCACGCAGGCCCAGTGCGGATTAGTGGATGTCACATGTTTTTGAATTTTTGATTCTAGGACATGCCGTTTTCTTCATGATGTTTGAGAAATTCCTTCACCGTTTTGAGAGCAGTGATGATGAAATAAATTACACAAAGTAATGCGCCTAGCTAAGTTCGAACCCACAACCTACAACTCGTTAGTGGGGGTCGATACCAGTGGGCCACGACTGCTCTTACTCCATACTTATTTACGACGTTATAAACCATTGCTGTCCCGTTCCATCATGCAGATCACTTTGATTGATACCTATTTTTTTCACTCTGATAGAAACGTTAACAGCAACTGTTTTAGTACTTTGTGTCTATTGTGATACAAATTGCCTATTACTGATACAAATTAAGTTGATACCGAGAGCAAATGATCTAATCGAATTCGATAGGTACAGTTAGAAAAACTGTTAGTTATGCAGGCAGCAATCTTCTAATAGCTTTCCTGTATACTATGCGAATTTTATTGGCTGTATGCTTGCCCTTTTTGGCTGTGTCCTACATGCAGCCAAAGAGTTTGGTACGTAGACACATTGAAAAATATAGCACAACATTGGAAAACCGTTTGAAAATTGCTACCTGCAAACCTAACTCTTACGCTGACTGCACAATTGCACATCCACGAGTCACAAGATTAAAATGATGTAGTATCTTTCTAAAAACACGACATAATTTTCAATTGCCTTTAAGATAAAACTGCTACGAATTGTTTGTAACAACGAATAAGCAAACATTCAAGTGAAAACACGAGTGTTTGAAATTTGTAACAAAGATGACATATTTAGAGCGTGACCAGAAAAAGATTGCTTACGTTGTAGTGAGGATCCTCGTAGTAAAACAACAGATATGTTCCAATCTTCACAATGAAAGGGTAAAGTCGTGTTGTAGTATAAAGGTGTGTATGGTACAAGTGTGCAGGTGTAGCCAGCGGCCGGCGTCGGGTTTCAAAACAACCTCTGCTACTATGTGCACGCGCAACCCGGAAGCGAGTCTTGTCGCGTGGTATTTCACAAGAATTTCTTGTTGTTAGAACCTCAACGGATACGAACTGTTCTGAATGACGTCCAGTTACAATGAAATACAAACACAGGGAGTTACCTGTTTACTCTTTGCGTGAATCTCCATGGTTACTTCCTTGATTCAACATTCCAAGCTTTGTCGTTTATACATGTGTGTACTAGAACTATACTACGGTTTTCTTTTTGATTGTAAACGTGATCAAATGAGCACTCCCACCCTGAGTGGAGTGGAAGGGACCGTCAGACTCATCATCACCTTCCTGCCCTTATCCCCATTTTACTTGGGGTCGGCGCAACACATGTTTTTCTTCCATTCTGCCCAAAAAGGAGTAAATGAATCGACGACTGATAGGTAGTCGTCACGATTTCATTTACTTTTTTTTTGTTTTATATCATTCCTTATACAATACATCCATCGTTTCTATGGCTTTCATGTTCTGTCAAACTCATACTAACTTAAAACTAAAATATTCCTTCGGTTGCATAAAGGATACTGTGATTAAGCAATCGCAGTATCCTGTTAGACATTCTGGCGACCCTTTTTTTAAGACCATGGGGGATGAAATGTAGATGTAGCCAGTAATTAATAGTTTTTCCTAAAAACTTTCCTACTTTCCACACTGTACAGCAAGACTCCTGCGGCAAAGGGCAGGTGAAGGAACGGGGTTGTTTTTGAAACACAAAGTGATACCCTTTTGGCGATCACAACCTAATTTTAAAACCTTTTTTTCTAGTTCTATCTCACAAGACAATGTCGAAGCCAATCAAAGCCACCACCCTTTCTACAAAAAGGCAGAGAAAATAACAAGTAGCCTTGATTAAAGCGCACATAACAAGGATTTTTTATGATTTTCATTGTTATTGTTACAATTCAACTTTAATGCCAAGGTTGTCTTTTTGTAGGACAATTTAATAGTTGGAGCGAGTACATAATGCCGGTTGTCTGCGTTCTGACTCATTCACAATCCCCCACATTTCTTAAGGTGCTGTAAAGACCTTCAAGGCATAAGTATTGTAAAGATTTAACGCGGTGTGAAATAGTTACATGATTATCTAAGTACTTAGTTTCATGTTACCGTGTGTGTTTTTATCGTGGTATCCAATTGTGGACTCCTTTGTGTCCATTAGCCCGACAGCAAGGTATGCTTTGTGCGCAGACCCAAAATTGTTCTTACAATATTTAGTTGTACGAGTATCTATGATTTTAATGAAAATTCTCGTTGAGTGGGGAAAGAAGTAAAGCAGGTCAAAGAGAAAAAACTATTGAAAAATTCTAGCATCTGGAATAATAAATCTGGAAACTTGCCAACAAAACTGTAACTTAAATTCTCAGGTTCTTTTTCAATCCATATTTGTATATATCTACATCTACACTAATATTATAAAGAGAAAAACTTTGTTTGTTTGATTGTAATGAATAGGCTCAAAAACTACTGCACCGATTTTAAAAATTCTTTCACCATTCGAAAGCTACATTATCCACGAGTAAAATAGGCTATATTTCATTTTGGAGAAAAATAGGATTTCGTAAGATATTTGGGTTTACTGTATAAAATTTAAGTGTTCTTACACATAAAAAAGAAGACTTCAAAACTAAAATAACATTAAATATTTCAAATACACATTCAGAAGGAAACAAGGGGATGTAAATCGGATGGACACAACACGGTGGGTATACCTTTAAACAGTTGAACCAATTAAGATATAAAATGATAAGTGGAATCTACAACAAGGGTTCTATTGAAGCATATAATAAACCAATAAGTCGTGAACTCCTGTAATTAGCTAACGGTGCATACCAGATAGTACCGTTCTCGGTAAGTAAAATGTTGCTCGCTGTGTGGTTACGAACTCATATCAATGTTCACCACAAAGTACATATAGATCAACTTGCAATACCGTATTGAATTTCAGACACATAATACGGGTACTGATCCAGTAGTATTGTTTATTTGTTCTAACTAATCTAGACATATCGGTCGCATGGAAGTAAAGTAGTTTAGTAGTAAGTATATTTAATGAACATTCCAAAGAGAATCGTCTATCTGGTTAGGGGTGTGTGAAGAGGAGGGATGAAACGCATGTGATTGAACAGTGATCAAAACATATAGGCCAATGTTGATGGACGATGAGGGCCAATGTAAAGTTGAGTTGAAAGAAAGGGTTGTCTGAGGAACGTATTTGATAAATGATGAAATTTGATAAGTTGTACTAACTTGAAATTATGTGCGAACACTCTCATTATCGTCTTCCAAAATTTTGATGTACTCTCAAAGCTTTATACTCCATATCAAAGTGATTTAAGAGCATTAAGAATGCTAATGAAGCCGCAATCAACGCCGTCTCTTATAGAGCCAAAGTTGTCTACATAGATAAAACAGACAGATATTTAATAATGAATCCGAACAGATGAACTTGTTAATTAGTTACCTTCCTAGTAACAGTAAGGGCTCCAGTTCACGATGCTGCCGCCGCGACGACGTTGCGAAGGTCGCGGTGGCATCGTGTTCTGGAATTTTTGTTAACCATTATTGAAGGAAAAAAATAATATAAAGACAATTAAAAATCCTTAATGACGCTATCACATTATGTAATTCAAATAATGTAATTAAATAAATAAAATATTGACTCAGGATTTACCTCACAATAAACAGACAAAGCATGCTCGATGTTTACAAAGTCGGGACGGTTGACTCATAGCTTGAAAGATTGGGTACCTTGGATTTATAATAATATGCAGACAGGTTGTAAGGTACCTATACCGGTGTGGTCAGGTGGTCAAATATGCAGATGTGAATGCCTCATTATTACCACTTTTGGCGTGTACGACTTCAGAAACTTACTTGTTCGTAGGTACGATCAAAGGTCGTTTTTTCAACTCACATTGACATGTCGTAATTTTGTAAATATGTAGTTACGTGGATAAATAAAAACGACCGTCTTTATATAATAATTTCATTTATATAAAAACGACTGTTTTTATCCATGGACGATAATAAGTATTATGACTGCTTTGCTCGTCTGGTAGTGGTCGCTGTCAAAAGGTACATATCATGGAGTCCAGATTGCGTTTTCCAGACTGAGCAAAGTGTTAGTTGCGTGACATATTGTAGCGAAATATAACGTTCTCATGATCTGTTGCTTAGAGCTTATCCGGCACATATTTGGGGTTACGTATAAGTCTGGCTGTATAAATAGATAATAATATTGACTTTACACCTTGGACATATTTTTTTTGAACTCTAAAGACATGCAAAGCCGTGTATGACATATTTTTTTCAAGTCACAACGTTTTTTTTTACTTTCTGACGTTGTATGACGATGAATATTGGTCTTATCACCTCTGACTTTGTGTATAGTGCCCAAAGTGCCAAAATTAGCCTTTAATGACATAAAGGCGCCCAGTGCGAGATTCTAGGTCTGACCAATTATGGTCCTAGCTGGCAATTTCTGCGCCCCGCTCTCTCTCGGTCTATGCTCTTTACCTGGCATCGTTGGCACACTTTTTGGGCAACGATTAAAAAGAAAACTACAGCAGCGAGAATATTGCAGCGGCTCATTAACTCTAGGGCATAAAGAGATTATCGCGGCCTTGTAACACGAAGGGCAACAGAAAGAACATGGTGAGATTAAGTCAGTACGAGTCCGAAAGTTAAGTAAAGGTAAGCACATAGGAATAGATATGACGTGGTGCTCTTAAAACATTAATCTAGCAGACCATAAAGTTTCCAAATACGGAATTCCTATGAAACAATATTATTTAAACTAGTTCTACGTTAATCACATGGGGTCGAGTGGTCTTGATATTGTGTGTTCATAGCAGATAACAAGCAGGCAAGTACTTTAACTGATCAGATAAGATTTGTTAGCCAAGATAACACTGTGAGAAATTTAAACACCTGCCTGAATAAAATAATATTTACATATTAAAGACCTGAATACACAAATAAAGTACGATCCTTTTTGTACATACATACTTTGGTTCGAATTTTGAATCCTATGTATAATATGTAAGTAGGTTTGTGCTTAACGCTATCCCGGAATCTCATCTGGTATCCTCCGTGGATTTTAGTCAGTACGTTTAAAAAAACGTGTAAACCACAGCACCGATTTTGATTAACTTTGATAGAGAGATAAACGTGTCCTTGCAGGAAATGATTATAGACTACAATTTCAATTATTTTTCATGTTTTCTGAAGATTCCTCTTTCTGAAGGCAGTTTTAGAACCTATTCTTTACACCGATGGCTACCATTTTTTAGGGTTGTGAACCTCGAAATAAAAATGGAACCCTTCTTCACTATCAATCGGTAATGTGCCAAATTATAGTGAATACCTGTGGTACCTACTTACTTCATTAGATTTATTTAATTACAAATATTTCAACTTTTAACTTGTATGATAACACTAAAACTACTTTTTACCCGACTACGGCGAATCCAAAAGGAAGGGTAATGATTTTTTAACATTGTAATAGATGCCCACCTACGTTTTTACAGTACCTCTTTACGGTAAACTATAAAACAGCTTCGTTTAATGAAATATTTCATATACAATTTTTTCAATACCTAATTCATATTTACCCTTTGAATAAAATGATATCTAAATGTTTTGTTCCGAAAATCGTGAATTTGCATAATAATTAGTCACATTTCAAAATAAAATTAACTATTGTTCAAAAAAATAAATAAAAAGAAAACAAAAAAAACATTCAAAGGAAGAACCTACCTACTGTTACTTATTGTTACAGTTTAAACTTTGCCGCCATTACATATATATTTTTGGGCACTAGTAATCTCATTGAAGAGTAGATATAGAGCATGGACCAAGCAGTATCTAGCCTAAACTTGCCATCATCATAACATGTACTTGGTTGGCGTACATCCATCCCATATTCCCATCCATCCCTTTCCCATAATCATAGTGAGTGTCCAAGCCACGACTGAATTCCTTTTGACGCTAGTATTTTTGTCATTATATCAAATGGCATTATAAACAATGTACGAAATTTCCGCAGTCTTCCTGGCGCGCACTCTAGTCTGATTCTGATTGTTTTTCTCACCATTGAAAGAGTATGGCACTTTTTAATATTTGTCTAAGCCCATTTTTTAAGTCTATACATTGAATGGTATTCTCGGTATGCTCTTTTATAAAGCATTGTTTAGAGGGGTCGAATGCAAAGCACTACCTTATTTTTTAAGTTTCTTGTTCATTTTTCTTGCCTAAAAAAAATAAAAACATGCAACTAGGAGAATCAAAATCAGATCAAAGTGTTCGTGCCTATATGGCAAAGTTAAACAGTTCTAAGTTTTTACTTTGTAAGTTTTGTAAAAGAAAAAAGGTTAGAGTATAGAATATACTTTTTATGTAGTAAAATAAATATTTAAAGTGAGCTTTGCATTACTGGCCTAAAAATTTTAGTCGATTACTAATTATTTATTTGCACCACACTATCAACTGACAGGTGACACCGTGACATTGACAGTGACGTGACAATATTCAACAAAAAGGTTTTGGTTTGAGGTTACATGGGCTCTAAGGCATCCAAAATTGTTAGTGCTTCCAAAATGGCGAGTTCACAGGACGTGCAGCAATTTATTAAACAAGCCATTTCTCAAGACAAAGTTGTAGTTTTTTCAAAATCCTACTGTCCTTATTGTGACATGGCAAAAGAAGTAAGTTTAAAGAATTTCCAGATTTTTATTCTTTCCCTTGCGCTTTAGAAGCTCGGTGACTCATACCGCTTTCGAAAAGTTTTAAATGCATCAACTTTTTTAATACGGTGCAATCATTAGAGTAAAATAAGTATAATCGAATTCAGTACAAAGACTACCTATATCTAATATTATCTAAAAGCTGTAATCAAATAGTTTTTATCAATATTTTTATTGACTTTAGATTACTGTTTATAAAAACGATCTTGTTCATAATTCCAGGTGTTTCGCCATGTCAAGCAACCCATCAAAGTATACGAGTTAGATGAGCGTGATGATGGTACTGCGATCCAGGAGAACCTCGCAGCCATCACCGGTTTCAGAACTGTAAGTTATTAATAAATCTTTTGAACTATGATTCATTTGTGACTTAGAATGTAATGTGTCATTGTACAGATTTGGGTTTTACCTCATATTTGTATTTAGTATAGGTTTGTCAACGATTTTTATTGTCTTTTTTTTCCTTGATTATTGGCTGATTTTTGATGAAGTATGATTGATTTTTATGGTTAGTTTATTCAGTATTGGCAAATAATCAATAAATATCTTATTTAATGTTTTCTATTCAAAGTAAACCATTTATTTCAACGGGCCATTAAAAGGCACTTTTGTATAATGTTATACTTTAAAAATAAACAAAATAAAATTGTATTCTACATTTAATCACAAGCATAGATTTGTATGTAGAACAAAGTACAAGAGAATCTTTATTGTTTAAGAAAATCCTTTGTTAGGTACTCTTAAAATATTTAATAATGTTTATTTTGTTTAGGTAGGTACCTACATGAATGTGCATTCATCATCCTACAGAAATCCATTATTTCTATTAATACACCATCTTATAAAGATCTTTCTTTTTCAATGTAGAAGTGGCGCAAACCACCTCAATAATTGAGGAAAAGTGGCGGCCACAACACCTGATAATAATGGAAACCATTTAAATATAATTATGTTTTATTATCTATAGCCACACTATGTCACTACACAAATATAATCTGTTATTTACAATTAACTTTTATTTACTTTACATATTTGCACAGAAAAACAATTTTACATTAACATAACATTATGTACAGTTTATGAAAGATAGTCATGCAAATGAAGTTAAATACATATTACAATGCAAAGGAACAGTAAGTACTAAAAATATACTATGTACTAAATGTAATTGCTTTTTCCATGTTTCAGGTACCCCAAGTATTCATCAATGGCAACTGTGTGGGAGGTGGCTCCGATGTTAAGGCCTTACATGCGTCCGGAAAATTAGAGCCCATGCTTATTGGTTAAATTAAAAGTGTCAAAATAGAAATGTACTTGTTTCATAAAAGTTAAATGCAAAATTTTTATATTTATTAAGTCTTAAACAATGTTACTGTACAGTAATGTTTCTCAAAGTACAAGTACCTCTCATGTTATTTATTCTCAATTATTTTACAAATAGATAGTGCATTAAATAATTTTTGAACTTTCAAAACATAATATGTAGAACAATAATTAAATTCTGTCATTTATTATTTGAGATTAATTTCGCTTTGTAATATATTTTTTCAAATAAAAAGTTTATTAAATGTTTTTGTGATTTTCATTTCCGGCGAAAAATGTGTAATTACGGAATTGAAAAACAAATCAATACAAAATTATTTTTAAAATAAACCTACCAAGTTAAGTTTATTTAAATATTTGCCATTATGTAAATATTATTTAAATCTGTAAGCTTCACCCTATGACAAGCGGGAGGGCCACAATCGGGCCGAATTAATTTTAGAGATTCCTCCATAAATCCTTCACCTAAAGTCACTTGTCCCTCCCTAAGCGCTTTATTACGCACATGGGATGAAAACATCAGGCGTACTCAAGGCCACTATGCGCAGCCTACGAGGGGCGCCGGCCGGCCGACTCGAGGCACGCCAGTCCGTAGTAATAATATGTCTCCTATGTCATTGATAAAAGCGTCGTTTTTGCGTAACGCGATGGAGTATTTTGACAATTATGGCGAAGTGTGTGCGAATGAGAGGGAAAAGGCCCACGCTCACCCTAGCGACCCCGGTGCGCGCCGCCCTACTGCCTGCTTCGCGCGCCCGCCACTAGTCGGCGCTGCGAGCCCGCCCTAGCACAACATGATAATATTATATCTTATTTAGCAAGCTTCATGTAAACAAACTGGACTGTGCTGTGTTTAGTGTTTATACTTTATGTTAACATCGACTATAACCATTGGCTTGTGAGAATCATGTGATTTTTGAGCCGACAAACTGAGAAATCTTAAGGTCAGTTATATTTGTAGTTATTTTAATATACCTAGCTGTATTCTTAGAGCGACTCAAGTGAAAGGCAAATGAAAATAAATTTAATGAATGTCTGTATTCGATTTTATTATTAGGCTTTTTTGTGCGAATTGCGTATGCTTTGCGTACGTTATATGATAAGATATATTTAAATCAGTATTTTAAATGATAAACGATAAACATTATCTCCCCTTCTGATATGTTTATAGGTGTCTAGACGGGATGGCTTGGTACTAAATATCTATAATAAGATGTATGTAATGTTTGATACAGTTTTCGTCTAATCAGGTTTATAAATCATAGACTACAGTTTCCCGGGCTCTTCGATGATTAGCATAAGTTTCTACTTTACTACAACAGATTTAGCGAGCCAAAGGTGTTGAAATTTTTTTGTAATTTATATAGATTTTACTATACAACGATACATGGTATGTGCTCTTATCAACAAAAACACATGTGGCCTTATCAGTTGCTATCTAGCGTATTCTGAATGGTTCTGGTTTTGATTCTCGTCGCTCGAACAACACATTAGCACCTACACATTGCAAAAGAGCACATTTATACATACATAGTAGCTTCTACCCTCGTGGGCTACAACGGGAACGTATCTGCTGTCATTAAAAATACCTCTTCTATGTTCAAACCAAAGTCATAGTCTATCTATAAATCAAGTTTCATTTATATACGTGCAGACGTTTCGACGAAAAAGGGTTTAGACAGACAAACATTCGTTTGGATATTGTTTATGACAATAATTACAGGAGGTAGGTAGGTACTATAGATTTCTTTTTTTTAAATTAGAGTTTTAGACTATCAATATTTATTGGAAATCAGGCTATTTCAGCTTGAGTTAAACCAGAGCTACACACGTTATATGGCACCGTAGCGTAGACACGGATTTTGTGTATGGGAGAAAAGACAAAAAGACAACGTGAAATATTTTTACCGTTTATTTTTAAAATGTAGAAAATTAATGTCCCCATCTTCAACGGTGTATGGATCATACCACAATCGTGAAAAAAAAGAGTCGAATTGTGTAGAAATTTCGATAAAATAACTTTTCCATTCTTGGTAGAATACAGACAAACTGGTCCTGGTCCTATTTCGTTTGCTGGGGTGAAGTTGTGAAGCCTAAGCATGTTGCCTATCCAGACTAAACTGTAATGGACTTAAAGCCGTTTTCTTCTGTATTACGCCCACACCTTTCTTTAATAATCTACTTTACATAAATTATTTAAAAATGTGGGGATGCATGGATATTTGTTAATTATTCACGCAAAACGGGTGAACGAATTTCGATGAAAGGCACACAAATTAAAACATTTATTTGTAATCAGCCATAAGAGGCCTCTTACAGTCCACTAGCGCCGCCAATCGAAAAAATGTCATAACTCGTAAATAGAATCAAAAATACAAAATGTGGTCTGTAATTACTGTAGAAAAGGCAATAACGTAATTTTATAACACATTGTCAATACTTGAAATATAGCTGTTTAGCTAAATAGTGCATTCTAAACATAAACGGCCGTTTTTTGTTACAAATGCACGATGTAGCTAAACAGCTATATTTCAAGTGTTGACAATGTGTCCACTAGTAGCAGCATCCAGTGGTGATCCACTACGGCTAAAAATACTGATCTTCAGATGCAGTTAGATTTTATATGGACACTAGCTGTTCCACGTGATTTTCACCCCCGCTACTCGTCTCCTATTGGTCTTAGTGTGGGGTGCTAAGACAGGAAACCTCCACGTGCGCCCGTGGACTGGAGTTCCCCCTCGGATACGTCTGAGGGGAAGACCAGTTTTTCGGGCCGATGCAACCTGGGATGCGGGCAAAAACTCTTCCTTAGGCACTGTGTGCCTAAGGGGTCTTTTTGCCCGTATGCGAATAGCCTGTCGGGTGGATGCTCCAACGCGTGTCCCTCTGAAAAGCAGAGGGCACAGCGGCGGAGCGGGCTTGCGGACGGTGAGTAATGGGTAAGCTCGCCGTCCAGCCAAGGACCAAGCCCGGGTCGGTGGCGCGTCGTGTTTCACGCGTCACCGACGGGGCCACGAGGCCAAATGCCTGCTGGGGTCGCGGATTTTTCTTAATCCAGGATACCGTGGCCCCGGAACGTAAAGGGCATCCGAAGAAACACGGGTGGATTTTAGTCAGTAAGAGTCTGACAGTCCCTTCCGCCCCACCCAGGGCGGGAGGACTCATTTGATGATTTTGCCACTCTAAAAAAAAAAAATGGTCTTAGTGTAATGTTATGTAACCTATTATAGGTTTCCTCGATGAATGGACTATCCAACACAAAATAATGTTCTAGTTCCTGAGATTAGCGCGTACAACCAAACAACTCTTCATCTTTATAAAATTAAGAATAGATTTAAAGAAGTTTTTTTTTTATCGTGGTAAAATCAACAAATGAGTCCTCCCACTCAGGGCAATATGGGAGAGACTTTATTTTTTGGGACAAACCCACCACACTATTCCCAAACCACTGCATCTCCTGAAAGCCAGAATCAACACTGGCAACCACCAGAATAGCGCCGAGACAATGAAGCTCGACGTGTCCCGGATAATGAATTTACCTGTCTTGGATCCTGCAACGAAATTAATCAGAAAAAAATGTGGAGGAGTAGGAAAAATATGTTTCCACTTCAAACAAGGCCAATAGGCACAAAGGGACATTACAACTGGGAGAAGCCCAGTTGCCTAGCACCACGGGTAAAAATTACTACTTATATTGTGGGAGAGACTATCAGACTTGTACTGACGAGTGACGATGTTCTTCAATAGCCCTTTACCTTCCGGAGCCACGGTTTACTGATAAGACAATCCCGCGACCTGGTCGATTGTGTGTTTTTTTGCCACGACAATAAAAAAAACGGTCCAACTTGAGCAGTAGATTTGAGGAAGCTGATGGATGTTATCAGGAGAGCTACAGATTAATCCTCCCTACTGGTACTGATATCCCATCCCACTGTCGACCCTTACCGTAAGTACTTACAGACTCCGTTGATTAAAATAAGAACTGTTATTTTTATTTGTTGAAATATAATAGTATGTAGGTATTTCATATTGGTTGATGATTTAAGAAACGTATTTCGAATGTAATAGTGGAGAACATTCTTAGGAAGTAGAAAAGAAATTTTGTTTTGCCTTAATGACAATGGTTTTATTCAGGGTTGTGGGAACATTTGAAGAGGCAAACGTAAAAAAGAGCAAATTAAAATGAACAGGGTGGATTTTAGTCAGTCCGACTCTAAAAGAGTTCCATTCTCTGTCCAGGGTAGTTGGAATCATTTGATGATTTCTTAACGACAAAATGAAAGCTTATCGTTTGGTCTTAAGCGTGGATAATAAATTCTTCAAAGCTGTGCTGAAGATGCCATCAGTTAATGGATTCTAATTTGTACACCTCATACTTGGAAACGTGACTCTGTAGAAGATTCTGTATATTACAATACATAAACCAGCTATTAAATAAAAGCAAGCGAGACTCCATAAAAAAATACTCCAAGCTTTTTATTATTCCAATGAAAGTTCAACATAATACACCAAGCAAAACACGTCGATTTAAGCAAATATTTTCTTAATTAAGTTCAAGAAAGTACATGTAACGCTAAAATCGCAAGAGCCTTTATTTCTTTGTGAAGCATTATTAAAACGGTCCCACAGCAGTGAGGCTTGAGAATATCTGTGTGCCCGGTGCGGGGGGATGTTTCGGCGGGAAGGGCGGACTTGGGCGGGCGGGAGAGGGCTACGAGGCGAATAAAAGGCGGGCGGCAGACCGGCGCCAGTTCAGAGCGGTAGCAGCTCTCGGCTACGGCGTAGCGTCGCGTAGCCCGTGCTACGACACTTACTACACAACTTACTACGAGGACTTTTGAAACTAAACTTTACGTTTTCGCGCGTGGATCTGTTGTGATAACGACGTACTTGTTTTTGGCTCATTAATTATTTGGTAAGGCTCATTGCATATTAAATAGTTGCTTTGTAGTTGTTTTGTTTTATTTCAACTTCTTTTTTATTGCACTTTAAAGTAGGCTAAGCTGTCAGCTACCAAAAATATATATTATTTTGAACAATATCTTCTTAAAATTTTCACGTGTTATATTATGATAATAATTGTCAAACTGAAAATGTTCAATAGAAATACAATACAGGAACGTATTGTACATATTTACACATTAGTATGTTCTTACTTAATATACAGTAAAATAATATAATATGAAAGTACCAATATTACAGTGATTGAGAAGCATATAACTTCAAGTTAATTCGTCACAATCACAATACAAATGAAATTTAAATGTGATTAAATTCCGGATAAAATGACAAATTTAATTAAAGTAAATTATTTGCACCTAGTGTAAACCAGCCCTACAAACCTAGATGCGCCGCACGGCGGTAGACAGTACAATTTTATTAACTTTTAACTTGAAGAACTTTGTAGTAATACCTTCATAATTAGTGATTAAACGAACTTACCTGTAAGCGAAGTTCGATCATAATTATACGAAGCGCTTCGTCCGAAGAGATTAGAACATAATACACATGTAGTAACACATAAGTGACACCACTCATACACTATGGTTGAGAGTTTTTTTTTTTTTTTTTTTTTCTTACTGCGGGTATCTCTGTTTCCTGATAACTTGGCTTGGGATCTGTCGTCATTTAGTTTAAAGGAATTAGTGTTGCTTAATATTTTCTGAAAGAGAAGTAAGGGCGTAGCGGGAGCGTGGGAGGGAGGGAGCTAATCTCTTCGGACGAAGCGCTTCGTATAATTATGATCGAACTTCGCTTACAGGTAAGTTCGTTTAATCACTAATTATACTAACGCTTCGTCCTCGAGATTAGAACATAATACACATGTAGATTTTGAGAGACCTTTCTGAAATTATTAAGAACACCCTGTTATCATTTTAGATTAATTTATTATGGAAACAAAATTTGCAAGTAACAAAAATTTATGAAATCTTAGGTTATAAGTATTTCGATAATTAAAAGTTTAATAACCAGTTATAAAAAACATAAAGTAATTCTAATATTGTGCATGAATACAATTTATTCTTATTAATAAGTTGCAACAGCGACAATTATTGAGATATGGAGACTATTATATTTATTAATCATTGATTATTGACCTAGCTAGAGAGCTTTCATCATAATCGGTGATTGTGCGATTATAAAATCTAGCAAATGTTTCAGAACTGCCGCTCCATCCGGCAGTCCTGCGAATTTCATCAATATTAACCCCAAGAGCATGCGCACGCGACGTAGCCGCGTGACGCGTGCTATGCGCCGAGAACACAGACACATCTAACCCACTATCGCTTAATGTACACTTAATCCAGCGGCTAAGCGTTTGCGTACTTACAGAGCTGTGTGGCTTTTTTGGACTTATAAAAAGAATGCCAGATTTGCGAAGATCTTTGGTTTTATTAATATAAAATACTAATGTGTTAGCGGGGCATATTTCTACGCTCTCATTAAAAAAGGGCAAAGTTAACAGAGGTTGCTTAGATCCCACCTGGGAAGTTTTGATTAAATCGGGAATCTTTATGATGATTTTGGAAGACATTATATTTATATTTTCTATATTAATTTTTGACAATGTTTGGACTCTATGAGCCGTGGTAAGGGCCAGTAATGTTACACATTTTTTGGAAATTTCGTCGAGTGACAATTGTTCATTGGGGAATTTAGAGCGTAAAAAATTTAGTACATAGTTAGTATCCCACGTTACATTATATTTCGGCCTAGGTGGTCGAAGGCGAAAAACGCCTTTAAAAAATCTAACAATCCGATCGTCTTTTGATATATTTGTGCCCAAGATCAGTGATAAAGCTGATCGATATGAATTTAAGGTGCCATATTGACCACCATTATTGAAAATTTGGGTAAGGAAATATATTACTGATGGAACCGAGGCCTCGTACATATTAATATCTGATTCTTTACAGAAGGTCCACCATTTTTTTAGACATACGTCATACTGTTTCATCGAGTTATTTGATAAAGAAGCCATCATAATATCTATCGATGAAGGAGGCAGGCATCGTCGAGAAAACGCCTCCCGCATAACACCCCGGCAACCAGGGTAAGCGTCGAGTGCACCTGACGGTTGCTAGAATGAGATATCAAAATGTTTTCATTAGGGGTGAATATAATCGGGTCTGATATAAGCAGAGACCTATAAAGAGGATACCACGGTTGTGTGGGCCATAGGGGAGCAATTAAAATTCCCTTAGCGTTATCATTTATAATTTTCCTAAGACTTTTTAAAATAACTGAGAAGGGGGGAAAAGCATAGAAATAAGATAAACCCCAATCGATTGTAAATGCATTAATGGCATAGGCGTCCGGATCTCTACACCAAGAAACATATTTCGCACATTTTTTGTTGATACGGCTTGCAAACAAATCGATATCGGGTTGCCCAAACTTACACTTGATAGTATTGAATGCCCCATCTGACAATTCCCATTCTATGTCTGGGTGATTACGTCGCGACTCGGCGTCCGCGATAGTGTTGTCACAAGATCGTATATATGAGGCAAATATGTAAAGTTTGCGTTCCTCACACCATTTCCAGATCTCCCTTGACATACTAGTTAAGTGGGGAAATTGAACTCCACCCATGCGATTGATATATGCTATAGCAGTCGAATTGTCTATACGGAGTAGCACTTGACAGTCGCATAAGTCCTTAGCAAAAATTTTTAGAGCGATGAACGCGGCTAATAGCTCTAAATAATTTATGTGCTTGTCGCGTTCGTTATTCGACCACTGACCACTAGCCTTTTCACTACCACAGGCGGCACCCCATCCCGTTGTTGAGGCGTCAGAATATATTTCGATGCTGTAATTGTCATCTCTAATACGGTGTTTTGAATGATCAATAACCTTTAACCACCAATGAAAATCAGGCATTAAAGAATCAGGAAGAATCATTTGCTTGTTATAATCTTCATCCCCCTTAAGATTTAAGAATTTACAGCGCTCTAATTGTTTAGTGTGTACCCAGCCGTATTCCACTGCTGGGCAGGCTGATACTAAGATACCTACTAGTTGTGCGAAAGTTCTAATTTTGCAATTCTTCATATTAATAAATTTACGAATTTCAGTTTTAATACGCACTTTTTTATCTGTGGGTAAACTAATTTCTAAGTTTTCCGAGTTGATAAATACTCCCAAGAATTTACACATCTTAGAGGGATACAGACTGCTTTTATCATCGTTGATTAAAAAACCTAATGAACAAAGAAGTTTCTTTGTGATTGCAACATTAGATTTGCAATTTTCATACGTATCTGCTAATAATAACCAATCATCTAAGTAGAGGGTAGATAATAAACCCGCCGACCGTAATAATTTTACAACGGGTTTCATTATTTTTGTAAACAAATATGGGGCTGTATTCAAACCGAATGGCAGTGCATTGAATTCGAATAATTGGCTATTAAACAAGAACCTGAGATATTTACGAGAATTTTCATGAATTTTAATAGAAAAATAAGCATCTTTTAAATCTAATGTCGCCATAAAACAGTCCTTAGTAACAAGTTTTATAGCGGTCCTTAGGTCCTCTAATTTAAAATGGTGTGTATTAATGAACCTGTTCAGCTTTTTGAGGTTTAATATGAACCTCATTTTACCATTTGGTTTAGGAGTGAGGAACACGCTAGATACGAATTGACCTGGGCACGGGTCACATTTCGATATGGCTCCTATATCTAATAAGCTGTTAATAGCTTGGGAAAATTTTGCAAACTCAGAAGTGGAATAACTTTGCTCAGCAGGTACTACCTTCTGGATTACTTGAGAAGAAAATGTGAGTTTGTATCCGTCAATCCACGACAATATCGTTTGGTCACTAGTTATAAGCGACCACTGTTTATAAAAATATGTCAAGCGACCCGCATACTTAACTGGATCTAGTAGCGGCGCTGCTGCTGGCGCTGTGGTGGCAACCTCTTCGATGAGATGGCGGGCGGCGGCGGCGGTCGCGTCGTCGCTGCAGGCTCGCGGCTCCTCGACGCGGCTCCTAGCGACCTGCGCGCTGGAGCAGGAGCTCTTCGGTTTAAATATTTCACCGTTTGGTTGTTTAGTCGTTTTGGTGGATTTTTATTGATAGTACTCGTATCGGGCTTCAATTCTGTGCCCGATTTCGTGACGGCTTTAGCCGATTTTATCGTTTCTGACAGGTTGTCGCCGAATAAAAATGCATCAATCTTAGTGCTACTTAAAGCGTCCTTCATGTCTCTTTTTAGCGCAGATAAAATAAAGTTTCTGCGGGTTACAGAGTCATAATGCTGAATGTCACAAAGTATCCGCGCAACGTCCATCAGTTTGGGCAGTAACTCATTGTTTTTTGCAATGAGCTGACTAGTGATCACCTGACCCAAGCAGGAGATAGCACTCGCCATTTGTTCTTGTTTGACAACTATGGCCTTATCACGCTTTGCTGTAGCTTCGGGTATTGCTGCTTTCAACTCCGCGTTCAACGCCGGAGCTGCAATATAAGTACAGTTCGATGGAACCAAATATTTAGCTATTAATGCTTTCCTACAATCCTTGTCAAAACCTTCGGTTGCAATGTGCTGGAATCGTTTAGTGATTTCTTTATGTAAGTCGGGTCCGTACTTCACAGTTGTTGACGGATCTTCCCCTAGGATGACCATGGTGTCCTGGTCTAGGTCCGCGTCGATGATATCACCTGAAGCTTCTTGCGAGGTACTAGGTTTGTCCTTCAGGTTTGCAGGGTCGTTTGATATGATGGGATCCATAGATACGATAGGATCAACCGAGATTTCGGGAAGCGTTGGTTCATTAGGAACCGCGGTAGTCTCATCAAGTGTAATACCGATCTCCGGAGATTCTTGTAACCAATCTTCGGGCTCAATACCCGTGTATTCTAAAAAGAAACACGAAGTAGAAATAATTGCGGTTTACAAGATTATACCCACTTACGTTAAAAGGGCACTTTTAAATGTACTAGTAAATAGAAGTAGATAAATATCTACTTTTAACTTTTACATTGTAAATAAAAGTTTTATTCAAAAAAAATATTATTTAGAATATTCAACGGGCACAGCAATAAAGGCCCAATGATAACTACCCACACGTTTGCAAAAATCAATAAAACGAAGTCTTACGAGTATTTAGCGTAAAACAAATTGGGTTTTATAATATGTTTAAGACTTTGCGTCGGGACTGCCCACAGACAGCCCGGAGTGCAAGTCTTATTTAAATGTAAATACATTTAGCAATTAGATTATGTTATTGAGTAGGGTGGGTAGTACAGTTTGTGCGTCGGAAAACCCATAGGTAGTCCGGAGTGCAAAACTGAATTTTTAACGTAAATACGTTATTTTAGAACTCGGTAGGGACACGTATACACTGTTACTAACCTGTTTGCTCATATGAAGTACTCGCGATCGGAGGCGTTGCCTCGTGCGAAGGCGGATATAGGCGCCGCAGTCGGCGTTCATATTTTTGAATTTTCTTCGTTAAATGTTCGTAATCAACAGCACCCTTTCTTTTCGACATGATTTTGTTGTACAGTACAAGAAAAGTTAATCGTGTTGAGCGGCTGAACACTAAAATGTGAATGACGACAGATCCCAAGCCAAGTTATCAGGAAACAGAGATACCCGCAGTAAGAAAAAAAAAAAAAAAAAAAAACTCTCAACCATAGTGTATGAGTGGTGTCACTTATGTGTTACTACATGTGTATTATGTTCTAATCTCGAGGACGAAGCGTTAGTATAATAACGTGTATACATTCTTGCTACTCCTGGACAACACAAAAGTAATGTGAAGTATTTATTTATGTTCAAGTGATTTGTAATCTTTATGAAAGAAATGAATTCAAACCGTAAAATTCTATGATTAATAAATATATCTGGAAGATTTAAAAAGAAGACACTCATTTACTGACTTATATACTACACTAGCACTTTTCCCGCGACTTCGTCCGCGTGGGTTACGTACTTTCCTAATTCCCCCTTTTCACCCCTTAAAGGATAAATTTCCAAAAACCCCTTCTTAGTGCTCCCCTACATTATAATAGGAAGCCGTGTGCAAAATTTCACATTCCTAGCCCTAGTAGTTTCGGCTGTACGTTGATATGTCAGTCAGTCGGTTCTCCTTTTATATATATAGATTTTGAAGACCTAAAAATTTTGTACGCCACATGAATGTCAATTAACTAACGACCAGCCCCGGCTTCTTCTTCATTTCGACCTTCCAAAAACTGAGAATAACCAACACAAGAGAATAAATAGCCGAATTTTATGCGCGTACAAACAGACTTAAACACTTTTATTACATTGTTTCACACGACTACATATATTACTAGCTGTCCCCCGTATTTTCACCTACTGCTCGGCTCCTATTGTTCATAGTGTGATGTTATCCTTCCTCAATAAATGGACTATTCAACACTAATATATTTATAAATATTTTATCAATTTGCGACAGTAGTTCCTGAATATAACTTTATCATTTTAATACTTCAAAATAAATATAACTTTATCTTGAAACTTTAAGATGGGGTTCTTAAATCATGCAACAATTTCTGGCTTCGAGTTTAATTCCGCTACTTTTCAGCCAGGTCTGCATTCTATATTTAGGGTTTTTCTTTTTTTATGTCCCGCGACCCCGGCAGGCCTGGTGTTACGTACCCTTTTTTTTAACGTGATAAAATCACCAAATGAGTCCTCGCTCCCAGGGCAGGGCAGGAGGGGCTGTCAGACTTGTACTGACCAAAATCCATTGTGTCCTTCAATAACCCTTTACGTTCCGAGGTAGTTATTTCGTCCCGCGACCCCGGCAGGCTTTCGTCCTCTAAGGGGGGCCCCGTCGTCCGTGTTTAAGATTAATTGTATTATTGTTAATGGTATTTGACTCAATTTTCAGGATACCTGAAAGAAACACTTACCTAAAAATCTCATGTAGCTCACCACACGAATGATAGTTTATTAATACTAGTAATAAATTACAATAGAGAAATAAAAAGAGATCTATGACGTATTAAAATAAAAAACAACAAAACAAAGTATCGGATCCACATAATTTCTGTCCATTTTTATTCAATCTTATCTCATCTCAGTTTTTCAAACAAGAATCTGGTTATAAAACTATAAAGAACAAACAAGCAAAGCTTTAAACAAAGTAAAGAAAAAATGCAAAAATGTCTATTCTATTCTATTCAAACAGTTTTCTCTTTTATCTCAAGCGCATACGTGTCGAAACAAAAGCGAGTAAACAAAGTCGACTTTCATTATATAATGTTCTGCTAATTTTCCTTTTCACTCTCGCATTTCCATGTTGTTCAAACGCCAGACAAGAGTACTTATCGTTTTTTGAGTGAAACGCGCTTGATTTTATAATAAAAGCAGTTTATACGTCGACGTCGAGACGCGGGTTCTTCATGAGAGCGGAAAAGTGGAAAAATGAAAAAGCCCCGTTTTTCGCTAGCATGTCAACAAAGTTGGGTCTAGTGTGTGTTTGCACTTATTTGCAGTCATTAATGAGGCTGAATATAAAAGAGATTTTATTCTCAAAAAGAAGGTACCTCTTTTTAATGCTTTGAGAGATATTTTTAGTTTGATGAAAACTTTTATGATTAAGTTAGAATCTCATAAAGCTTTTGACTTTCATAATGGTACAGATGGTACATATAATGAAACGAAATTGGTTGGTTTGTAAGTCACGAGTCAATAGACAACATAAGACAGTACTACCGACCCATAGTATATAGATAAAGTCTATTTTGCATATTGTTTGTAGTTTTTTAAAGGCAATTTTAATAACTTTTTTACTTTCCATCAGAATATTTATACAAAGTAAAACAAACGAAGTGATAATTAATTCACGCAAATAAATCTATAAAAAATATCCCGAGTTTGAAACTTTCAAAGTTTGATGGAAAATGTATTAATTAAACGGCGCGAATGCGTCGTCGGGCGGCTCATCAAAAATGTATAGAATTCGTATGATTTGCATAAAAGTCATTTTATTGCCTCGAAAGACAAACAGAATGGGATATTAGCTGTTGGAATGACTCCAACATTGCGGTGTCAACTATGCTGTGTAATAAACCTATCTCCTTATACAGGTGCGAGTTTTATCTACGTGTTGAACCGCGCTCTAGTTCAGTTCTCGCTTTTATTTTAATTAAAACTTACTCAGCGCATATGTACGAACGAACATTCGTCGAAATTTCGCAGAATTTATGAACATGTCTGCTAATTAATTAAACTGAAGACACCGCTTGTTCCAGGTGCATTTAATAAAGGCAAAAAAAACGTTGGAAGTACACACATAAAGCCGAGTGCACAGATTCCCCCTTATCCAGCCGTTAAGAATTTAAATAAGTGTCGGCTGAGTTTGGCAAAGAATTCAATGAGTTGGTGTAATTATGTCGAGCAAGTTGGCGCATTCATTAGGCGTGTTGTGTTTAATATTCATCAGGGAGCGGTGTACAAGTAACATTTTTACTTCACGACTGGCTGCCAAATCCCTGGTACCTACGAACGTAAATTACATGGAAATTAGTCTAAGTTCGTTGTGAACCGAGCTTCGTTACAAAGACTGGTGGGGTAACGAAGTTGCTGATTGTTCTAGCTGAGTGGACGGCTGAGCTCCTTGTTTGTACAACTCTCTAATATTTTAACTTTTTCTTATTTATTCATGTTCGTCTTTACATAACAACTACATGGGTCTTACTTTTAACAGATATTGTTTGTATAAAATATGTAAAGGGTAGCAATAACAAGTCTTATTAAATACTAAAAGTTGGCAGCAGCTTCGCCCGCGTGTCGTTCGAAAATTATCCCAGGGTACGTAATACCAGGTCGCGGGACTCGCGAATTACCGTGACCCCGAAACGTAAAGGGCTATTGAAGGACACCGTGGATTTCAGTCAGTACGAGTCTCACAGTCCCTCCCACTCTGGCCTAGGTGGGAGGACTCATTTGATGATTTTACCATGATAACAAATAAAAAAAAGGGGTACGTAATACCAGAACAAACGGTGTCCTATTTGCTATTCAACACAAGACTATAATCTGTTTGCTAAATTCCACGAATTTCCGTTCTGCCGTTCCAACGTAATTTTATCGTAACAAATATCTATCCTTTCATTCAAACTTTATATTAGTTTGAATGATTCAATAACAGTAGACTAATTACTAATATAGATACTCTTAAGACGTAATACAATACTTATTATTACTGTGCTTTTATTTGTTTTCAACAACCTGTTTGTAACACAATAAATAAATAAAGTCTCTTACAAGAAATAAATATTATTCGCTGCTTTACATTTATACAATCATACCGACTGAAACTGAAATCAAAGAATAATGTTAAATCGATTACCGGATTGTTCCACTTAATCTGAAATCTGTTTTGACTCAACTTTGCTTTGTTTTGGCTCATTAAACTAAATGGATAGGCCGCTATTGACATTAATGTGTTTAACTTTAAGCTTAAAGTAAGAGAAAGAAAATGATGAACAGTATTGATTTTATAACTGTTTAATTACTGTAATTAAAAAAAAATATGTCAAGGACCTGTGGCTGGCAACTCACTGTCCGACCATGGACCATGCCCGGGTCGACGGCGCGTTGTGTTCCACGCGTGCCTCAAAGAAGCTCAATTGATTCAGTATAGAAAATGAGAGAAATGCGGCACATAGCACGAGTGCTACGATTGACTGATAAAATGCCTGATATGGTAAAGTTTTTTTTTATTTTCAGTTCCCATTTAATTGAACAGTAAAACAAAGTTTTTATTAATTATTTGGACTATGGCGTGTGCTACGGTCTACGGCGTAGCACTGGTCACATTGCAATAATTGCGCTGTCATCCTCAATAATGATGAATGATCATCGCGTTTTACATATTAATTAATGGATGCATTCTCTTTGTTCTAGATGCTGAATCGGACGTTAAAACAGCCTTCCGTAGAATTAACGTAGCAGTGCGGCTCATTAATAATATCTTCTAAAAATAGTACAAAGCTATCGAACTTAATCGCTTAGGTATCTCTTAGTTTATTTTTGTAACGCTTTTAGTAGGAGGCGAGAGAAGCCGTTCTGCTAAATCGTCGCCATTTTCTATAACGTACAGCGGTGTAGATAGCTCTATCGTCGGCTCCGTAGTTTTATAGGGGAAACAATGCCAGAGGTTCTCATAAAGCATCGATATCTTGGAGGTTGTGATTTTTCGTTGGTTGTGTAATGGTAGGGTGGTAGTGCGGGGTAGCGGGGTGCGGGGGGGCAGTGTGATGTGTGAAGATAAGGAGGAGACGCGAAGCGCGGCGGGCGCGGAGACTCCGCGGCGGCTGTGCTGGTCGCGCCCGCCGCCGCCGCTGCCCGACACGCGCGGCCTCTGCTGCGCCAAGCTGCTGCGGAAGAACGGCAAGCCCAAGAAGGTGAGTCCAGATCTACTAACACCATCATCAGCAGCTCAACTCCTCTTGCTGCTACATATATCTAGGCCAGGGTTCCTGCCCATCACTTTTCTATTGGGCACTCTGTTTCTTAAATTTTCAACAAAAATGAAACCTTCTGACTCTCTTCATTTTCTGCATAAGTCAAAAGTTACGTGGATTATAGAATAGAATAGAATAGAATATACTTTATTGTACACCAAAATGAATAAATACAAACTTACAATGATTATGTATGATGGTTCAAAAGAAAACGTATCTAAGTAAGTACTGTGTTCGGAGGACACGGTGGAGCATACGGTGCAGGACTGCCCCGCTTGGGCAGAGCACCGCCGTGTTCTCACGACGGCGATAGGCGGAGACCTCACGCGCCCGGCATTGGTCGAGGCCATGCTGCGGGGCGAGACGGAGTGGGAAGCTTACCCATCACCGTAACCCCGGTACGTAAAGGGCTAGTGAAGGACACCGTGAATTTTAGTCAGTAAGTCTGACAGTCCCTCCCGCCCTGCCCTGGGTGGGAGGACTCATTTGATGATTTAACCACGCAAAAAAAAAAAAAGTAAGTACTGTGTTATGTAGAGGGCCAAAGCCTGCCGGGGTCGCGGGACTCACGAATTACCGTGACCCCGGTACGTAAAGGGCTATTGAAGGACACCGTGGATTTAAGTCAGCAAAGTCTCACAGTCCCTCCCACCCTGCACTGGGTGGGAGGACTCTTTTGATGATTTTACCACGATAAAAAAAGGGTATCCAATAGGTCCATACCATAGGATGAAATCCTTCATATTCCTTATCCAGAATTGAGTCGCGATGGCAACAAAGTTAACATAGTGGCCCCCTATGAAATGTATCGTGAACAAAGCCGCGGCGTGTACAAACGATATTGCCACAGACGTCAGTACCAACTTCAGATCGGATTTTGAATCCTATATTTAATTTTATGCACTACTAGGGATGGAGATTTACTTTTAAATGAAATGTAGTAAATATTCTTTTTTTTTTAAGATTAACCCTCAGAAGGAATTTCTCCTGTGTCGTGGGTGCGTTTACAAACATATAAACTCACATACACAAATGCCTAGACTCGGAACAACTACTTGTACATCATACAAATATTTGCTCCGTGCGGGAATCGAACTAGCGACACGCAGCGCAGCAGTCCAATCGGTCAGCCACTGCACCAACCGTGCCGTTTAATTCTTCTGATTGAACTATTTAAACTGATTTCTGCTCCCATTTGCTTCTTGTGCTCCATTGTGCGCACAGCTAAGGAGTGGACATTAGTGTGACATAGGCACAAGGAGCGGAATTCCCTTCCGGAGTCTGTGTTTCCTGAGATCTACGAGTACAACCTTGGGATCTAGGATACTTCTAGGCAAATGTACGTATGTACTTCACGCGAGAAAATGATCAAACAGAAACTTCTCGTAAATAAAAATAATATTTACCTTGAATAAATAAACGCTGTTTGGTTCAGGTACCCGTATACCACTACCATTTGACCAGATAAACTATATCTCACGCGCATTAGTCACCAACACACAGTTAGTGACACTTTTACTGTGCGAGATAAAGACAAACTTTATGGATCAGCATTACAATAGTAATGTTACGAGTTTGTTTAAGTAGGTACTATACTAACATACCATGTTTTGGGTGAAACTGTTGTGACGCCATATTGAAACGACATGCACGCTCTTTAATAAACAAATAATCATGTGTAAATTACAGCAGTACCTGTAGTCTTAAAATGACTGATGTACGTTATTTGTTTCTATAAATACCGATACAACATAATAAATGGGTGAGTGCAATTACTGCTACGCGGTGACTAACATTAGAGAAAGGAATCGTCAACAGTTTTTATTGTAAACACAATTATACGTTATAAACCTAACGGAAACGAGTGAATCTTTCTCTACGCGCTCCAACCTGAACAACAACCTCAACAACATCTCTGCAAGCGCACCGTACACTTGCAGTCATATTTTTTTTTATTAATCTTTACTGTCCCACTGCTGGGCAAAAGTCTCCCCATAACCTTTCACTCTTCTCTTTGTACAGCTTTATCTTGCCAACCTCTCATAAAAGCGTCTCAGTCGTCACGATAGCGTAATCAATTAATAAATAAATAACAAGATAGTAACAATAAAAGTATTGTAAAAAATTAATTGGCATAAAGTATTTTTTACTAAACGTCATTTTCAAGTGACAGTTGACAGATGGAGATCCTTGGCGTGTTCATCGATATTGTGGTACACCACTACAATGATTCAATATCTCGATTATGCGCCAAGTCAAGAGGGGTACTAATATCTAAACACGAAACCCGTAACTACGGCAGACGTTTCGGACGTTTCATATTTTTTATCACTTAAGACTTTGTCAAACAGACAGGCGTGGCGAATGCGATTCAATCAATTCCATACATTGAAAATAATGACGTTTTTATTTTTAATGTATGGAATTGTTCGAATCCAGTCACATAGAAAAGCGAAAGCGATCCGATAAGCATCCGATAAGCGGTCCAGAAATTACATAGGTATTCCTATTTCATGGTTATTGGGAGCTAACCAAAGAGAATACAGAATCGACTTCGATATACATAATTAGTTCATTCGGCTTATAAGGACGTTCCCATCTTATTTAAATGAAACACCCGATCCGGAGGTATCCGCCATATTTCAAGGTAGAGCGCCTTTAAGCTCAATATAATCGAAGTTTGGACTAACTTTTAGCCATGGCGGTTGACTCGCGCCGCACTTACGAAATACATCTTTGATTACCTTTATACAAAGTTATGTAAATGTATAGCCAGACTTATTATACATGGTGCAAACTGGAGTTGATATTATGTACATTGTGTTAAGATCACAACTAGTGTTGCAAATAAGTTATCCGCGAAAGTGCTAACTTTGGATCAAATTAGTTTTAGCTGACGCGGAGCTCTCCTCGACTTTGATTAACCTCCTCGGGGGAAACAAATGCATGTTGCAATTTATGTATGTTGCACAAATATAATAAAACACTCATTAAAGTACGTGCGAAGTTTTAATAGAGCTCGAATGTAATTGTAATCTACTGCCGCCGCCGCACTGATGTATTGTATGAACACAACTTATTGCCATTGCAAACTATGGCAACTTATTTTGGAAGTTATATGCATTTCATGTTTGTTTATTTAGCTCAGTCCAATTTCAAACCGAAACAGTAAGCTTTTCTGCTTTGTTTATTACCTTCCATTCACAATAAATATATTTCCATTGAATATTCTATCCGCAAACCTCAAAATAAAATGTGTTTCTTTGAATCAAACAGCAAGCGGGAACGTTGCAGTCACTATTTTGCAATTCTAAGTTTGGCAAAGAGGTTTCAATCTGACTAATGTGTCTACGTATAGCTACCTAGACGAGAAAAGCTCCCGAGGCTTATATCGATGTTTCAATCGGGGGGACCATTCACCGCATACAAAACAGCACAGAATTACATCTGCAATAATGTAATAGAGGAAAATATTACGTGGCAACGTAGCCATAAAATATTTTTAATGAGGAAGCGGAAGGACCTCATCAGAACGTGAAAAAGGTAAAATTAGCAATTTTCATAATGACGAAATATCTCATAAGACTCAACGTAACTGTCACCCTAATTTTCTCAAAAGTAAATTAATTTGCGCTCAGTTAATTAAGCTTTGCATAGTAATTATACTGAAAAACTGATTTCCCTTTGAAAAAATGCTGAATTTACTAATTTGTAATTAAAAGTGTTTGAAATCCTTTGTTGACGTTAAATGCTGATGAAACGAGAAAAAATACTTCAATGCAAAAGTTCCGTAAATTGGTATTAGATGGAAGTACTTTTTGGAGAACTTTTTATACAGCGGCTCTTTCATAAATCATAAAAGTGGAGTGTCGGTGAATCGAGTCGTGCTGAGTGAGTGAACGAGGAGCGAACTGAACGAACGCGCTTAGTTTTAGCTGAGTATTTGGATAGTTAGCGGAGTTTTTTAATTGGATTATTTTAAAAATATTCCCAACTTACTTTTTGTGGTCGCGGGACTGTACGAATTACCGTGACCCCGGAACGTAAAGGGCTATTGAAGGACACCGTGGATTTTAGTCAGTACGAGTCTGACAGTCCCTCCCGCTCTGCTCTGGGTAAAAAAACTTACTTTTACTTACTTACTTTTTGTAAATATTCATACTGTTTTTTTTTAAGAACTGAAAAAAATCTAGGTGATTTTTCGTATTAATCAAGTAATATATGTTAAGTCATACTTGTTTAAAAGTTAGTAAGACGTAAATATTGTAGTTATATATGGTTGTTATTATAATTAATACATTTTTAAATACTACAGAAAGCAACTGATAAAGTCTGTACCTATAAAATATTGATATATATCAAACACGAACAATATACTCACTTATGTAATAAAAAGTCGTAAACATTATATAATTCCCTGCTAAACTACATAAAGAAACTATACCCTTCCGTGATTTACATACTTTTTACTCCGCGAAGATTTGAATATAAATAAAAGAGTATCTTTTGAAAAAGATCCGATTTCTGTATAAGTAGCCTCGCATTAACATAATCTAAAGATTAGTACAGATACCCTTCCTTGAAAGGCATAGTGTCGGAGTTTTTGTTACTACTTTAAGTAATAAGTTAGCTGGCTATTCAAAACTAATTTATTTCCTTGTCAATGTTCTTATAGCTTGAAAAATTCGATGAAGATGTGCATTGTGAAGTAATATTTTAAAATAACTTATACGAAAGTCTATTTAAAGTTTGTTATTAAAAAGAATTGAGAGCAGCGGTGGCCCAGTGGTATCGACCCCGACTTACGATTGTAGGTCGTGGGTTCGAACCCAGCCGGACGCATTACTTTTTTTTTTTTTTTTTTGCGTGGTAAAATCATCACCAGGGCAGGGCGAGAGGGACTGTCAGACTTGTACTGACTAAAATCCACGGTGTCCTTCACTAGCCCTTTACGTACCGGGGTTACGGCGAAGGTAAGTCCCGCGACCGAAACTTCCGTGTCCGGTGAGGACCTGCGTCATGCGGAAGGTAAGGACGCCGTGACGCCTATCCAGCCACTCCTCAAAGAGGGGTCTTACCGCCGCGATTGCGGCGTGCCCGGACCTCGGTTGCGACAGTCGCCCCCTCCATACTGCCCTGAGATCGCGCCGGAGCTCTTCCCGCCGCGCCTCGACCTGTCGAGGCAGCGGGGATTCGCCCCGGCGCTGCGCCTCCACGCGCCATTCGTAGACGCGCTGGAGGGCAGTCGCCTCCAGATCCCAGGGCAGCAATCCGGCAAGGAGGTTGGCCGATTCGCCGGCGATCGTGCGGTATCCTCGGACCATTCGGATTGCCATGACCCTCTGGCATGCGACCAGCTTTAGTGGTCGCGTCCGAATGCTCAGGGCCCACACAGGGGCCCCGTAGAGGGCCATGGACCGCACGACACCGGCGTACAGCTTTCGGCAGGAGGCGTTTGGCCCGCTGAGATTGGGCAGGAGTCGCCTGAGGGCGGCTGCTGCCCGGTTCAGCTTTGGGGCCAAACGTAGGAAGTGCAGCCGGACGCATTACTTTGTGTAATTTACTTCATCACCACTGCTCCCAAAACGGTGAAGGAAAACATCGTGAGGAAACAGGCATGTCCTAGAAACATCAAATTCGAAGACCGAACCATCAAATGTGACATCCACCAACCCGCAATGGGCCCGCGTGGTGGATTATGGCCCATTCCCTCTCACAGAGAGGAGAAGCCTGTGTCCCAGGAGTGGGAACATTAAAGGCTGCTGATGATGATGATTAAAAAGAAATGGTTTTAAACGGATCGATCGATTGAATAAGTAGTTACATAAGGATAAATTACATATATTATATCACATTTTGAAGGACGATGAGAAAACAACAATAAAGCCTTTGTCAAACAGGCAGGCGAGTCCGAAGCGATAACGAACCGATACGATACGTCAGTCCGATAGTTCGGTCACGCTATCGGATCGCTTTCGCTTTTCTATGTGGCTGGATTCAAACAATTCCATACATCCAAACTAATATTATAAATGCGAAAGTAACTCTGTCTGTCTGTCTATCTGTCTTTTCTTCACGCCTAAACTACTGAACCGATTTGTGTGAAATTTGGTACAGACATAGTTTGGAACTTGAGAAAGGACATAGGATAGTTTTTATTACAAAAAATTAAAAAAAAAACATAAATCTGCCCGAAGTCACTATTCCACGCGAACGAAGTCGTGGGCAAAAGCTAGTTGGAAATAAAAACGCCTCGCTTCGTATTCGCCACGCCTGTCTGTTTGACAAAGGCTTAAACGCGATCGTGTGTAATTTCTTGAGTTCGTCAATTAGAAGCGTCACGCTGGAAATGAACCATTGGCACAACATGGCACAAAGTGAATGAATGGCATACCAATGTCCAGCAATTCATTGTTATGAATGATGCGTTAAATATCCCTGTTTATCTCGCGGCGAATAAGAAGCATTGTGAAGCATTACCTTATAAATATTCAATGTGGTAACATTTCGTTTTAGCAGCAAAAACAAGATTATTTTCTCAGTCTAATCTAATATTCCTAATATCATTTATTAGATCGAATTTCTTCGTAACATTTTGACTAGTACGAATATCTACAGCGAGGCTAGTTACCGAGTCCCACAGGTGACTCGGTAGCGATAAATTGTGGCTGAAACAGGGGCGTAGAGAGCAATAATTTACGCTTCTGAGCGCCATTTAAAGATCCTTTCAGAGTTTATCCATCGGATGAACGCGTGTTAATTCTCTGGCTTCTTACGAACGGATATAAAAGATTTTACGCTGAGCTTACAGTAAATACAGTAAAAACAGTACAGCCGACTACAGTCGCTCGGCGTTCGATACTGGTTTTATTTGACACACGGATATAAAGTAAGAGAAAGAATTCGACGTTTATTCTCCGTATATCTGTAGTACTTTTTGTACTGACTTTCCTCTTATTATTCGTAATAGAGTACATACATAAATTGATTGATGAATCCTGTTTGACGTAGCGTTACGATACAACCCTATCCGTTTAGGGGTTTATAAATGATGGATGTAAACCAGGCATCACATAAACAAAGCTTTGTATACTGTGTGGTTGCTCGTCTTGGGTACTTATCTTACTTAGTACAAAATGTAAGTTTGCCTTAAATTAAATCAACATTTAGCCCGCATCTTAGCATCAGGGCGTTCGGAAACTACTTTTGTTCGTCCGAAGTTCGGACTTGCCGGACATTTTAAAATGCATCTCTTGTGGAAGTCTGATGCAAGTTCAAACATGTAACTTATCCGTTGCTAACTACTTGCGAACAGTACTTTCTAAACCAATCCGCAGCCGGCAGCTGCTCACACTTTTTACGTCTAACATCACTTTAGCTCAGATATTGAATAAGAAAATTTATTACGAGAAGGTCTTGCGGGTTTAAATTTAAAGTTGAACTGGAAATACCTGTGAAGCATTAATTGGAATTTTCTTCACTACTTCTCTGTGTTGAACGTGGCCAGGTAAGACAGAATAGGTAGGAAGGTAGGTATGTGTTATAGCACCGTGGTGAAGGAATTCAGTTTTCTAGACTTTAGAAGCTCTCTACAATGAAACGAAAATACTTAAAATTTTAAAGTTACGAATTATTTCGTTCAACTTATTACCTAGAATCTTGAGTACTTCTTCTTCTTATCGTATGGTTGATGAACAACCTGGTGTCAGAGTTTAAACCGCCCGTAGGCCTCTGACATGGCTTCACACACCGTTGAAAAATCTCTCAGGTGTGCTGGTTTCCTCACGATGTTTTCCTTCACCGTTTTTAGCAAGTGATAATTAATTTATAATACGCACATGAATTCTAAAAGACATTGGTGCGTGCCGGGGTTCGAACCTGCAACCTTTGACTTGGCAGTCTAACGGTCGTACCACTCGGCTATCACTGCTATCTTGAGTAGGAAATCATTGATATAACTATAGTATTTTAGCCAAAAATAAATAAACTAAAGTTTTCGAAAATGTTACAAAACTTCAAATTAAACCGTATTTTCAACATTTAAAAATAAATAACGTAAGTAGAACTAATAAATTCGTAATATTGTAGTCAAATGATTTCCGCGTAAGCGAGAGCTCACTTTTAGAATTTCGTAGTTAATTCTAAGTTAGAAACTTGTTCAATATCGTTGAGGTGAACTACGAACATTTTAAAGAGCGCCCAATAAGGCACGGCGTGCAGCGTGCGATGAGGCGACGATGCGACTTCGACTTGCGATTTAATATGGCCTGTCGCTACATTCCCCAGAGACAAGAGTCTCGCGACGATTCCAACACTATTACGCTATGTATATATGTATAAGAAAGTAAGTATATATTTTATAGCTGCGTTGGCAGAAAGTTCATTACTCAACGGAGTGAGGGTAATTTTTACCTTATTTCGGAAGATATTTTTATGTAGGATTGATATTTCACGGTGTGGATATGAAAACACACTTGGCTGGGGTGGAGGGAGGACGCTGTCCTCTGCCTCACGCGGCCCGCCTACTCCTTCACGAGCATTACTGCTTCGCAGAAGGAGGCGACCGCTTCCCACTCCGTCTCGCCCCGCAGCATGGCCTCGACTAATGCCGGGCGCGAGAGGTCTCCGCCTATCGCCGTCGTGAGGACACGGCGGTGCTCTGCCCAAGCGGGGCAGTCCTGCACCGTATGCTCCACCGTGTCCTCCGGACGATCCTCGCAGTAGTGACACCCAGGCGTTTCCGTGTCCGGTGAGGACCTGCGTCATGCGGTAGGTCAGGACGCCGTGACGCCTATCCAGCCACTCCTCAAAGAGGGGTCTTACCGCCGCGATTGCGGCGTGCCTGGTCTTCGGTAATATTAAAGTAATTTTATCCCCCTATACTTAAACGTTATTTGATCTATAAGACACGTCTAGTCTGAGCTCTTAAATACCCATCAGTGAAAAATGTTGTAAGACCTAGAAATATCTTATTAGGCTTGTCTAGGCATGAAAGGCTAGGTTTTGAAATATGTTAGCCTTTATAAGTTGTTGCTCCAAAGGCTTTAGACGCGTATTTCAAGACGATACAATGTTGATGATAGTAAATATTATGAGTCCTCCCGCCCTGAGTAGAACGGAAAGGACTTTCAGACTCTTATTGCCTAAAAATCCACTCTATTTACCTTACCGTTATAGGGTCACGTTTACTTTTATGCCTTTGTCAAACAAACAGGCGAAACCGAAGCGAGTCCGAGGTGATACCGAACCGAAGCGAAACGTCAGTCCGATAGTTCTGTCACGCTATCGGATCGCTTTCGCTCTTCCATATGACTGGATTCAAACAATTTCATACATTACAAATAAAAATGTCACGCTTCGCATTCGCCACGCCAGTCTGTTTGACATTTTACAGACAGACGCTAGACTTTTATAACACGGATTGGCACATTAAAACTTCCCCTGCATCGTACTACTGGTATTCGTATCTACGGGGTGTCCCATTTTCTCGCCAGCCACAGAACAGCGTACAGCACTTGTATTTCCACATCTGCGATTCCCGTCATGTTCTCAGTACTTTCACTGGCTCGTCGAGTCTCGCGCCGGTGCGGTTGCGAGAATTCTTCGCGCGAAATTGAAATCACTGTCGGCTACGTGACTTCAAACCTCCACTAGTGTTCGAGGAAATCTCCAAATAATATTTACCTTGCGTTTGCTTTCCGATTGGCTGCTCCTCTCGCCACGGATAGATTCCCTTTGAGGTGAAAATTGGTATTTATTCCCGTGCGCTTTGTTGTATTGCTAAGATAGGTTTCTTTGTGGGCGACGTTGGATCCTTTATATACCATGAATATCATTTCGTTGGTTTATTGGAACTGTCTTTCAGAAACGTTGATAGATATTTTATTCTTTATATTAGACTGCAGGAGAACAAAAAAAGCCACAAAATTTCGATATAAAATGATAAATTTAATCTAATTAGGGATCAACTTCTTGGGTTTTATATAAACCATGCTTAAGCGATTCCAACACTATTGCAAATTACTTAAATCTAATTCAGGATTAGTTGGTTGTTTAAATCAAACGTTTTTAAATATGTAAACTGTTTGTTTTCTTTTTATTTTCTTTTTTTGTACATATTACTAGTAAGTTTCTTCTATACATATAGTACTGTAGAATAATAAACATAAAAACAGACGCAAATAATAAACATAATAAACAACAGACGCAAACACAATCCTGTTTATCAAAAGGCCAAGCGTCGATTCGCTTTCATTTCACGAATGTCTAAACTCAAATAGAATGAGCCGATAACGTATTTATACGTCGAGAATTCATTAAGCCGAACGAAATCTGATGTGACTCAGTGTCGCTCGGAGTACGCTATTATCCCATCCGTGGACGTGGATGGGTGCTCGGCAAACACTCGGCACTGTCACCCCCACTTGTCGACGAGTATTAGACCTGCCATAGTACGAGGCAGGGTATTTACTCGACGCTCTCTGATAGCAAGGGGTTGTGGCCCGGCCTAAAATATTAAAAACTTTGACATTCATTGTTAGCCGTCGATTGGCCGGCAAACATTTTGAATCACTGCGTATTCGTTCAATCGATTTTCAATTATATGGTGCCTCTATATTTTGCTGTTCCATTCAATTTGTCACAAAATATACTTAATTATATTGGAAATTTGAAGTGAATTTTCACTTTGAGTTAGCTTCTTGGTTTTTGGAAAAAACTTATTCGAGTGGAAAAATAACCGTCGGACCCACCATTAATTTTTTACTTTAATTTCTTACTATTTTAGTATGCCTATAAGTGAGAAGTCGGTGTAATTCATATACAATTTAAGATTATAATTATATCCGCAACAAAGACATTTAATTTCTCTTTCTGAATTGTTTTTTATTGTGTAAGTACGGAAGCTAGGTAGTAAACTCAGCATTCACCTTTATAACTACCTAATAAATAAACACGTTGATGGCCTTAGACATTATGATCTTACTACAAAATAAACATCTATTGAACACCTGTCTAAAAAAACGATTAACTGCAAAACGGCATATGAAGAGTCTGATGTTTATTTTGTAGTAAGATGGTTCGTTCGTAAGTGGATGGATGGTTCTTTTAACTATTAAAACGTAGACTAGCAATGATATATGGGTAGGAAAACCTTTTTACCGTGACCCCGGAACGTGAAAGGCTATTGAAGGACACCGTGGATTTTAGTCAGTACAGTCACGAGCAATAACATGTATACATTTAACAAAACTGAAATGCAATTTACTCGTGAAATACGGGTTTACACTTTGATATAAGACCTATTTCGTAATAGTGTGGCTTCCAAAATAGAAGTCTAATGAAAAGGCCCTCCTGTCCTGCCCTGGGTTGAAGGAATCATTTGATGATATTACCACGCTAAAAAAAAGAAAAAGGAAAACCCTTTTAGATCGTCCACATACTGCATTTTGGCAAGTGTAAGCAAATATATATATATATATATAAATATAATTTTCGATTCGTCTTAAGATGAGATAGTAATGTAATGTATCAGCGTCTGTGTACTGCCTTTTTTTTTTAACGTGGTAAAATCATCAAATGAGTCCTCCCACCCAGGGCAGGGCGGGAGGGACTGTCAGACTTGTAAAATCCACGGTGTCCTTCAATAGCCCTTTACGTACCGGGGTCACGGTAAACCGTTAGTCCCGCAACCCCGGCAGGCTTTGGCCCTCTACAGGCCCCGTCACTATGCTGACACTCTTTAAGGCGCGCGTGGAACACAACGCGCCGTCGACCCGGGCTTGGTCCATGGTCGGACAGCGAGTCGCCCATTGCGTTTGTGTACTGCCGCCAAAATAATCAATGAGGAACGTTCTCCAGCAAGGCTGTTTATTTTCGGCTTAAGGGCGTATTGGATTTGACACGGGTTAGCCGGTTTCAACTCTTTTTTATTTACGAGCGATTTTTAGCGTGCGTGCAAACCTTTTGTTAAAATTATCGATGGCTAATTTTGAAACACTCTTTTTGTCCCATAGAAAAAAATATGTGTACGTAATTATAATTTTGAACGCATTTGTAAACGGATAAGGTTAAACGGACGTATGTTTTTAATGTATTTGGATAAAACATTGTCCTTGTTACAGAGTCTTATGTAAAAAATTATCCATATTTTCTATTTCTAGACCGAGTTACGTTTTAAATACTAAACACCAACTGTAGGACACATATACCGTAACCATTCGGTTCTCCATATAATAGCCATCGGAAATGCCTCCATCGTGGAGACGAGGGTGGCTCAGACAGCCCCCGCTTCAAATGAACAGTGATTTCATACCTCACCTCACCCGTTACTGTCATTCAAACTTCGCTAACTATTTGCGGGTGCAGGATACCATGAATTTAAACGAGCAAATGTGTCAGTTGGAACATAGTCGAGTCATTGCTCTACTTGTTATAACAAACGCCATTTTATTGAACTTTCCTTTGTTCTCTCCAGCCGTTCACAAAGAAAACGACCAAGCAAACATAAAGATCTCTCTAACATTCTATAACGTAACCCTTTGTTTCTATTTCAATAAAAACTGCTACAAACGTCTACATTTTTCATTGGAGCTTCACTCTCATTAGTATTAATGGATTCTTGGAAGGATTAATAGTATTGAAACCCGCAGTTCAATCTGAATAATTGCAGATGGCACTACGATTCTCTGGACTAGGGATTTCGCGCTTTAGAGATATGTTTGTTCCCTATCCGGGAAATATATCCAACCATTTGTTTAAGAAGTGAACTCGATATTCAAAGCCTCCACCGTTGTATATTTTCGTCAATATAATATAGAAATGGAAATCCACAAGCCCAACTGATATAAAGTTGGAGGGTTTCGTTTGTTTCGTCCCTTTTTCATATGTTTTCATATTTATTTCTTCTTTGTCGCTAATAAAGTGGTTTACGTAACTTTCTTTATTTAATAAACGAGTGCGGGCTTCGTATAAAACTACCTATTACTTTACATCGGTAGCTCAGTGCGTATGTAGGCAGTAAAGCAAAGTTTTACCCTATTTTGCATTCACACGCGGCGGGGTGAAAGTGTTTTTCATTGTCCTACAGAGGAGCCCGTCGCGCCTGACAGACGGAGGTTCTTTTTGTAACCGCTGGAACACCCTCCCCCGACATACGTATTCACTGAACGCCTATAGATTTGCCCTTTTGAGGGAAAACTATTTCGCTTAATTGTGGAATGTAGTGTAACATTTCTCTTCAACTGAGGGGCGTTTGACTCCATTTATTTATAAATGTAGGCTAAAGATATTTTATTTACAGTATTGCCGAGACGAGACACAACATTGAGAATAATTTCCAGCAATAACGTTTACGGTTTACAGTAACAGATGCAAATAATTTCAGTAGCTACATAAACTTGTAACGATGTCCAATCGGTACAAATATATTTTGATGTAATTTAAATGGCAGGCAAAATGTATTTCAATTTATTTTGCTCCCGCTACAGAAAATATTGAAATAATAAAATTACAAGTTCAAATGGAATATAAAATGGAATTGCTTTTCGATTCTAAAACAACAGAGAGGTCGAAGTAGACCGCAATAGAAGTAACTTCGGCCAAAAATGTGATCGGTTACGGTTAATAAAAAGTTGTTAGGTAGCCGCGTCCATTTGTATTCAACGGGGGCGCGCTGAGGAAGGGTTTCCGAATTGCGGATGGATGGCGACGCTATCATTGTCTTTTGAATTTTTTGCCAACCTTTAAAACTCCACGGCTTATAATTCCACTCACGTGACGAGCGCTAATGAAAGACTTACTTAAGTAACTGCGCAGGAGACGGGAATTAACAAGTTCCAAATACAATTCAGTCCTTAAACGAAGTTCATTTTAACGCCGATAAAGTGGAAAACTTCGACCGTCTCCATTTTTTTTTCAAGAAGAAGAAACGTAAAGTTTTACTTCTTTATAACGAGATACGGTGGTTAAAAGGATTCTGGCAGTCGCTTTAATGTTTTTTAAACACTTTGAGTCGGTAGTTGAAGTTAATTTTAGTGCAGCGTATGGTAAGTGGAGGGTCGTTTGATGCGGAAGGGCTCGCGTCTTTCATGTTTTCATTTAGTGTAGTCGTTAGATAAATATTAGTAATTTGAGAGCGCGGGCTGTGGCGTAAAGCTTATCTGCGCAGCAATTAAGAAAAAGCTCGGAGGCTTGTTTTTTTCAGCGGCTGCGGAGTGCCGCCGGCTGATTGCTAATTCCGCGACAAAGAACGCTATTACGTGGCCACAGCCGAGCAACAAATGAAAATATTTTCAGTCACATTGAACTACAAAATGTACCGGAATACATTTTACTACAAATTGTTTTCTGAAACGAATATCTTTTATTGTGGTAGTGATCCTAATAGCTGTACTTTCGGGTTTTATTTCCAAATGCGGAAAGTCCATTTATATGCGACTACTGGTGAAAGAGTCAGTCCTACTGTTGTAATTGCCAATAGTACAACAATATATTAAAGAAAAAAAAGATTGTATTATGTTAATCTATACATATAATAAATCTGTAGAAGGGTCAATGCTGTATATTGAAAATATTGAAAAAATAAATAGCGGGGGGTGTTGCAGGATCGATCATCATCTGCCTAGCCTTTTCCCAACTATATTGGGGTCGGCTTCCAGTCAAACCAGATTCAGCTGGATATCAGTATTTTACATGGAGCGACTGCCTGTCGGACCTCCACCCAGTAACTGGGTAATACGATACCCCATGGTAAGACTGGTTGTCAGACTTTAGAGCTTCTGACTAACAGTAACGACTGTCACAAGATCTACAAATGACAGCCGGGACCAACGGCTTTACGTGCTTTCCGAGGCACGGAGGAAACTCGCTATGACAGATGGTCACCCATCCACAGACCAACCTCGGCAAGCGCGGCTTAACCCGGAAGATCGGTCTGTGCGGCTGTATTTATTTAGCCACGAGCTCTTCTTGCAGGATCGATACCAAACCCAAATATGTGATTAAAAAATTTTTTGTCTGTCTGTCTGTCTGTATATGCAGGCATCACGTGAAAACTAACGGTTCGATTTCGATGAAACTTGGTATAATTATACCTTATTATCCTGGGCATAAAATGGGATACTTTTTATCCTGGAAAAATACGTAGAAAAAAAAAATATTTTTCAGTTACTACAGAACGCGAGCTCAACAGCAGTAGCTCAATAGAGGGATCTCCTTAATTATTATAGGCTTAGCCGTATTTGGGTCCAATAGATATTTATAAGATGTCATTGTCAGACTTACTCAAAATGGAGAAATAAACCATCCATGCGAAGACCGACATCCAGGCGGACGGAGTCGCGGGCGAAAGCTAGTAGGGTATAAATTCAGACACGAATATATCCGAATAGACAGCAAAAGAAAAAAAAGTATATTTCACTAAATGAGCATCTCTTCCTCAACATAGATCCTATCGTAAAGTGCCTTAAATAAAGAACAACTCCGACTTAAAAGTTTGCGAATATAATGGTGGGCCCCACACAACTAAGGTATCGTAGCCCGTAGCGATGCGCCGTAGCGGTGCTACGAGCTACGTAGCCGCGTAGCCAGCCGCGAGTCAGCCGAACAACTTAAATTGCCTGAAAACACAAGTTCCTCGTCAGCCGCAAAATAAACGCTGAAGAGAAATTTATTTGCTGCATTCACAGAACGAGAATAACAATGCGGAGTCACCATAACCACAATTTGATTTCACTTGCCTTTTCTCAGCAAAACAAACATCTTGTAAACATGTTTGTCTCGTGGCGCACAATATATATTTTCATGGTTTCATCCGCTTGGATTTCAGTGTTATTTATGTTACTCTGAAACACAGCTGGATTACCCGTTCGTAAATTATGGCGGTAGTTTTATTGAATTTTAATCAGCATACGGATTTAATTGAAAATATCGTTTGTCACAGCTGGTAGTTGAAAAATATAACAAAAAAAAAGCTTTTTATCTAACTTTAGAAGTTCTCAATTAGAACAATAAACATTGATATAAGAATTTCTGGAATCTCAATAAAGGTCTTTCCACTATTCCGACTACACACAGAATATACAGAAATAGGAAACCGTTTCCTTTTATGTGATAAAAGTAGGAAGGAAACTCGTTTATTCACTTTTATCTGAGTATAATAATACAATTATGTGCCAATGGTAGTAACGCGCGATTTCCTGTAATTAAATAATAAATAATAATAAATATTCCACAACTATCACACAACGCCATCTAGTCCCAAGCTAAGCAGAGCTTGTGTTATGGGTACTAGACAACTCATAAACATACTTATATATTTCTAAATACATACATATTATAGATAAATTACACCCAGACACAGAACAAATGATCGTGCTCATCACACAAACCTTTGTCCTGGGTGGGAATCGAACCCACGACCTCCGGCATAGCAGTCAGGGTCACTAACCACTAGACCAACAGGCCTGTCATTTGAATAGGCAACAAGTTTATCTAATAATTATATTATTTATTTTAATGACGTTCTTCGAATTTAAACATACTGATAGATTATATTGGCAGGCCTGTTGTTCTAGTGGTTAGTGACCCTGACTGCTATGCCGGAGGTCGTCAGTTCGATTCCCACCCAGGACAAGTGTTTGTGTGAGCAACGATCATTTGTTCTGTGTCTGGGTGTAATTTATCTATAATATTTATGTTTTTAGAAATATATAAGTATGTTTATCAGTTGTCTAGTACCCATAACACAAGCTCTGCTTAGCTTGGGACTAGATGGCGTTGTGTGATAGTTGTGGAATATTATTTTTTGTTTATCTGAGGAATAATATGAAAAAAAATGCTATAGGCAAATGACTACAGCAAATGGTAGAAAAATACGTATTATGCCGAGCCCAAATAACATTGGAGTAGGACAGAGAGATCATCATCTATTTAGCCTTTTCACAACTATGTTTTTATCCGCTTCCAAAATACTGATATTCTCTATCCAGTTCAACTGGATAGAGAATATCAGTATTTTCACATAGAGTAAATCTGTCCTCCACAATTGAGTAATACGATACCCCTGACTAAAGCCTTTGTCAAACAGACAGGCGAAAGCGAACCGGACCGAATTCGAGGCGATAACGAACCGATACGAGACGTCAAACTGCAGTGAACCAGTTGGCTTTTTATGAACGACGTCAAACAGAGCAAATACGCCTTTTTTTTTTATTTATTGAAATTTTATAACAGAGGTGTTCCTTAATAATAACCTCGCCAAACTGTGACGTTTGGTGGCCTTCGCCACGTCTTCGCATCGGTTCGGTCACGCTATCGGATCGCTTTCGCTTTTCTATGTGACTGGATTCAAACCATTCCATACATTACAAATGCTTTTTTTTTACGTGGTAAATCATCAAATGGGTCCTCCCACCCAGGGCAGAGCGGGAGGGACTGTCAGACTCGTACTGACTAAAATCCACGGTGTCCTTCAATGGCCCTTTACGTTCCGGGGTCACGGTAATTCGTACAGTCCCATGACCGTGTTTTTTTTTGGCTACGAAATAAATATGATGATTAAAGATAGTTAGTGATTCAATACAGACTTTTAAACCTTCATGAATTAAAACGCCAGAGGGCCTATCTTAAAACGAGAATAGTTCCACTGTGGGAATAAGACACAGCTGTGCAAGTCGTCTAGCGCCATCTCGTTCCCACAGTGGAACTACTCTCGCGATTCATTTTTTTCTATGATTTTCTAATCACATATTTTTATGAATCCTTCCATACTTCTGACGTTCAGACATAGCGTGAAAATGCACGATATAGTGTCCCTTTCCCGGAGAAACCCCTTTCTGGAAGCTCCATAGGTACATATTGCTAAACTAAGATATTAAATAAGATTTACTTGGTACATGACCCGGGTATTAGACGGTAACATATAGCGGTTCGAGGCTTCAGTAAATTACATGTAGGCCAATCATAGAGGGCGCTGAAGTAATTAGTATGTGCGGTATATGTCGCATTTGCATGAGGGCTCGTACACACAGAGCATCCGTATTTATAGTACTGTATCAGAGTTCGTATTCCACCTCCTCTGTTGCCTCAACCTCTTTCCTTTTAAATCTATATCGATTTTTACATTTTTTAATATTCATATTTCGAATTTTATTCTGTAGTAATTAGTGTCATCTCCAACTCTTTTCTGGTCAGTACAATTTTAACACGGCTAGCAGCTGTACCTGTTCTGAACTCCTCGTATATTACTTTTTAAAAGCTGCTTCATTTTTTAAATTAAACTCAGTTACGCGCTTCCTTCAACTCGAGTGAAGTTTTACAATATTGTTGTAATGCCTCGAATATTATCTACCCTGTTAAAGGTTTGTTGTGACTTTATTTAGAGTACGAACGAGGAACTATTAAGCTATTGCATAGATTTTATCGCGGGCTTTGAGCGCGGCGACCGAATCAAGAAATTCCGTAACGATAATAAACCTAACACTGTCACTGTCATGTCAACGTGAATGAATAAAATTTGAATGATGATTTTTTTTTCTTGACGTTTCACTTGATTGACGTGGCTGACCATAGCCTAATAAGTAGATTAACTTCCCATAGAGCAACGATGGGATAACATTCTCGTTAAATTCGCGGAAGGCAATATTGTTTTCTTTTTTTCCATAAATAAAATAAATAAATAATTATAGTTGCTTATGTCGATAAAAAATGCTATGCAATAGCGGCAGTCCCCGAGTGCCACACGTAGGTATTTTTTTCCATCAAAATAACGTCAAAATTCCAGTTCACTTTGCTGCATAATAACCGGAATACTAGGGTTTCAGTTATTTACTACAGTACTAGATAATACTGTTATGTGTGTGAATTCGCTCATACAATAACATTGACAGGCCTGTTGGTCTAGTGGTTAGTGACCCTGACTGCTATGCCGGAGGTCGTGGGTTCGATTCCCACCCAGGACAAATGTTTGTGTGATGAGCACGATCATTTGTTCTGTGTCTGGATGTAATTTATCTATAATATGTATGTATTTAGAAATATATAAGTATGTTTATCAGTTGTCTAGTACCCATAACACAAGCTCTGCTTAGCTTGGGACTAGATGGCGTTGTGTGATAGTTGTGGAATATTTATATTTATTTATTTATTTATACGTCATCGCCAAATAAAAACATATACGATAAATCGATCCTGTATAACAGACCTCAGTGTGTACGAGCACTTAGTTGTATCACATCATACTAACGAGCTGCTATTGGTTACAATTACTAGCCTTCGTCAACCCGTTATAATTACAGGGACTGTTCGGTTCCTTGTTTGTTCGGTATTCACGCTGTAATTATGTTTGTTTGGTTAATTAATAGATGGTTTGATGATATTGTCTATGGGTGATTAATTTCTTATTCATGTTGACGGCATGAGCATGTTCCGTATCACATGTAACGAATATTTAAGTAAAATTTGGCTGTTGGTGCATTGGCTGAATGATCGACTTCTGCGCAGCGTGTCGCGGTTTCGATCCCCGCACGGATCAAATATTTGTATGACCTACAAGTAGTTGTTCCGGGTCTGGATGTTTCTGTTAAATAGTGTGGAGCAATGTTTTTTAAAACGAAATAAAAGAAGCCATGGAATTTTAGGCCGGTTTCAACCCAAACCAAGTACCATGTGAAATATTTGAATTTGAGACTATAAGATAGACAGTAATAAAAATATTTTTCTTCTGTAACCGAAGAAAAACATGATTACCATAATTTTCTATTCAAAAACTTAAACGTTTTCAAAATGGACGAGTAGTTTTATAATACCGCATCATCTTTTCATATTATATTTTCCGCCGGCATTGTCCCGTCCCAAAGATTTAGTTGTACCAGGTAATGAGGGGGGTCCCCTTTCCCAATGCATACGCTATAAGGCTTCAATATAGGCAACACCGAAAATATAGCAACGTAATAAACGTATACTGGAACACAATTTTCGAATAATTTTCAATCGAAAATCGTACCTTTTTCCCAATAAACGTTTGTGGAGGCAAAACAATGTCAATTTTACTATAATTTAAAAATAGACTTAGTGGGACTCGAGACCCCTCTCTTTACATTCAGGAAGGACGCCGGGCGCGAGGGACTAAATCGAATTCCTATCGTTGCTTACACGGAAGCCGGGTCACGGGGCTGCCCGGCCCACGCTGTTCGTACTGACTTCAATAACCTTGTTGAAACATGGCTTATTCATTTATTTATTATTGGCTTCGTCTGTTCTTTGTTTTCCTTTCTTAAACTGTATTATATTTGTTAGATAAAAAGTTGGCTATGATTAGAAATAACTTTATATATTGGATGAAGACAATTAATAAATTAGTCTAGATGACTTGAGATTTCCATCTCAAGTCATCTAGACTAATTTATTAATTGTCAATCATCTTAGGCCGTTTAAAGAAAGAAAGCTGGAAACTTATAAGCGTTTTCCGGCGCTTGACAGCGCTGGTCCGTTCTACACAAAGGAAGCAGATTGAAGCAGACCAAAAAAGTTGTTTATTAATTTTAAATGGCAGTAGCAGGAACTTGTCGGCACCGTTCAGTGCTTATCGGCGCGCGTTCATTTATTTTCCTGCGCGGGTTACCAGCGCTGTCAGTAAGCGCTTATAAGTTCCCAGCTTTATTTCTGTATACGGCCTTATGAGTCCTCCCGCCCCAGAATCGAGTGAAAAAATGTAACAACTTGCAATCTATAAATAAATGTCTTAGTTTAAAAATTGATATAAACAAACAGTCAGTATCTGTAAGCTCACCACCCTCGACATTTAATTCCAAGAGTCACAGCAGCAATATGTTTCTGCTCACTGAGCTACCAACATTACGGTAATGGCATTAGTAATCAATGTAATGTATGTTCCCGCTGTATTTACTCCATATACGTTACCAACATTCAGAAAATTAATAGCACACAAAAATACCGATCGAACTTTGACGTTCCCCAAAAAACATTTGAATTGACGACGTCTGTTTTCACAACCATGAATTTTAATGTTATTGCCAATTTCTGCATAGATTCAAACATTCTGCCAATAGACATTCGATATATATTCTGCATAATAAATTCTCTGATTATTTGAAGCAATTGAGTATTCATAAAGATCATTTCAATACGAATTCAATATTTTGCCAGAGAGTGTGCACTGTTCTTTTTTGCGAAGTGTTTGCAGCCATCTGGATTTTATCTTCGCGATGTATTACAATTTTCTCCTAGTCATATTTACGTAAAAATTTCTTTGCGAAGTTCTGTTTTCCTTTCGAGAAGTGAATGCTTATTTAGTTAGAGAAACGAGGCATAACAACATTTACTCAACTCGATTTAGGAACGTTGAACGTCTGAAGAATGTAATGAAAACATTATATTCACTACATCGTCTACATCGCTGTTACTACGAGTGTCTCGTATGAAAATAAGCTTTTGTAGAATTCTCTTTAAGGGTCTGTTATGATCCATTGTTGAAGGAGACTTCTTGTTATAATATATGTTTATTAAGGCTAGGTCTTAGAAAAGAAAGGACACGCTTGTACAATGCTTTTTAGTATGCAAAATACCTTGGTTAACAGAACTATATGCAACTAGCTTTTCCCCGCGACTTCGTTCGCCCCATCCCTTTTAATTTTTATGCAAACAGAAGGATAAAAACGTCTCCATAGTCCCATGTATCGCTGTATTTTTATCGCTTTTTTTTTTCTCGCTGGTTCAGCAGCTAAGACCTGAAATTGTTAACAAACAAATAAACAAACAAGCTCACTTTCCTGTTTATAATATTAGTTAGGGTGCAATTTATCGATGATGTCATCGGTAAATTCATTTTTTCTTTTTAAAAAAACGTTGCCCCACACTAGGAATTTCCCGTTTATCGTAGGTGCGTTTACAAACATTTAAAACTCACATACACAAACGCCCAGACCCGGAACAACTACTTGTAGATCATACAAATATTTGCTCCGTGCGGGAATGGAAAAGTCTAATGCCTTTGTCAAACAGACCGGCGAAAGCGAAGCGTTTCCGAAGCGATACCGAACCGAAGCGAGGCGTCAGTCCGATAGTTCTGTCACGCTATCGGATCACTTTCGCGTTTCTATGTGACTGGATTCAAACAATTCCATACATTACAAATAAAAACGTCACGCTTCGCATTCGCCACGCCAGTCTGACAAAGACTTAAATTTTTAACTGAAGAAATATCTACAGCATAACTTGTTAAATTCGATCGATTTTGTCAAGGAACACAACCTATAAACTACTAAAGGTATAAAAAGGCTGGTAGAACACGTACGAGGTACATAATAAAATGGTGGGATGTGTTTAGTCGTGAGAGCGACAATGGCGGCCAACAGCTGTCACGTGGAACATGAACCAGCCGGTGCCACGTAGTTAGTACGTACGTACAGTCACGAACACCCATATGTGATTATGGGGAAAATCCAGAAAGTTGATATAGCTTGGCTGATATAGCATCCCCGCATTGGCCAGCTTGTCCAATCTGCAACGCTTCACAATTTTTCGATAGTTCATACGTGTGGTAAAAATAACTGTTTTAAAAATCTACAAGTAACATATTGAAAAGTTGCCACTTGTGATAAGTGTCAACTTTCAAAAGTTAGCATCTTATTTGTAACATTATATTCTTATGAAATACGTCAAATAATATACATTTTATTTCAGGTATCTATGACTCTATAAGTGTTACTAAAATTATATTTCAGTTTAAATTGTCATTCCACGGAAATCGTTTTTATTTAGATAATATTGGTAATTTTTGTGATCGTGACTGTACTGCCGCGTTCACACTACGCTCACTTTAATTCACTATTGACTACCTACACCATTTTAAGAGGAAAAATAAAAGTAAAACGAATTTAAACTGGTGAGCCGAGCTTTTTATGTTTTTGTGTGAGAACGGACAAATAGGTTTCAACTCTGCTGGAATTATTAGTTGGACGTACTCGTAAAACTACATAGTCTATAAACAAAGGCTTTTTTTTTTTTTTTTTTATCGTGGTAATATCATCAAATTAGTCCTCCCACCCAGGGCAGGGCGGGAGGGACTGTCAGACTTGTACTGACTAAAATCCACGGTGTCCTTCACTAGCCCTTTACGTACCGGGGTCACGGTAATCCCTTGGTCCCGCGACCCCGGCAGGCTTTGGCCCTCTACAGGCCCCGTCACTATGCTGACACTCTTTGAGGCGCGCGTGGAACACAACGCGCCGTCGACCCGGGCATGGTGCATGGTCGGACAGCGAGTCGCCCATTACTCGTTGCCCGCATGCCCGCGCCTACGGTGGCCGGAGATCGTCTTGCGACGTCCGACGCCGTGGGCGTCTACCGCTGCGGCTGGGATGGAGGGAGGACGCTGTCCTCTCCCTCAGGCGGCCCGCCTCCTCCTTCACGAGCATGACTGCTTCGCAGAAGGAGGCGACCGCCTCCCACTCCGTCTCGCCCCGCAGCATGGCCTCGACCAATGCCGGGCGCGAGAGGTCTCCGCCTATCGCCGTCGTGAGGACACGGCGGTGCTCTGCCCAAGCGGGGCAGTCCTGCACCGTATGCTCCACCGTGTCCTCCGGACGATCCTCGCAGTGGTGACACCCAGGCGTTTCTTCCCTCCCTATCAGACACAGGAACCTCCCGAAACTTCCGTGTCCGGTGAGGACCTGCGTCATGCGGTAGGTCAGGACGCCGTGACGCCTATCCAGCCACTCCTCAAAGAGGGGTCTTACCGGCGCGATTGCGGCGTGCCCGATAAACAAATGCTGGGATCTATGTAAAGTTTGATTAACATTTTATAGCATTTCATGACCGACCGACTACGTTTATTTCATTTTTGTAATTTTTTGATGTTTTACACAACCAAAATTATTCATACGCTCCCAATTTCTAAAATTAAAACTGACTTCTGTAATTCAGAGGTTCAAAAGAATTTAAATTCTTAATCTTCGAATAGTCTGTACAACTTCGCAGTATCTTCAATTGGGAAAGTTCTGACCAGTCAAAAATGTCCGGTTTTCCACCGAAGTGAATGACACCGGATAAATTTAACATACTTGGTCGAGGGCAACGTATCCATGCGGGTTGTGTCGGGTGTCGGGTCCAGTCACAAAGGGTCGGATAAATCACATTACGGATACGCGTGAATTGTAAATTGGACATTAGTCGTTACACCTCCGTAGGGTGCACAACGAACTCTGTAAACGCTCCGGTGACGGATGAAGCTGAAAAATGGTTGCGTTTCATTTCCATATCGTTTGTTCTGTTGGGGAATTGAATTCTGAAACAAAAAATATTCACAGTACAAATGCTTTTTCTGAAAATATATGATTAAATCAAAAAAAATACGAGCAAAATCTCCGCATGCATGCTTAATCACTGTCAGTACTAGCTCTTTTTCTGCCCATTCTGCTTAACCACTTTTCCTATCTTGGTTTACAATAATGCCAACTATACACCATTGATGATGGTATACCATTTGAGTCCTATAAAACGCGAAGAGGAATAAATATCACATTTGTATTACATTGCTTTTAACTTTGATAAGTCAGTCCTCTACGGTAAATATATCTTTAGATCAAGACGTTTAAATCTGGAATATGAACATGTGTTCAATCTTCGCGATGTGCACAGCGCACTTCGTAAATACTCGACATAGGTTTGAAACCGAAAAATTATTGCATCTCATTTACATATGATTTGTTCAGTTGTTGTGAGTTAATTTTATTCGGGATCATCAACAAAAGCCGTTGATTATAAACCGTATTAACAGTGTAAAAATATTATTTATGAACCCAAAAGTAAATATATTTTACGGGGGACTGTTTAAGCGGGATATCGTGGCCAGGATATGTAGGGGAAGCAAAAGAACTGAGGACTTTTAGTCCGTAAGAGTCTGACAGTCTCTACCCATAACGGGAGGACTTTTTGGTTGATTTTAAAATTCCAAAAAAAAATACGTAAATGTATTTTGCGACGTACAAATCTGTTTGTATTTTGTGAGGTACAAATCTATTTGTATTTCGGTTTGAGTTTTCTATTTCACTTCTATGTTCCCTACATTACGAGTGCTTCACTGTTCAAGACAGTAAATTGAATAGCCATTGTAGTCTGGTCGTGACTGAACGTTGTAAAGATCTTGAAATACCAGTCAAATCATATCTAAAAATCTTACAAAAAGAAAAGTTTTCTGAGATTCCGCATAAAAGACATATCTTGTAGGTATTTACGGGAGATATAAATAAAAAACTCCTCACGCATACAGAACATTCAGAAAGCACAATTATGTTCACTTAACAAACTTCACATGGGAATGGCGAAACTTTTTTTTTTATTTCGCCCAAAATCCGTAAAGTACATAATTCAAATTTTTATGGGCTACATTGTTTGAAATAGCCCCAATATTCCGGGCACAGTTGATGGATACACTCGCTTTATAAATCTTGTTTTCCGAACTGTTATTTTCCGTACAATCAGACCAATACCGATCTGTAATTGGCGCCCAACTGGGACCTAACGAGACTGATTGTTCGCTGATGTAGCGAATACCGCCACCCTCGCGTCATGTTTATCTTTTTAAGCGGTTATGATGGCGCGAAAATATATGGGGAGTGTAATTACTGTTCCGATTCGAATTTAGATGTTTGGTTGGTGTATGTTTTCTGTAATTAACGTACTCGATATCAATATTGATGGAAAGTTTTACAAGAAAACTTTTGTTGCGTCTGCAAAGTTTTTTGAATAAATTTGAAGTATGAAGATATATAACTTTGTTCTACATAAGTTTTGTTGATCCTAGTACTCAGAAATGTAAGGTACATTCCTCACAGTTCCAAATGAAGATTCAGATTCATCTACATTATTCAATGATGTGTTTTATTCTCCGTCAGCCAGTACAGCCGTCACTTCCCGTTAACACACGACTGACTTACGTTACACAATGTTTTAGCTGAATCAAGGACACGAAATAAAGTGGAAATACAAAAATGTATATCACAATAGACATGTAGAAAATATAAGTGAATAGTAAATAGAAAGCGATTTCGTATACGCTGCGTCATCTCCCCAATTTCAGCGAGGAATCTCAATAAACATGTTTTGGTCGTTTTGCTATACATTACGGACAATATCTTGGAATGAGCGCTATATGTCTCGCCCCCCGGTGTCGCCCGCCAATAGGACGGCCACGAATCGCCCTGCGCGACACTCATTTGTTCCCAATTTTATTTTGATGACCGCTATTACGGTATTGTTATACGTGCGTGGTTTTGGAATGTAGTGTTTAAATATCTCGTTTCACAAAGGAGGCTTTGCCTGTTTTTTTCATCGTTATGATCTTTACAGCATAAAAAATATGTTATTTGAAAAAGTCTTTACTAATGATAAAAAAATAACAATCTCAAATTGGTAGAAACTCGGTGAAATAAATTAGATTTTTGTTTGTAATTCATAAAATCATAATAAGGTCTGGGATACCTACTTCACTAGTTATAAATACCTTGCGTTTATCATACCTGTTTATTGTGTTAATTAAACAAAACAGTCATACCAACCAACAACTTTAACAGTATATCGTCTATATCGCAGTTAATAGGGCTGTCATTTCCGTGTGCAGCTCACAACGCAAAAGGAATATAGTTTCACAGGCCGGCAGGCCGGAACAATTGAATTATACGCAGCTATTAAATTCAGCTCGTCCCGAAGCATACACTTTATGCCTTCGGAAACCGTCGGCTGTTCGACGTTTAAACGTCCAGGTTATAGTGTTGTACCCTACGTTGTGCCATTGTTGTGATGCTGATTGCTCGATTGCCTGTTGTTACAATTAGTGGTTGATTGTTTGGTTGCTGGGATTTGATTGTCACTGCTGTGTTGTGGTAGGTGACATAATATGTGGGTTAGTTAGGTATTGAAATAGGTATGGATAAAAGAAACTATTTACGAAACTAAATTTATCATTTCGTTCCTTGAAAAAGTTATTCAATGGGTCTTTTTACATGATAACATTGTTTAAAATTGAAATAGAAAGCTAACGGTGTCAAAATTTCAACAAAAAAATAACGCTTTCAAGTAAAAATGTTTTCGTAAAACGTCGGTAACACATACTTACATTCTCTTCAGTTAAAGTACGTAACAATAATAAATCTATGGAAAAAAACATTTTCCTTATCATCTTCTAACGAACGGCGAGTAGCTTTCGACATGAACAGTACAATCGTAAACAAAATCATTTACGGCTTACAAGCCACTCTGCTCTGAGCGAGAATATCTCAATTTTTACCAGTGTCGGGTAATATTTCCCTTTGTTTCATCGATGAACCGCGCGGCCACTTAGCGCCCTTTGTGCATTACGTCGGGAGCCCGAGGCACCGACACCGGGGCTCCGCAACTTCGGCCCTACAGGGAGGAACTCATGTACGATGAATTATAGCTGCCGTTTTTGTACCTCTCGATTTTTTCCTTTTTTCTCGGATGTTATGTGGCTTTCTTAACATCCATCTCAGAAATAGGTTGATATCTATTTTATGGTCGTGCTTTGACTAGAAAACTATCTACAAAAAAATACATCCAAAACCTACGAACAAAAGCCGTTTTGGACGTATTTTTTCGTCGGTTTTTTACTTTTCGCAAACAAAAATTAATAGTTTTTCTTTCTACTTCGATTTGCGTAAAAATTCGTATATCAAAAATATTCAAATGAATTTGAAGTCAGATGAATTCGATTTTAGGAACACGAATGCATACAGGCGATTTTACGGTTATTTTTGCAATATTATTGTTGTGAAAAATAGTTTCGATCTATGCAATAACGGCGGGTCACACGCGAAATAGTTGTATCAGCACCTGTCACCACTTGCCGCGATTTACGGTCACAAACACCTGACATTTTATTCAAATTCCTTTATTTTTATTCATACAAAAAACCGTTTATCTAAACATGGAAACGGTATAGCGTTTTATGCGTTCGTAAAATATTCAAAGCTTTTAAGGTTACATGGCTCCAAATCTGCCCAACCTAATATATTTTTATCTTTTATCACCAAACAAAGTAAGAAAGAGATGGATAAACCGCTCGAGTGAGTTCACAAGGTCGACCTGTTCTTGACAAAAGGGGATACCTATATACCAGTCTGATGATGGAACAAGCTGGAGGACATTGGTCCCCTAGATCAGAAGACCTGGAAGTCATGGGGAGTGGCCTTTGTCCAGCTGTAAGATGGCACAGGCTATCGTCGCCAGACTGTCTTAAAAAGGCACCGTGGCCTAGAACCCAAGAGGCAGGAGAGGAACAGGTTTGGTTTAGTCAGTCAAGTCTTGATAGTCTCCTCCGTTCCACCCAAGGCGGGAGGACAGATATGATGAGTTTCCACCCAGGCTATACAGACTATGCAGTAACTGCAACGTGTCTGACGTTGTTGCAGCGGTTGAGCAATCAACAGCTGTGCTGTACCTACGTTTCGGGTTCAATCCCCGCAACATCAAATATTTGTATGACCCACAAGTAGTTGTTTCGGGTCTGGGTGTTTGTGCATGTGATGTGAGGGTCAATGTTTGTAAACGTACCTACCTACAATAAAGGAGAAATTCCTAGTGTGGTGCAACTCTTTTTTTTTAACAAAACGTGAATAGCATTATTGACTAACATCACAAGACATGAGCAATTTCCATAAAATTCTCAATACATATCTACACAAGCTGTTTCACGTCCGCTGCTCGGCTCCTCTTGGTCCTAGCGTAATGTTATATAGCATATAGCCTTCCTCGATAAATGGACTATCCAACACAAAATAAATGTTCCGTTTTGAACCAGTAGTACCTGAGATGCGTGCAACCAGAAAAAACTCTTCAGCTTTGTATAATTACATATAGACAGATTTTCCAATTTCCTCAGCCGTCACTTCCAAATTACGAAATTATAGAGCTTGAAACAACGTCGCTGCATTCGTATTAAATAGTGACCCTCAGATCTCCTAGTTCATCATCGCATACGCATTGGATTTACTGAAGTTCCCGCATGCACGATGAACCAATATTAGTTGGCAACTCACTCACTTTACATAGCTTTGTGCTGTCATTATAATATCTCTGATATGCTGATTTTGTTACGATGGTGTTTGATTGGGGAGGTGATGTAGTTAGGTGCCAATTTGCAGTTTCACGATACACCGCGAAATTTTCATGTTCATGTTGGTAATTTATAACTAGCTCCTTCCGTTGTGTTACTCAAATTAGGATTGTCATAGTGACGTTGTTTTTTAGCTTGCTGCAAGCGTTTCGCCTGCTAGAACTCGAAAATTATCCCAGGGGAAGAAAAAATCGGGATAAAACTATCTTATGTGTTAATCCAGAATTTAAACTTGCTGTGTGCCAAATTTCATCGAAATCCGTTCCGTAATTTTTGCGTGAAGGAGTAAGAAACATCCATCCATCCAAACTCACAAACTTTCACGTTCATTAGAAAGAATAAGATTAACAAGATTCTACTTCTCTCTTTCTACTCTGGAATACTGTAATTTATTTTTGTAGTCAATTCAGTGATTCCGAAATTTAATTTTTACAAACAAAAAATTTTTTTATGAAAGTATTAGAATACATAGCTTTTATGTTAATGGAATTACATATAACAATAACAAGTTTATTTCCTAGTCATATATGTTTGCATTAGGCATGCTAATGTGAGCGATAAATAAAGGTTTAGGCTCCCCAAATACCTAAATGGTTTCTTACAAAAAATATCATGAAAGTATATATCTGATTTGCCACAAAAACCCAGCCTAGCAAACTGCGGAGAAGATATAGAATATGAAGAGCACAAGTCAGAATATAATGGTGATGACAGGGTGGGCTCGACAACAGCGTACAATATACATACTAATAGATCAGTGGAATCTCCTTTATGTGAACTTTGCCAAGTTTTTTTACTTAGGTACGTATGAATGCCAAGATGTCGTGATTTATTAACTCTTGTATTATATCGTGTCATATTTCATGAGATTATGTTGGGTGAAAAGAAACATGTGGATTTCTTGTAGCTTTTATTATTATCAAAAATTTATCAAATATTTGTATGATCAGTATATAAAGATACAACGTATACACGATAAACAGTATACTATACGATATTTAGATTGAAAGAAATATATCGATACTTCTCAAAGTAATTTTTATTGATTCTATTGAAATGGCGGTAAACAAAGATAGGTAAACTTACATTGATGTGTTTTCGTGTAGGTACTTAACATACATAACCTTGTTATTCGGGAACTAAGTCAATTTACATATCGAGTGATCATCAATTCGGTACGTGACACAAATAAGATCGTTCCGGCGTGTGGGGGAGGCGTCCGTGGTGCTCCTCTCACGTCACCACTAGTTGCAGTCAATTATCTGATAAGCCACATCACCCCACATCGCGACGTGCCTCCGGGCGCTCCATGTTGTCACCCCCGTTACCTAGCAACAAGAAACCAAACGCAAACGAAATTATTTCTTCCAATTTATTCGCTTTATCGTCCAATTAAAAGACTAGGTTGTACAAAATTGATTTGTTGGTCGAATCAACGTTCTGTAACACAATTGTCTGGCCAGCGAACGTCTGGTGAGCTTTAATTTCCTCCGTATGTTAGCGGAAAAGAAATAGCGGAAATTGTTAGCAGCGGGAGAACAACACAGTATTACATGTTTTATGTATTGGTCAAATGTTGTATTAAACCGTTCAGCTGCAATAGAGCTTAGTGTTAGTATTTCTAGTGTAAATTGTGTGTTGTTTATGAACCGGTTACCCATAAACACTAATACCGTTGATGTGTTCACTAATTATGCACAAAGCAATTGCATAATTTATGCCAATGCATTTGGGCATGTAGCGCGGAAACTGTTCTCTCTAAATAACATTATCCGCTAATTCCTTCTAAATCCTAAAATCGATGGAAATTGTTTGTGGATAAAATAAACGAATAAACGATGAGTTTACAAATGGATATTCAAATCAATAGATTCGTTTAAAAATAAATTGTTAATGGCAAAAAGGAATTTAATGGTAGGTCTTGTCATCGAGGGCTTTCATTACCAGAGGGTGAAAGAACTTACTATATGTAAGCGTATTACTGTGTAAATAATTCTGCTCCTTACAATAGATTGTCACATAACCAAAACCGAATATATGAACAATCGATCTGCAGAAGCACTTTGAAAGCTGAAAATCTGATGCTAAAATCCAAAAAGCAATAGTGTTCAAAGATCTTTGTTGGCGAATTGGGCTGGGCCATGGAATTGAGTTACACTGGTGTAGGTATCGTCCGTTCAGTGCCGAGTTGCGGACCACACGCGCGCACCGACCCTTTGTCGTGTCATCAAACTGCAAATTGGCAGATCCTACCGCTACCGGTGGATAGCTGCGGGCTGCGGCGCAAATATCGCCGCTCGGCAAATAAAACATGCGTTATAGACATTGGTTTGTATTGTTGTTCCAGGACACAGCTGTTAACGGACTTTTTTGGAAACTTTGTCCCTATTTTAATATACTTTTCCTATTTACGCGGCTTCATTCATTGGGTACATCAAAAAGCAGTTGATATGACAAAGTAGAAGCAATGGGCAGAGCAACGGCCCCGATTTACGAATAAGTCGTGGGTTTATACTAGGTACTTTGAATCGTGAATAGGTTACTTCTGGGCAAACGTGCTTCACCGTAGACCACATCATCGCTTACCATCAGGCGAGATAGTGGTCAAAAGCGAATCCATCGTCAAATGTAAAAAAAACATTGCTCTCAAAACGGTGAAGGAAAACATCGTGAGAAATCCACAGCATTAACAGCCCACTCTCTCTTATGCCTTTGTCAAACAGACAGGCGAATCCGAAGCGATAACGAACCGATCCGAGACGTCAGTCCGATAGTTCTGTCACGCTATCGGATCGCTTTCGCTTTTCTATATGACTGAATTCAAACAATTCCATACATTACAAATAAAAACGCCTCGCTTCGCATTCGTCACGCTTGTCTGTTTGACAAAGGCTTTAGACAGAAGAGGAATGTGACACAGCAATGGGAACATTGAAGGTTAATGGCAGAGACCAACCGACCCAACATATGGCGACCTTTCTCAAGGATAAGTTTTGGCCGAAAGATGTGCTGTATCGGCGATTCCGAGGCACGCGACACCTCGCAGCGTAACACGACGCCGTCACTTCGTATGCAATAGTTTTTAAGTATATTGTTCAAAGTATGTATTAGTTTATTGTTATTGTTTTACATTAATATGTGTACTGCGTTTTATGGGTCTTTACTTGCCTAAATAAATCAATAAAAATTCATCCGCATCGTTATCAACTGTTTTGAAGATTCTAAATTCGGCAATTCAGCCATCTTGACTGCATTACCTGAGCGTTGTGTAATGTGCAAATACTCTAAGGTAGGTATGTACGTCCCTCTGTTTAACATGCAATGTAAATTGTAGGAGTTAATGGAGGGAAGGCGGCCGCTTAGTGTCAAACGTAGCTAAGTGCTCGCTTAGCTATCTGTTACTATTTTATACATATAACTGTTGATGTGCAAAATAGGAAATTTTTCAGGGGCTATGAAAGTTATAAAATACTGCCAAATACGTCACTATGGCTACGTCAGCAGTCCCTGCCGCATTGTCTTATTTAAACTTGTCGAGGGTATGTTTAAACAGGGCACTGCAACCCTGGAACGGAAAGGGCAACTGAAATGGGTGGTATTTAGTTAGTAAGTTTGAAATTCCCTTCCGTTTCAAGCATGGCGGGTAAATTAAAGAGAAACCGGCCAATGCGATTCAGTCTCGCGCACAAACGGCCAACGTAGCAAATGAAATGTATATATATATATCAGCCTAGTGACAGACGGACAGCGAAATCTTAGTAATAGAGTCCCGCTTAACCCTTTTTTTTTAATCCTGGTAAAATCATCAAATGATTCCTCCCACCCAGGGCAGAGCGGGGGGGATTGTAAGACTCGTACTGACTGAAGTCTACGGTGTCCTTCAATAGCCCTTTACATTCCGGGGTCACGGTAATTCGTAAGTCCCGCGACCGTCCCGTTTTACCCTTTGGGTACGAAAAGCTAAAAGATCTCATAAAATCGGTCCAACGGATCAAAGTAAAGCATTGTAATCAGTAATTTAACGTAGAATTAAAGTCTCTGATGTGTATGGGTAGCGGCTCTGAAGTGAAGGTTTCACGATACTAATAAATATTTTCAAAAACACCTCCCATTAAAAACATCATGATAATCATCATCAGCCGGATGACGTCTACTGCCGAACGTAAGCCTCCCACTTAACGACAACTCACTTACATCCATCGGTTGCCCGAGACTTTCAGCAAGCGTAAAAAAATAAGATAAAAACTCACCAAAAATTAATTAAGTTAGACATGGAAATTACTGCAGTAATCCACACTAGCTTCGCGAGGTTTATTAGTGAAAACACACGTGGAAATTCGAGTCACTAATGAAAGCCAATGGAGTGAGTTGCGGCCGCCATCATCTGCCCTGTTTGTAGCAACGGCAGGTTAATTAGATTTCGACACGGAACCCGGCGACCGCGGCCGTATACACACTAACTGTCAATATGGATGATTTCCAACTAAATTGCCATGGCAGAGCCATTTTACCAGTCACGGTAGCAGGCTGTGGAGTTGTGCCCTGTCAGTAGCAGTAGATTTGCATCCTAGTATTTAAAACTAAAATATAAGTGGTGAAAGTCATCTGTCGTTAGGATCTGTGTGTTATGTTTGTTGGGCAAATACATACTTGACATTATTTAAAAAAAACATTACCCCACACTATCAATTTATCCTGTATCTTGGGTGCGTTTACACATATACAAACACGGAGACCCGAAACAATAACATGTAGGTTTTACACATATTTGTTTCGTGCCGCAGAATCTAACCGCCTATATCTGAACCACTACACCAGGGGTTCCCAACGGTTTCTTGGTCATGAACAACTTATACATTACTAGCTGCTGCCAGCGGTTTCACCCGCTATGACTCAAAAATGATCCCATGGGTACTTAAAATCGGAATAGAAACTCCTATGTGTTAATCCAGGTTATAAACTATTTGTGTAAGAAATTTCATCCAAATCCGTTTTGTAGTTTTTGCGTGAAAGAGTAACAAACATCCATCCATCCAAACAAACTTTCACGTCTATAATATTAGTAAGATTTTTGTTCGCAAGGACCACTATCTAGGTGTAAAAAAATTACCTGTAATAATCAAACTGAAACTTTAATTAAAAACCTAATAAGAAATAATAACGTATAGCTAAGCGAGCACGTCAGTACTGAAGCTTTACCGGTACTTGCTGGTGTTCTTCCAGTCGATCTTGAAGTACAGCGACGTGCTGCAATGTACTTTTCCACACGGGAGACCACTGATGCTGATTTTCTACCTCAACGTGACCGTGATAAGATATCTAGATTGTTCAAACCCCAGAGTGACGTCTGGGAGGATCTTTTATCCGAATGGCAAAGTAGGTGGGATAATTCTATCAAGGGGCGGCACCTCCACCAGTTCTTTCCATCCGTTCGTGAGCGGCTGGCTAGGACGTGGCTGGAGGTGGATCACTGTGTTGCCCAATTTCTCACGGGACATGGTAACTTTAAAAGTAAATTATTTTCCTTCAAGCTTGTTCCCTCGCCTTTTTGTCAATGTTCGACATCTGACTGTGAATATGAACAATCGGCACATCATATTCTATGGGAGTGTATTCTTTGGCAGAACGAACGTAATATTATGTTGAACACTGTTCAGACTACATCTGGAGTCATTTACTACTCGGACCTTGTTGAAACTCGAACAAACTTCCGTGCGTTCAAGCGTTTTTGCCATACCTATTATTGGAATCAAATTTAGCAGCTCACAATTTAGGACCCATTAATATTAGTAGTCATTTTACCCGTGGTGCTAGGCAACTGGGCTTCTCCCAGTTGTAATGTCCCTTTGTGCCTATTGGCCTTGTTTTGTTCTGTCTCCTGCTTGCAGGGAGGGAAGTGGAAACATATATTTTTTCCTACTCCTCCACTATTCTTTTCTGATTAATTTCGTTGCAGGATCCAAGACAGGTAAATTCATTCTCCGGGAAACGTCGAGCTTCATTGTCTCGGCCCTTTTCTGGTTGGTTGCCACTGTTGATTCTGGCGCACAGGAGTTGCAGTGGTTAGGGAATAGTGTGGTGGGTTTGTCCCAAAAAAAAAAAAAAAAAGAAATAATAACATTTTTAGGATAAACTTTTGTAATTCTGAATTATTGTTATTTCTATGCTTGCATGTTCTTCACGAGTTCGGCTTTCCTAGGACTAATATTGCCTACCTACTCGTCTTGTTTTTTATTACCAACAAAGTAGAAAATCCTTGTTCACATAAATAAGTTGTTGAGAAAACCATAAAATAGCGCAAGGCGATTGCTCGAAGTTTAGTATAAGAAATTGCTTTTTACACCAAAATGACTCAAGTTAATTCGATTCAAAAGTATCCTTGCAGTTTCTGTAATTTTTAATTCAATGAGTTCTCTGCCCACAAAATTTAAAATCTTTAGCGGATCATATTTTGGCTTCTGCGAACCACTCACTGGTGGTCCACGGACCACTGGTTGGGAACCATTGCACTACATGACTACACCAACCGATTAGTTGTAAAAATTTTAGTTCTTGTCTTTTTTTCAACAAACTTTGTTATTTATTTAATTAAATTTCCAAGATGACAAGTATTTGGTGAGTTTCGGAACGAAGAACAACATACCATCAAAATTCACCTTTAAGCCTTTGTCAAACAGACAGGCGAGTCCGAAGCGATAACGAACCGATACGAGACGTCAGTCCGATAGTTCAGTCACGCTATCGGATCGCTTTCGTTTTTCTATGTAACTGGATTCAAACAATTCCATACATTACAAATAAAAACGCCTCGCTTCGCATTCGCCACGCCTGTCTGTTTGACAAAGGCTTTAGCATTTTGACATACGGCATTCGGCAAAATTCTTAACAAAATATTAAATAAGTCCAGCAAAATGAAATGTCTTTGGGCAAAATAGACTCTTACGGATTTTTATGTCTATCAGAGTTCAGTGAAATCGGATCAGAACCTCCCAGAGACAAGTTAAGCTCGCGTTCGACTTCAGGAACTCGCTGTAATACCGCGCCAGTCATATTTGTTTATTGCCTTGCTCTTTTACTGTCGAGAGTTATTCAACTGTAAGTTGAGTTCAACTCCAACATAAGTTTTTGTAGGGAAACTTTAGTTTTGCTACCGATATCTAAAGATTGGCCGTCGATTTTGTTTTAGCTCTAAAATCTAAACTTTATTTCCATGTGTTCTGTGAGTTCTACGAAAGTACGGCTGCGAATTTCTTTAAGTTAAAAAGAAAAATCTTTGCAGGAAGTTTTCCGTTCCGCAATTCCACAACTATGTTTATTTACTAATAATCCGGCACGACTGCGAGGTTCGCTGGCTTATGAGGAGTATTTACGCAGTCACATTGACGTATAAGTTAATGAGGGAACTTCAGAGATAACGCCGCCTCCCCTCGCACTCCGCCCCTCCACCCGCATCCCTCCGTAAGTCCTCATATAAGTTCTTCCGTGACTTCCTTTTTAAGTTCAACCTCTCATCTTACACTGAAAGAAAAAATACTGAAATTTTTAATTAGATGTATATTTAGTTACCTGGGTACCTAGTTGTAGATGACTATTGCAATACGATATAACAAAGTATACTTTATTGGAAGATAATGGCTAGGAAAATATCTACAAATAGGTCCTCCTGCCCTGAGTGGAGTGGAAGGGACTGTCTACAGTCCCTTCCGCTCCACTCTTACTGATTAAAAACCACCCTGTCCCTTAACATACCCTTCGCGTCCCAGGACCGCCATTCTGAGACAGTCGTGCGAGGCATACTTGGTACATGGAATCCTAAAGATCAATGATTGCGTTCACTACTACTTAATTCAATCGCAATTAGAAATAATACCTATACCAACAAGTTTAGTAGTTACTTAATAAGATTAGACCGAGCTGGATTTAAGCTAAGCAAATATTTACCTAGAATTTCTCTGTACATTTATAACTTTCTACATACTGCCGACAATATCATGTTCAAAGCCGTCCACAAGATATTGTCATAAATCAATCGCGGGGACCTAAACAAACTCGTATAACCAAGCAAACAGATACGCAATATAAAAGAATGATAATGTCCGAACAAACTTTCTTCCCTACAACAATATACAAGGAAGAGGCCGCGGTCGCAGTATGTCCGTATATAAAATATGTTTGTATTTCTATGAGAGAGGTCGACAAGATTCACATCTTAAATCCTTTTAGTTTTTTGCTCGACTTTGTGTAATGGCTGTGAAGGTAAACTTAAGATTAGCCGGCTGAACTTAAGTTTATTTCACACTCATCTTTACCCAAAATTTAGACTTTATAAATATATAAATATTTTTTGTGGAAAGTAAAATGTGATTGCGAGCAAGCCTTGAAGCTTCATTACCAACACCAGTCGCTTTAACCAGCTAGGTAAGCAATCATTTAATGAAAAAGTTTGTCACTATCTGTTTTAGTAAATTTTTACTATTTTTACGTGTTTTACAAAGGTCGTTGTTTCGAATCTGACTACACTGAGAAGAAACCGACTCAGACGAAATAAACTCAGAAGTCACAGTCTCTTTTAAAGACCAGGCTGTGTTTTGCTCCATTAAGTGGGAACTATGCTATGCAGGTTCTATTAGATATTAATACGTCTTTAATCCAATGCTTAGTGCAGATCTGTGGCATACAACTCTGTCCTGCCAAAGCGACAACTTGTAAGCCCATTTGACACAAAGCCGATATTCGCTCCAGCGAGCAGTTCTGTTCTCCAACGCTAAAATTAATAACAGAACCTTTATTTTAGTATAGTTCGCTACTATAACCACGGTAAATAGAAAAGAGTTAGGGGGACGCGGGGTATGATGGGAAATCATACAAGCGCAAGCGCCAACAGGACGCCATTTGTTAATGGCCGCTTGCAAATGATGTCCTGATGGCGCTTGCGCTACGTTAGTGTAGTGTTAAGTATGCCTAAAGAGTGTATGCCCCATTATACCTAGCGTCCCAGTCTTATACACTGTTCCCCTACGTTTTAAAAATAGTCTACTGATCCTATGTAGTGATGAAGCTCGTATTTCAAACCTAAATTTACATAATTTATCTTCGTAGGTAGATCCTAAGGATGTTCAACAAACCTCCTTGATTGCACGTGCGATCAAATAAAGCACTATTCACTTAATAAGTTTCGGTAGCTAGTTGAAAATTGTATCATTAGTATGGCCCTTAAACCCGTAATCCTCGCTTCGTAGTCCAGACTAAATCCAATTACTGCGCGTCGCGCTACCCACTACAGAACAAGGAATTACATAACTTTGCCAGCATATAAACCCACTAGTTATTTTTCCACATAGTCATATTATTTTTGTGGTTATCACGGCGAAACAAAAGAGGAACACAAGTAATAACTCTCGTGAAATATACCTTGTGGAAGTTTTTGCTATTTGGATAGGACGATGTTAGGACAGTTTATTGGAATAGTGGTGGAGTCTTCTTTGCAGCTTTACCATGTTCGTGATATCCACTCGAATATTGATATCACGATAAAAAGGACTGTTTGAGTAAGAAATTTGTATGAAACTTGTCGGGCTTTTTTCAGCATACCTTGTGTAAAAGGTCCTGATGAATCCAATGCTTATATAGGATAGAAATTAAATTCTTCTGAAATCAATATCAGTAAAAGCCCAATTTTATTAATTGGATAAAGTAATATATTATGAGTCCAAAGCAAATATGACATGAACTGCAGTGAAAATTGAACTCAAATATTTCGATGTTATTAAAATGTAGTTTGGAGTGCAGTCTGCAATTTGGCAGCTCTTCCAGTAAATTGCTGCTCACGTTGGTGGCGAGGCTCTAAACGCCAGCGCCGGGTGCAGGCGCGACCTCTCCATTCGAGAGCCAGCGCGTGACTATCAAGTCACGTCGTGCAATCTGCATCGACATTTAAAATACGAATTACGAGATTCGAACTCGTTTGTTTTTGTATACTAGTGCTGGCTGAAGAGAATGACGTCAAGTAGTCTCGTTTTTTAACATCTGTTAAGAATTTAAAAATACATAACGCTGAGAATAAATGCATTAACTAAACAGTCTCGTTGAAATTACAATCTTCTCTCTGTACTTGCAGACTCTTTAAAATACGACAGCATTACGGCAACGATAAGACTTTGTAGCTTGCCAATTTTTTCAGCTGTTTCAGCAGTCGGGAGTAGCAGCAGTAGATAATCAGCAAAATTATGTATTCCATCCCATTTTTTGTTCTCGATTCAATCCACAAATATTTGAACAGTGAGATGAGATACTCTGGCAATCAATTGTTAAGTGATTGATGAAAGATAGAGCGATTCTATTACAAAGTCACCAACTTACGCAATTACAAGTTTATTGGAACAATTAACTATGTAAAGTTATTGATTTTTTCATACATACAAGTGTGAATGAATCTCGCGCAGTTCACCAAATAACTAATGGATCGTTTCGAGATCGCCCCGTAATTGGACGACTCTCGATTCACGAATTGATTGCTTCATATAAAAAGGTGTTGATAGATGGCACCACGAGAGCTTTTGAATATTAATGGCTGTCATTGAAGAGGTTTTGTCTGGACGCATAAAAAAGGTCGGTCTTAATAGAAAATTGGTATGAACCGATGGAGTTTTATACTGAATATAACAAGAGATAGCCGATACGTACTAGATCTAACGCAGTAGGATCGTAGTTATAAGTGAAACTTTAATGCCCAGAGGAATAAGATGCACAATATATAGGATACCCAAGATATGCGACTGTGTACCACAATATTATAAGTTTTTGGGATTAACACTGCTGTGAAAGATACAGCGGTTGAAGGGAACCATTTTAAGTACCTGCCTGATTGTTGTTAATCAAATAAATTGTCTGTGAAAATCCTTCTAATTTAAAATTTCCTCTTCTAAATAAATTAATAAAGAATTCCAAAAGAAGCATTCAGCTTGTTCATATTTTATGGTAAACGAACGGTAATGTTCTTTGATGAATAATCCCTCTTAACGTTGTTAGAGCTTTGTGGACTTTCCGTTTGAGTGGTTCAAAATGCTTATGTCAAATGTTCGCCGGAATTATCTATCCAAAACTCGTAATGGCCATCGGCGAGTTGGCACACACCACAGGGAATAGACGTGACTTCCCAAATTCCAACTAACCCGTGGAGCTTTATATTACGACCAGTCACAGCCACCGACGTACTTTGAACATTAAACAGCTGTATTAATTTAGCCACAGCTTTATTGACGTACATGTTTATAGTTTATAAGTTTTCAGTGGTCCAAAGTTATTTCATATTTGATCTCCTGAGAGTAACGACATTGCGAATTTCCACTAACTCGAAAATACGCTTACAGTAGTATGTATCTGAATTTAGCGAACTTAAATCAAAACCCAGCATTTCAAAATCCGTAACAATGAAATGCTTTTAAATCCATTATACAGTGAAGTACATTGATCAAAGGGCCGGTGGGGTGAACGGACGTGCACTGTCCCCGTGCTAGACGCTGCAGCCACGTCGCCGCCACGTCACTGCCACGCCGCTCGGCCGCACCGCACGGAACTCAATCATTAGTGTGCTCACTCAATGTGAAAGCGATTTTATCCTCGACGACTCCGCCCTTTTGAAACTGGCGCAATATTGTAGAAAGCAGGAAAACATTTTACGAGAAAAAAAATATTGCTCGAGACGCGGCGAAGAAAATGAGGACGGAATGCCAGGAGCCAATCGAGCGAACGAGTCTCGGTGGCAATATGCTTCCGCGTTTGCGTTATCGATGACGCTGCCGGCGGAGCTGCTCGCGCTGTAAACGTAAACGAGCGCCGAGCGGGTTACACACTCCTACAGTGTACCGCCCGCGGTTGTAAACTCGACAGTCTGAAACAACTTCGTTACAACTCCGCTCTGTTTTGTTTCTGGCCTGCAATATTAGTTTTAGTCAAAAAGCTATTTTTCAACCCGCCGTCGAAAGGCTTGTAAAGTTTTGTAATTTAGTTAATTCGTACTCAGCGTTTCGTGAAGCCCTCGTTCAGGTTCTTAGATTGAAGATATTCTCGTAAAATATTGGCTAGGGAACAGAGCGATGATTGTTAAAACAACATCAATTGAGTATTCGCTCGGTATGGGGGTGAAGTTATTAAATTAATTTATGCGGACTTGGGAATGTAAATAAAACGGGCTGTTCTCATTAGAAAGTTTTCGAAGCTGAATAAATGAGAAGATTTTAAGTGTTATGATTGTTTTGTGCAGGTTCTGATGTTCCCGGAGGAGGGGTGGGCCCGCAGCGCCTCCTCCAGCTACTGGACGCTGCAGCCGAGCTGGTGGCGTCGCTCACGCTGCAAGGTCGTCGAGGTCGCCGGAACAAGACGGTGAGAGCTTTCAAAATCATTCATTTTGAATTAATAGTCATAAAAGGAATATTGTCTCTTGTTTAACACTACCTTTTTAGTCGATTAATGCGTTGTTATAAACCACGGTTGGAACAGTTTTAGATATACTTATATTACACCAAAGCACCAGTTTCATCTAAGTAGATCTATGTTGCTCCTGAATTTCAAGGGAGAAGATCGGTAGTGAAATATGAGGTTTTTCCGCATTTCATGAGCTGAAAGCCTTATGCAACGGGCAACCCCAACCAGGAAAATTAAAATATCACAATTTGTGTTACAAGCGCTGCTTACAAAAATCCCAAATAATATTTTTAACAAAACGGAGATTCAGAGTGAAAAATATAATTAACGTTTTCAACGTGGAGAGGAAACATTATATCATGTTTGTAGCACGTTAACGTGCTTTTCGCAATTAACCGGCGTGGTTCAGGTGAGCGCGCTAAGCCGTTGTTTGACAAACGGCGGGAAGTGGCCGGCGCCACTATCGCGATCGCAGCGCCATCGCGCGCCATGTTGCTGAGAAGTGGCGCGGACGTGCCGTAAATAAAGATGGCGGATGCTAAAGGGCTTAGCGCGAATGAGGTACTATTTATTATCACACCGCTACATCATCATCTGCCTAGCCTTTTCCCAACTATATTAGGGTCGGCTTCCAGTCGAACCTGATGCAGCTGGATATCAGTATTTTACATGGAGCGACTGCCTGTCGGACCTCCACAACCCAGTAACTGGGTAATACGATACCCCATGATCACACCGCTACAACATAAAGTATTTATTTTACGATCCGCTGAACAGCTTTATTTTGTAAATTAGTCGGTTTTGGCGTTCAAAGTTTCGCAGTGTGTGTGGCGTCCGATTTATATCGATAACTTTGATTAAATTTATTGCTCTTTCACCGCATTATTAGTAACAGTTGCCATTCTGCTAAGTGCAAGCTTTTAGCTCAACGTGGAAATTCCTCATTTCTCGAAATCGTATAGCAGGAAAATTGTGGAAAACAAATTCACTTGGAGAAAAACGTCGAAGTTAGGACGCGACAGTTAAGCGATAGCAGTTAGCGTTAACGATTATTGCCAGCCGTGCCACTATTTTGCCTAAATGAGTTGTATCTCACGAAACTGCTCACAGATAGCTTCATGCTTTTGCCTATTTTCAAAGTAGATAAAGTTTACAATTCAAAGTAACGTTTATTGTTTCCGCAAAAATAAACTTTGCTAAACAATCAGCTTGTCTCAAATAAATAGACGTTTCAGCTAAATCGTGCATTCAAAACATAAACGGCCGTTTTTGTTACAAATGCACGATTTAGCTAAACAGCTATATTTCAAGTGTTGACAATGTGTTATAAAATTACGTGATTGCCTTTTCTACAGTAATAATAGACCACATTTTGTATTTTTGATTCTATTTACGAGTTATGACATTTTTTCGATTGGCGGCGCTAGTGGACTGTAAGAGGCCTTTTAAAGTGATTCCTCCGTAGTGGCCCGCGAAACTCAATTATCATATGTTTTTTGCAATCTGCTTATCGGTGACAAGTTGTAACTTGATCAAAACATGATTAGCGACAATAACAAGTATAATTTTAAATATAAGAATGATCAAAACATTCGCTCCATTCGCTCGATCACAAAAATGTGCTATTAAAAAGTATTTGAAAGTAAAATTTCCGAAATCTAACTTATTTTACTAACAAACAACAATATAAAAATCAAATAATTTCTCTTTTGTAACATTAGTTTACATAAAATAAACATTTATCCTATCTCCTTTTACCATCAAAACTAAACAACGACTGGATTACGTTTCAATAGCCGAAAGGAATGTTACAAATAGCGGTTTCAGCTTTGTTTTCGTAGTGTTCGGGGTTCGATTACAATCAAATCGAGCTATTCAGAAAGGTACCTTGCTACAGTACCTCGTAGGCTCTCATTTTGGAAAACGTCGATTTAATTTCGGAGAATGAAACGTCGGAATACGCATAAAGGGATTTTAATTCGGTGGTGGGTAGTCAGAGGCGAGTGTTCATGCTATTATAGGGCGGCGGCCATTACAGGGCCGTTAGAGCCTCCGTAGGTACGTGTTGAATTCGCGCCCTACTAACTGTGATACGTGACCGGCATACCACGGCCTTCCCGAATGCATCAGCAAGACTCAAGACTCAAGAATCAAGTTTCCAAGTTAACACGTGACTTTTTCTTTTCAAATTAGTTTGCGTAACTCGAGGGGACTTTTGGAGTTTGTTCGTTTACACTTCAATGATATGTCACCGTCGTCTGAGGGTGCAGGGTGATTTGATTTGTTTTTACCTAGTATACCCTACTAGCTTTCACCGTGAATTTAACCACTATCTATTGATCATAGCGTGATGTTATATGGCCTAAAGCCTTCCTCGATAAATGAACTAGGTATCTAACACAAAAATAATTTATCAATTTCGAACCAGTAGTTCCTGAGATTAGCGCCTTCAGCCAAATGAACTCTTCTGCTTTATAATATAAGTATAGATACATTCTCATAGATAAAACATTCTTGCGAACTATTGGGGCTTCATCTTAGCAGTAGATAGCCATTTATCATCTGTTACAACGCGTCGAATGTCGTAGAGCAAATATTTCGTACGGGCAGTAGTTATGAGGCAGTGGAGCGTATATAAATCACCGCTTGTCTGTGCCGTATTACAAGGTGGCGGCTCCGGCCCAAGGTAAGCATCTCTAACTGCTTGGCCACGAGTTACATCTACTGACATTTTCTGTTGGAAATTCGTCGAATGGCAGACTAAAAACCATTCTGTACCTTTAATTCGAAGTCTTTTGCGTTCAAGTTTCTAGTTGCGACATTCCTGCACCCCACATCTACATGCTCAGGCGACAATAGGGTAGTTAGTGCAGCAATGAATTGAAAATCTGTTTAGACCGTCAGTTACCAGTATTGAAAAATAATGAACACGTAATTTTCGTTTTTTTTTTTAATCAATGAGTATTGACAAAGATAAAACGCTTTGAAATTCGGGAGTAGGGGGGCGGTCTTATGAAGTCATAGCGCCTCTAAAATTATACCGACCGAGTGACGTTTAGTGCTTTTTCGAAGCGGAATATATTCTTAGTCAATTTTGGTTTACGTAACAAAAGTAAAAAATACGGATCTAATATTTTTTGAAAATATATCTTTTGGACAAATTATTTTTTGGTTAAAAATGCCTATTATGTTGCGACAGGGAATACAGTAAAAACAAAACTTTAATTTGTTTTTAAGCTAAGTCTAACTAATCCAGTATACACATTGGGCGCTCGGAACCATGGGACACTGCACGCTTGCATGTGTATATACAATTCGACATCACCTCTTGGTTCTCAAAACGCACATTAGAAAAAAGCGATTTTGAAAGCGTCCTAATGTGTACGCGCTAAATAACCACATACGAGACACAGCAACACGACTCTTGGAGTCCAGTGCTGGCGCGAAGGAAACAAGTGACACACTTAGTAAGTCTCTTGACTATAGCTGCGGCTCAATCTCAAGTCAAACCCCAAGTCTTTTTTTTTGGTGGAAATATCATAAAACCGCTCCTCTCGTGCTGGATGAAGCGAAAGGGCCTGTCAGACTCTTACTGACTAAAAGTCCACCCTATTCCTTTCGCTAGGGCCACACCCACAGACATCCTACTTAGACCATCAGCGCCTGCTCCTGCACTATTCTTTTATAATTTTAATTCGTTGCAAGATCTAAAACCGTTAAATTCATTGAAAAATGAATTTAACGGTTTTAGATCTTATATGATATTAATGAGATCTTATTAGATACTAGCTTTTGCCCGCGGCTTCGCTCGCGTAGAATTTGGTCTGCCTCATTAAGTTACGTGACATTTTTTTTATGTAACTTCACATCGTACATCCCAGATTACTAACTTCAAAATTAGTTTCCATACAATCTTTGAACACCTATACCTAATATTTAGAGGGAATCTCTTGAGGGTGGAATTATCTGAATTCCTTTCTAAGTGCTCATTATTTCAGAGGGCCAAAGCCTGCCGGGGTCGCGGGACTTACGAATTGCCGTGACCCCGGTACGTAAAGGGCTATTGAAGGACACCGTAGATTTTAGTTAGTCAAGTCTGACAGTCCCTCCCGCCCTGCCCTGGGTGCGAGGACTCATTTGATGATTTTACCACGATAAAAAATAATAATAATAGAACCCTGCATGAATTTCAAAATTCTACCGGTGGTTTCTTCATCAATCTTTACCTGTATGGTGTGTTTATAAAAAGTAGCCCTATGTCCTTCCCCGGGCTTGAGATTATCCTATCCAGCACAAACGGATTTCTATACACTGACTAATAAACAGGTCGGACCAATGTTACTTGCATTTAATCACTACATAGTATAAAACAAAGTAGCTTTCTTTGTCCCGTGTAACGATCGAACTCGTGTAACGATCGACATCATTGCGCGATCACCACCATCTATCGAGCATATGGACCACTCGACATATAGTACTAATAGAATTATCTATACTCCGTTCATCATCTGCCTAGCGTTTTCCCAACTATATTGAGGTCGGCTTCCAGTCAAACCAGATGCAGCTGGATATCAGTATTTTACATGGAGCGACTGCCTGTCGGACCTCCACAACCCAGTAACTGGGTAATATAATACCCCATGGTAAGATTGGCTGTCAGACATTAGAGCTTCTGACAGTAACGACTGTCAAAGATCTTCAAATGACAGCCGGGACCAACGGCTTTACGTGCTTTCCGAGTGCTTTTTACCCATCCACAGACCAACCTCGGCAAGCGCAGCTTAACCCGTAAAAAATATATAATAAAAAACTTTAAAAAAAAAAATGTAACCGCCTTCAAAAAGAACCACAAAAAAGGGTAAAATAATCTACAAAATAACTTTTATTTCGGAAGTCGATGGCTTTGTTATTTTTTATTTTATTGTTTTTTTTTTTTGCCACCGACTTCCGAAATGAAAGTTATTTTGTAGATTATTTTACCCTTTTTGTGGTTCTTTTTGAAGGCGGTTACATTTTTTTTTGGAAAAGTTTTTTATTTTTCGTTTTTTAGTTAAAATATTCAACCCAAATTCTTGCCAAATACATATAATACAATCCGTAGCACTGGTAATAACATCCCTCATGTACACAATAAGCTAATAAAATTCCCTATCTCGAAAACTACTGAACCGATTTTGATGAAACTTGCAGTATTCCCTAAGTTGAACAGTACTTAGCACAAAAAAAAAAGAATTATTTAAATCGGACGTGAAGTTCCGGAGATATGCGAACAATGAATCAGTACTACTACCTACTCCTTACTGTTAAGGAGTTGTACCTTCCATCATCAGCTCAGCTACATAAGATAATGATTACCATACGCAAGTACTTAAATTACTACATAAGATTAACGAAAAACGATGCGTGGGCCTATAAAATTTGAGGGTTGCCCTCGATTTCTCCAAGATCCAATCATCAGATCCTGATTTGGTTACAATGGGACCACACGGGAAGCACCAGCTTTCAAAAAAAAAAAGAATCATGAAAATCGGTTCACCCAGTCGGTCGTAATGCGGTAACAAACATTTAAAAAAAATACAGTCCTCCTTTTTTTGAAGTCGGTTAAAAACTATCCTATGTCCTTTCTCAAGTTCCAAACTATGTCTGTACCAAATTTAACACTAATCGGTTCAGTAGTTTAGGCGTGAAGAAAAGACAGACAGACAGACAGACAGACAGACAGACAGACAGACAGAGTTACTTTCGCATTTATAATATTAGTTAGGATTATGAAGCGAAGCTACTTGTCCCTTTCGGGACACGTCCAGCTTCATTGTCTTGGCACTTTTCTGGTGTTCGCCACTGTTGATTCTGGCTTTCAGGAGTTGCAGTGATTTGGAAATAGTGTCGTGGAATTGGCCCTATTGCGACTTTCATCGTGGTAAAATCATCAAATGAATCCTCCCACCAAGGGCGAGACGGATGGGACTTTCAGACTTGTACTGACTAAAATCCACGTGATCCTTCAATAGTCCATTACGTTTCAGGGTCACGGTTACCTGATGAGAAAGACTCGCGACCCAAGTCGCTACGCCTGAGGTCGTGAACGAGGCATTATTCACCGAGTGATAAACGGCGCCGATGTCACACATTATCTGTCGCACACCTAAACAAAGCTTTCCTACCTTTCTTTTATTTTTTATTTCTTACGTCTCTGTCGCAAGAAAACAACATTTTGTACTTTCTTTAGTTTTGTTTCTGTAGTGCTTTATCAATCAATTAAATAGAAAACTAGAAATACCACTGTATTTATATGTTTCAGGATATTTTGTATAGTGATAAGGTATAACCAACAACTTCTAGAAGTTCTAGCTAGGAATTGTATCAAGGTAATTCTTTGATTGTATGCCTTATTTGGGGGTGGTAAAATCATCAAATTAATTCTCCCGACCTGGGTGAAGCAGAAAGAACTGTCAGACTCGTACTGACTAAAATCTACAGTGTTCCTTCAATTGAACTTTACGTGATAGGGTCATGGCACATATCTACGCATGTGGTCACGGTTAACGGTTTTGACAGTTTTTCCCGCGACCCTGACAGGCGTTTCACTCTCTGTACCCTGAGCCCCTAACTGACTAAGAATGTACCCCGTTCTTTCGATTACCCTAAGCGTCTCAAGGCCGCGGTGTTCTCTTAAGACAGTCCCGCGACCCCGGTTGTATTATGTCTAAACTTAGCATTTGTTTCAGGCACAGCACGCATGCTCGCATGGTGATCAGCGGTGCCAATGCGGTCTACATCGTCGGCACCTTCAAGCACATGGGAACTGATGCCGATTTTAAGGTAAGCAGACACTCCAAGATTTAAGAACTAAAAGATATCAATAGTAAAGCTTAACCTATAAGAAACAAGGAGTATTTTCGTTTGTATTTGCATTTAAAAAGTATACAAATAGCGACTCCATCACCATAGAAATCCACTATTTTGCTCTCTAAATGAGACGCAAAATTCTGAACATGGATACTGAACTTGTCATACAATCTGGCAACAGATCTGCTCTCATAGTCAATGGACTGATTGCATGACAAGATTACAAATAAAACTGGATTTGAATAAAGACGAAACGTTTCTGAACTTATTTCTCAACTTATTTTTGTAGTTGTATACTGTGTCCCACTGCTGGGCAAAGGCCTCCACTTTCTCCTTCCAAACTTTGGGCAATTTCTGGTCATGCTTGCCCCAATAACATGACTAGATAGTAGTATACCATAATAGATAACAAAACACCACCGCTTTTATGAAAACAGACCGTTTTACAATATGTGTGCCTACTGCGAGTTTTTATCCCATTCGCTCACGTGACCGTAAACTTCAATTCGTATAAAAACTGAACCAACGGCAGCGCTACGAAATCACAATTAGATATTCCATACAAATTGCAGTTTACTTCATCACGATCGAGAGGTTTTGTCAATGCGATAAACTCGAAATAGGAACCTACTGCAAGTTTTGCCTCCTTCATGATCTAGACAGCACGGTTGGCGCAGTTTCTGAGCGATTAGCTGCTGCTCTACGTGTGACGGGTTCGATTCCCGGACATAACCTAGGTACCTGTAGTTTTCATACAGTTTATATGGACTTGACGCACTCGGTTAACACCGGTGGTCGCCACACGCTACAAAACTACTAAAAGGCCGGTGGCGTTGTTTTGTGGTTATGGCCGGTGGCCCGTGTGCGAGGTGCACCATAAATGTTTGTAAACGCGTCCGCGACACAGGAGAAATTCCTGTTTGTAAAAAGAATAAAGATAGTAAATTTTCTTATCTTCACCAGCTGTATCTGACGACGAACGTGACGCAGGCTGACTTCAACATGGGCTACACGATGACTGGAACCCTGGAACGAGGCTGCAGGTCCTCGAACACTTTCCAGATGACTCACTTCGCCGTGCTGCGCCGCTGCGACCACGATGCTCATCATCTCAAGAACGCTTAGATCACGCCACGTGGCTGGTCTTTTGTAGGTCTTTAACGATACATGTACCAACAGCCTTGGCTCCTTTTGAAATGTTTTTGTGGAGGAATGTAACCTGTCCATAAATCCAACAACTGCTGGGCAAAAGTTCTCTTTATACAACATGCGTCTGGGGTACTACTAACTAAACACGAAACCCGTAACTCCGGCCGCAGTTTCAGGGGTTTCATATTTTTTATCACTTACTGATATAAGTTAACGGCACAAACTAGAAATTGGTGACAACATGATTGGACAGTTGTCCCGATTTGCGATGTGTTGTCAAAACTTTGAATTCAGAACTAATTGGGATTAGGTTTCATTCAAAAGTTTTGAGTTTCATTCTGTATTTTCGTTCACAAAATAAGATAGTAGACCCCCAGGTTGGAAGATCCTCCATTTTCAATGTTTGTATTGTAATTATGATTTACATAACACCCTGAAAATCAGATAACATTTGTCACTTGTCAATGGCTGTTGGTCAAAAAACTATGATTATTTGTTTGCGTAATTGTATGCAATTAAATCCGGTGAGCTTATTATTAAAATTAATCAACGATACATATTTTACATCAAAAGTCATTCTAGGTGTTGATCTCAAATAGATTGCTAGTCATTATTATAAGATTATATTGCCAAGCGATATTGTGATCTCGAATTTTAGATGTTCGATTATAAGTAGTGACATTTTCAAATTCTGTGTCTAGATCTTAGTCCTCGTCTAGATTTTTCTAATTAGAATAATGTAATAGGCACGAAATACAGTTGTAGTTGTAAATAATTTACTTTTAACATGTACAGCCGCTTCTAGTAATAGTAGTAGAAACATTGATTTTATTTTTATATAAAAATTCTAGTCTTTAAATTCTAGTCATTACTTAGATATTAATTGTATGTTTTTTCTATTGTGTAGTCGATTCCAATGTCAAAGTTTGTAAGGGTAACTTAAAGTAAGTAGGGCGTAAACTTCGTGTTTTGAACGTAAGCTTCTTTGTTTAAATACAATGTTAAATGTAAGACAGGAGTCACAAGTACCTGCTTGAAATCATGATATAAATAAAAAATAAGCAAAATATTTTGCAATATTTTAAGGATAACGAATTTTTAAAAAGTTTCCATTTCATCGAAAATATTTTTCATAAGTTAAACGAAAATCGTTTGAAAATTTGCTGTGTGCGAGAAATTGTGTTGCTCGTCTACGGTTGGTCGAACAAAATAATAATATATTGTTCGGTCGAACATCGATCGGGACTGCCCACTGCCAGCCTGCCCCACATACCGCAAATATGAACACATTTTGTGTGCGCTACGTCACTAATATATGTGAACGTGTGTTCAACACGTTACACCTCCTACCTTGCTGATGATCGATAGTTGAGAACCGTGTTCAGTTCGTACCCTACCGCTAAGTTCCTCTTCACTAGTAATTACTTAAGTTTTAGCTAGATTACTGTAACTATAAGTACGTGTTTACGATAAGGTGTTAAGTGTAAAAGGGTGGTATAACACAAACGTCCAGTATCGCACTCCCTCCAGTGTTTACACACATCATTTTTGTACAAAGTTACGAGTGTTTTATGGCTACTATTCGGCTATATTTACTAGTGTACGGTAGAGTGCATTTAACAGATTTTACTCGCCTCATCATCATGAATTTTATATAACCACAACTGGGAAATGATTTTCCGAACCCGTAGAGTATTGTATATATATTTCACTGAATTAAATCTGTAATTCATCTACGGTAGTTTGCCTCTCTATTTAAATCGTTCATCTTATGATATAACTTCGTAATAGCGAGTAAAGTCTGTTAATATTCAGCTTTCATCAACTATTTTATTGAAGGAGTAGTTTCTATCATCATTATAAAAGATTAAACTACCTAGTTCGTTTCATTCACTAAATTATTCAAAACTCAATTGATGTGGTTCTACTACCTTTAATATACATACGAGTCCCACCTGAATTTTCAGCTGAAAGATTCAGACGATGAGATTCCCACGTAGATACATACATTAAGGTCTCAGTGTGATCCCGAGAGTGCTAAATATTGAGATCACGCGGGAAAGTAATCGCTCCATCTACAATATAGCCAGAAACATTATTCATACGCCTTTCTTTGATTTACTAGTCTTGGAGCGAAGCAATTTATTTATTAATATTTGCCACATAGAAAACTAATCTGCAATGATAATTTTGTTGGCTCTACATAAATATGCAAATCATACACCCGCTACAAATCCCTGTTGGGAGGATAAACCGTTTCCCTCCTCAAGTATTGGCCTCACGATCCTTATTGCCCTAAGGCTGAGTGTCCACCTGCGGAGACGAAGCTCTTAGAAACGTCCAATTCCTCTTTTCGAAGCATTTGGTCATCTGGACAAATGTCCAACCAGATCAAATAGCCGCCAACGATAAGATTCCACGTTTGGTGTTTTATATTGGAAAACATTTGTTCAAATATCCAAATGCTTGAAATGTATAATTTGGTTGTGAATATATTTTGTGTGTGTGTGTGTGTATTTCCACAATGCGGAAACCAATAGGGTAACATTTAGCAGCTTTCTCTTGCTCATTCATGACTTCTCTTAAACTATTCCTAATTATATTTAAATATATTTAAGTATTAGTGTAAAGCAAGTGCCAAAGACAATTTAGGGAGCTTTTATGATAAGTTTCGATTATTATAAGTGATGATGTAAATAAAAATTCGCTTCAAATTTTAAATGTTGTCTTTCGTATATCGGGATGACTCCAATAAATTGTATGGAAAATCAAACTGGCGTTTCTTTCATTTTTTTCCTTTACTTTCTACCGTAGCTTTCAACGAAAACTTAATATAAAATTAAAACTCTGCCCTAATTGTAAAACATCAAACAAACATATATCTACTCAAGCAAATAACAGTAGAAACATCAATCTTTAGTTTAAATTCTCTTCTAGCCCGTTAAATTAATTAATTAGTCACTCAAAACCGTATACGTTACACAACCAGTCGAAATTAAATACATCGGGAAGTTAAAGTTGACATTAGATCCTCTGAGTTTCACTTGCGGTCACATTGACACGCGGAAGTGTTTCACTACCGGCTCGGCTGCGTATAACACACACTCGCCCTCACCGCCGCTCAGTAGCCAACCAGAGCCAGAGCTTGCACCATGTTCACTGACAAAGTAGTTCTCATTACCGGCGCCAGCTCCGGCATAGGAGCAGCCTGTGCATTAACATTCGCAAAATCTTCTGCTACATTATCATTAGTAGGCAGAAATCTAGACAACCTCACGAAAATCAGCAAACAGTGCGAAAAACTAAACCACCTCAAACCACTCCTCATCGTCGCAGACATAACATCCGAAAGTGATCTTGACAAAATCGTCGAAGAAACTGTAAGCAAACATGGCAAAATAGATGTCCTGATCAACAATGCCGGTGTAAACTCCGTGTCAGGACCGCACATGTCAGCAGACGCTTACGACAGAGTTATGGCTACCAATCTACGCGGAATGTATCTACTCACTAATAAAGTGATACCTTACTTGCTGAAAACGAAAGGGAACATCGTAAATATATCGAGTATCTTATCAAACAAACCACTGCCAATCATGACACCTTACTGCATGTCTAAGGCAGCTATAGATATGTTCACAAAGTGTACTGCTCTACAACTGGGCCCGAAAGGAGTCAGAGTAAATTCTGTTAATCCAGGACCTGTGAGGACAGAACTATTCAAAAGAGGCGGCATGAGTGATACAGATTGTGACAGAATATTCGTTGGTATAGAAATGAGTTCCCCCTTGAAGAAAATAACAAAAGGGGAAGATGTAGCGGAACTAGTGATGTTCTTAGCCAGTGATAGAGCAAGTTGCATTAGTGGAAGTTGCTACGTCATCGACTGTGGACTCATGCTGGGCGATGCCGGCAATTTGTGATTGATGAACGCTTACATACTGACATCTTAATATACACAACACAATATTATAATATTCACAGTGTTTCAATTTATATTTCGTTGTGAAAACAACCTCAAACTTTCTATGCTTACAGACATACATTTAACTGTGATAAGTTTGTTGGAAACTTAAATGTCTCGATGATATTCTCCAGAACAAAAGCTAAGGAATATTAAAATATGTAACGCTGTGTATCGAGACTCATAATAAACAAAAGGCCTACGGAACATAGTACTGATAAACCTTGTTAGATGTTCCCTCGAGTTTCATTGCGGCTCGTTTAGATTGCAGCGACAATTACATTACAGTGTTTTCCCTTAAATATCTGTTCTTTTTGGTAATGGAGAGCAATATATTTACTTATCTGGGATACGTAATCCTTCCCCAGGTGGCTCGCTAATACCGCGTTATCTTGCGTTAATTTCCCGCGCATAATCTTCTCGCAAATTGATTGTGCTCCCTGCAGCGGCACTGAAAATTAAATTATAAATAATATCGTCGGCAACGTTAATGCTTTCAAGAATTACCTTGCTTTTTATCTCGGAATTAATCTCGTGCAAAAATCTTGCTAAAAGCGAGACAATCTCGCGAGGTATTTTCTTTAGTGCTAAAAAGATAGTCAGTCTAGCTTAATTTTATAAACAGCGTAAAAATGTTAGGAGAGGAATATCTAAGCGTTAATATCCACATAGAGTATCTTCTAATTAAAGTTCTCGGATTCCTAGACTGTAACCGTAATAAAGTGTAATTTCCAGCTACAAGTACGTAATCCGCAACAAGAGTAACCTCGTTAGGCGCGGGGGCTCAGAGGGCGCGGGCGCGGGGGCGCGTTATACGCGATTAATATAATTCCCTAATTTATACGCGGCGAACGTTACTGTACGGGGTTCCATTGTTATTGGGCCAAACCGCGGCTTTCAATTACGAGCCGCACTCGCACAGATATTACTGCGCACTCTTCCCCGCCATCCGAACTTTGTCAACGAGTTTTGTAATTGTCTTTCTTTCCCCATTCATTATCGCGTGTTTATTGATTGCTCTGAGTTCTAATGGGGATTAAGCACCTCGGTTACTTCGGTTACAAGTTCGACAAAGCGACTCAACACTTTGCCAACTTCAATATCTTAGAGGATAAGACATCGATCACTAATTGAGATTAGATGATGATCTCAGAACTCGGAACTGTTACTACTGTTAAGGAGTCTCTACATCTTTTATGATTATAATTATCCTATTACTTTCATCAACATAGTTATTCTATTACTTTTTCGTCTATTTATTGCATGAATCAAGCTACGTGTGAGGGCCAACATCAACTTTGAGTGCCTATACAATAAACAGTTTCTATAAACGTGTATCTACCAGCAATTTGCTTAGACAATGCACTTATGAGCTCACAGAGTCACGTACGACAAATAAACGAGCGTTGCTATTAGAATAGGATATGTCATAAAATGTACTGCGACTTAGCATCCCACGTCGACTGCATTAGTCAGGACATTTGGCAGTTTGTATTCCTTTATACGGGACCAAATAAACTTGCATTGTAAATTCTTGGTACGTGCCTGTAGTTCGATGCATTAGTGCACTTATTTAGTTGACAGGTAACTATGTCAACTGGGGTTGTAAGTAGATCGTATCGTGTTAATAGTGTTCTGTTTCGTGAGTTTTATAAGCGAACTAAACTTTAGTTTATAATGATAGAAGTTGAGCGCCTTACTATTGTAGTCATTAGTAAAAGAGACAGGGTTCGACTCGGGTGCTCTTTGTGTTTTGCATATTTTTTAATTAGAAGTATTAAATTACTTATTGAATATTAATTAATAGTTTCATGATAATTTAATTATTTTATTAACTTAATTTCAACGTAACGTCTCCCTACCCCAATAACGTATGTTACATATTTAATTTATGTGTTCACTTGTTTTACTAGTTTCATAATTTAGTATTGTATTTTTTTATATGACTTGAAACCTATAAAGATTTTTGCAAAACACATTCAAGCCCTATCTTCTGATACAATATCTAACTCTTAAAACATATGCAATTAACTAGTAGTAAAAAAATACAGTGAACTACGTATCCGAGCTATACAGCTAGCGTGGGTTTACCGGCAGCGAGTAATGGGCAACTCGCTGTCCGACCATGGAGCATGCCCGGGTCGACGGCGCATTATGTTCCACGCGCGCCTCAAAGTGTCCGAAAAATGACGGGGGGACTAGAGGGGTCTAGAGGGCCAAAGCCTTCCATGGTCGCGACACTTACGAATTACCGTGACCCCGGAACGTACGAGTCTGACAATTCCTCCCGCTCGGCCCTGGGTGGGAGGGCTCATTTGATGATTTTACAACGCTAAAAAGAAAAACAGCTAAGTAGCAGCCATGCAATCTCAAAAGCAAATTACCAGCCAAGTATCAATGTATCCCGAGAGCCGTCCAAATGACCGGAAGTTGCACTAGGTCGCATTATCGGACATCTACTTTTCAGGGCACGTCGGCCTGTCCTATTTGCTGACAGTAATCTTGAAGAGTTGCCAGCCCGACTCGGCACAAATATATTGGAACTCTTGGCCTCTAGGGACCCACCAATGCGGGTTAGGTGATCATTTCTTGTTTTGACACAAACAACGAACGATTCTCAGTCTTATACGTTTGCTTCTTAAGTCGCAATATGCTTTGTAACAAGCTAATATTTGTTGTGATAGGAAAGGGATGTGCAATCGAGAGACGTCTATTTAAAGGGACACCAGATCGTTTTACTTGTAATTTGTATTGCGCGTGTTGGGAATGAAGAAGATGCAGCGTCTCTACTGGGGAAGTTTTATGCATATGTATGCAGGGAGTTAATTAGAAATACTACCTTCTTAGTACAAAGGGATAATATTGTAGTTTCTTTGTAAATTTCTGAAAGGGCGCTTTACGTAAGCGTATGGAGAACGTCGGGTATTTCCTTTGTCAAGTTAGCGGTAGAGTTGTTGATTTTTTAAATTTTCCTTCCAAGAGGTAGATAGAATTATAGTGTAGGTACAGAGAACAACATGGGAGATCAATGCTAAAACTTTTCCATCAATTTATTTTAAAATCTTTTTGCGTTTACAAACATTCAAACAAACATACATAAACAGTATATTACACAAAATGCCGTGACTTTTTAGTTCAATACGTAAATTAAAAAAAAAAAACTTAAAGAACAAATCTCATTCAGGCACACAAAGCCACAAAAGAAATGAGTGACGCGTCCACCTCGCGTCTGTTTATTTACAAACATTGCCAACCTTGTAGATCGTGGCTCGTTGCTCGTAGCTCGTTGCTCGTAGCTCGTTGCTCGTAGCTCGTTGCTCGTAGCTCGTAGCCTCGGAGGTGAGAGAGCAATAAAAAAGATCACACGCAATCATAACTTATCGAGTAAGCTGTTTCTCTCGGGCGGAGCGCGCTCCATCCTCCGTTTATATGAAACGCCTCAACTCCTCTTCACCTTACACAAAACGACTTGTTAACAATGATAGCTGTACGTTACATTAAATATTTATATGCACACATGGTTAATCTTGGACACCCAAAATTATCAAAGAATAGTAGTTAAATAAACTTAGCGACTACTGTAAAGAATGGTAAAATGCGAAAGTGAGTTTCTTTGTTACGCTTTCACGCTTGTCACTGGATTAATTTTGATGAATTTTAGTAAAAAAAGCATAATATGAGACTCTGAAGATGATTAAAGGCATTAAAGGCATTTCAACATAAAATTAAGAGGAAAAATATGGGGGGAGGGCGAAGACGCGGGTTAAAGCTAGTACATTATTGGATAAATGTAACTTACGCTATGACGTCTGAATAGATTTCGAAAAAAGATATAAGATACGCTAGACTACAACATACCTAATAAATGTACTACTTTTATCTGGATAGATGATCTCATGGGATTTCCGAACCCACGCGAGCGAAAATAAATGAAATTTACCTACATGCGTACTAATCGATACTGGGTACTTACAACTGTATAGAATAATCGTACCGTATCCTGTAAGCAACTTACCTACTCTAGGAGGAAAATTCGTCTCTTGGGTGTCCCGTGTCACCTGTCTCTGTAACTATTCGAACACAACAGATGAAATTTGATGTCACTCCTACATTTTTTTACAGAAGAAATACCTGCTTATTTTATGAAGAGTGACAGGTCGCTTAGTTCATGAATATTGAAAATAAACGGTGCTGTCTTTTTCAAATATTTGTTTATATTTCCTTGGAGTAAAACAAATGATACTAGCACTTCCCCGTGGTTGCACTCCCGCTGCTCAGCTTCTCTGGTCATAGCGTTATGTTAAATAGCCTTCTTCAATAAATGGACATTCCAATACAAAAAAATGGACTAGTTGTTCCTGAGATTACCACGTCCAACCAAACAAATTCTTTAGCTGTGTAACATTATAAGTATAGATAAATGCTTAGTTATAAGGTTCGATTTTTCCCACTCGCCAACTGACTCAGAGGTATGAGCGCATAAGACAATAGAGAGTTTCTCGCTTGAGGTCTTAATGAAAAGATAGGTCCGAAATAACTGCAATAAAACTACAGCCCCAGTAATAATGCACATAATTTCAAAAGTTTGTAGGTTCTCTAGAAGATGTCGATGTAAGCGATAAGGCCGCCATTTCTAGATTACACAGAATTAGAAACAGAATTAGAAAACATTTTCGTAACAATTATAGAGTACGGGAAAGTATTTAAAACTATGTATCAGTCTAAATATGCGGTCTCACGTGAGCTTAAACAGACAGTTATAAAAATATATCCCCTATATACACGGACCTAATTCGCAATAAAACGGCAAACGAGTTGGAACAAAAAACCACTCATTCTCTGTTTTTATTCCGAAGCAGTCGAACCGTGAACCCAAATATAAATGACCGGGGGAAAATTAAAAGACCTATTCAACTGTGGACCCTCAATAAATACAGAAAATTGACAGACTACATGACGGCCTGTCCGAAATACAGAATTTATTAATGAGCGTCTGAACTGTGTAGTTTTCAACTTTATATTGTGTCTGTTACATTTTGTACAAGTGTATTTACAATGGTGTATGTGTAGTAACATAAAATTAAATAGATAATGTAACATCAAAGAGGAGAATGGAAGAAGAAGACGAGTTGCGCCGACCCCAATTTAAAATGTAAAATGGGATAGGGCAGATAGATGTTGACAGAAAACTTAAAATGGAAATCCTAGCTAAAAAATACACACGTATTATTGGGAAACTAAGATGTGCAGATAACAAGAAATAGGGATTTCTATAACGTAGCGATGCAGCACTATTTCGATTAGCAGCGAAACGAATTCAATAACAATTTATTACTTTTTGAGTTTCTCATATTACCGCACTGTTGAACCATGCACAGATGATTTTTTTGTTTCGTTCATCCGTGATCTGATGATGGTGTTTGCAACAGTGCCGAAATATGGTAAATATCCCTTTTTAAAGTCTAATGATAATTTTATTAACAATGTTATAATAAAAAACAATGTCTTGTTACCCCATGATGGATATCCTTACCTATGTGCAGGTATAAAATAGAATAAATAGTATAGTATGATTTATATTTAATTTCATCTCGAATTTACGTTTTTTTTTTCTCCAATTTTGGCAAACAAATCTAATTTTTATTCTACTGAATCGTAAAATTCATTGAAATAAAATCGAATAACCATAACGAATTTGAACTCCTGCCGTAGCTCATCAAACTAGTATAGTGCAAGTTCCCTTCTTAATTATAATTTCAGAGCAGGGGACGACTAGATATGCATACTAAAAATAACAAAATGGAGAAAATGTTAAGTTAATACAACATATTTTAGCTATCTTATATGCAGGGAACTGACTTGAAACTATGCGGCAAACGTATTTGGAAAGCTAGATATAAAGGTAGTTATAGATAGGCTGATAGGGCCGAACAGCCGAAAAGATTGGAATCCCAATTTATTGTCTCTTCTGACGGCAGTATTTATTGTCCTGCATGCCATAGCCTTCTCTCTTTTGTTAGAATATTCTTCAAAAGACATCTATCACTATTATCACATATTTTCTGTAGAAGGTACAAAGAATAATATGCTCGGAAAAGTCCCCCGGACCGATCGTAAGTTACGATAAGACCAGTAAAACAACACCTTTATTTTTCCGCTTGACCCTTCAGCACTACGGTTGACAAATTTATTGACGATACGACACACTTGCTACATGAACTAAACAAAGGAACACACATATAAGACTACCTATATATGTCTACAGGTATATTCTGATAAAAATGTTCGTATATATCAATCAAATATCGTTTTGAACACAAACCTATAAGCAATTACACGTGATTTCCCGTACATTTCGGTATAAATGAATATTATTAAGGTGGCGGCTGCGGGTTTACGGGTAAATGTGTTTGTAACTTGATTAAATATGCCTCAGAATTATTCACTTGAATGGTGCAGGATATATTTGTATTTGATTACTGTTTGCTCTGTATTCTATTATCTAAAACAGAAGTACAATACAACAACATCTATGTGTGCATATAACTACATAGTACTGTGTATTATTGATTGAAACTCATACTGAAGACTGAAACCTGTCTTTATTTATCCCGTTTCAGATAATCAAACATCGGTAAAAAACTATAAACTAAATCGTAATTCAACAAAGAGAATAAGTCAAACATCAAAAACATTTTACAACAAAAACAACATAGAATTCATAGCATCGACACTAGTACGTGACTGAAAGGGCCCAGAAATTTTTTTTTTTTTTTTTTAAATTCAAACTGTTTATTTCCAATGTGCATCATTACAGTTGTCATATGCAATAACGCTCAATCTTATTGAGGCAAGATTATGTGCGCTATCGCTATGTTACTCGCTCACAGGTCATTGTCAGGTAGTGGGCCCACCCGTATGCCCCTCCCCTTTTTTATACATTTCAATAGTGTAATAGTATTTCAGGATATTTTTCACCTGTTTAGATTTTTTATTTTCTAATTTTTTGGCTAACTCTTTAGGCAAATAGTTAAGAATTTCTGGAAGAGCATACGACCAAGCCCTTTTACCATATTCATTATTTACTCTTGGCAGTTTATACAGAGGCAAGTATGATAGGTTGCGGACAAAGTTAGGTCTACTAGTTTTCTGTAACTTACTCATGTATTGTTCACAATAGTCAGAGGCAACAGCTAATTTCACTTTATCAAATACATTTATTACTTTACAATATTGAAATAGTTTATCATAATTGGATTTATATCTGAGTTTAATTTTATATGGCACCACTATCTTTAATAATCGTGTTTGTATATTATATATTTTTTGAAGGTAAGTTTTATAAGTTCTTCCATAACTTGTTATGCCATAATTAACAACACTGTCGGCCAATGCCATATACAACAATCTCAACGTGCAATAAGGTAATTTGTGCTTTAAGATTCGCAATTTTGACATGATAGCTCTAAGCTTAATGCACACAGAGTCCACATGTGGGCCCCAGTTAAATTTATGATCAATTTTAAGACCTAGATATACATGTTCTTTAACATTTTCGATCGGTTTACAGTCACAGAGATCCAAGCACCGGTGCATGCACTGGTGTTCGTGAGCCACTACTCTCGGTGTCCCTTGAGACTTTAAATACGGTGAATGAATGTGCATAAGTTTAGTTTTTTGGTAGTTGATTGTTAAGCCAACGTCATGTGCCCATTTACAAAGCAGGTTGAACTCAGATTGCATCAATTTCTCGGCAGTACTTAGATCCCTGTGAGCTGTGATCAGACATGTATCGTCAGCAAATTGGTAGACGGAGGCATGCCGGAATAAGTTACACATATCATTAACGTATAGTAAGTATTCGGTCGGGCCAAGAATTGATCCTTGAGCCGTTCCATGAGGTGTCGGAATTCTGTCGCTGAGTGCCCCTGCCACACTGACCACATTATATCTATGCTTGTGATAGTCTTTAAACCACTCCAGCATTGGACCCCGTATACCATTCTGCTGCATTTTTGTATAAAGTACCTCATAATTTAGCGTATCAAAAGCTTTGCTGAGGTCTATCATTATTGTGATAACATGTTTTTTGCAATTAAGGTGATCATTGATTTCGTCTGTAAACTGTGTTAGTAATTGTGTGGTACTTTTATTTTTCTGAAAACCAAATTGTTTTTCATGAATTATGGTATTGCTTGACAAGAAGTCGCTCACAATGTTCCCAAAGTATTTTTCTATAATTTTATCTATGCAAGAAAGTATAGTTATTGGTCTGTAGTTATTGGTATCAATAAAACTGCCTTTTTTGTGTATTGGTCTTATTATACCTATTTTCAAGTTATTGGGATAAACAGACTTTGATATACTGCTATTAATTAAGTGCGTTAGAACAGGTGTGATTTCTTTAGATATTGTTTTAATATCTTTTGCTCTGATTTGATCGAAGCCCGCACTTTTTTTTTCGTTTAGATTTCTTATAATTTTAGACATGACTGTGTCATTTATCTTGGGTAGTCGAATAGAGACATTAGAGAATTTTGTGTACAACTTTTCGTCAATAAGTGGCTGGTTACATACAGATAAAACGTTTTTTACATTTGTATCAAAATCACAAGCAAACTTATTTGATATTAATTGAGGTTTTAATTTAAAAGATCTTAAGATAATGTTGTCTATAGCCTCTACAATTCTGCCTGTAAGTCTGTTAATTATTTCCCACATTTTTTTACGATTACTAAAATTATTACATATATCCCTTTTTATATACTTATTCTTAGCTTTAGACAATAATCTATTTGTTTTATTTCTATATTTATTGTATATCTGTCTATTTTTTTTATTATCTATATCTGCTTTCCATATTTCTAGAAGTTCTTTCTTTTTATTTGACATGTATTTTAATTTATCAGTTATCCATTTACATTGGTATCGTTTGTTTGAGCTAATTGTTACTTTCTCTTTACACTTATTATATATTGTTTGGAATGTATCTCTGATAAGACTTTCAATTTCATTTGGATCACTCATTACATAAACCGGGGACCAGTCAACTGAACTCAGCTCCTCTTTAACTTTATCGTTGTTAATTTTCATAATTGTTTTACGTGTATTCTTTCGGGTAGAACTAGTAATAGCAAGACCGGTTATAAAATGGTCAGCTATAGCGTTATGCACGACAGCTGATCGCAGTGAATAGTTCTCGAGCCGACACCCGTCAACGTCACGAGCAAATACATGATCTATGCAAGATTTGGATATGCCGCTTAAACTTTTTTCAATTCTAGTTGGCTGAGTAATGCAGCATTCTAGCCCTAGCTCATATAAAGAGTTAAGATATTGTTGAACAATGGAATCGTTATAGTTATTGATATTTATGTTCATATCCCCAATTAAAACACAGTTCCGTACCACTGAGAATCCAGATAATAGTCGCGATAGCTCACTTATAAACAAACTCTTATTTAGACTCGGCGGCCTGTATACGGCACATATAATCGTTTTATATCCATCGAAAGACTCCACCTCACCAATAATACACTCAAAGTTCAATACATTAACCGTAAGCCGTACGAATGAGATACTTTTATGAACATAAATAACAATGCCGCCTCCTTTTCTATTATTTCGTAGCTCCGTAAACATTGAGTAATCCTTTAGTTCAAATAACGGTTTTATTGTATCTGTGATGTTAGCTTCCGTAACTATAATCAGGTGAACAGTCACTGCGCTGGTGGAAATAATATACTCTAAATGCGCGTGATTTTTTGTCAATGATCTTATGTTGACATGTAAAATTAATAATTCATTGTTTTCTGGTCTTATGTCGCAAGTAAAGTCACTCCAAGAATGATGCACATTATCCGTTATGAATGAGTCTATATGATCAGTAATCATAAACAATCAATTAGGTGAAAAAGACAGGTTAAGTGCACTTGAGTACCTACATTGCCGGACATGAAACTTACAAACGCAAGCAATAATTCAATCAGACGCGGCTTAACCGACCTCTCGGCGTGTTTACCAAACACACCACCTACCCTTATCCTGGTAGATGTCCCTCCGATATATTAATTATGAATAAAAGCATTCTCTTTCAGAATCTGAACAAAAAGGTTAAAAATTCAATTCAAAACAATTGCTCACAGTCAAATAGCGCTAATCACAATGTGCAGTTGTGTCGATAGTGGAAAAATCAATATGCACAAATTGGTTTGTTTCGTGATTTTTGCGATCTGGGTTCAGACGGGAGTATGCAGAGATGAAGATAAAATAATGAAAGGTAATGTTTAAACTGTTAGTGTGCCCGCAAGTCAATTTTTTGAAACATTGTCTATCTTTACATAGATTACATATACATTGGTCGCGGGACTTTTCCATTACCGTCACCCCGGTACGTAAAGGGCTAGTGAAGGACACCGTGGATTTTAATCAGTACAAGTCTGACAGTCCCTATCGCCCTGCCCTGGGAGGGAGGACTCATTTGATGATTTTACCACGATAAAAAAAAATATCTTTACATACATTACGTTGCACTTAAAAGAGAGGTTATAGATAAAGGTGTCAAGAAAGAATATGTTAAATCGAATTTATACTTCTTTTCGTGCCGTTCCCAACAGTCTTACCGGGTAGTCTTACCAGTAGTACTAGTGGGATTTTCTCGAGGTAAACTTAAAAATAGTACACGAGGTATTACACTAGACATGCATACGTAGTTCTGTTACACACCGAACAAAAGAAGAGACCAGTTTCTCTCGATTTTATCTCGTGTAAGTACACTGTCTAAGTTTAGAAGTACTAGTGTAAGTCGAAGGATATCAAGTAGCGCCCCTGGGAGCTGTAATGGACCTGTGGAAACGACTGCAAAAGGAAAAGTCTAGTCCGCAACTAGATTTAGTGCCCTTAGATACCCAATAATGTGCCGATGTGAGAAATTGCGTACTATTTTAAAGGAAAATGTATTTTGAAAAATCCTTAGGGACCGCCAGTTGTTAGTTGGGGAGCTTTTAAAAGCTTTTAAATTTACTTTATTGGTAGAAATAAAAAAAGTTTGAAGTAAAAACTTAACTTTTGACTTCTCTGAATTACCAGGGGCTTAACACTTAATAAATATTCTGGGAAGTGTCATTCTATTCTAGGGAGACTTAGTTTTGAATCATAAACCATAATTCACTACTAGCTTTCTTGTCACCCGCTTGGAGGTTGAAAATATTACATATATATCTGGAAGGTCATCAATTAACTTAAACTGGTACAACCCCAGTCAAAGTTCGTTTGGGAGTTCCGGGTTAAAAATGTATATCCTAAGCTCAACAAAACGTGTCACCTGTCCCCAGCTTGCTACTGGCCCAACGAAGCGTACGAGCCGTGCTTCGGCGGTTGCGCGGAGGTGTCGTGCGACAACCCCCGCAACCACCTGCGTCCCTGCTACCCGTACTGCGAGCCCGGGTGCGTCTGCGAGGAGCCCTACGTGCGTGATGACCGCACCCACCAGTGCGTGCTGCCGCAAGACTGTTCTCCGTGAGTTTTATTTTCTTACCATACTGTATACCTGGCTACCTATTCCCTAGTCTTAGACCTTGAACCCATTCTAAATATTAATAAATATCAGTTAGATACGTCGTAAGTCGGAAGTAGAAGAAGGCATATTGTGCAAACAACAGAATATTAAAGAGCCGTCCTAGTAGCCCAAAAGTAAAACCTGCTATTAACGACAGTCATTCATCATTCTCATTTTCCAAATGGACAATAATGTTTTCTACTTGGAAAATAAGAATGATGGTCCAATAAAATATTAGTAGAAAGCTAAACTATACTCTCAATATTACAGAACACAAATGGGGATACCAGTGCCAGCAAAAAGAGCTCAGGACAAGCCGGCGCCAAAGTACAGAAGCCTGCCTCGCGGTTATATGAAGCGTGCGGAAGTAGACGAATTCGCCGACAACGAAGTTCCCAACACCCTTGGTAACAGCGGCCCCATCCTCAACTCAAACAATAAAGAAGAAGTGAAGCAGCGGGGCAGCGAGGTGTCCCGCATGGGCAACTACTTCAACATCGTCATCGCACCACCCCCCATCAAAGCCTTACAACCTAGGAAGCTAGTCCAAAGTGAAGCCTATAGAAATGCCGCAAAACGAATGAACTGAATTATATGAATTTGAACGATTGTCTTGCCTGAAATAAAGATTTTTAGTTTTTGTTTATTAAATTGTTTTTGTTTACATGAATTCCATGTTGTTGGAAGTATTACTAGTACTAATTCCCAGAACCAATCAAAAGAGTAGAAAGAATCTCGATCATGTACCTATAAATCCTACAATAACACGCTGAAGGAACTCCTTGTGTCCTCAATAAAATAAAATTGTTCTTTCGCCTCTAGACTGACTTCCTACGTCATAAGGTAGTAAATTGCAAGACGTTTCATATGAAGCCACTAACGTAGGCAATTTAGCTACTACCCAATCAAATAAAAAAACCGAAATAAAAGAAGAGTTTTTGTTTATACTTATTAAGTTGTCCATTTTTATTAACAATCGATAAAGGCATGAATACAATCACATCCGTTTGATTTTATTCCTTTTTGTGAGTGCTTGATTAATTTCGTTGATTAGTTACAAATTCAACGCAAAGTGAAACGGAGCGATGCTTTGCAGCCATTTTGAAAACTTTACCATGAACTGATTGACTTGTTCACAAAAAGTTAACAATATGCGGAAATTACTTTTACTTGCATTGTTGTTGTGTGAGTGTTTTGAATAAGATAGAAATTTGAAAAAAAAACTACTTGTTGCTAATCGTAAATTTTGATTTTCAGATAACATCATTGCAATGACAGCAAGAGTGAGCAGTTATGATTACGATGATATTGATGGAAACAAAAGATACCTTCTAGACGACAGAAGAAAATGGAGGAAGAAAGCATTATTGAACCCCATGGAGGACCACAGGGACTGGGACAGAAGGAGAAATGATTATGAAAGCCCAAGATATATGGAAGAACCTGATCCAAAGATTTTTGGTGGAATAGACAGACAGAGAGATAATAGTAATAATATGGACGGTCAGTCCCCCTACAGACAACCGCAAAGACATTATGAGGAAGATAAAATGAATTTACAACAAACATTGAACCCAGAAGTGTCGTCATACATGTGAGTTCTTTGTGAATCCAAATCCTTGTACATTCCCTAATTTGTGGTGTCTCAAACTGCTAACATTTATTTCCAGGGAAAAAGAACCAGAGAGAGAAAAGAAATCACCCATGGCGATGAACTGCGAAAGACCACATGAAAGGTAGCCTACGTATTTTTTTTCGCTCGCTGTAAAATCATCAAATGAATCTCCGCACTGCGAGATTCATTTTCTGTTCTGTACTTTGGCGCCGGCTTGTCCTGAGCTCTTTTTGCTGGCACTGGTATCCCCATTTGTGTTCTGTTAGGGGGCTAAGAGGGTCAAAGCCTGCCGGAGACAGATTGCTAACAGTTTGAGGCGCGCGTTGAACACGACCCGTCGACCCAGGCATGGGCCATGATCTGACGGCAAGTCACCTAATACTCGCCGTTCGCATGCCCGCGTCTACGGTGGTAGGAAATCGTTTCGTGCTGGGTCGTGAGGTGGAGGCTGGCTTCTTCCTCACGCGTGCCGCCTCCGCCTTTGAAATCTGAATATATTTACTTTTTTTGTGGATATATTTTTTCGACATCCCTTTTTATTACTACTAGCTACTTTTTTATATCCGCGACTACGCCTGTGTTGAGTTTGCTAGGTAATTAAAATTATATTATAAATTATACTATGGTGCTTATCTAAGTTATATTGTCTGTATAACAAACTTTAGCTAAATCCGTTCAGTATTTATTGAGCGTTTGCGCCTTACAAACTTTTAAATTTATGCTACTTTTTTCCCATTGATTTTCAAAAAGGATGTTGTATATCGTATGTCATATGTGCAGATACGAGGCGTGCTTCGCGGGCTGTGCGTCCGTGACATGCGACAACCCGCGGGATCGCCTGCGTCCCTGCTACCCGTTCTGCGAGCCTGGCTGCATTTGCGTACACCCTTATGTGCGAGATGACAGAACTCACAAGTGCGTCCTACCTGAGGAATGCACTAAGTACGACACTGTTGCTAAACAACATCATCTATTTAATACTAGCACTTTGCCCGCGACTTCGTCCGCGTGGGTTACGTACTTTCCTAATTCCCCCTTTTCACCCCCTTAAAGGTTAAATTTCCAAAAACCCCTTCTTAGTGCTCCCCTACATTATAATAGGAAGCCGTGTGCAAAATTTCACATTCCTAGCCCCAGTAGTTTCGGCTGTACGTTGATATGTCAGTCAGTCAGTTCTCCTTTTATATATACAGACAGAAGATGATAATTAACTACCTACATCGTACCAACCTCCTAGCCGGATTGCTGCCCTGGGATCTGGAGGCGACTGCCCTCCAGCGCGTCTATGAATGGCGCGTGGAGGCGCAGCGTCGGGGCGAATCCCCGCTGCCTCGACAAGTCGTGGCGCGGCGGGAAGAGCTCCGGCATGATCTCAGGGCAGTATGGAGGGAGCGACTGTCGCAACCGAGGTCCGGGCACGCCGCAATCGCGGCGGTAAGACCCCTCTTTGAGGAGTGGCTGGATAGGCGTCACGGCGTCCTGACCTACCGCATGACGCAGGTCCTCACCGGACACGGAAGTTTCGGGAGGTTCCTGTGTCTGATAGGGAGGGAAGAAACGCCTGGGTGTCACCACTGCGAGGATCGTCCGGAGGACACGGTGGAGCATACGGTGCAGGACTGCCCCGCTTGGGCAGAGCACCGCCGTGTTCTCACGACGGCGATAGGCGGAGACCTCTCGCGCCCGGCATTGGTTGAGGCCATGCTGCGGGGCAAGACGGAGTGGGAAGCGGTCGCCTCCTTCTGCGAAGCAGTCATGCTCGTGAAGGAGGAGGCGGGCCGCCTGAGGGAGAGGACAGCGTCCTCCCTCCACCCCAGCCGCAGTGGTAGACGCCCACGGCGTCGGACGTCGCAAGACGATCTCCGGCCACCGTAGGCGCGGGCATGCGGGCATCGAGTAATGGGCGACTCGCTGTCCGACCATGGACCATGAACGGGTCGACGGCGCGTTGTGTTCCACGCGCGCCTCAAAGAGTGTCAGCATAGTGACGGGGCCTGTAGAGGGCCAAAGCCTGCCGGGATCTCGGGACCTAGGGATTACCGTGACCCCGGTACGTAAAGGGCTAGTGAAGGACACCGTGGATTTTAGTCTGTACAAGTCTGACAGTCCCTCCCGCTCTGCCCTGGGTGGGAGGACACATTTGATGATTTTACCACGATAAAAAAAAAAAAAACCTACATCGTACACCTTTCAAATATAAAATAAATCCTCCCACAGGAGCGGAAGGGACTGTCAGACTCTGACCGACTAAAAATCCACCCTGCTCTTTATATTGCTCTTTACGTTCCAGGGTCACGGTATCCTGCTTAGATAATCCCCAGGCCTTGCGGTTAGCTCCTTGAGGTGCGCGTGGAACACTACGCGCCGTCGATCTGGCCTTGATTCTTGATCGGACGGCGAGCTACCCATTACACGTTGATCGCAAGCCCCTATACCATACATGGTACTATATCTCCCGCGTCGATGGCTTTTATCTGCTGAGATTCGCGGCTACGGCAAACATTGGCAAGGCACTATTAAAGAAAATCCCAAAAAAGTTTCACTGAATGAACTTTACCTGGATAATTTTAAGTTTATCTAGCAGAAATAGAATCATCAATGAAATTGAATAACGTATGTAACCAAAATAGTCAGTATTTAATTCTATCAAATATTTTTTATTGCAGAGGCCTCAAAGGGATTCCTGATCTTGGCGACGATATTTAATTAAACTTACAAAATGTATGTTTTATAGATAATGTTGTAATTTATTATACCATATTGATTTTAATAAATTAACTTTTTAAACATTTTCCAATTGTATTTTTCCTCTATATTCACAACCTATGGTCTGAGAAAAACTTTATCACTTTTCCATTTTCGTTATTTGTTTTTTCATTTCTATATTTCCAAAAATAATGTGAATAATTTGATAATTATTGAAGTTAATTTTGTAAACTACTGAAAAACAGACGAAGTTTCCTTCAAATGTGAAAAGATCACACTTAAATTTTTCATAGAAGTACAGTAGTATTTTGTATGCTCCTGGTTTCTTTGGACCTTGTTTCGGTCCGATAAAATATGTTGAAGCATAAACATATGAACGTAAGACCCCTAAATAAATAAGCCTGCACATGAGACAATATTGAGGATAATGCCATCGTCATCTACAGATAAAACAAAACTTCTTTTATTTTAAATTATAGCCTTCGCTAGCTTTATCTTTTCAATACGCCATTGTTTAGTTCACAGCAATAAGTCATCAAAGTGTGTTGCCATTGTTTGATTTCACATTTTTGTAATTATAACCTAGTTCTGAATATAGGAGCGTGTTGTGTAAACTAAATTCAACTTTTTCTCTATTTAAATAAAGATAAAAGTAGTATCTACCATGGCACGTATGTCTTTTGTACCACTACTGTAAAAAAGTGATTAAAGCGTGTTTTAGAAAATAATATTATAGAATGTTGTTTGTTTATCAATAACATTTCCAATGTGTACAGTTCTAGTTGCCCCACCAATGGGTTTTACAGTTTTATTATGTTTTTTGGTGACTGCCCTGGCACCAAGTCGCAGCGCACTTGTTTCCAAAGAAGTTGCGTTTGGTAAGTTTTCAATTTAATTCATGTTTTTAATCGGCAACTCCGTTACATCGTAAGATATCGTTCTGCCTAGTGTAGTTACAGTCAGTTTTGGTTGATATAAACTTTATTTTAACTCGCTTAAAGAAAAAACAGTGTATCGCCACATTTAAGTTTATATTTTTTTCTATACCTGATAATGTTCTTGCCCGTTCTTCTCCATACGAAAAGATCTACATGAAGATTCGCACATTTCGTGACAATTATCCAATTACCGAAATAAATGCTTTTAATTTGACTTTGAATGAATCTAGAGGTTCAGAAGTAAAGTGTCAGTAACACCGTTGACTAAACTAAATTTCATCTTTCTACTTTTGTTTTCAGAATGTGGGCCGCACGGCAAGTTCGAGTATTGTATCGATGAGTTCCCCGGCTGTGTGGTGGGCTGCCACTGCCATCCAGGATACTACTTTGATACTGACACTAAAATATGTGAACCTAAGTATGTATTACTTATTTGAACTACGAATTGTAACTACGAAAGTTGTATTTCTTCTCTTTTTTTTGCCAATGTACATGAAAATCACTGTTTGAAAATTAGTAATTCCATGTTTGTTAAGATTTTAGCGAACAGACACATACGTATTACACATGAACATTTTTTGGTTATAACTTCAAAACTGATTCTGATTGTTTTGGAACATTATGTTGGAATCAAAATATAAAAGCGGCTCGAATTTTATAATATAGAAATGCATTCCTTTTCAGTATAAAACTAACGCAACAATTTAGACGGCAGTACCAGCCTGAGCCCACCCCAACAGCAACAGCCCACCCGACCTTACGACCCAGCCCAACCTACACAACCTATCCAACCTACCCGACCCCCACCGCCAATGAGAACTTTCATGAAAAGCGTCAGTTTCTCACCAAAGACACAGATGAACTCGGTGTTTGGCTCTACAATCAATTCTTTCAAACAATAGAGACTCAAATTATTCGCAATAAAACAGACTTGAATAATAATGAAAAAGCACCCACTCGAAGAAGTGGAGGTGCGCCGGGCATCACTAAATCTAAGAGAAAACCTCGGAAGTCTATTAGAGGTCGCAAGAAAAGGAAACATGGGAAAGAGCGCGGCCTTAGGAGGAAACTACTCCGCATTACAGAAGACGACAGTCTATTTGATGATTACGATTCAGATACAGGTTCAGATTCTAGCGGCAGTTCCAGTAGCGACAGTGATAGCACGAGCGATGATAGTTCATCTGAGAGGGATAGGAGTGAGGGAAAGAAAGAATCCAAAGACACAGATCACGGAGATGATCATGGTCATAAAAAAGTTATAATATTCAATAGAAGGCCCAAACCACCTTTACCTTCGTTTATTTTCTTGCCGAGTATGGACACGCCGTACTACCCGCCGATAGGTCTACCGCCCCCGCCGCTCGTACCGATGTACCCTATGGTACCAGTACCGCCGATGGCGCCTCCAATGTTTCCATTCCCAGGTTTGCCATACGATTTAATTTTTAACAGACTTCAAAAAATGAGGAGGTTCTCAATCGACTGTATTTTTTAAATGTTTTTATGTTTATTTATTTACCTTTTTCTATATTTGTGTTATGTGTTCTTGTCCAACCGAAATATTATTGATAAATAAATATGTTTTAATCATTAAAATGTTTATAGGACCTTCAAAATGTGACGAAGAAAGTACCAAAACTACACATTCAGATCACGTGACTTCCTCTCCCGCGACAACAACAGACACTCATCAATCATCCACGCCTTCGTCAGATACTGAAACACCCACAACTAGTACACCAGAAAAAACAGAAGTAACCACACAAGCAACCACCGAATCAACCTCTGAAACTACGCAGAGTAGTAATACAGTACAACCAACTGACAGACGTCATAGTCTCAGAAAACACCGTAGGAGACCAAATATAGAAAAACTTTTTGCACAAGCTGGTAAACCCGGGTATGAACAATGATTACATATTAATAGAATATTTTAGCGTTAGACGTCAAATTACTTCGCCACATCGCTGTTAACCCGAAATCCAGAAGACAGCATTACAACCTTTAATGCGAATGCTATTTTTTAAATACCTTTACTTCGAGGACATTTTCACTTTAAAATTATTCTACTTTCACTATAGAATAAGAAAGTGGCAGGGTGACATGGCGCAGCCTACGAGAGGCCTATGTCCAGCTACTGCTGACAGTCCATAACGGTATAAAATTATGATTACATTAAAATAAAATAACTTCTCATAATTAGTGCTCATAACATTCGTACATTCGTTGAGAAATATTTATGATATTTTGTGTATCACAGGAAGCAAAGAAAACTCACGCACAAACAACAAACTAAGCTGGTAAGTGTACCAAATTTATTGTAAGCAATCTTATACACACAGTGATTGCTGACAAATGTTAAGGTATTTAACTATATTTTTATAATAATACTAACTTTACTGCAGATGCAAAAATTACGGGACAAACTGAAAGGAAAAATAAGGAATGACTCATCACCAACTCAAGAAAAAACACTTGAAGAATTCCAAGATGAAGATTTTAATTCGGACGATGTTCTTAATTTGTCGAAAGGTGATGCTCCTTCTAAACAATTACACCCTCAGGACCACGCAGAACAACATGTTCCTAAATTAGAAGATGTTGATTTTAAGTATTTATCTGAACTTATACATAGAGTGAATCAAAGTAAAAGTAGAAACAGGCCCCCCTTACCTTTTGATCTGAACGAAGATTTGAAACAACTACAAAAACTGCAATCATCACTGCCAACACGCAGAGAAATGGGTTCTTATACTCCAACACGACAAGTAAATAGACAAGGTACCGATGACGTCTATTATTCAAACTTAGGGAGGCGAATTGCTTCGATGATACGCAACGCGGATTCTGAGGTTGAGATTCAATTTACTAAAAACTCAGGACATGCAAACCATCAAAACCAATTGCATTCTATTCTTAACGACAGTTTCCTTCCACGATCATTTTGGGAGAGATCAATTCGATCTCCAGCCTTTCAAAAAATACCATTCGAGTACCTGGATGAGTCACGTACTCTAAGGCACAGTAATGAAAAAAGACTTATCAATCTCGAAAATGAATTCCAAGTTTATGCAAGTACCCCCCATCCGTTGAGTTTACATGATCTTGAGAATATTCTTAACACAGTTAAAATAGCGCATACTCAATTGAGACAACCAACAACGAGCACGAAACAGTCAAACGTAAGTATGAATGTAAACTTGTTACCAAAGTACGCAGGTCCCACTCGTAGACACACTAGATTGTTTGATCCTTCAAGAAAGGTGCAATACATAACCGAACATGCCAAAACTCCAATACCGTCGATAGTATACGTAGAGATGCACCCAGCAGTAGAAACAAATGCAAGCGTCTTTCACGAGCCCGAAAGAAAGTATAACACACCTTACAGAGATTATTGGATATTTAACCCGGAACCAGCTGAACACGGAACAAGACCAAGACCTGTGTTTGACCAAACTAGTAAACCAAAAATACAAAAGCACGACAATCAAATATATGACAAAAAACCTATGAGACAGCCCTTTGTAGGCGTTTCGCAGAATAAAGATACGGAAAATAACGGATCACAGGGACAGTATTTACATTTTTTGAAAAGTAGGCCACTTGTGGAACAGAACAATCTGCAAAAACATCCAAAAAAGGGAGGCAAGTACAAGAACTTAAAGTATTTCTCTGGTAACAAAAATTATATGTTTGAAACCGATTCTTATCCACTTCAGCAGCAGCAGCTTCTGTCACCATTTAATTCGCAGTTCAGTAATGCAGTCCGCAGTGAGCCTTCATGTTTTCACAATCAATACCATCGATCTAAATATTTCGATTGATACTTTTTTTATATTTATGTAAGTACTAATATTTTATATTAAACGAATCAACATTTAAAACCTGATTTTGCATTTGGTAATCCTTCGTATGTTTACGATACACAATCGTGGACGTGCACGCGGCGCGCGGCGTGCCAAGCTCTATCCCGCTGCAGTGCAGTGTATTTCCTTGCACCATGATCGTACAACAGCACGGTCACATGGCGAGCAAACCATTTGACATGGTATCCAACGCTCCTCAGGTTCGTTTATCCATCACGGCAAATGGATTCAAAACGGCAGTGGATATGGACCAAACTGTTGCATTCAAAGCAGTGCTGCTTGGGAATAAATGGTAATCCTGTTGTATTCTTCACAGACAATTTAATTCCCATTTCATAACGTGGGACGTGAGCTTAGGCAGCGGGTAGCTGGCTGCAGCTCCAAACCTGTTTGTGTACCATCAGTGTACGAATTGAAGCGTGAGCGTTCACCGACCGTGCTCAGTAGCATCCTTGTTATCAAGTTAGTGTATTTTTATAAACCCCGCGTTTACTGTCGTACATTGAAGTCACATTGCAGAATTGCTGGGAAATGACATAAGGAAAGAAAATCATTTTTTTTTCATTTAGGGATAGATAGAAACGCTCAGAGCCTTATATACTCTTTTGCTAAGCCTACATTCATACGAGTATCTTGTCTTTTGAGAAAGTTATTGTTAGTTTTTTTAGTGCTCCTATCACTTTCGATTTAATCATCTTGTAGTTTTTCCCACGAAATCACGAGCTCTCAAGATACAGACGTTACGCACGTCAGAAAGCACAGGTTACGATTTGAATTAGTTACTTCAACAAATGTAGGTACTGCACCGACGGTTCTAAAATCAAAAACAAAATCAAAATATAAAATTCTAAACCCGACTTATCTATACTATCTATACTAATATTATAAAGAGGAAACCTTTGTATTTTTGTATGTTTGTATTGAATAGGCTCAAAAACTACTGGACCGATTTCAAAATTTCTTTTACCATTACTTAGAGGGATTCTTCCGAATCCGTATAGGCTATATTTTATACCGGTTTTTTTTTTCAGAGAGCTTTAAAAAATAAATGTCCACCCGTGCGAAGCCGGGGCGGGTCGCTAGTTACTAATATTTTAAAGAGGAAAGATTTGTATGTTTGTAATAAAACTACAAGATAGACCGATACCAAAAATTCTTGCTGCATTATTCTTGACACTCAAAGACTAGTGATGGGTCGGACATAGGTTATTAGAAGGGGTGGTTAACTGAGCGGGCGACTCCACCGGGAATATCTCTTTTTTTTTATCGTGGTACTATGATCAAATGAGTTCTCCCACCCAGGGCGGGATTGGAAGGACTGTCAGACTTGTACTGACTAAAATTTAAAGTGATCCTTCGATAGCCTTGTACGTTCCAGGGCCACGGTTGCCTAATGAGACAGTCCCGCGCTGGAAAATCTCATGTATTATAAATTACACCTTTGCTGATTTACAAGACGATTTCCGGAATATTCAATAAAGATAAGGACATTTGAATCGTATGTAGATGGGAAAGTTCCTCTTCTTATTTTTCAAGTACCTGGCTGAGAATTGTGTCTGCTTTATTTGATTTCTTCAAACAGTGCTGGTGAACGGGCGTGCAGTGTTTGTGAATCCTCTTTATATTCCACGATTTGAAGATAGCGGTCTCGAAAGAAAATGATAAATGTGTGGGTGTACCTACCCCAGAATAAATCTACGTGTTTGAACTTTCTTTTCTGGAGTTAAACACAAAAAATAAACTAGTGTATTACTTCCGAATAAAAAAATCGGGTCGGCAAAATAGATAATATACTCTGCCGCCAATACATCAATTAGTATTGATGGATACGTGTGCATTATGCAAGTTATAACCATACTTTACTTGCACATTGTTTTACTTATTTCATACTTAAAATCAAGCTAGTGCTGCTTCCTATCTAGTAGACGCCTGGACACATTATGCTTAGCTACCCAGCGGAGTAGAATGGACGTTGAAACTAGTTAGTTATAAAACTATCGGGTCGTATCTAACGCCATGCCACACCAGTTTACATGCGGTTCACTCCGCTCTAAGTCGAGGGCACATGAGTCTTCTGTCATGATGGCCACACAATAATATGGTCTGACAACTATATTGAGATTTCAAATTGTGACTTTATATACTTACCTTATTTTGCAGGCAGTTTTACTTAGACTTGGATTTAGGTAGCAAGGTAAGACTGTTTCGCCCACGGCGACAGACGTCGCAAGACGATCTCCGGCCACCACCGTAAGCGCGGGCGGCTAGTAGTGGGCTACTCACTGTCCGACCATAGACCATGCCCGGGTCAACGGCGCGTTGTGTTCCACGCGCACCTCAAAGAGTGTCAGCACAATGACGGGGGTTTAGTGGGCCAAAGCGTTGCTGTAAATGTCAAAAGCACAAATTACAAGACTTCAAGAAAAAACAATGTGACAAATAATTCAAATAAAAATTGCTTAACGGAATATTAACACCACTTCCTGCTTGTTTAAATATGGAAAAAGAACAGAAAGGATTACCAAACAGAACGACGGAAGTCGACGTGTCCAAAAATGTAGTCCACGCGACAATCTGGGCTGAGTTAGCGGCCCGGCGCGGCTCGACCGCTGAATACCAAGCGACCAGTTTGCCGCCTTTTGCCTTTTCATAATATTGCTACAAATATTTCAGTATCCGGCCGTAACAAACATCGTATGGTTAGTTAAGTCCGTCCGGGTCAAGTGGTCAATACCTTATCATTTTTTCTTTTTTTTTATCGTGGTAAAATCATCAAATGAGTCCTCCCACCCAGGGCAGAGCGGCAGGGACTGTCAGACTCGTACTGACTAAAATCCACGGTGTCCTTCAATAGCCCTTTACGTTCCGGGGTCGTCAATACCTTATCTAGCGTGGATATTGCATAAAAATTGATCTTTGACACTTGATCCAATATTATTTCTGTTTTGTTTTTTAACGTGTTCTAATCATCAAATGAATCCTCCCGGCCAGGGCGGGATGGGGAGGACTGTCAGACTTGTACTGACTAAAATCCACGGTGATCCTTCAATCATGGTTGACTGATGACACAGTTTCGCGACTTCGGCAGAAAACCTTACCTAAAATGGAAATTACATGTCGCGGTCGCTGGACTCACGAATTACCGTGACCCCGGTACGTAAAGGGCTATTGAAGGACACCATAGATTTTAGTCAGTACGAGTCTGACAGTCCCTCCCGCTCTGCCCTGGGTGGGAGGAATAATGTGATGATTTTACCACGTAAAAAAATAGGAAATTGCATAAAAAATATTTTTGTTCCAATTTTATTTCTTATTTTCACATAAAATGCCTTCACACGATAACGATAAATTAACTTTTCGGCACATCTGAATTCAATTATTCAACAGCAACATTAGATCAAATACGCCCTTCATCTAAAACCATCCCATTTAAAGGTGGAATTCCAAATAAAGCAACAGAAAATAGATTCTAATTAGTTACCGGGCGACGGGACGGCTTGGGATGCCAGGAAACACATTAAACTGTGATGGGCAAAACACTGCTCCTGTCTGAATTGGGTCACATGCCGCAAGGACAAACCTTTTTATTTTATTAGAAGGAGCCTTCCAACAATGTACTAAGTCATTGATTCAATGTCACGAAATGGCATGGGGTCCGAGTGTCCACCAAGTTTTTAAAGAACTTGTTAAACGTATAGTCAACTCTTCGCATGACCGAGGGCTGGCCTATTCTTGGTCAGGGAATCAACATTGCTATGCAACGTGGCAATAATGCCAGCGTTCTGGATAATACTTATCCAGACAGCGATGTGGATGCATTTTTTGGCGCTCTTTATTTGTTACATTAATTATGATAGGTTAGTTAATTATCTAAATAAATGTAAATAATATTATAAAACTTATGTCACAAAATTGGTAATCTCAGTTCGAAAGTCACTGGTGAACAAAGTGGTTTCCAAATATCACTATAGTCTAGTGGTCCATCATGGTCCTTGAGTCTCTTGTCTTGTACTTGTCAATAAATTAATTTCATAGAATTTTGATACCTCATATATAAAGTATCTACGACTTTGTTACCAATGTAATTTACTCAGGTTTAATGTAAACCCAACTTTACCTTCACGGGAGTGTCTTATCAGGTTACCATGACCCTGGAACGTAAAATGCAATTGAAGAAATACCGTGGATTTTAGTCAGAAGTCTGACAGTCCCTTCCGTTCCCCGGGAGGACTTAATGAACGATTATACAAGCATATAAGCTTGAAAAAAAGCATATTTTAGCTTATATCCACTTTACTTTACCTTATGCTTCTTATGGAGCTTCTTTTACGTCGAAAAACATCAAAAAATATCTTAATCATCTTCCTTTTTAAAGAGATGAGTCTCGGGAGTAGGCAAAAGTACTCATAGGTAATGCACCAGCTGCTCCCACTCCCACGCATGTCGAAATAATTGAATGAGGAAAAGGTTGTCTACTGCTGTACCTATAATGTTACAAAACTAATTAAGGAACAAACTACTAAGGTAACCAGAAATTCTAATAGATACTCGCTTAACATAGATACGTAAGTTTGTAAAAAATAGAAACGTAATTTTACCTATATCAAATAAATTTTAGTCTATCCTGCAGTTTTATTCGAACCCTCGTTTTCTGAGCAGACCTACAAATCCCTAAGTACAAATAGAGCTGATCCGAAAGTAACATGAACCCCACCCATCTACATTCAATTGATTAATTGAAATAAAAGATTCAAGCCCGTCTACTTAATTGTATATATTGTATACCGGACCGACAGTAAGTATGTATTGTCCCGATACACCCGATATATAATGCATAGCTGAAACATTATACGAGTTCTAAGTACTCGTAGTGCCTATTTTCTTCTTTGTCAATAGGTATTACAAAGCTATCAGGTTTTCTCTAGATACACATTGTATCGAAGTCAGTTCTGTCCGACGTGCTGCGAAGTCGTCGTCCTCGAGAATACGAACAAGTACTGTACTTTGCGATATTGAGGTTCGCTTACAAATAGGGTCGAAATTTATTCCGCGCCGTATCGGGCCATGCATGTATTTCCAATTTTCATATTTCCCACGGTGGGCCGGGCCCCGATATCTAGTAAATCTCCGACAGATATTTTTATGAAACCGAATTGATTTACAGCTTTCGGTACAGCGAATATAACAGTTTCATGCAATATTCAAGTATTTCATGTGAAATTATCGAAATAGGGATACGAAGTAATCGGTAAAACGTTTTATGTTATCGTAACTTTACATAAAATGAAAATCACATAATCTGACTTTTATTCTTGCTAGATTTGTTTTAAATGTTTCGCATTTATACAGAAAAGCCTTATGCAGGCTTCTTTAAGAACGATAACAGTGAAATATCTGGATTCCCTTTCCTTAGATAATACTACAATTCGCCAAATCACTACACGCCCCCAAACGACGTCTGTTGAGATAAAGAGGTTATTTACAAAGGCCCTTCTTCCTGAAGGTAGCGATAACACCTAAGCAATTGCGGGAGAAGAAAAAAAAGAGGAGTTTATGTACAGTAAAGTACGTCGCTGAGCGTTCGCTTAGTCAGGACGTGCAGGTAAGTGGTCTCCGGTGGAGCGGTTCGGAGGCGGCTGAACGGTTCGTGACGGTTGAACGACGCAGGTTTGCTCGTCGCCGGTATTTCCCTGAGGCGTGTTTACGACGCACCGCGCACAGCCCAATCTTCACCTTCAAACATCATTGCCAGCAAAATGTCGAGCGAATTATACACAACAATAACAAACGGAAAGAAAACCTTTGCAGGAAAAGTTTTAAGCCCAACGAAAATGGCACGAAGTTGAGACAATAGGCTCCTAGGTACTTTGATGGAGTAATTCAGAAGGCGGTGTTTGTTCTGTAAAAGTGAGCAGGAATTGCCTAAATATATTTAAAGAAAAACTTTACGGAAAGTACTTATCATTCATAACCGACGATTTTCCTCCAGAAGTTAGGTAAACATCTGGTCTGGGAACTAACAATTTAAAATAATTCAGTATCTATTAAAAAAAAAAACTTTAATTTTTTTTTCTGTGAGTGTCAAAAATTTATTAAACAAATTATTGGGACTGCAAATAGAAACGTGTGCATAATTTCCATGTGGGTGCGAAGTTTGAAGAGGCTGTCGGTCCACGCCGGACACTGGACAGATCCCGGACTCTCTCGACCTTAAGCGATTTCCCGCTCGAATCAAATCCTCCAACAAATTAGGAGTAGATGAGGGATCCCTGTGTTTTTAGGGCAAAACAGTAAATGTAAATCCAATTGAAAACTCAATTTCCCTTCGTATTCTCAGGTAGAAAGAATTTAATTTCACTTCGAAGTAAACCCTTTTAGGTCTTACAATTTCATGATACGAATACGGCGAATAAGATGAAGGTATTTAATCAGAGGGTAGTATTAAATCATCATGTATTGAAATATTAAGCGAATATAAACAAAACAGTCTTTTAAATTATCTTAACCTGCACAAGTACTGTAAAAATATCTACACACGTTAATTTTAAACCTAACTACATACATATGAAAATATCTCTAAGAATATGTTTCACACGAAGCTCTTATAATTCAAGACGATTATGTATCATATAAAAGCTGATTTATGCGTATAAATAATTCATACAAGTACCAAATAGGCAATGTATCGTACCTCTGAGATATCAACCCCTTTCTTAGGAGGTACGAACCGTACTTTTAGCATCGCGGTACGGGTTACGTACACTTTATATCTTTTCATTGATAGAGATCACCGCAGATGTGATCATGTGATAGGAACGCATTGGCTTCTAGTACTGGTAAGTATTCTTTATGTCAGCATTTGACTGTAACTAAAATACTATAAAAATACTAGAAATAGATTGGTCGTTTGTTGTACTTCTTACCAAATAAATATTTACGAATTTAATTAAATAAATAAGTCTGAATTATACCATTTCTTCAGTTAGTCGTGTTGCTCCGCTAAAAGTAAATCTTACCTGCAGATTTTCTCGAGAAATATTTTATCTTTGGAGAAATAATAATAAAACCAAGTCGGAGAGACAAAGGAACGACGACTCGTCTCTAGAGGATGGCAACACAAATAAACAAGCCACAGTCAATCAACCAAATCTTTATGTACAACTCGGTAACTGAATCACACCGAGTTTATTTATACAGTGACATCGTACGTGACACACAATTTTATGAAATACAAATTACCTTGTTAATAATGAAAGCGTAATTTCACGTTTAGCCCGGTACGGTAGAGTGTACCCCACGACGGAAATATTCCAAAGTCTTAGCTGATTTATGTGCAAACTTGGCTTACGTGCTCATTCGGTACATGTATTATGGTATTAAAGAAGTGTTATTTACGAAAATGGCAGTAAACAATGGCGAAGGGTAGGTGCCTCTTTGTAAAATGATAAACATTAATTATTAAAAAATGTAAGCAACATTTTGATAAACTAAAGATGAAAATGTTCATGTAAAAACGTTCCATTGTAAACAGTATCGCCGAGTTTTCTTTTAAAGTTAGTGTCAATACATGTAAAACCTAAGCTAATTCCAGTGTACAAACCGCCTGAGAGCATCGAACTCGATTTTCTCGAAACGAATGTTGGAAAATACGAAGAGACAGATAAAACGTGGAATCGGAAAAACTGCTTATTTTATTACCACGTCGATCTGAAAGGCGGACGGAATAGGCCTCGGGCCGAATTGGACCAACCTCAATTAGGGACAGAACATATCCATCTAGCCTACGCATTCTAATCAATAGCTGGCCCAACTTATATCCAGTTGAAGTTATATTTTTGTGTGCAATTTATGAAATTGAAAAGACAAGTCTATGTAAAAGAGATTTACTCGTACTTGCTACATTAAGGCTCAGGGATACTTTTGATTGAAGTTATTGAATTCAAAATCAATGTTACATTACGATGTATAATACGTATTATAATTATAATGCTTTTAACCAGTTTTTTTATTCAGTGTAGCAACTGAATAAATAACTGGTTAAAAGCATTCGGTTCAAAAAAAAAAAGGAAAAAGGTTAAACAGATTATGATTTTTATTTTTTAGTTTGTATTTATTTGTAGTTGTAGTATTACATAGAGATCGTTATTTTTTACCTCCCTTCAGGGAACATGCATCTATGTAGCAGGTTACGTATTATGTGGAAGTTCTAACACTGTGCTGTGCACTGCAAATTAATTTCATAAAATATAATTTTACTTGTAGTATAGTCACTATAAATGAAGTAGGTATAAGTACAGTAATCAAGTTGGAACAATGTTGAGTATGAAAGTGTGCGGTACAAGTTAATTAAATGCACCTCGTCCAATATTTTTCCGAAGCACCTGTTGTTGTTACGTAATATCCGTAAGTTAATAAGTCACCCGTTGCACCCCGCGTAACTTGCTACCAGAACACCACCACAGAACTTACAAGAAGTGTTATTTAATAACTATACACACCATCTCAAATCATTTTAAATAGTGCAATAGGAAAAAAATGCAGTTTAGTGTAGTCGCAGCAATTTGCGTAGGAGCAGACATTTTAAATGTTTTGGGTGAAAACGACTAAAACTATATCTCTGTAATTGTAATCACATCGGAAGTAATCTAAGTCTTAATAAGTAATACATTTGTGATCGCCGGACCTTTTTTTTCGGCAGTTAGCCTAACATCTTAAATATTCTTTGCAAGCAGCTATGTTATTTTCTATGTTCAATGTATGTTTTTAATGTAGATTAATGTTTCTTCTTATTTCCTATGGTCCTCAGTTGCAGCAGAAGGCAGTTACAAAGTTTCACCATTTGGTTTTATCAGCGGCTACATGATAAGCTTCACTCCTGGAGAGGCTGCGGTTTTGTGCTTTAGCAATAACTATACGTCGACATGTCTGCTTGGAACAATGTTTACATTTTGCCTGGTGATTTCACTCCAGCGTTTATTTGGGAATATTGTTTTCAAGACGACCCAGGGTGTGACCAACCCAGCTCCAACAGTTTTGCAGATCGACAGGTTCTTCATAGCACAGTTTCCACAAGTAACGCTTCTAGCATAGAATAATAAAGTCGATGTAATTCAGCATGTCTTGAGCTAAGTTTGTATTACAAGCTTGAATATGCAGACGGCAGATGTTAGCAACACCGCATATAAATTACTAACACGACCACAATCCGCGCTTGCTACACCTCCTCACACTAATTAATTCACTTAATAAGTAAGTACCAAGTGATGAGCAGATTGGAATGTTTATCATCGATAGTCGTGATGAGACGAATGAAGTAAGAAGTTAAATGATGACTGCTTAAAGTATTTTTTTAAACGTTGCACACTAGGAATTTCTCCTGTGTCGTGGGTACATTAACAAACATAGAAACACACAAACAAGCAGATCCGGAACAACTACTTGTAGGTCATACAGTCATACGTATATTTGTTCCGTGCAGAAATCGAACTCCCGATGTATTATATCGCGCAGCAGTCGATCGAATTCGATTTGGAAGAGAATGGTCATTCTCTTCCAAATGGACTGCTATGATGGTGTTTTATAAATTGTTTTGATTAACACTCGATACGAGACTAGGGAAGAATAAAGAAAAACAAAAAGAAACGGTACGACCATGACTGCGTAAAATATGCCGTGATGATAAGTTAAAAGCAAACAAAAATATTCATCAAAGAAGTAGAGCGGATGATAAAAAACATCGCTCTTTCCTCCATTTTGTGAAAGACAAAGAAAAGAGCTTAAACTTTAGGCCATCGGGGACATTTACAACAGTTCTTAAGCATTTATTCCAAAAGCCCTTCATCATTGCACCGCGGTTGCACCAGCCCCTACATATGGCGGTAACAAAGTTACAGCCAACTTTATAAATGAGCACTACAGTACGCGGTTAGAAATTTGAATTTTTTAGCAGTTACCTGCGCCTATAAATCAAGTGTAAAGTCGCCGTAAGCTCTCCGAGATAGCTTTCTGGAACATTTTAAAATGTAAATGACCTCAACTCCACACCGGTATAAACGTCAGTATTACAGGTAATATGTTAATGTTATAGTCAGTCTGGTCTACCTCGTAAAGATGAGGATTGCAATCGTAAAATTTGGCAGTTCTATTAGTTTTTATGTCAACAAATAAGCGTTGTTTTTAAATGCTCAGATAAATAAAACTACGGGTTTTTTTTTAAACTGAATGCTTACGATAACGAAAATAAAATATGTTTTAGAATTAACAAAAAGATGTTTTAAATTAATACTTACATTATATATATACTTATTGTACTTATATACATTATATACCTAATCCTAAACTAAAGTTTTAAGCGTTTTGAACTTGATTTTATCTATCGGATAAACAGGAACCAGCCAACCAAAGTCACCATAGCACCCTCTTGCTACAAAAATCAGAAACACATATACAAGAATCTGGGACTAAATTTCAGTATTTTCAGTATTCCATGGTGAAACAACGCCATCTGAGAAATGAAGTGAGAACTTCGAAGCAAAGTAGCTAGCGGAATGTAGAACTTAAACCAAAGGCGAATGAAAAAGCGAATAGTACCCAATGTGTGCGTTAGAGGCCGTTTCTCAAGACTACTGGAATGCCCATCATTTATGTGGATCCCCAGTCACACTTTGGTTCCTAGGAATACCAGAATCGGACCAAGTTGAACCTGTAGTGATCCAGCTGCGACAGTTGCCTACTGGCTACTGAGGGCTTTTCTGCAGAGTTAACATAAACAGGATGAAAGGTGTTTTAGAAGTAACAGCTTAATACTGCACTTGATCTGCCGTCATTAGTGATATGGTGAACTTAAGAAAACAGTTACTAACGCCCAACGCCAGATAAAATAGTCGCCGCAAACTGAGGACCAATAACATCGAAGTTAAAAAATCGAGAGCCTGCAAAAATTCCAAACGTTTTATTCAAAATTTTAAAAACTCGAAATATATTATCATATAAGTGATAATATATTAAGCCAATATATGCAATGTACAATAACGAAACGAGAAAATCATGTGTGATAGATAAATGTGCCCCAAATCCTGAGTTACATCACATCAAATGCTCGTAAATCACCGGATTCTGTAAATAGCCCATGTTTGGTGACGATCTGCAGACTGACATCCCGCCGATCTAAATGTCGTTAAAAACCAACTGATGCTATTTATATAATGCCACTTCCTTGAAGCTCTCGACATCACACACCTGTAAGATTTTGGTGGCTGACTGGCTATCATACGAAACTACCTTTTTACGGCATACCCAAAGACTATTCTACTGTGTTTTTTTTTTGGGGTATGTAATGTCGTGCCAATTCTGGACGCATAGTTAAGTAATTCGTTAAACTTTTCATAATTTAACCTTGCGAGTCGTGACCTAATCAGTAATAACTTCACCAATTATAATATAATATATATATATATATATATATATATTATTTGTTAATAGAAATTGCATAACATGTGAACAAACAGCTTAGCCACACTCATTGGTCACTAGTTGCATCAGCGCATAAATACGAATTTAACTAAACAGCTACCTATTTAATTTAGTTCAATTAAGGTTGTTGCGATGTACATTAGGGACCATTAAAACGAAATTAAACACTTGCGCTTAATAGTATAGACCTAATTTAGATATTGTTCATAACTGCGCATAAAGTATTGTCGCATAAAGGAGCGCATAAAGGATATACAGGTAATTATTTAATTACCTGTATATCCTTTCAATGTAAGTTGGTTACATATTCTAGATTAGATTTCTACGAGTATACGTTTTTTGCAATAGTAGTTTTATTTTATATGCAAGTGCTTGAAAAGTCGTCGCGGGACTGTACGAATTACCGAGACCCCGGAACGTAAAGGGCTATTGAACGTACGAGTCTGACAGTCTCTCCCGCTCTGGCCTAGGTGACAGGACTTAATACCACGTAAAAAAAAGTGCTTGGAAAGCAATAAGTAATTGTCTGTCTCTACATACTAGACCTTAGCCTTGGACCTTAGTCAAGGTTTATAGCAATATTTTATCTGGTCCAAGAGATTACAGACAAGCCTTCTTGAGAAAAAGTCAGAGACAGGACCATAAAGTGATTCCGTTTTTTCTTATGGTAAGTATCAAAGCTACGAAATTCTAATAAAGTCAGATAAAAAATACACGTAGAAAAAGTTGGAAGCAACATCTAGCAAAATATAACTGGTGGTCATTGCTACCACGCTCATCTATCTCACATCTGTTCTTGACTTACCTTCTAAAATAGTACAATTAAAGCGAGGTGCGATAGGTCATCGGCGTACTTTGAGTGTTCCTCTTATCTTGTGTGCAGAGCTGTCCGGTATCTGTCAATATTTATTACTTCAGTTATATATTATGTGTATATTTTGGGAACATTATTTACTAAGCCACAGCAGAGACAGTAAAGAGAAGCTGATAAATGATGATAATTCCTACTAATCCAACCATTCTACTAATATTATAAATGTGAAAGTTTGTTTGGATGAATGTTTGTTACTCTCTCACGCAAAAACTACTGAACGGATTTTGACATTTGGTACGATTTAACGCAGGATAGTTATTTTACCGATTTTATGTTCCCGTGGGGTACTTTTCGAATTGTAGTACGCCGTTTTGATGTACAATATGTAGATGACGTGAATGCATTCCTTGCAGTGTCTGGTAGAATAATATTTATTTAGGGTCTTGCTTTGTTGAAAGTAGCGCCATAATCATATTCTTTTAAGTACTACGAGTTTTTTTGGGTATACATGAATAGGTAGGTCTTTCACAATAGTAATATAGCCTTTTGAATTATAAACGTTATTTTAACTTTAATAAGTTTAAGAACGAAATCATCACAAGTGAAAATCGTTTTCACTTTCCCTGTTATGTAAGAATTATCTGAGAAATGTCGTACGTAGAATCGGTACGTAGTGCGCAGTACGGATACGAGTCGCGCAGGGACGCAGGGCGGCACTGGGCCACTGGCGCTCTACCGCCCGCCCTGTTCACTCGCCCGCCGCCTCGCATCTATCTCCCGACCAGCATCTACGAACTGTCTACAGCAACATCACTTTCCTTCTACGAAACTTCATCAGTAACCAAGGTAAGAAACAGATTTTATAAACATCTTTATTTATTTTAGGGTTTTATTACTTTTTTATTTTATTTTTAACTCTTTGTGCCCTTTTCGCGGTTCCGTGTCAGTAGGTCGAATTATAGCGGATGAATACCTTCTACTGCGTGTGTTTACATCTATATTTATTTATTGTTTTTAGCTGTTATATTTTATCGTTTATGAGAGGTTTCATTATGGTATTTTGTTTTGCAAAGTGACATGGTGTTTTCAGTATCATAATGTTTTGTTAGGCATTGTGGGATAGCTATTTGTTTATATTTTTTTACACAACCCTATGTGTATGTTTGATTTGAACTCATTCTGAATTATCAGTGGCAGGGTAGGCAGAAATGTAGCATATTTCCCATTAACGTCAGCATTTTCAATAAGATTTATGTTAACATAATAATTTAACTTAAATACAAACCAAAAATTTTTTTAGACATTTACATTTATCTATAGTATAAATAAATAACCTTTGCTATCCCTTCTATAATACCTATTGCTGGAGGGACTAAATTGGAGGCTTCGAAGCATTTCGAAGGATCGCAAAGGATTTAGGTCAGTGAACCTCGAACGCTTGGGCGGAAGGTTGAGGGGGGAGGGGGGGTACGCGCTTAATTTTATTATTTTCTTGATGACAGGCAGCATTTAATTCGAATGTTATTAAAGAACATTAACGAAATTATAAGTTTCATTCTGAAACTAGTTTACATAACAAACATTTACTCAATTTATAAAGAAAGCGTTAATAATAGACCTAAAATCAGGAAGCCAGTCGCATGGATCAGGCGATCAGCTAAAGGTCAAAATCAGGCTGTGCTGGTCGGGTACGGTGTCTTTGTAGCCGCGTCATTCAACTTTCATTGAATCCTGTGAAGTTTTTATTAATAATCCTTTTGTTTTTTAATCTTTTCGAAAGTAACTCAGACTCGTACTGACTAAAATCCACGGTGTTCCTTCAATAGCCCATTACTTTCCAGGGTCACGGTTACCTATTTAAAAAAAAACCGTAACCCCCGCTTTTAGGAATCCATTGAATGCGAAAAGTGGTGGACCGGTTTCATATTGTGACGCTTCGGGAGCGTGTCGAGCGATGCAATTCTCTAAAAGACTCTACGACGAGCTCATCGGCGAGATTAGTAATAGAGCATAAAGTTTGAAATCCACTAAAGATAAACCGTAGTTTCGGCGCTATCGCTTAGAATAGCATTACAGCTGTGGACATCTTTAAGCTAAATAAAAAAGAAATCCCATTTTAAGATTTTTTATAAGATTCAATATCTCCTTTTATGGAGCATTGGTGCTGTAATCATCCAACGGTTCAGTTCATATAGGCAGTGTTTGTAGGCACACCCGCAGCGGAGGTTCCCACGGCTCACAAAATCTCTAACAGTACATGTTATCAGCATTCAATGCGACAATCGCGCCAGCTCGTGAACGACATGAATACAAGTTTATCTGCGCCGCTGACGTCATCAACTATGCACCGCCTAAGAACGTTACACAGTTACGATCAGTTAACAGCCAATAAAGGTGATTCCAGGTCAAAACAAATGAACCGTTGGTGTTCTTGTATAATTGAATTAATTTTTTTAAATTTGTTCCTCATCAGGATTTTGTCTGTCGAGGGTCCGTTTACAAACATAGAAACACACATACACAAAACCTGAAAAAACTACTTGTACATCATAGAAATATTTGTTCCGTGCGGGGATCGAACCTGCGACACGTTGAACAGCAGTCGATCACTCAGCCACTGCGCCAAAAGTGCTGTCAGATTGGTAACATTAATCCATTTATTTCGTGCGGGGCTATTGCGTATCTCGGTGTCTGTGTGGTGACCATCAAATAGCTGTCAAAAGGTAAATTTCGTATTGGCTTTTGCATTTGCAATTAAACTGATAAATGTATATGTTCCCTAAAATCAACTATTCTAACGCTCTTGAGGCACTCCACTCCTCAACTTGGCCACATAACAGGTATAAAGCCATCCAAGTTCAGTGGAAAACTGCTGGTCAGATACAATCAATTTAGCCAATAGCCCTGCTGAAAGGGTTAGGCAGAGTGTACATTAAATTGTATCAACAAATGAGTCCTCTCGCCCTGTAGAACGGACTACTGGTACTTCTCAGGAATTAATGGTCCAAATTGAAAAAAAAAAAAAATTTGGATAATCCATTAATCGTGGAAGCCTTTAGGCTAATTATAACATTAATCTACGACCTATAGAAGCCGAGCAGAGGGTGAAAATACGGAGAACAGCTAGTATTAGGACAAGGAAAACTCTATGTAACAACTAAAATAAACATTATCGAAACAATGAAGCAACTGATTTCCCAATCACGTTAAATTACGTCATAAAAGTGAGCATTGGCAAGAGTTTAACGAAAACATAAGTCTTGCCTACCCATTTGACACCAATTTTGTTATTATGTAGAGGACAACAGTAGTCAAAGCTAGTGGCGTGCCCAATGCCCATGAGTGTGTCAACAATGAAGCGAGTTGCAAACTGAGCTCAGTTGCCGACGACTAAAGACGCGCGGGCGCACAACGCAGAATCAGTATTTTTGTTCGATGTGTTATAGACTTGTGGCACGAATCCAAATATATTATAATAATTAAATCTGCTCTATTTAGTATTATTTTAAATAAAATAATACATACACCAACACAGTTCTCAAAAGTGCGTGATATTTTTGTGGGAAAACAGGATTAATCTGCATCAGAATAAAAGTAAGTCTACAAAGTGATTTAAAAATTTCAATAAACAATGGCAGAATATAATTTCTGTTGCAACTAATTAAATCTATTTATTTTATATGATCCTCTCATGGTCTCTTGTCGACCCGGAAGGATACCTGCCATCTTTACCTGCTAATATTATATCTATTAAGCTGAAGAGTTTGTTTGTTTGGTTGAAAGCGCTAATCTCGGGAACTACTGGTTCAAATTGAAAAAATATTTTTGTGTTGTATAGTCTATTTATCGAGGAATCACGCTGCGACTAATAGGAGAGCCGAGCAAAGTAGGCAAAACCACGGGGAACATGTATTATAGTAATAAATTAATTGTGAAATGTGTGATTGTTTTACCTGAGTAGGTAAACGGGATTCACGTAATTAAAAACAAAACTAAATCACCATTAAATGTCAATTAAAATAATGTTTTATTTTGTGTTTAGCAATTCCCTGTGCACAAATTACGTACCTACATAAATATGTGTATGTAGGTATTGTTTGCTTAGTCGGTTATCTAGTCATTAGGAAAGACTTAAATAGGTCACTATTGTAATCTACCATCCGTGCTAGATCAAGAAGAGATTATTGACCTAGTCTGATAATAAAACGTGTACTGTTTAATGTTTTCAAGATGTTCCTTGCTGCTGGGTTTATAATCTAGGTTTTTCAGATTTTCACGGTCAGAGTCCAATGGCAAACCTAGACATAATCAACGCGACCTCATGTGTTATTTTATCAAGTGATTGCCCTAACCATGTCACGGTCGACCAGTGTCGACGCATGTTGTGTTTAACCATTAAATTGCTACTAGAACGAGCTTATAATTATATTGATTAGGTTTTTTTTAAGATAAGTGCATAACTTAAATAAATTTATGTTAAACGACTGGTAGAGGAAGTTGTAAAAAAAACTAAACATGGCATAATCAGGAATGTATGAAAATGCACAGGCGATGTATGTACAGACTCGAAAGCTCCATGCTTCGTTTGTTTTATCTAATCTAAGTTATATTATATTGGATGAAGTCTATAAACTACTTAATCGAATTTTAAAGGTATACTTATCTTTAAAAAACGGGCAAATTGCGAGTCGGTCTCGCTATAGCTACACTAGCTACAGTATAGGCGTGTGTCGTGGCCAAAGAGAATTAAAACCACTTGAGAGCTCATAGAGCGATTTCGCCTAGGCACACGATTCACCAGCGCGGGCCGGGGACCGGGGGATTGCGTCTTCCCCCGTTCCTCGGCCCGCGGTAGTTGTGATTGGTTGATGCAACAATGTCAGTAAGAATAGTGATAACAAGTAAATCCAGCAACAATAATATCGATATCGATAAAATCGATGTCAATTAAGTCTTCTTTTGCTTTTTTCAATGTTGATTTGTATGTAGAGAAATAAATGAAGATTAAACGAAAAATAATATCCTTTATTTGTTATTCTTACTTATTTACTACATTTCTAAAAAAAAAAAAAAAACATTTTTTTTAATTTAGTCAACTCAAACCCAAAATTATTTATTTCAAATAGACCATTTACAGGCACTTTTGAACTGTCAAAATTGAAGCTAATTTGCACGTTCCAAAGCGTATTTTTTTTATTTACCATTAGAAATTATCGATTAAATAATTTATCAACAATGTTTTAAGTTGTCACATCACTTCAGCACACAGCACAAAGTACTTATGGATAGAAAGAGATAGACTTATCTAATATTCTAGTGAAAGTAAAGGACTTTTCAAAAAACATCAACGCGGTATCCCAAAAGACATCAACGCGTAATCCTTTTTTCGTAACCAACCAGTTTAGCTTGAGCCCTCTAATTACCAATAATGTAAATAAATATAAACATATTTTACTTACCGATGAAAACTTATACCATCTTTTTTATAACTAGATGTTTTAGATGATTTCCCGCACCATTTAATTGCACAGGTACTCATTTTTGCTTCGGTTTTATTCGATAAATGTTTTTTTAGGTTCCAAAATTAAGGAATGTGCACAGATCCAACAACTGGTCAGTACTAAAACATTCATTCGTATCGGGATCTCATATAAGTGCTATTCCATTGATGTGTCGTGAGCCTGAGTCGCCCGTATGAGCGGTCAAGTAGTATATTATCATTGGTCGTGGCCTATATAATTTTGTTTTCTGCTAACCGTGCGGAGCCAGCGCGGGTGTAGTTACAAAAATAATAGTTAATAAATAAATGTACATTTCGGATATATGTAAGTACGCGTGCTCGTCAAATTACCTAAAGAAATTCCTCCGTATTTGACTAAAATTAATTAGTCAGATAGATCACAAACTATTTGTAACTTTTTTTTTGTCTCGTAAACCAGAATTGACGAATACACGACACTTTTACAACTGCCAATTCTTCACAAGCAAGTACCTACTCGTGAATTTCGATGCGTTTTATCTTTGTAAATATGCATTAACAAAAGAAAAAATCGTACCCATTATTTTATAAACTCTATCTGACGAACTAATTAGATTTGCAATTTATTCACACTATCAAGATGACTATATTGCCCTAAAAGTACCTACACTAACAATTCAATGAGCATCCACTGCAGAACTTACAGAGGAATTAATACTAACTGAATGAACCCACACTATGGCCCTGGAACAATGCATTGTTCCCGTCACACTAGTGATCATGTAACACAAACATTTCCGCAAAGAGCCCGGTTCTGGCAGCCGAGCAAGTTTATGGTTTGAACGTAATTAGTAAGACAGTAAAGTAGTAAGTCAAATAAATAAATCATTAAAATATCAACGATTGTCATACTTTTTAAGCGATATGAGGCTACTACTTTACATTAAAATATCAACGACTATCACAGAAAATGCCTATGTTAGCCAAGAAACAATTTAATTAAGAGACAGAGTTACCCTTTCCTAAGGTCCCGCGGAAAGGGTAACCTCTGTCTCTGATTATATTAGTGTTCAGGCTTTAACGCCTTGCCAAAAGGTGTTAGCAATCAAGCGACGCGTCCAATAATTAACTTTAACAATAATATTGGCAGGATCAAACTTCTGGTTCTAACAAAATGTATTGTCATCGCCACTTGCCCGTCAACCACCAGCCTTGTAACACTAACTTTTTTATTAAATTGTATAAGCGATTCTCGGGACTTTAATTTGGCACCATTATATCCTCCAAAGATATAACATGGTGGCCCATGAGGGGAACTACAAATAATTAAATCAAAATCCGCGAAAATAAGAATATTTCACCACAATAAAATTGGTACGAGTACGACACGCGCGCAGCGGCAACGAACTTCAAGAGTTGGAGCCTTGCAGTGGAGGGACAAAACGCCACGAGGTCCAGCGTATGGAGAACTGCCGCCTGGTCAACACGAGGAGCCAGGATTCGAGCAGTGGTGCAGCTAAAGCATCACATCGAACAGAACGTCGACGTGCCGTCTCAAAGTTGAGTGCCATCCTTTGTTTAATATCCATCATTTATCCAAAATATGCCTAAGTACCTATTCCTATATTGAGAATAGCATCTACTTGTGTAAATTAAAGAATTTTCGTGCATATTATTGCAGAAATTCCCTGAGAATTGCAAATTTAATCAGATATTTTTTCCGTTATTTTCATATACCTTCAATAAAAATAAAATAATCAAAGGCTTAAAATACCGTTAGAATACCTTTTAAATCATAACGAATTCAAATTATGAGTTGAATTCTATTCTTTTTGTTATTTTAAACACAATTTTAGGTCAGTGGGTCGTCTTAGGGACGGTCAATGACCTTGTCTATTGTTTTACATTTACGTTTAGCGTAGTTTGCCGACTATTCCAGGTCACGTCCCTTCGAGCTTTACTGGCACCCCGGTCAAATGAAAACCTTCCTGTTGGCGAACAGCTGATCGTGCCCGCCCGGCTTCCTAATCAGTAGGTGACACCGAAACGAGGAACGTGAGCCCATTCATTTTATTATTTTGGTTGTGGGTATTGCCTAAACTGGTTATTTGAATATTATTAACAGTGTTAATTCACGATGGCTGAAAGTAAGCAGCGTTGTAAGGAATTGTTCACAAAAAGAGCGTCCGCTAAAGGACAAATTACTAAATTTAAAAATTATTTGAGTAATATTTCGCAGGAAAATGAGTTGAATGATATTCAATTAACGGAACTTAATTTAAAACTTGTAAAGTTTGAGGCATTATCCGTTAGGGTCGATGACCTGCAGAGTGAGATAGAGGTTCTGAGTCCTGAAAACATTACGGCAGAAATTGACGAGCGCGATAATATTGAAAGAGATATAATTATTAATATAGCTACTGCCAAAAATCTGATCGCCATGTTTTCTCGAAAAAGTGAATGTGAGCAAAGACGCAATTCTGTCCATAATGCTTCATGTTGTGTAGATGATCATCGCAATGTAGGGTTGAAACTCCCTCAGATACAAATCACAAGGTTTAGCGGTGATTATTTCCGTTGGCTAGAATTCAGAGATACGTTTGAGAGTTTGATTCATAATAATGATCAAATATCCGAAATTAATAAATTTTATTATTTAAATTCATATTTACAAGGCGACGCAGCCAGAATTATTACTAATCTCGAAGTGTCCGCAAAAAATTACACCGAAGCCTGGAAGTTGCTTTGTGACCGTTATAATAATAGCAGAATATTAATCGATCATCATCTCAATTCATTATTAAACATAAAGCAGCTTCCTCGTGAGTCAGAGCGATCCTTGAGATATTTAGTTGATCACATTAGAAAAAATCTACGCGCTTTGGTCAGCCTAGGACAATCAACAGATAATTGGGATGTTTTGATTATCTTCATACTGTCATCTAAGCTGGATAGTCAAACATTGCAGAAATGGGAGGAGTATCGCAATGAAATACCAAATGCGAAACCGAATTTAGAGCAATTCTTTAAATTTATTACAAATCGCGCGGACGTACTCGAGTCTGCAAACCGTAATAACAATCATTCTGACAATATTATGGCTTCGAAAAGTCCTGCAAATCCTCAGCGTTCTGCTCCTAATAATAAACAATTCAATCATAATAACCACGGTCAAAGAAGGGGTCAAGATAATGTGGTTAAATCATTTGCAAGTACTAGCAATAGCAATAAAAATAAAAGTTTTTTCTGTATTATTTGTGACGAAGGTCATAGAATCTATGATTGCCCAACATTCAAGTCGAAAAGTATTGATGAAAGAATGACGGATGTTAAAAAATATAAGTTATGTACAAACTGTTTAAGGCAAGGTCACTTTGTAAAGGACTGTCGCTTCAGATCCTGTCAAGAGCCCGATTGCAATGAAAGACATAACAGCTTGCTACACCGTCCGCCAACATTAGTAAACCAGCTCACCATGGTCGAGGCACCAGGTGAGATAGTATCAAGCTATTGCAATAAAAATGCAAGTCAAATTATATTATCAACTGCCATGATAGAGGTATTGAATCCATTTGATCAGCAAAAGGTCAAAGTTCGTGCTTTATTGGATTGTGGCAGTCAATCATCTTTTATAACTGAGTCCCTAAAGATCAGATTATCGTTAAAGTCTCATCCAATTGACACTATAAAGGTCATTGGCATAGGCAATACATCAATAACAAATATTATTGAAACCTGTAATATTAAATTACAGTCAATAAATAGTCAATTTAGCATAAATTGCTCATGTCTTGTATTAACAGAACTAACGGGCCGATTGCCAAAGATCCCCGTCGATGTTAGTTTATTGAAATTACCTGAAAATATCCAGTTGGCTGATCCGATGTTTTATCAGCCAGCCGACATAGATGTCTTGATAGGTGCTGACCTATTCTGGGATATTTTAGGCAATGAACAGCTTTCTTTAGGAGTCAATAATCCAAAGTTAAGAAGTTCGCAATTAGGATGGATAGTATCCGGTCCAATTCAGTCAGTGATGCCGCAAAAAAGGGTACACTGCAATCATGGCATAGTTTTCAGAGACAATGACAAAGACCAGGGTCTTGATGAAATGTTGTCTAAATTCTGGGATTTGGAAGAAATTCCTGGAAAATCGGTTGTGAGTGATAATGAAAGCGAATGTGAAAAGCACTTTCTCGCTCACACAACAAGAACTGATACAGGTAGGTTTTGTGTAAGATTACCGCTTAAAGACACAGCTGACTGGTTAGGCGATACTTACAAGTTAGCTAGGAGACGCTTTATTAATATGGAAAAACGGTTAAAACGAAACCATAACCTAAAAGTAGAATACGCTAAATTCATTAAAGAATATGAAGAATTAGGCCATTTAACGGTGTTAGATGGTAAATATGTAAACGGTAACATAAGTCCAAGTTATTATTTGTGTCATCATGCAGTTCTGAAACAGGAAAGCGAATCTACTAAACTCCGCGTAGTATTCGATGGCTCCGCTCCCTCCACTTCGGGTTGTTCACTGAATGATATATTAATGGTGGGTCCAAATGTACAAGATACCTTGTTTTCTATTCTGATACGGTCTAGGCAGTACAAGTACTTACTCACCGGCGATATAGAAAAAATGTATCGCCAAATATTAGTACACGAAGACGATAGGCATTTACAGCTCATATTATGGAGGGGAGAGGAATCTGAACCAATTCAAACCCTGATGCTCAATACATTGACCTACGGAACAGCGAGCGCAAGTTACTTAAGTACACGCTGTCTGTGGCAAGTAGGGCAGGAACAGAATGATGACCTCATCAAAGAAATTATTCAAAAGGATCACTACGTTGATGATCTTATAACAGGAACGAATGATTCACAGCAATTAATACATATACATAGGGCTGTATCTGACGCACTAAAGTCAGGTTGTTTTAAATTAAGAAAGTTTAAAACGAATCATCCTTCCATTTTTGATAATGTTATCGTGAATGAACAAGATAAGTTAATTTTTAGTGAATCTTCAAGTACGCTAGGTTTGGGCTGGACGCCTTCTAGCGATACCTTACACTTTCCAATAAAGGGATTTTCACATGAAAATAATCAAATAATAACAAAGAGATTTATCATGTCAAACGCTTTCAAAATATTTGATCCTTTAGGTTTACTAAGTCCAGTTGTAATAGTACCGAAGATAATGTTGCAAAGACTTTGGCAACAAAAACTGGACTGGGATCAACCAGTCCCTCCGGATATGAGAGATAATTGGTTTAAGTTTTCTGAAAATATTAAATACTTGTCCTCCTTACAAGTGCCAAGATTAGTTCTAGGTGACTCATATAAATACATCGAGTTGCATTCGTTTAGCGATGCGTCGCAAAATGCATATGGTGCGTGTATTTACATGAAAACGATTAGTTTTAATGATAACGTCACTGTTAGATTACTGTGCGCGAAGTCCAAAGTGGCTCCATTGAAACCTAGCACCATACCGCGCCTAGAACTGTGTGCGGCCTTACTTGCTGCTAAACTAACAAGATCGGTAATTAACTCAATCCGGTATAAACCTGATAAACTAGTACACTGGTGCGATTCAACAGTAGTATTGTGTTGGATTCGTAGCGATATCAGTAAATTGAAAGTGTTTGTAGCTAATCGTATTAGTGAAATTAAAGAACTAACTTCCACTTCAGCGTGGCGTTATGTTCCGACCGATTCTAACCCTGCTGATTTAATATCAAGGGGAGTAGATGCTAAACGCCTTATATCAATGGCGCTGTGGTGGACAGGACCTAACTTTTTATTAAAACATGAACTAGAATGGCCTCAATTAAGCATCAATGAGTCTGAAGATATACCAGAATTCAAAATACATCATTCGGAAATAGTTGATCAATCCATTATTGACTTTGAGAAATATTCATCTTTAACTAAGTTGCAAAGAGTATTTGCTTACGTTCGTAGATTTATTTTTAACCTTAAAAACAAACATAATAAGCGCGTAGGTATATTGTCGGTTAATGAGCTACGTGAGTCATTCTACTCGTTATGCGTTATCTCTCAAGGCCAGATGTTCCCTATTGAATACCAGTCATTAGTGAAAAATAAACCTTTAAATAACAAAAGTAAGTTGTTATCGCTATCGCCGTTCTTAGACGAATATAAATTAATTAGAGTGGGTGGACGACTAGACGCGTCAGCTTATTCTTTTGAAAAGAAACATCCTATTTTGCTTCACGCTTCACACAGGATAACTAAATTATATTTCAAAAGGGAACATTTAAATAATATGCATGCGGGTCCGCAGCTGTTGTTGGCGTCTGTGCGAGAAGCTGTGTGGCCAATAAATGGTAGGTGTCTTGCGAGGCGCACGGTCAACAATTGCGTAAGATGTAGACGACTGCGAGGCATAACGCTACAACCTAAAATGGGCAATCTACCGGCGCAGCGCATAGCACCTGACTATCCCTTTATATCTGTTGGCTTGGACTTTGCTGGCCCATTTTATATTATCAACCGTAAAGGCCGTGGGAGTCGTGTAGTTAAATGTTACTTATGTCTTTTTGTTTGCTTGCGTTATAAGTGCATCCATCTAGAAGCTGTCAGTGACTTAACAAAGGAGGCATTTATAATGACGCTCAGGCGGTTTATCGCTCGTAGAGGTAAGCCAACGGAAATATTCAGCGACAACGGAGGCAACTTTGTGGCTGCCGCTAAAGAAATAGGGGCGTTCCTAAGAAATCACCACGAGCCTCTGTCTGATTTTGCAGGTCAGCAATCAATTACGTTTAAATTTATTCCGGCTTACAGTCCTCATTTTGGTGGCATATGGGAAGCCGGGGTTAAGTCGGCAAAATACTTTTTAAAACGTGTTATTGGCGATAGCCACTTCACCTTTGAAGAAATTTCAACTTTATTTACACAAGTGGAGGCGATACTCAATAGCCGTCCCTTGTGTCCCCTCTCATCCAGTCCTAACGACCTCCTTCCTCTCTCTCCAGGGCATTTCATCATTGGGAGGCCGTTGACCGCTCTGCCAGCACCTAACCTTGAAGAAGTCAAGGAAACTCAGTTGCGGCGTTATCAACGATTGGAGAAAACACAGCATCATTTTTGGAGAAGATGGCAAAAAGAATATCTCTGTGAATTGCAACAGAGAACCAAATGGCGAGCCGATACATCCAAGCTGGAAGTAGGAGATATGGTGCTCCTAGCAGATGACAACACGCCCCCTCTTGCATGGAAAATGGGACGCGTCTCTCGCCTTATATCTGGATCTGATGGAATATCCAGAGTAGCAGACATCCACACTAACAAGGGCTGCGTGCGGCGCTCGCTAGTACGGCTTTGCAGACTTCCCACAGCAGAAGAACTTAAGGATTGAAAGAGAGCTTTCAATGGCCGGGAATATGTTCAGGCTTTAACGCCTTGCCAAAAGGTGTTAGCAATCAAGCGACGCGTCCAATAATTAACTTTAACAATAATATTGGCAGGATCAAACTTCTGGTTCTAACAAAATGTATTGTCATCGCCACTTGCCCGTCAACCACCAGCCTTGTAACACTAACTTTTTTATTAAATTGTATAAGCGATTCTCGGGACTTTAATTTGGCACCATTATATCCTCCAAAGATATAACAATTAGAAATACATATATATAAAGAAGATAAACTAGGAATAACTTTTAGGATTGGAAGCTGACCAGAACATCTCTTTGTTACAGAATGACGTCGCCAGCTATCACAAAATCGCCTGAAAATCAGAAGGCCGAGAAGAAATCGCCAACAAATTCGGCACGTACTCCAGAAAAGGCTCCGTCTCATGTTGGAACTGCTACGACCACTGCCTCCGGGTCAACGGCCGCTCAGCCACAGTCAGAGACATTCAGCTGGCTACGAATCTTTAAACTGGCAGATATGATGATGAAACAAGGCTGCTAAGTCCTTGCAAAAGCAATAGAATTAACAGAAACAAACGGCTAGCAATAATTTTTTAGACACTAGGAATATGGAAACGTAGATCATCCGTAAAATGTTACTTGTTATCAGTACAATTAAATTATTTTTATTAATTATCGTTAAACATAATCTCTTTATTAAATATCTAAAGTAATAAATGGATAGACTTGTCGGGCATACTGACAAGTAAAAATTTCAAGACGACTTTTTTTCACTACCCCTTCAAGCCCTTCTTTTAATAGTTTTAAAATCATCAAGCGAGTCACCCAGGGCAGGGCGGGAGGGACTGCCACACTTGTACTGACTGAAATCCACGGTGTCCTCCAATAGCCCTTTACGTTCGGCTTTGACCCTCTAAACCCCTTCAAGCCTTCCCTAATTTTTATACTACACTTATTCAACATTCGTATATCAAATCGTCAATGTCAATGTCAATGATTCATGAATGAACCAAACATTTAAACTCACATTACACAAGCAGCCAGAACTAGAACAACTACCTCTAGGCCAAATACATATCTGAATATTATAAAGAAGAGCAAATCCGCCGCCAAGAGGAGCAAGCCTGCCGCCATGCTCTCGGGCCATGAGATTTGACGACAATTAAACGATTAATTAGCGAGTAAATGTTTGAGTTATCAAAATAAATCGGTCAATGGGTCGTCTAATCATAGCGATTCAATTCATATCGATGCCGCCCTATAAGGCCACGCGGACACGCCAGTCCTGTCGGCAGCATTGCATTTTCTTAAACATGGACAATTGGACACGCTAGGCGTATCGTGTGTAGAGTTAAATTCTAAATCTGTCTTTCGGTTCAGCGATGAGTGTCTAGTGTTAGTTTGCCAATCGCTAAGCAACACGCATGGCGTGTTCAAGGCGTAGTTATAGAAATCGGCAAGAACACGCTTGGCGTATCGGCAACATCGAACGCGTTAAAACCCCTGATGAGGGTTAAGCCGCTGTCAGTGACACGGAGTGTTAAGATAGTCATTTTCAATTTTTTTTTATGTAGACCTTGCCCCGCCCTAAGAAGCACATAAATAAAAACAAAGTTTATGTAATATTTTTTTAATAGTATTGGTAGGTAGGAGGTACATAACACACAGGATTCTGGGTTGTTTGGATAAGGGAAGTAAAGATACAATACTATTTTCAATATGTACAAAATATACAGTTATCTCTACAAACTAGCTTTAAAACTATAATATAATTATGATCACAATATTTTTTTCTATACGTACGCTCTGTTAGAATCCAAACCAACATCGAGCACACTGGCATCGGGTTGTGTCCGCACGCGACTGTTGTTCTACAACAATCTATCTCACGTTCACTTTTGCTGCACACTTGAGATCAAATGTTATTTTTACAAATATTTAAACTATCATCTCGCACACCAACAACAGTCGCTAGCGAAGAAGACCCGAAGTTTCTAGACGTTCCATCCTCATATAACCACTTCATGCTTGAGAACAGAATTCAACATTTTGGGGTAAACATAAAGGGCCCGACGTCGCTGTGTCCTCAATGAACCAGCTTGAAGCCACCGCGAAGTGGGACCGCTTTGAGGCTGGCTTCAATAATGAATAAACAAAACTATATTATACTTCTCACATCCAGTTAAGTGTGCAACTGTGAAAAATTTTGTGGAATAAAATAAACAGTATTTACGGAATAAGTTAATATTCCGAGACGTATTATTATTAATAATTGACATTTTTAGCCTACCGCGCTCAAGGATGTAATTATTAACTAGGCAGAATCGTAAGATACTTAAGATTCCATCACATACATTAAATTAATATAGACGATAATATTACGACTGAACAGAGAAGCTAAATGATAAAATTAACGAACAACAAATCATATAAAATGTATTAACAACAGCCTTAGGAAATAACTACACCCCAGTTACAAAAAAAAAAGTAAATACTTTCACCGCAATAAATTAGTCATTTATAATTCTCATAATGTTTCTTATATCATATTTTTTTCAATAGCGTGTCTAAATACCGTCATATCACTATATTTCACGAAGATTTATTTACATTAAACTCCTTCATAAGGAGTTCAAATAAGATTTTTAAGAGTGTACATCATTGGGCATCTGTTTGCTAGTAAAATTATAGATATTTTAAAATTAATGGACGAAGTGATGAGTTCGTTAGTGTTCCTCCTAGCCAAGTTAAGAACTGTTTGCGACGGAAATATGACAAACAATACAATTATTATATTTATACATTCTAGTTATAAACCTTAAAAAGAATATACGTAATAATATTACCTGTGCTATAAATTTATATCGTACTTTATAAAATTACAATACATAAAATATTTTGTACTTTATTTTACGTACGACAGCACAGTCGTACCATTATCTAACTATAATAATGCAAGTTATGAAAGATGCCTCTGCTAATCGAATCAGAAACTGGCGCTACCACTAAAACTTAAATTATGAGAAGTACAATATTGTTAGTTTGAATTGATTGAAGGTTATCATGTAAAGCTTTCAAAGTACAGCTATTTACCATAATGCGTTGTAAATATTAATTTAAAGTACTGTTCATTGAAAAAAGCGAATGAACAGCGGCGAATGAGGATGGCGAGTACAAGTAGAGAATAACCTGAGCGGCGGCCCGCAGTTAAAGCAGCAATGAGATCCGAATACGACGACACCGAGCGACGCACGCGCACGCCAAGGGCACGACGGCTTCATCCAAACCGAAAGAATGCGCTACCGTCTTTGCTCCTACAAATTTTACGATTTCCGTATATTTGGTTCTATCCAATTCATCTCACATTAATTATAGTTTTATGTGACTTGATTAGGAATTGTTTTACTTTGACCGTTAAAATTAGAATTCTTTGAAGCTAGTGGGAATGTTACGTGACAAATTTTATGTAAATAGGATTAATTTTATATTATTTAGGTGTATCATTTACAATCACTACGCATTCTACGTTTGTTTGAGAACCCCGCCACGCCCATGCATCGCTTCTCACCACGTAACAGTCCAGTTTCATTAATTATACGATACCTGTACCGTTACAAAGAGCGAAGCGAAGCAAAGCCAATAACACACAAACAATAATCGCTGGGATAGCCTTTCTGTATGAAATTTACGATACTTGGATTTATATCGCTTACTATATTTATTAAGCTATGTTTACATCTGCAATTTAATTTATACCTATATAAGTCAGTATGCAAAGTCTTTTAGTGAATGTGTATGTAGAGAACCATGATATAGAAAACACAGTTTGACATTTGGACATAAGGTACAGTCATACTGATACACGGTTCCGGGTATTGAAATAAAAGATTTTTAGCATCTTGCTTATTGCGATTCACTTGATTTTGGTCAATAATAAAGTCGCCTACCCCTGACCACAACAGTGCTTATCAACATGAACAATGCAGCTCTAGTGTAACGCCAATCAATAACCATTCCGCATTGTTGCACACGTTATTAGAAAGAATGACTTTCAAAACAGTACTGAATAAAATTTCCGATATCGCTAAAGGCGAGGCCATACGCGCCACTGGTGTGCTTTCGCTTAGTAGCACACTGCACTCTATGCTCCATAAAATAGGGCTACCTACAGTCTACATTAAAAAGTCAGAATCACAGTTTATTTTCCACATGTATTTTTCCCTTACTATCTTATATAACTTAATTACTTAATTATTTTTTTACATGTAAACAGTAATCATTCGACCCAGTATTCATGAGTTTTGCATTACCTACCGTAATGACCTAAGCGAAATCGAACTTTAGTACGGATAGATTCGATATTTACAGAATTTAAATTATTTTAGACCTAATTCGCTTAAAACAAAATAACAATTTACACTAACAATAAAAATGCTCGATAGATTGCCACTCATCTAATCTGAACCCAAAATTAAATATATTTTTATCAACTGACTTTGCCATCTATCATTATTTTTAAAAAATTTAAACTCCGAACATCGTCGAACTCAGTCGACCATAACAAAAGTATTTTACAAATAAGCTATGACTTATATCTAGCACTTAAATAAGTGACGGCTGCTTACCTAACTATGTGAGACTTTATACAGGCGCGTGTGGAGACCACGAGCCGTCAGCGACGACGCCGTGATACGCGATAACAATAAATAAACTGACGTTACCACAACGAGAGTTCACTTTCTCAGAGGTATTACAACTCAATTCCTAAGAATTTTCGACATGGTGAACATGACGAAGAATCTATTACTTTCATTACAATTTACTTCTACCAGGTCGATCTATTGCTACGATAAAAATTAAGATAAAAATTTCACAACCTGGCCGTATTTACAATGCTTTCTTAAAATCGAATCGACTACATCGACGGCGGTTTTGTCCATACAATATCGAAGCAAATTGATTTAGGATAAATGCGTCCAGTCCAGGATGTGTCCGTGAACATGTGATCAGGACTTTCTATATCAAGTTTTAAAAGTTGACCACAAGAATGCCGTGTATATAACACAATTATCTTGTGGAATATCATATCAAAGAGTGTATACAGCGTACCTCACACGGTCGCTATAACAATAAGTAAATGTGCGATGTCGGCAACGCGATGCATCAAGTCCGGTGCTATTCGGTTTAAGTTCTCGTTAGCAAATTCGCACGATGGGAAGATGTGAACGGTAAACATGGCCTGGAAAAAAAAGGAAAACATTGATTTGAAATCCGCATAGTTAACCAGTAACTAAGTTGAAAAGACAAAATAAAGAAAACATATAGCAACTCTTTTTTTTTATTTCTACACTGCATGAATGGCAAATATAGTAAGAGCTCGTGGCTAAATAAATACAGCGGCACAGGCCGATCTTCCGGGTTAAGCCGCGCTTGCCGAGATAGGTCTGTGGATGGGACCATCTCTCATAGCGAGTTTCCTCCGTGTCTCGGAAAGCACGTAAAGCCGATGGTCCCGGCTGTCATTTGTAGATCTTTGACAGTCGTTACGGTCAGTCAAAAGCTCTAAAGTCTGACAACCAGTCTTACCATGGGGTATCGTATAACCGAGTTACTGGGTTGTGGAGGTCCGACAGACAATTGCTCCATGTAAAATACTGATATCCAGCTGCATCTGGTTTGACTGGAAGCCGACCCCAATATAGATGGATAAGGGCTAGGCAGATGATGATGAATTGCAAATATAACAAAATACTCTTAATTTTATATGAAATTAGATGCACCCCATCTGGAAGGCATGGAGTGACGGCATTAAAAAACAACAAACTTGAAAATTTAATGGGTAAACTTGCCTAACTTAACCCATTAAAAGTTCAAGTTTGTTTTTTTTTTTTAATAAAAATGTTGCCCACTCTAGGAATTTCTTTCTGTATCGTGGGCGTGTTTGAAAGTGATGCAACCTCGATTAATTGATTTCTTTAAAACGTGTAAAATATTATGAAATGAAATTTATTAAGTATTAAATAGTAAAAAATATTCATAATTAGTGTTATTTTAATGAAAAAGTTGTGTGACATTGTACTACAGTATAATTATTAAGGAAACTTTTAGGGCGCCAAAACGAAGGTGTATACGAGTTTCCAGTTTGTCATCTCTCAATCTGGGGTGAATCCATTGTAAGATTGGATTGATATACGGTTAATATACCTGGTGATGTCCGGGGGGTGCAATGTTAACAATTCCAGCAGCTTGTTTTCGCTGTAAGTACGTAATAAAGCCAGCAGTCAGGTTGGTCGACTGCTGCAGCACATCCATGTGGTCGCGGCCGCACGGCAGCGCTAGGAGCATACAGTGCTCGTTCTCCATCTGTAACACGACCGCACAGTTGTAGCACAGCGCCGGAGGGGAGGGAGGGGCGGGAGGGGAGGGCGGGGCGGCCGCTCACACTGACCTTCATCTTGCGGTGCACCTGCTCCAGCTGCGGCTGCTCCAGGCGCATGCGCTGTGCGATGCGCAGCAGCGGCGTGGAGCCGTCCGCGTGGCGCGACAGCGTGTCGCCCGCCACGCCCGGGTTGCCGCCCACGAAGTGCATCTGCACGGCGGCCGAGTCGTTCTTCAGCGCCAGCAGGCCCTGCCACATGACCGGGTAGCGCTGCAACAGAACAGACGCGTCAAGCAGGCGCGCGCGGGCCGCGGGGCGGGCCGCGGGGCGGGCGGGGCGTGCACTCACCCGCAGCAACATCTGCAGCGAGTCGGCCTCGCGCGGCACCATGGAGGCGTGCGGCGGGCCGGGCGCGGGGCCGGCGGGGCGGCCGCCGTGCGCGGGCGGCGGCTCGCGGCTGCCGCCGTAGGCCGCCAGCGCCAGCGCGGGCCGGCGCAGCACGTCGGGCGCGCGGTAGGCCAGCTCGGGCACGCGCGCGCTGGGCGGCCGGCGCAGCTCCAGCGGCGGCGTGGGCGCCTCGGAGCCCTCCGCCTCGAGTGACCTGCGTTAGCGACGAACGCGTTAAAACGAAACCACTACATATTTATAACCGTGAGAAAACACCCTAAGATACGGTATAATCCGAGGGAAAAAGTATTCAAAGCCCTTTGTGGTAAAAACCACAAAAAAATAAACATCTGTTGTACACTTGTCTAAAAAAACTGTCAACTTCAAAATGGCATTTCACCTTGATATAAGAGTCGTTCTGCAGTTACACTTGTTGTAGACAAGCGTTCAACAGATTTTTATCCATTTGTGGTACGACGGACCTTTCCGGCAATGTATGTTCTAGAAATAGCAATGTTCATTAAACGAAACAGGCACCTTCTCACAAATGAGGCAAGGACCAATCAGAATTCAGTATAAAAATCTAATACATGTTGAGAGCTGTAATAAGACTGCTTTAAAAAAAATAGTAGTATAAATCCTACGATATACAGGATCGTTTGTCTGCTTGAAAAAAGCACAAACAGTTATAAACTTATCCCATTATAGCACAAAAAAAATATATAAAAAAATATATAATAAATTCTTATCTTTTTAGAACAATGGAATGAAGTACTTTGGGAATAACCCGGCTGTCACAGTCACACACGTAGCAAGTGTAGTAGAAACTTGTAGGAGTTTGGTCTGTACTATATTATTTGAGCGACATACAGTATTTGAATTATTTTTTTAATAATTTTCTTGTATTTTTAGTACCATACGTAGAATCGAGTAGATAAAAAAGGAAATTTATCAGGGGTGAATTTTGTAAAAACATTCACAAATAAAAGAACGAGGTAATTTCAACGAAAATTTTACGTTTTACTCTTTATTCTTATTTGAGTTATTTAACCTATTGTTTATTATTTTCAGTTGATGAAAGTTTATTTATTACCACAATTGGAGTTTAAATCCCACTAGTCAATCAAAAAACTAAAATGGCTACCATTATGGGGGGGCTGGGTTGCAACCCAACATGTTGTAGTACAATTTTATTGACAGAATTGAACCAGCCGCCTACCCTTTAAGTTTGTACAGATCGAACCCGGAACCGGGAACCAGAACATTGTATATGGTGCTGATTGAAGCATTACCGTGTATATGGTGAAGGCGTTGCTCGACTCTCGTGCTGAGTGGCACGGAAGTGTTGCTGGTACATCTGATAGTGCTGATGTGAGAAGTGAGGATACATTCCCTCGCCCTGTAAGCACAGATAATGAATGATTACTCTTATTTAAAATTACAATATAGAGATTTCGAAAATTTTTAACTTTTCTCAAGTTTTAATATTTCATTACGTTATGGTATACCGGAGTAACCGGAGAAGTTTGTTGATGTGCAGGCGGAGGACATCCAACTAAGTCAGCAGACTTCCGGACGGCATGAACAAAATTGAAATATGTACACTTTGTAGATAAATTACTAAGTAAGCTTTAGAAAAAAATATTACCATTCCAATCTGCCCTTGAGGACTGATAGACGGGACACTCGCAATAGTAACTCTAGCGGCAGCACCTGAAATAAATAAAAATTAGTATACGCCGCACATGTATTCCATACACTAGATCTTTCTCGTAGCTCTGCAAGTGTAGTAGTCTAGAGAAACTCAAACTGACAGTCAATTCGGATCATACATGTGGTAGACATCTATTTATTATCATATGAACGGTATTGTTATTTTTCTCGGGAGTAGTGCTTTTTTCGGGAAGAAACGTACCCATGGCCATGTACACTTGAAAATGTATTTGCATTCTAGTATGATTGGTTCAGTGGTTTGGGCGTAAAAACTTAGCAAACAAACAAACCCACTTTCACGTTTATAATAATTTATTAATAGGTTTGGATTCGATCGATAAAAAAAACAGCTATTAGCATGGTAAAAAAAAAATAGGTATATCATTTTAGGACCAATTAATTCTGATTGTAAAATGACTCTGTCTACAATCCGATTTTGTCTATCGTGATTACTAAAATGTACCGCAAGATTTCGATAGGTAAGGTCGATGAAGTAGTGTATACTGACCGGGGTGGTGGTGGTGCGGCTGCGGCCCCACCACGGCCACCTTGAGCTGGTCGGGCGGGTGGTGCGCGCCGCGCGGCAGGCTGGCCGTGGCCGCGTAGCGGAACGCGTCCTCGCACGGCTCGGGCCGCTCGGGCGGGCGTCGGCCGCGCAGCAGCAGCGGCGTGGCGCGCTCGGCCGGGCCGCGCGGCGGGGCGGCCGGCGCGGACGGCGGCCGGTGCGGCAGCGCGGGCGACTGCACGCGCGCGTCGCTGGCCTCGGCGGCGCCCACGGGCACCAGCGCGCCCGGCACGCCGTCGGCCGGCCGCCGGCCGCGCGCCGCGTCTCCGCCGGCCGCGAGGGGCGAGGACGGCGCGTCGCCCGCGCCGCCCGCGGAGCTGGCGCCCACCACCGGCTCGAAAGCGCCCGCTAGCTTAGCGCTGATCTCTGATATCATCTTTTTGGGCGGTTTTGTGATCGGCGTCGACGTGGAGGGCGGCGCGTGTTGCACGTGAGGTGCGTGTGCGATGGCCACATAATGGGTCGTAGGCGACGAATGGGTTTTAGGCGGCGCGTGAATTGCGGAAGGCACGTGTGTTGCGGGAGGCACGTGAATCACGGGCGGTACTTGAGTTACGGCCGGCACGAGAGTTGAAGGCGACGCGTGAGATACGGGCGGCACGGGAGTTCCAGAGGGCACGGTAGTTCCAGAGGGCACGATGATTGCGGACGGCGAGTGAGTCGCGGGTGTACCGAGAGTTGTGAGCGACGCAGAGGATACGGGAGGCGCAGGTTGCGGCGCGGGTGCAGCAGATGCTGCTTGAACGAGGGGTGCACTGCTGCGCGGTGCGGTGGCGGGCTCAGGTTCGGACTCGTCCAGACGTGGAACCTTGGAATCACGTATGCAATCTCTGATATTTCTCTCGTCACCGCTATCGATGGATGCATCCGATAAACTTCTATCCCTTGTACGTTTCGCACCACGAGGCGATTTCCGAGGTGTATCGGATCCCAAAGACTTCTCCTGGGTTGCTTTTACTACAGCTTGCCTCGTCGGCCTCTTCTTATTATTTGATTCTTTTCCTGTTTTTACTTGCCCAGCTGGGCCTTTTATTACGTCCTCTATTACATCGTCTACTGTGCTCCGTTGGACGTCCTTCTCTTGAAGTCTCCTAGATTTGCGCGTGTTTGTTGATGGTGAAAGAAATTCTTCGTTTTTCTCTTCCTTGCTTTTCTCATTAAACTTCATTTGTTCTTTTTGGGCTATGCTCAATGTTGAAGTGGCTGTCACAGAAGAATGCCCTGAGAGTGGACTCTTTATTGTTAAAATCAACCTAGGTCGTGTTTCACTTTTATTAGGTGACGTTGCAGTCTCATCCCCGGAATCTTCATGGAAATCATAGACGTCCCCTGGCATTGTACTTCCGCTACTATTAACGATAGTTTTAATTTTCTTGTCCACTTTTGCTCTACCTCGACCGCGTTTTGCGGAAGTGCCTCCCCTTGGTTTAGCGATTTGTCGAGTCTGTACTCTATCTTGACTTTTATCTATTTTTCTGCCTCTTACAGTACGGCCACCACGTTTAGCAGCTAGCGGCATGATTTTATCAGTTACAGTCTCTTCGACAATTTTATTCTCAACGTTTTCGATAGGAGGACTTGAAGTCGATTTTATATGAGGCGTATGATTGATAATCTTGTCGGACATGTTCGGACTTACTTTTAGAGGGTTAACACCTTCAGTTACTTCTTCCGTTTTCTGAATAATTTCAACACTTTCGTTACAAAGAGAGTCCACCTTTTTAATAACAGACTCTAGGTTTACATCATTACCACTCCAAGAGTCATTTTCATCGTTTTTTATTGGACTACCACTTCCGTGGGAATCATCCGGCAACAAGAGGTCAAAGTTGGGTTCATCAGATTTAACAACATTATCAATATTCAATGATCCTTCGTCCCCAGTAGAAACATTTTTAACGTCATTACTGAAAACGTCAGTCTTTTCCTTGACAACAGGCTCAGAAGGTATCGTGCCTTGTACAGAATTATTTTCTAAACGAGACAAAATTTTAACTATTTCCTTTGGTTGGCTAGTCGTGCTTTCTTTATTATCATTCGTGCTTCTTGTTTCATTGGTCAGAGATGCTACTGACGGAAATAGAGATGGGTTCGTGTTTATCATATTCTCTGTCTTCAGAGCGTCCACGTTATTTACTACAACTTTATCACGATTTTCTTTACGAGTAATTAATGTTATAGTTTTACCTACATTAACTTCTAATGTCTTTTCAGGATCATTGGTAATTTTTATTTCATTTGTGTTGTCCTTCAATAATTCTTCAAAGTCTGTTTCACCTTTAACCATGCTCTCATCTGCAGAAATAATTGGTTTCGATATTATTTCTTTTTTGTCTTTTACGGTGTCGTCAACAGGAGCAGCGGAGTTAACCGATTCGGGTTTTTCATTCAGTTTCATTTCATTTTCCCGCGTATGATTTTGTAAAACCACGGTTTTGAGTGGTTCTTTATCGAATTTGGCAGTCAATTTAACAGGCCCTGTCGAGGATATGGTTTTTAATAATAACGGTGAAACATTGGTGATGCTGGTAGTTGTAGTGGTAGAAGAAGTACACAATGCCAATTTAGTTAAAACTGAGGGTGGTCTTATCGTTGCCATTGATAATACAGATGTTGGTCCTTTTTTAGTGTCTATTTTAATAATGTTGCTGAGAGGTGCTTGTGATAATAGTCTTTGCGAACCTAAAGTATGAATAACATTAGAACCTTGGCTTCTGTTGATCGTATTTCCTGGTTCCTGAACATTGCTTGGAGCAGATTTATTACAGCCTTGAATGATCGATGACGTTGCATTACTTACAGCAGCAACATGTATTATAGGAGTTGATCCAAACGGGATGTGACTTATTTTATCTGATTTCGGTGGCTGGATTTCCCTTTTATCATTTAGTGGACTGACCGTATTAATAACCACTTTGTTGTTAAGATGAACAGTATTTATATTACTAACATGTATAGCATTTTGCATGGAAATCAAACGATTTTGAGCCATAACTGTCGGATTGGTGCTATGTTGAAGATTCGATGGCGACAAAATAATTTTAGTATTTTCGTTACTGTTTTCTACAATATTTCTTTGATCACTCTTTCTACAGTCCCCTGATATTATTTTCTGCTGATGAATCAAAGGAGATGTGGTTACGCTTATTCCTTTATTTTGCTGAATTAAGTTATTGACATTCATTTGTTTAGAAATCGGAGTCAAGACTGGAGTAACAGGCAAACGATTGAAATGGATTGGTGTACCTTGTGTCTGTACTAGAACTGAATTAGGTCTATTAGGTGACAGCATTGTCCTAGCACCATGCGGTATATGCATTGTTTGAATTGGGCTTAGTGGAGGTTGCTGCATTCGCACCACAGTCACTTGACTTGGAGATCTTTGTTGAATAGCATTAGGTGAAGCCATTCCTGCGGGGTTTAAGTTTTGTGGCGATGTGCTTAAAATTGCCATATTCGTTAATCTTGGCGAGGTTATACTTTCTCCCTGTGAACTAGCTTTAGGACTCTGTAATCTAGGATCGTTGGACATACGGGGAGATATTACAATGCCTTGTGGTTTCTGATATAAAATATGAGGCTCTGGAATTTTAATAGTTGGAGGTTGCATGTTCGGCGCCTGATTGCGAATCATTTGGTTAATGACTTGATATGGAGCACTGACTCGTGTCTGGCCCAAAATTGGTCTTGAAGCATTATTAATTTGCACATTTTGATTTGTGGGGCCTTTAATCTGAACAATATTTGCAGTTATATGAGTGGGTTTCATATCGTTTTTTTCTCTGCCGGTAATAGAATTAGCTTGAATGTTTAAAACATGTGGTTCCAACAATTTATTATTACTTAAAGTCCACGACGTAATCACAGGCGTTGCCGTTGAAGTAATCACTTGGATATTATCTCTCTTCGCTAACTGTATCTTAACATCTGTTTCTTTGACTTTAATGTTTTCGTTTTGAGTAGTAGATGCAGTCGATACAGAATTTGTTTTTGTATCAGGAACCACATTATTTGAAACATCTACACTTTTCTTTTGATCTGTATTCAACGCCTGGTTCGTTGCTATTATATTCACTGGCAATTTCTCCAGAGCATCTTGAGCTGTATCATCAGTTTCTTCAGTGTCAGTATCAATTAACAATAGATCATTATCAGAAACAGGAGTATCTGGCTTCATTTCCATCTCACTCGCATTTAAATTTTGTACTGCTTGTCGCATTTCTTCTGCGTCTTCTTCCGGTATATTTTCATTTTCTATTGTGGTAATTTCAATTTCATTAGGATGCGTTGAGATATTTTCGGACTCTTCGTAACAGCTGGAAAAATTATTTATTTTACCACCAAAACTTTCACCCAATAACGCAGCGACTGCATCTTCGGTTTCTTCTTGTGAAATAATAGCCCTAGGTTTTTCATCTGTTTTCTTTTCTGCTTTGCAGGCTGATATTTCAACAACATCTGAGGTTTTCTCAGTTTTCTCAGTCTTCTCAACTTCTGTTTCGGAAATTGTGATATTTCGCACTGCATCTTCACACGAGTCACCATCACTGCTAAAACTCGATAGGAAACTGTCTTCAGTATTATTATTCACTTTGCTAGGTAATGGGTCTTTAGGCAATGGAACTTCACTTATATCTGTTACAATTGTTTCAAATGGTGGAGGCATTGGAATTTCTTCAATTTCTATTTCTTTACTTTCTATGTAATCCATTTTACTGTCATCAACTACAACATTATTAGAATCTATACTTTTGGAATCTGTATTTTCATCGGATTGTATAACGATTGGAGGGCTGTCTGTCAATCGAGGTAAACTTTGAGATTCTAGAGGTAAATTACTACTATCATTTTTATCATCAAGACCCGCAGTCTGTTCATCGTTTGGCAAAGGTATGTCTAATAGCAACGTTTTGGGTGAGACTGCTGCATTTTCAGTCACAACTTGATCTACTTTCTCGAGTTTATCTTGATGATAGAAATTATGGTGTTCTTTGCGACTTTGCCTGTCTTCCCTGCTTTTCTTTTTCTTCCTCTTCTTCTCTTTACATTCTCTTTTGATTTTTTCTTGTTTAACTATTTCACTTATTATATTGCCCTCAGCATATTTCATATCATTGTTTTCAAATTTATTAAGACTCTCAGATAGTGTTTCTGCTCTCGGCCGGCTATCGTCATCTATCAGGGTGTCGGCAAAAAGACGAGCTTCTATTGCTTTACTTACAGCGTCAACATCCAAACTGTTTTCATCTTCTTTGAAAAACCGATTTTCTTTACGTTTTCTGTCTTTTCTACGCTTTTCATCTTTCTCCTTCATTTTATAATCTGTGTTGTTAGCGCAAAAAGGAGAATCAACTTCATGTGAGGAAAAGTCTAATTTATGAACCACATGACCTCTTGTGTCTCTGTCTGATTCATCTGATAATGGACCAAAGATGTCTTCCATTTTACCATCTTTCTTCATTGCATTACAAAGAGTATCGGTAATAATGTCTAAATTGTTATTCGCAATTTTTTTTTCTCTTTTCATTTTATTTTTTTCATCACGGTTCTCATCTGTGTCAATACTGTCTCGCAATTTTTCTTTTCTTTTATCTTTTTTAGTACTGTGACGACGTTGTTTTTCAATGTTCTTGTGTTTATATGCTTCTAGTAAACTAGTGTCACTGTTTTCTACCTTTTCATCTTCGGAATATGTTGACTTATGTTTTTTCTGTTTTTTCTTATGTTTCCTACGATTTTCCATAGAACTTTTAGGACATGCAGACTCGCTTTCAGAGGAAAAGTCATTACACATTGATTTGATGTAACTAGATTTGTATCCATTATCATTTTCAATGTTCAATTTCAATTTACTATCATCACTGTCGCTCTTTCCAAACAAGTTTGTTAAAGAATTCTTCTTCGTAATTATATCGCCAGACTCTTTAACATCATCATTTTTTGTTCTTTGTGTACATTCAGAATCAGAAAGAAGTTCTTTTTTAATCTTATCAAGAAAAGACGGACTCTTGCTAATACTCCTTTTAGAATCTTCGTCATCAGATGTGTCCGAAATTATGCGAGTTCTAGAATTTTTACGAGACAATTTGTTTCGCAGATCTTCCTCGTTAGTACTACCATCGAAATATTCATCAGTTTTCTCAGGTTCATATTCATAGCTATGTGACTTTTCACGTTTTTTGGTGTGAATCACAATATTATCATCATCCGATGAGTTGTCCATAGATTGATATTTCTTTCTGTCCTGATCGGAATCGCTGTCTTCGTCCCAACTTGATCTCTTTTTTTCCTCTCGTTTTGCTCTACTTTGTTTTAACTGACTAAATTTGGCTTTGATTTTTTCTTGACGCTTTTCTTCTTCTTGTTTTTGCATATTTTTACATGAACGTGCTTTAACTTTGTCGTACATAGAAATGTATGTGGGGCCATCATCTATTATATCAAAAATAGAATGTTTTTTAGGTTCATCGGAATCAGAACTGTCACTGCTGTGCACAGGCTTACGACTTTTACGTTTGTTATTGTCAATTTTTTCATCTCTACTTTTACGATCTGTTGACATACGTTTTTCACGTGCAATTTCTTTCCTTTTCTCGTCACACTTTTGTTTCTTATCATCTTTATTCTTACTCATAAATTCAGCTGGATGCAATGCGTCTCTTTGCAGTTGTAACTCTTGTATTTGCTGTAACTGTTGAATACGTTTCTTTTCTTTCATCTCTTTTCGGAGAGCTCTTTGACGCTCGTCTTCTTCACTGGAGCGTAATTCCAACGTAGCAAGAAAATCTAAATCATTCTGAAGTCCTTCAGTGGCTAATTCCATAAAAGGTTTTTCTTCATTTTCGTCTCCAGAACTCTTTTTGAAACATTTAATTCTGTCTACGAGTTTGGTATCTTTAAATTCATTGCTTTTATTTTCAACAAAGTTATCATCTGGTGGTTTTACCTGATTTTTTTTATCATCTTTAGTTTTGCTCTCTATTATTTTAGCAAAATGACCTTTGCTAAATTTTGCAGTTTTATGGCGATTTTCAGAGCGTGATTCTTTTGACTCCCTTCTTTCAAAAATCTTTGCATCATTTCTACCCTTTTTCACGTCCTCGTTAAAAATATCGATACTATCTTGAGATGACATTCGCCGCTTATGACCAATGTTCGACGGTAAACTAGAACACGAATTTAATCGTTCCTTACGTTTTGTCTCAACACTGGGCGAGTCAAGAGAATAGTGTCTCTGCTTTTCAGTCAGATCCCCAGATTTTGATTTTATGTTATGTTCAAGCGTCGTTTCCGTTTTATTTTTGGTATGAGTGTCTTTTTCTTCTCTATTTTCAGATTTCGAAAGTAATTCTTTATCACTGTCATGTTTTAGAAACAGCTCGGTGTGTTTTAATTTAGGTTTCAACTCATCCTTTGATTCACTGATTTCTAAATCTTTTACCTTGGATGATTCGTGCGAAGCTCTAGAAGTTGAAGAGTCCGTAGAATCTTTGCGACAAAGATCCCTAGAAGTCTCATCTCTGGAAGACTTACGATTTTTTATGGATTCCGATTCTTTTTTACTCTCTCGTTTTGATTCATAATCTTTCTTTCTATCATGTTTATGTTTATCATCCTTTTTCGTTTTAATGGATATGCTATCAGTATCTATAGATTCCTTTCGCTTTTCTCTGTCACTTCGTTCTTTTTTATGATGATCATGCCTATTTGATTTTTCGTCACTATGTTTTAGTTTGTCGAATTCTTTATCAGGTCTATCTTTCTGGTTTCTTTCCCCATCTTTGTCGACTTTACATTTATCATTATGATTTTTTTCACCATGTTGTTCTTCCTTCGGTTTTTTATCTTTATCGTTGTTCCTTTCAGATTTACTACTTTTCGATTTATCCTTTTCCACTTCACCTCTTTCTTTTTCTGCTATTTTTTCTTTGCAGTGTCTTACTTTGTCACGATCTACTCTGACGCGATCATCGTGATTTTTTTCAATATCAGTATTTTTTGTCTCGGGTAAAGCCACAGTGATACTGTTTCTTTCCTTTTCAAATGTTTTATCATATTGAATATTTTCTTTTTCGAGTTTTGCATTATGGTAATTGTGATTATGTCTATCCTTGAGAAGTTTATCATTATTTTTCATAAAATCTTGATTTAATTCTACGTTATTAGATTTAATTGAATTCACAACATTCAAATGAGTCTGCTGCATTTCAAATTCAATTAATTCTTTGGTAATAAGGTTTTCGTGTATTTCTCTTTTTTTATGATTATCTGTTTGACAAAAAGGATCGAATTTGTTTTCGCTATCTAAGTTTAGTCTTTCTTCTTGTTTTTGAAGCTCTGTTTTCATTAGAATTTCTTTATTATATTTACATATTTTGTCGAATTGCGATTCATACTTTTGACTTTCAAGCAATTTTTCGACATTATTCAGGAGTATTTCCATTACTTCTCGAGTACTATTTTCTTCCAAATGGTAGGTAAGAGAGCTCTCCGTTTTATCGTCTTGGGTAAATATATCGCTTTTAGCAGTGGTATTATCGACCTCGGTAGGTTGACTATCAGCATAACTAGTTGTTTGGCTGTTAACACTGGTAGACGCAATAGACAAATTACTATTTCGATCGCGACTAGTTAGGTCACTATCTTCGCCGTCACCAATGTATTCCGTCCCACTAGTAGTGATCAACGATTCACCTTCTACGTCACCAGAAAAATAACCATCTACTTGCTTCTCAGTAGGCTTTACCTCACTGTCAAACTGGGCAGAACTGTCGTTCAGATCGGAGCGCGGCTCGGGAGGCAGCGGCTCAGGCTCAGGCGGAGGCGGAGGCGGAGGCGTGCGTGGGCGGCCGCGCACCTCCTGGCACAGGCTGGCCAGCAGGCGCGACACGCCGTGCTCCACGAGCTCGTCCGCGTCCGGCGCGGCCGGCGGCTGCGGGTGCGCCGGGAACGGGTAGCGCAGCGCGCGCGGCGTGGGGGCAGATATACGGCCGCGAGGACTGCTGCCCGGGCTGGGTGCGCGCCCGGCTCCTTCGAGTCGCTCCGAATCCTCGTCGAAAACGGAACGTTTCGCGAGTAACGATCGCACCACTTCCGACGGTTTCACTTCATTGATGTCGACCTCGAGCAATCGGTGTCGAAGACGAGCGCGGTCGGGAGCGTCGGCCAGCGCTCGCGATCCGTTAAGCTTTTCGTCGAGACTTCGGATGCGTTCTTCCAAGGACGGCGAGTGCGGCGCAGAGCCCCCGCTAGAAGAAGAAGCGGAGGGCGGGCGCGGCGGTGAGTCGGGCGCGGGCGCGGGGCACGGCCGCGGCATGGCGGGCTGCACGCGCATGAGCTGCGCCGCGAACTTGGGCAGCGGCAGGCTCATGGGCAGCGGCGGGCGCTCGCGCGGCGCGCGGCGCGGCTCTGCGGGCGCGGCGTCCGGCTCGTCCCGAAGCGGCGTGCCGGCGCGCGAGTGCGAGCCGGAGCCGTCGCGGCGGCGGCGGTGGCGGCGCCGCGCCCCGTGCCTCTCGCCGCCGCGCGATCCGGAACGAGAGCGCCGCGTACCGACGCTGCGATGTCGTTCCTGCATTGAAAATACAGAATAATTCATTTTATCTACTATCATGGTATTAATCCTCTATAAAAGAACCTATAACAATTAGCTTATTGCCAACATTAAAACACTCCATGATATTATGATCATTATTTATCATCCAAACGCGTGATATTATGAATTTCAAAAAAAGAAGATTCTCATGCAATGACATTTTCACCACCAGATCGCTAAAATTTTGAAAAAAGAACAATAAATTGTAGACTAATTTCCATAGAAAATAGAAATAATGGTAGAATAAGTGGTGAATATAAATATTCCAAGTACATCAGGATCTGTCAACATTCAACAAGGTGCTAATGTTCAAGTGCACTTCAATAATTGTACGATCCAAAATGTAAATAATTATTACAATAAATAATTCTTTTACTTATTATGGTTTGTTTATTTTACATGCTTCGCAATTAGACTTTTCTTGAATTTACATAGTTCTTACAACACTGTACAACACCCTATGGTATGAGAATCTTTTATAGAGGATTCACATCATGATTGTAGATAGTCTTGTATGCAACTGTTATAATTAGGTATTAAAACACTCATGTGATACTATTATCCCACATTCGTGTTTTAATACCCCTGATTATACAACAGTTGCATAAATAACTATTAGAAAACCGTATAACTGTATTATGTGTGCCTTAATTATAAAAAGGATTATACAGGGTGGCTAGAACATAGACGTCTAAAAAAAAACTTAGATCCCAAGTTCCCCATGCCGTGGGATATCTGAATCACCCCCATATACTTATGGTCCGCAAAGTTTCATAGTTTCCGACTTATTCATAATTTTGTACATGAGAATTCTCAATTCTCTTTATTAATTAAAGATATTTAAAAGTAAAAAGTTTTCAAAAAAATCAAAATAATTGGAATTATGGTTTGCACTTTTACATAAAAAATTGCTTCGATGGTTATGAAAATGTTCTGGGAAACTTCAATATGACTTTCCACAACCTCATGGTCTAAAACGGCCATTTAGCAATATCCCAAATGATTCACCTTTGTAAATGGATAGCCAATGGCGTTACGGAAAATGCACGAACCCGCAATGCCATTGGATTCACCAAAGTGAAATATTTGGGTTATTGCTCAGTGGCTTTTTTAAACCCTCTGGAAGTCGTACAGAGGAACAAATTTTCAGCGGAAAACCTTGCAACCATTAGAACAACGAGGCATTCATAGCCTGAAGACATTACGTTTTAAATTAAAGAACAATTTCATGGCGTCCAGAAACGTTTTTTTTTGTACCCACCTTGGAGTGTTTCCGATCGTCTGGGCTAGAGTCGCGGCGATGGCGTCGTGCCCTATGCGGCGACACCACTACCGACTGTAGCCTTTCCTCGTAAGGTGTATCTTCGGGTTGTGGGCTTGATCCTACTTCATCATATACCCTGTAAGACGATTGAGGTATCAAAATAGCTTTACTAATGTGCACACAATTTGTATATTGTTGCACATAAGAGAGATAGACTGAAAACATAGATTCGATGAGCTCGTTACCTGTATCGTCGGTCTGCCGCGTAGTCAGTTGGGTCATAGGGTTCCAGTGCAGAGTAGCGAGGTGTCCTCGATGATCCTCGACCGTAACTAGACGCTCTTGATCGTGACCCACTCCCGTCAAACCTGTCACAGCAACATTATTTAATAAAACCCCACTTATTTGGACTATAAAATAAAATTTCAATGATTTGTTAACTATACAAACCGAATGGGCTCATGACGAGTAGATGGAAGGTATCGAGATGCAAGATCCCCAGTCAGTCTTTCAGAACCCGTCGACGCTGTCGAACCGCCATGTTTTTCCAATTGTTCGTAAAACGCCTCCTAATACATACATTTCGATATTAAATAACGATAGAATAGAATAAGTCATCGAAACGAAATATAACGACAACATTAAACTTGCTGGGTTTATAGCCAAACGGCAATCGATAATCGTTAACGCTCAGCAGTCGAAAACGGTTGTATGAAAAATCTTATTCCTTGATTTTATACATTTGAAACTTGCCATGAATAAGAACACAAGTAAATAAAAAAGACTGGCGCTATTATTTTTTAAAAACTTTCCTCCATTGGTAATCTAGAAGATGTTAAAGTTTGTGCGGGAAAATTATAACGCGTGAGCTCATGAATTTGATATAGAAATTAGATAAAAAAAAATCAAACAAACACGTGTTTTTGGGGTTTTCGAAAATTACCCCCTAAATTGGTGAAAAGGGGTGATTATGGTGCAAGGATTGCACTGTTTGCTTCGATAAACTCAAAACTTTGCAAATAAATATCTCAATCGAATACAGGATACATAATTATCTATATTTCTAAAATCAACCCCTAGCGGGGTGAAAATCGGAAAATCTGTCTGAAACTTTTTTCCGATTTTATTCATTTCTGTTTAGTTAGAATCTCAGAGCCAAACCAAAACTATTTCTCTTTTAATTATTGATAAAGGTCGTTAAATAATAATTGTCCATGGTTGCAGCTGGGTTATTGTTTTTAATGATTACAACCTACAATCAAATGAAATCACAATGGTCGTTTTTTTTTCTTAGCGTGGTAAAATCATCAAATGAGTCCTCCCACCCAGGGCAGAGCGGGAGAGATTGTCAGACTTGTACTGACTAAAATCCACGGTGTCCTTCAATAGCCCTTTAGATTCCGGGGTCACGGTAATTCGTAAGTCCCGCGACCCCGGCAGGCTTTGGCCCTCTAGAAGGGGGCCCCGTCATTTTTTGCTAACACTCTTTGAGCCGCGCTTGGAACTCCACGCGCCGTCGACCCGGGCATGGTCCACGGTCGGACAGCGAGTTGCCCATTACTCGTTGCCCGCATGCCCACGCCTACGGTGGCCGGAGCTCGTCTGCCGGATGGTAGAGATTTAGCGAAATTTTATCTTCGAGGATTTCAGATTTTTCAAATTTATCCAATAACAGAGGGTGAACACTGGCTGGGCATTTAAATTCACCGAGTTCAAAGTTAGAAACACGCGCAGTCGAAGTCGCGGGCGGAGTGCTAGTTAGATAATACATTTCAAAATGTATAGAGGCTAGCTCCACTCAACAAGTCTTTGTTGAGGGGTTCCTATCTGCTCGTGTAGATTTAAGTTAGTTTTTAATAAAATTAAGATAAACAAACGTTTTAGCTAACAAGTAGCTAAAGGAGAAGCAAAATGACTTTCCCAGTAATTTTAAGAACTGTGCGATCTGGTGCTACGAGCGAGCGCGGAATGCCGCAGCGCGTTAGTCGAGTCAAATCTATTCCTTTTACCGATAGTGGTCAAGCCCCACAAGAAGAATAGTATTATTATCAAATGTTACGTTAATAACAGTTTGAACAGTTTTAGATGAAAGTAATAAATAGCTTGCCTATCAGAGACCGGATCGGTTATTTTTGTAGAAGGGTGTTTATGCAACGCATGCGGGAAAGGGGAGTAGCATCACCTGGCACTCGCGCGAGGCATAGTCGACACAGAGGCGGGGGTGGTCGGGCTCTGCGGCCGACACGGCGGCGGCCACGCGGCGCAGCTCGCGCACGGCCGCGCCGGCCGCCGCGGCCTGCTCGAAGTGCACCAGCGCCGCGCCCGCCGCGCGGTCCACGCACACCGACGTGGCACCGCCACACCGCGACACCGCGCTCAGCACCTATAAACGTACGCTCTTCGAATTACTTGCTTTTACTATATTTCCGACGGTTTAACATCCTACTATTGACCGAACATGATTTATAAGAAATACCGGCAATCAGTAACTAGGCAATATATTCCAAAACTATATAATTTCGGAATTCTATTTCTTACTTTTATGTAGTTTAGAGTTTAATATGACTTCGTATTTGATCTCAATATTAATGTTGCTTTATTTTAATGAACGAATCGGTTAAAAAATAAAAATACTATAATATTATGAGTACAGGGAAGGCCCCATCCCTGTCGTATTATAATTACCTGCTTCTCCGTGTGCTCAGTAAGGCCGTCGACCCATACGCAAGTGGTGGCGACAGGTTTTCCAAAGCCAAGTTTCACACGCGAGCCACCTACATTTTCGCCATCCATGGCGCGAATAGCTTCCACAACGCTTGAAATTGATGCGTACTGACAGAATGCGTAACCTGCACCTCCGCTACTTCCCTTTTTTATATCGATCTCAATTATTCGTCCAAAGAGCTTGAACTTATCTCGAAGTTGTTGTTGCGTCACATCTTTCTCTAAATTACCGATAAATAGCGTCCTCGTAGCCTGTAAGATAAAATGTTATATTAAAGTCGGTCGAGTGTTTCTTCGTCTTCTAATTCATTAAAAATAAAAAAATATAGCTGACAAATTATAAAAAAAAGAAACAAAAAAAATGAAAAAAACAAGCGTTCATTCATTTGATAGACACATTTTTGGGGTCAGAGGACACAATTTTATATTTTAGATGTCAAAGCATGTGTTTTAAAGTTAAATCCAAGTTAATAGGGTCACAACCCTAGTCCAACAGTCGCCATCTTGGAAATATGGTGCAGGTGTGGTATTTATCTGGCCACACACTATTGGTCACACAGAAAATTAGTTCCTACAGTTTTTGTTGAAATGTTATTTTCTAAGACTTTTATCAAAATTAAGAAAATTTATAAGAAACTTTTCCTATAAGTTTAAAAAGCGCGAATGCGACTCCAAAAAGGTCACGTTCGTTTTTAAATTACCAGATATACGTTCAAAAATAATATACCACGCTTGGTCTAAGCTTAGTGAATGTAAACCAACCAAGCGGAGTGCGTCGGAAGCAGATGTTTTCTCATAATATCAATAGGAAAAATAAACAAATAATTCGTTAAAAGAATTGAAAAAGACAAAATAAGTAATTATTTCTTTAGAACTTTATGCTTTAGTTGACATTAGGAATGAATTAAAAAATGTTCGCTTGATTGATTTACAACGGTCAATGTTTTGATTTGTAAATAGAAATAATAGTAAAGAAAAACAATTATATTTCCTAAAATCATAAAATATTCTTACGGCAGGTTACGCAGGGTTTTATTTTCTATTATCTAAATTCAAAATTTTTACTTAACATGTACTGCAGTGCATTACACAGATACAGAAGTAGGCTGTCATGGACTCATTGCTAATTCATAATTTGTGTTACGGGAAACACAAAATGTTGTGCAAGTATAACAGTTCACAAGGTAAAGCTTGACCTCCATGAAAGTAATATTCCTCAAATCTCGATAAATAATACATAATTATGTCATTTTAAGGGCAACACAATACTGCGAATTGTGTCCAACGAAAGGTAATGAAAGAATACATAGGTTGGTATGTAATAAATAAATGTTAAATGTATTAATGGTTTGTAACATAATTTCAAGGACGATATAAGTACAAGAGAAAAATGCAAATTCGCCTAAACCTCTGTGAAATATTCTAAACAAGTAATATAGGTGAACTTCTTTCAGCGAAATTCGGTGTCTTCGGTGCGATGTTTGACAACTGGACCAATCCTAGTACATCACCATAAATCACATTATAAGTAAATAAAGAACATAATTTGACAAACGAGTTTCGACAAACTAATAACTTTTTCACCCTTAACTAACTACGATAACATTTTTAAAAGCTTTAACCAAAAACGTGTTTCAGTTACTGGCAACCAAATGTTACTTATAGAATTTTTTTAGACTGCTTCACACTAGAGACAAATGCAATGCACGAAAAGCCTAGTCTTAACCGACAAGCTTATAAAAAACGGTTTTGTTAGTTTTTTAAACAGTCCGTACTTATTACTTCGCATCTCAATTTAATGATGTAACACAAATTACCTACACTCGAATGTAACTTAAGTGTACTAGTCGTGATTAAGAAAAAAAAACCATAAAATATGAAAATTAAGATTTCAGAAGACCATTTATTCATACTTTTCTTTTTTAAATGCACTGCATAGACGATGGCTTAATTTTACCAAGATTTGAGGAATATAACTTTGACATAGGTAGGATTCAGCAGGCGTGATGTATTTTGGTCTTGACAACGATTCCACCCAACAAAAACTTGATCTTCACTACTCAATTGATTTAAAATCTGCTTCAAACGTTTAGCATTTGCGTCGCATGACCAACAGGTTTAGCATGTGAAGCGTGAACATTGTTTTTTATGTGTAGTGGTTATTGGTCGATGAATATTTTTACTTATTTGTGAACAAGTGCGTGCGCTATTGGCTTTGTTTTGATTAAACTTGACATAATAATCAAGGTTCAATATTTTCAACTTTTTAATCGCGTATCTTGTCCGATATTCTTCTTCTCATATAAATGTTTATGACACGCTATGCAGGATCGATAATTTAGGATGTTTACGATACATTTTATTTAAATTATCTAAAATCTGTAAATTAAATGAAGGTGCGTACAACACAGTTACTAGTTAAGTTTAGATATATTTGCCCCAAATAAACATGCTATTACAAAATGAGACACTAGGACTCACGAATTGTTTCCCAAAATACTACCACCAAGCCGAACGACATTTTAGAATAACTAAGTGATATTAAGTGAAAATTAGGCATGAATAGTTTAATACCATGTTGTTGTATGATCATAATTAAATACTGGTGCTAATTTAAGGCTAGTCTTAACATCATTTGATTATTTAATGATTTTTACGAAAAGCACTATATTTAAATATCTTACCTTCGGGTGGTACTCATCGATATCAGTCTCGTAAGGTTTAGCCGAATCTGCATCTTCATCGCAGCTTTGATGTGGCGCCACAGTGATCTTACAGCCAAAAAAAAGTTTATCCTGTGATACTTCCAACGCCTTCTCCACATCGGATGGCTTTTTAAAACGCACCACCGCATAGCGATCCGCGTTTTGACCAACTACTTTAACCCATACAACTTTTCCATGTTTCTTGTATTCATGGTAAAGGCCGTCCTTTAAAGAACTATCAGTAGATCGTGTCGGTAGATTTCGCACACAGATTGCCAAAGGTCTACCACTCGCCGTTGACGCCCACTATCAAGACAAAAATATTCAATGTTATTTGAAAAGCTTTAAAAAAGCAGATGTATGACAAATTATTCATGAATTATTAATTACAACCTATTTCGATTAGGAGTTATGAGCGACTATGAAATTTATAAAACAACTTCACATAGCCCAAAAAAACTAAGACAATGTCAGCGAAAAAAATCCTAATGAACATATTTGGGATCATCTTTATTTATACCCAGTTTAAAAATTGAGAACATAATATTGCGAACTTGGCAAACCCTAAATGAGTGTTCTTAAGAATAGTGGAATGGAATAGGAAAATACAAATACATGGCCAAAATAGTCACCTATATATCGCAATGTGGAATTTTGCTTCAATTGTTGACATCTACATATATTTTATCCCTTCATTCTATAGGTCCACACACAAACTTCTGGTACGAAACCATGATTTTATGTACTCTAATATGCTTATTTTCTAAGTTATTTTAAAAATGCTTTATTTTGTCTGCAATATAATGATTTTGCAATTACCATGGATGAGGTTTTCAAAAGACGTTGTATCTACTAGCTGTAGTTGTGAAAAACATTGTAAATAGAAGGATGTTAACAAAAAATATATGATTAGTCTCATTGTAACGATCGGTTTTAAATTATAAATGCTATATTATAACAAAACAAAACAGGTGTGGCTAATGCAGTGCAGAACTACTGAGTTATTTATTTTGTATTTTTAAAGTTAGGGCTGTCACCTACTTTCTATTTACTATCTTTCTCGATGACCAACATTTCATTACTGGCAAAAGAAAAATAAAAATTTGATGCCAAAAAGTTGCATACCCCTTTAGAAACGAAAATATTTTTTTGTTGACGTCGGAAAACCATGAACAACTTTAAAACATACCTAATAAAATCATGGTTTCATCCCCAGAAGTAGTTTAGTTTTAGTGCTTTGCTGAAGCTTTAGCATGAAGGGATAATAAAACGATGGCCGCAACTGAAACAAAATTGCACAGCGTGCATACTTATAACTTGCATAGCCATTATAACTTTACTTCAAAGATGCGGCGCAAGATGAAACTAAACAATGGCTTCAGGTTAACTGATAAAAAGAAAACTCATAGGAATGCGTTGTTAAGACATTTAGAGGAATCGGAGTTTTTCAACTGGAAGTACACACATACATAGCAATGTACCTGAATCATATAACACTTTTAAAAATTGTGTTTTTACAACAAAGCTACTAAAATGAGAGAAGAAAAAATGAATGAATGATGAAAAAAAATCACAGTAAAGGTCGCTCAATGACACTTTTGAACTAATTTTTGTTTGGTTCTGTTTCCTCCTCCCAATTATTATCTTTCCATAGGTACCAATTGTTATAACTTTACTAAAAATCAAAACGTGTGTTGTGACTATTCCAGCTATCAAAAAATCTGGTTTTATATTAATTAAAGTGTTAAGCTCATAGACGACTAGAGACGATTTTTCATAACGTTTATTCGAAGGATAGAAAAATAAGATATATTGAATTATTCAATCGTCAGATAGTGCTTATTCGTTGAATAGCTCCGCTATTCAAGTAAATCTATCCGAAGCCTTACCCGCTAAATAACGATATAGGTAGTTACGGTAGTTAGTTTGACGAAGCACGTAAACAAGTATTTATTTGGTTTAAGGTGAATTTCAGAAGAACCCTCAGAACTCGCATCGAACAAACATAATTCTGTCCTGTTCTAAACTCTCTGAGTTTCGAGTAGCCAGAATTGATAAATTCAGTCAGATACTATGAAATAAATCACATCAAAAAAATAACTAAATTATCAGATCAATTAATCAGCATTTTAAATTATTATCCATTCAGAGTCAAATAGTTTTATCTAACGTTTTATCGAAGGCTTGAAAACCCGACCCTTGGTCGTTGATCGTTGCCCATCACACTTTTATTAATTCACTGTATTTAATTCAAAATATGCCAACCCTTTAAACATAACCTACAAACAATCAAACCTTAGAATTTGTTTTACCCGATTATATTCATAATGGTAGTAGAACTTACTAAACCGACATTTGAAAAGAGAATTGCGTATAAAATTATACTTTAAAATATAGAATTAACAAATCCTATTAAATGTTTATACCATGCTTTATAAATAAATAACAAAACTCACTTATTTGAGGCAAGATGCCTAGATGCAAAAAAAAATACGACTTTAAAGTTACCATATATACTGTACTAGCACTTTTCCCGCGACTTCGTCCGCGTGGGTTACGTACTTTCCTAATTCCCCCTTTTCACCCCCTTAAAGGTTAAATTTCCAAAAACCCCTTCTTAGTGCTCCCCTACATTATAATAGGAAGCCGTGTGCAAAATTTCACATTCCTAGCCCTAGTAGTTTCGGCTGTACGTTGATATGTCAGTCAGTCAGTTCTCCTTTTATATATATAGATAAGATAATATAAGTCTGGTCTTAGACATGAAATCTATAATCAAATAACAAAAGTCCGACACAGCTTTGGTAGAGAGCTTGGGTGCACCAGTAAAAATAACGTGCCATAAGTCCCCATCGATGCCATGTGTACTAAAAACGTTATTCACGATCAAATGTCAACATTTGATTTTTTTGGATTTTCTTTGGAATCAACCACTGCGTGTGAATGAACGTCTACCGTGACCCCGGAACGTAAGGGGCTATTGAAGGACACCGTGGATTTTAGTCAGTACAAGTCTGACAGTCCCTTCTGCTCTGCCCTGGGTGAAAGGACACATGTGATGATTAAAAAAAAAATGGTTTGGCTCTAAAAGGGGCCCATCAGTTTGCTGATTGCAGATGGAAATGGAAATGTGTGAAATTGTGCCTACCATGTACAAAGTAATATTTCAAGAATGCTGATTATTGGGATAAAAAGTATGACATCCAATTGTAGATAATTTAATGATCTAAAATTAATCGTATTATAACTTACCGAGAAAAATCCAAAAAACTAAAATTGGTATTATAGAAATTAATATGAACATTTTGTCATTTGATCATGAATAACTTTTTTAGCTCGCATGGAATCGACGGGGACTTTTGGTAGGTACGATATTACCCAAGCTCACTACCAAAATTCAGCTGTGTCGGAGTTTTTATTAATTGAAATGTCTATTTGACCGGACTATATTGGTAGTAATAGTAGTGCAATTTTATATTAATTTATTCTACTTTCAAGACGATATCAAGCGAATGAAAAGAGACTTATAGCCTTCACTTCAACGCACTACCAGCTAGCCGCAATGCGGCGGCGCGCCATTTTCCGGCTAGCCGTATGATCTCTGCGAGTTCTATTGCGGCAAGGCTTTTTACCAATTTTAACTATTATTTCCGACCCATTCCGCAAGGGAGGCCTTTGTCCAACAAGACAAAGGTGACTTTATTTCTTATATCCTTGTCTTTTTTGTCACCGACTTTCAATAATAAATAAATAATAACTTTTCATTGAAAAATTATTTTAAACATTTTTGTGTTTTTATAGAAGTCGGTTTCAGTTTTTTTAGTTTTATCAAACATGAGTTGTAACTTTTTAGGCGTAATATTTTGTTGTGTGATTGTGTATACAATGCATAGTAATGCGATACCAGCAATCGCCGCGCCGTTGATTTGGCGTAATTTATTGATGATTTCCCTCAGTTTCTCTAAGATCTCGTCATCAGATCCTGACCTGATTACCATGGGATCATCTGTAAACAAACAAAATAAGAATTTTCCAAATCAGTCCAGACGTCAACGAAAAATCGGTGAAATGCATAAAGCATCCGACGAGAAAGAACCTCTTCCTTTTTTCGAAGTCGGTTAATAAGTTATAGGAAAAAGTGACAATAATCATCAATCGCCTGGCGAAACCATCTGAACGCATGCGATCTCTGTAACCTTTGGATGTCTATCGATCTCTGTCTCTGGTTACAGAGATCGCGTGTTCGCATATGCATCTGTAATGTTTACGAATTCAGTTCACGAAAATCGAAATCAATGTTTTTGTCATTCGACTTTAAAAAGAGAAGTATTTGTGACTAGTAAGCAACATCTCATGTTGCTGAGCTGATGATGAAGGTATAAATCGAAGGAACTCTTCAATAAATGACAGTAAATCAACCGCGATGCTGCTATCGGATATCTATGCATAGTTTACGCAATCACATTATTTAAAATCACGTCTGTTTTTAGTAAAGGAGTCTGGCTTGTTGGTACGAGCTACAGATAAGAGGGAAAAAAATGATCAAATTCAACTGAGCTTGAAAGAAAATTATATACTTATGACACGAATAACAGTAGAACATATTATTTACTATTTTTAAAATACCTATAAAGCTGTTATCTATATATATAAAAATGTTATGTTGGTTTGTGTATGCTTCAAAAACTCAACAAGTACTACACTGATTGAGCTGAAACTTTAGCATGATATGTAATCCGCATCAAGGATTGTTTTTATCTATTTTTTGCATCAGTCACATACCCGCGACCGCCGTAAAGCGCATCAGGGTATAGCTAGTATTATATTTATTTTAGTGTATTGAAACATTGCCTAGCAGTAACTAAACACCGCTGCGAGGATCGCCCGGAGGACCCGGTGGAGCATACGGTTTAGGACTTCCCCGCTTGGGCAGAGCACCGGCAGTGGCAGCACCGCCGCGTGATCACAATAGCGATAGGCGGCGACTTCTCGCACCCGGTATTGGTAGAGGCCATGCTGCGGGGCGAGACGGAATGGGAAGCGGTCGCTTCCTTCTGCGAAGCAGTCATGCCAGCGAAAGAGGAGGCGGGACGCGTAAGGGAGACAGCGTCCACTCTACAGCCCAGTCGCAGTGGTAGACGCCCACAGCGACGGTCGTCGTCAGGCGATCTCCAGCCACCGTAGGCGCGGGCATGCGGGCAGCGAGTAATGGGCGACTTGCTGTCCGACAATGGACCATGCCCGGGTCGAAGGCGCGTTGTGTTTCACTCGCGCTTCAAAGAGTGTCAGCACAAAGACGGGACCCCCCTTTAGAGGGGCAAAAGCCTGCCGGGGTCGCGGGACTAATGATTTACCGTGACCCCGGAACGTAAAGGACTATTGAAGGACACCCTGGATTTTAGTCAGTACAAGTCTGACAGAAATGGGTAGCATTTGATGATTTTACCACGATAAAAAAGTAACTAAACAGCATTTATTGTTTTTAAAATAGGTACCAATTTTACTGTATTTGCTAACTTCTTTAAAAAATGGGCTTTTCTTAAATAATACCATCAACCGCGTAACCGGTCATAACTTTTAAGGAAATCAAATTAGGGCTTCTACTCCGAAAAATACTTTTTACTGCGAAGAACCTCAACTATCACCCCTGTTTCGTTTGATCGACGCTTTTTTGCCCACCAACTTTTTGTATTCCAGGCGGTGTGCGAGGGAAGTCTTAGTAACTTAGCTCTTTTATGCATGTTACGTGAACACCATAGCCCTAAAGAGCACAAAGCCTCCAATAGGTTAGACAGCCGCGTGTCCAGCCAGTGGGACAACATAGGTAGGATTTAAAAAAAGAGCCAGCATAATCAGGGGAAACAATAAATTAAATCATATCCTAACATAATGCCAGTGAACTAGCTTGGCGAGTTCATTCAATTTATATTGTAGAGGTGATGTTGACTCAATAGGCCAGGCCGCATACTTTATGGAAATAGTATTGGCATTGAACGTGTAAGGGGATGCGGTACGCCACAATTATAAAACAACGCCGCGGTTAACGGTAAAAAAACACTCCTTTTTCGAAGACTAAAGTCTTTTTTTATGGCAATATAATTCGACTTTGCTATTGTATTGTAAGCATTCTGTTCCAAAAATAACAATTTCATTTTGTTAGAGTCTGAATTGTCATGCGAGTTTCCTCTGTGCCTTGGAAAGCAAGTAAATCTGTTGGTCGCAGCTTTCATTTCATCTGTAGCTCTTTGACAGTCAATATTGTTAATCAAAAGCTTAAAGGTCTGTCAAACAGTCTATCATATTACCCAGATACTGGGTCAGATATGCAGTCGCTCCATGTGGAATACTGATCTTCATCGGGAGTAAATAGATCATGTGGATTCACACCACAATTAAATTTTTCAGAAAATCAGTATCGCTTATATCAGTTATAACTGAATGAAACCAATTCAGGCATAGGAAAAAAAGACGACGTGACCTTATTAAAGATTGTTATAAAGAAATTGTCACAAGTATGGTCAAAACCAAAATTTCGGTACATGTGCTAAGTTCGGTCCGAGTTTCTATACTCCCCCGAGTGGATACTCGGGGGAGTATAGAAACTCGGACCGAGTGGATACTCGGATCTTTTACCAGCTTACTAAAAAAAGAATTTAAGCAGGATTGCTTAAATTCTTTTTTTAGTAAGCTGGTAAAAGAAGAAAAAGTGCCTGAAAAAAAAATAGTCAGCCGGAAAGATGATGCTGGATGGAGATTTAAGAAAGTCGTTAATAAACTTGGATGCAATAATATGGTAGTTAGATGTCAAATTCACTATTAGCTTAAAATATATTAACGTTCTTAGATTTTTACCCCAGTTACTTGTAACTCATAAAAATCATTTAAAACTAACTTGAAGTTAAAAAAAATAACTCACTTTAGATGTCACGTGATAAATCGCGCAATAATTTCCTATGCTTACGCAGTTATTTGCTTTGGGTTGTAAATCAATAATTATAATTCCTTAGTAGTGTAGATATGAATATTTCAATGTATGCCTACAAGGTACAAGAATTTGAGGAATACTAGTTCGCATGGAGAGCGTAGACGAGAGCATGAAAATTGTAAGAATATTTCCAGTAACACCGTATATGTTGCTTCGTACATAACAACCTGGTGCATGGGGCACTCAAACAAACGCGAATTTGCGCCTATTTTTTATATTCCTTAATTAGATATTCATAATACGAAATCAGTTTTCTTATTTATTATATGAAAACCCGCCTATTGTATTAGTATACCAATAGTTCGAGCTAAAGTTTAGACATGTGTGCATGAAATTGTAAGAGAACGTACTTGGTGTTGTAAGGACGGCGGCGTACGATGGTTGTTATGGTGGGATAGCGGTGGTTGTGTGGCTGGCGTTGACGCACGTGAAGTGTCGCTTGGCTCGGGTGAACTCGAGTCGGATCGCGATGAGCCAGAACCAGAGTTTCGCCGCCGCCGCCCTCCTTCAGTACCACCGCCTGGTGTACTCGGTGTACTTTCACCGCCGGTCGCGCCGGCCACTCTGTCGCTACTTGCATACCATCGATGGTGAGGAGTTGTTCTGGAAAAGAGTTGTTTTGTTTTTAATCATGCGTTATAATAATAAGACACACTGCTTGGAAGTTAAAATACACACCTCAAAAAAGTCTAACACACAACACCCATCATTTACAATAATTGCCTGTTTTATTGATACTTTATTTTTATCTTAACAAGTCGATTAGTATACAATATTTTTGCTCGGTGATGGTTTGGGCAGGTATTATGAAGAAAAGACGAAATGAGTTCGTCGTTCCAGTTCGCTCCAGACGTTTTCTAGAGAACCTGGACGGATTGTCGACAACTCAACAACTAAAAGACTTGTTAGAACTCCATTGGGAGCAATTACCGCATGACCAGATAAACAATCTTATAAATTCAATGAAAAATCGTTGCCGACATGTTTCAAACAACAGAAGGTGTTTCAAATTTGTATGAATTTTTTTAAAACACTAACCGCCTTATTACAAAAAGGGGTTTAACTAAAAACCCAGGTTTAATCTTGTAAAACTACGGTTTAAACAAAGATTATTACAAATCGTGGTTTTGCGATAAACCATGGTCTAACAGTAGTAGCTGTCAAAGGTATGTCAAAGTTTCTCATAGCAAATTTTTCATTGTGTTGTAGTTTTTGTGTTATTTTCACCCAAAATGGATTGAAACAAGGTAGATTTAATTGTTATTACTCATTGTGGATTTAATTGTATAGACATTCGTTCAAATGGCGGTACTAAAGTCGACGTTTTATGTTAGTTTTGTAATACGGACAAATTTAAACCATGGCTCTGCAGTTAAGCCTGGACTTGATAGACCAGGTTTAAACCAAGGTTTATTTAGTTTTTGTAATAAGGCCGTAAAAGTTTAATTTCCCTTCAATTTAACCCACGTTTGTTACGCTACACTTGTAAATTACTGTGATTAAATGAACAAATTCAATAAGAATTTTCGATCCGACATGTGCAAAAAAAGATATTCAAGGTTCAAAAATAATTATAACTTATACTTTTGTATTTTTCAGCCAAACGGTAAGTTTCATGATAAAAAAAAATCAGATATCTAGTCAACCAGGATTCGTTGCAGTGAGAAGATAATCCGCAACAAGAAGGACTTCCATCGTAAAAGTTAACTAGATACTGAGTTTTGTTAAAATATTGCCTGTCAAGAACAACTTTTGTCTTTTTCTTGCTAAAAATGCATATTGAGGTACCATTTGGAAATCTCATGAGACAAAAACGTTTTTCCTTCATTTGCAAATCAAGTGTCATAAAAAATTATATACAGGGTAATTCTTTTATATTAACCAAAAGGGAGAAATCCGCATCCATATGTATTACGGGAAAACTTTGTTAGGAACGTTTGGCTCTTTTTTTATGTTGTCAATTTTAACATTTTTATTTTTTTGGTCAAGTGCGAGTTGTCCACAAAAATGAGTGAAATTGGGCAAAATTTCTTTTAATTCGACTCTGTTGATCCAGTCAAAACAAGTTAGTTAAAAAACTAATCAATCTTTGGGAAATTAAGCGGCATAAAGTATTGATTTTTTTTTAAACTTTCCTTGTCTTTCAAGGCATATTTCTCAAAATATATACCTATTTGACACTTGGTTTAAAACGAGATTTTTGTTAATTATTATTTACTAGCACTTTTCCCGCGACTTCGTCCGCGTGGGTTACGTACTTTCCTAATTCCCCCTTTTCACCCCCTTAAAGGTTAAATTTCCAAAAACCCCTTCTTAGTGCTCCCCTACATTATAATAGGAAGCCGTGTGCAAAATTTCACATTCCTAGCCCAAGTAGTTTCGGCTGTACGTTGATATGTCAGTCAGTCAGTTCTCCTTTTATATATATAGATAAAAGAAACGTAAATATATTACAAGAGTAAAAATAACTCAAGACGTTAAAAACCGTACACGTTGCTTAGACTTTTTTTATGTGTGTATTCTAACAGTTTTGTGTAGAATATTTTTTTTTTTTTGCGTGGTAAAATCATCAAATGAGTCCTCCCACCCAGGGCAGGGCGGGAGGGACTGTCAGACTTGTACTGACTAAAATCCACGGTGTCCTTCACTAGCCCTTTACGTACCGGGGTTACGGTGATGGGTAAGTCCCGCGACCCCGGCAGGCTCTGGCCCTCTACAGGCCCCGTCAATTTGCTGACACTCCTTGAGGCGCGCGTGGAACACAACGCGCCGTCGACCCGGGCATGGTCCATGGTCGGGCAGCGAGTCGCCCATTACTCGCTGCCCGCATGCCCGAGTTTTGTGTAGCTTCAATAATATCTGAGCAGTGAGCTTCATAATATCACTACACGCATGGGACAGTTGTTTGATCGAATAAATAAAATCCAGTTTACATTGATACAGAAATGACAGTAAGTACATAGTTTCCATTGTTTTTCTAGCGATTGTTTTTTTAGGTTCGACTCGACAGTCCTCGCGAAACCTTTCTAGAGTCCGCGTCATCCACTCCCCTCCCCTACGGAAAATTCCAGGTACTACATTTTTTTAATGCAATTTGATTGTAATGTCATAGGCACTAGCGCAGCGTCAAAAAGCTATGAGTGGTATGGCGGACTTACGTCATACGTCCTTGCCAAATGACAGTTACAAATAGTTCAACATATCAGCCGTAGGACGTCCACTGCTGAACATAGGCCCTACCCAATAGATTTCCAATAGAACCGGTTGGAAGCGGCTTGCATGCAGAGCGATCCTATGATATCACCAGATCGTCTGTCCACCTTGCAGGTGGACGTCTCACGCTGCGTTTACCGGTGCGTGGTATCCATTCGAAAACCTAACGGCCCCATCGGCCATCTGTTCGGCGTGCTATGTGGCCTGCCCACTGCCACTTCAACTTGCTAATTGGCTGGGCTATGTCGGTCTTTGGTTCGTCTACGAATCTCCTAATTTCTGACTCAATCGCGCATTTTTCCGAGCATAGCCCTGTCTATCGCTCTTTAGGCTATCTTGAGCTTACTAATGAGGCCTATTGCAAGTGACCACGTTTCGGTGCCATAAATGATCACTGGTAACACATTGGTTGAAAACTTTCGACTTGAGGCACTAAGGCATTCTGGCCGAGAAATGTTTCGCAGTTTCTCGAACGCCTCCCAGCCGAGTTGGATTCAGCGGTTGATCTCTTTCTTAAAGTTGGACCTACCTAGTGCGAAGGTTTGTCCCAGGTAGACATACGAGTCAACAACTTCTAGAACCGTGGTCCTAACTGACAATGGGTTCGTCACAACATGCCTTTTGACCTTTGTTTCGTCCATGTTCATTTTAAGACCCACTTGTTAGGGAACTCGATTGAGGACTCCAAGTATCGTACAAATCTTCCATCAATTTTGTCATGATAACAGTCTGCAAATCGAAGGTACCCTGGTATCGAAGGTAGGATGTACTCGCCATTAGTATTGATGCCAAGTCCTTGCCATTCAAGGAGTGTGGATTCGTTTTCGAAAGCGGCATTAAACAATTTCGGAGATATCACGACACCCGGTATTACGCCTATTTTCAAAGGAATCGCCTTTAAGACAAAGTGGCAATATTATACAAGCCTAAACACTTCGATGTACCGATAGTCAATACGGCACCGTTGGAGAGATTCAAGCCTGCCCATGTCTACACCTAACCAAAGGCGTTCTCATAGTCCACAAACGCTAAACATAAGGGCAAGCTATACTTTTCGGTCTTCTGTATAAACTGAAGCAGCGTGTATATGTGGTCTACGGTACTGAAGCTTTTTCGGATACCGGCTTGTTCGCGAGACTGGAAGTCATCAAACCTGAGTTCGAGACGGTTCGTGAGGACCCTTGAAGACAACTTAAAAACATGGCTCAAGGTCAAGATGGGTCTGTAATTCCTTAATATGGTGTTGTCACTCTTCTTAGGGAACAGAACCACCTCATTGTCCCATGCTTTTGGCGTTATACCCTCTAGCAGGACTAAGAGTCGAACAAATAGCTATTTAAAATTAATATAAAATAACATTTTTGTGGTTGTTTAAATTCAATTACATGGGATCACTTGGGAAGTATACCCTTTCAAACAAAAAAAATATCTTTTCAAATCGGTTCGTAAACGACAAAGTTATGCGCGAACCAATATAAAGAAAATAATAATAATCATTAGAATTGATAACCTCCTCCCTTTTGAAGTCGGTTAAAAACAACGTCATTTGAAGGTAAGACCGCGGTTTAGTGATAAATAATTTTGCAAACTCCTTGGCCAAACAATTTTAAGATTTCTAGTAAAGTCATTAAGTTGAACGTAGTAATAAGGTTGAATTTTAATGACATTCACTTGTTTAGATATCACTTTATTTATGTGTGCTTACTTAATTGCGGATACTACACTGTTCAGATTATAATAATGTCCCTTTGCTGTTACGTTACTAACAAACGAAAAAAAAAGTAGTCATATAATAATGAATCTAAATCTTGATCACATTTAACGATTAAACAATAATACTAACAATATTTTAATTATTTTGATGTTCATACATTTTTGAAGTCTGAAAAGGCCAATGAACTCGAGTGTACTACGTTTCTTCTCGAATAAATAATGAGTAGCAGTGATTTTTCATTTAATTAAAAAATACCTTTCAACATTAGAAGGTGGTGTAGAATAAGGTACGGTTGAGTTGTTCCGCTGGTACCTGCCGTACGCAGCGGGCGTGTTACCACGTCGACAATATTCGGTAGCACTGTCATTTGTACCGCGCCACGTAGCGGGTGCAGCTGCAGAGGCAGCTATAGGACATGTGTTGCTTGAGCTGTCTTCCCCGCCCCTGTAAAGAAATGTTTTCAAGTTATTCAATTATAATCATATCCATATGTCGAAATTCCGATTTGCATATTACGAAGCCAGGTAACGTTAAGGTACGTTCGGTAACCCAACCATAACTTTAAATAACATTTAATATATTTTTTTTACATATGACCAAATTGTTTATCCTCAATCTGTTAGTAATAAATAACACAATCATTAAAACAGAAAGGTTTATTTGTGATTTAAAAAAATAATCATAACATCACGTTTGTTTTCCCCAAAAGATGGGACAGACATACGTATAGTACATACATCAACATGTTTTATCACCTGATTTGTATGAAGTTCTACGTTATATTGACTGTAACTGAAACGGAATACATATTCCGAAAACCCAGGTTGCCATTTGCGTAGTTAAATATATAAACTTTCAATAAAATAAAATCTTTTGCGTTCAAAAGTTATCGTAAAATAATATGTTAAACTAATAATAGTAGTCCTCCTGACCGATTTCGGCCGCGGAGGTCAATCTTAACGGAGATTAGCCAACTGCGCGGGACATATTATAGTGCACAAGTGTGTGCGCAGGCACAGGTGCGCTCTCTGTTCCTTTAATCTCATAGTTCCAATGAGATGGTAATCCGACACTACCGGAGAGAGATCAAGCGCAGGACCAACGGCTTAACTTGCTTTCCTAGACACAGGGGTCAATACCCCTGTGTCTAGGAAAGCAAGTTAAGTTAAGCCGTACCGCCAATTTCCAAAGTCCGGGCTGCTACTGAGAAATTCTTTTTTTTTGTAGAAAAACCTAATTGTGCTTTTTGTCCGACCTGGAAATCGAACCCAGGATCCAACGCTCAGCAATCGCGCTTGGGACCACGAGACCAACGGGGCAGCTATATGTAAAACTATGTAGGTGATGGATGAACATTTAAGAAAAAACACTCCAAGACCCATAAGAGCTGATATTAAGGCATTTACCGACAGAACGGCATCCGTGTCGGCGATCCGATCTGAACCCATTCAATCTCTGTAACCAATGGATGTTTTAGATCGCGACGCGTTCAAGGGATCGCTCGCCGCGCGATCTTCGTTTACAGAGATCGCGTGATCGCACAGGCCATAATCTGCACGAGTTCAGTTCAACCTAATCTAACTCATTGTTTTTATTCAACCGATTTTAAAAAAAGGAGGAGATTTTGTGTCCGGTGCTCAACATCTCATGTTGCTGAGCTGATGATAAAAGGTAAAAGCGGCCAATTGCAAGTTTCGCAGCAAGTAACACAATTTATAAAAGTTCTTGTAGTTCGCAGTTCGGTGCGGTGCGTGCTTAGTTACAGAAAAAAAGTGGCTGTGACATACGGATGGACAGACAGACATGACGAATCCAAAAGTGCTCCGTCGCGGGGACTCGCGCGTGCATTTTTATATAGCACTACGCGGGCATCCGCCTAACGCAGGCCCTAAGGACTCGTTTTCTGCCATTTGGCTACGGAATCGTACAATAGGAAACTCTTTAATAATTGACAGCAAATCAACCGTGATTGATTGCTACTATCGGAAATCTTTGGGGCCGTTCAAGTATTACGTAAGCACATTTATTACAATTATTTACCCCCCCGTCCCCTTTGTCAGCAAAAGTAAGCAAAGCTCTTATCCCTCCCCCCATGCTTACGTAAACATTTTTCAATTAATGTGTTGTTTTTGCCTAAACGTATGCATTATTTGCGGAAATCCCCGAAAATGCGTTTCGATTTCAAGCAAAGACAATTTGAGGGTTGCCATTCGTGTAAAAAAGTAAATTACAACTGATGACGTTATCATCATCTAGACTCCCCTCCCCCCATGTCATCCAAAATAATCTTACAACCAATGTTACCAATGTCGGGATAGACATTGTTGACAAACTCTGGATGTTGTCTATCAAAACACAAAGGTTTTCTATTCTAGGCCAGTACTGCCGCAACCTGTGTATTATTATCTACTCTGCTATCTCCTAACATTTGAAACTTTAATATCTTTGAAAATATTCATTGAACTATATTAAATGCACAGTGTATTTAAGGTACAGACGCCAGCAGGTCAACCTACCCGAATCTGTAAAATTTTGCCAATCGGGCATGAACCATGATAAAGGTGAAAATCTAATACAGAAATTTGACAGATTGTGGTAGCTTGATGTGCTATCATCTGTTCTTAATTAGATAAGGATTAATTCAGTATTGCTTAAAATTGCTTCATAAATAAGCCATTATTTCTCATAATAAGTAAAGGATAAAATGGTTAATGTGGGTAATCCCTAAGAGATAGATTAGATATATATACCATTGTAAGCTCAAAAATGTGTTTATTTACGACATCATATTAATAGAAACCTCTAATAAAAAGTTCACTGTTTCTTAATATATTATTTTATTTATTCGTTTATATTTACCAACATTTGATTACACCATTACAATAAAAGAAATTACAAACATGAAGGCATGAATATAAGTGTAACAAACAATTCGACTGTGACTACGAACAGTATCGAAACTGCAAATCACGTACTTTACAGGAGAGCAATTTAAAGTTTTATTTGCCATAGAACGCAGTTGCAGTTTCGATTTTGTTTGATGCAAAACTTGAAGAAATATTTTTTTTTTCAAAAAATCTCTTTGCTTATCTGATAGTATTTTATTAGGACATTCAATTTCTGTAATAAAACAAATATGGCGATTTTGCAGTTTCGATAGTGTTCGTAGTTACAGTCGAATTAAGTATAGGCAACAACAACATTTACTAATATACAACAATTGAATAAGTGCTAACTATTTGCTATCTTATATTATAAATCCAGGGTCTCTGAAGGACATATACCTCATGTTATTGTGTGCATACATAAAATTACTGAGCATCAGAGATCTACAGAAAACTGTATTTTAGTACAAATAAAATTGAGAATAGATTTGGATAAAAAGGGGCACCCGACTTTTTGCTCTCGTGGGATAGCGGGCGAGGCCGCCGGCAACAGCTAGCAAATTCTAAAGCATGAAATAATACCTACTATTTATATTCATGGTGGATTAGCCAATAGATGTTTAAATAATTTGGATCAGAACCGACCAATTGAGTTGAAATGGATATCTGTATATATACCAGATCAGAATATTTAATGACCATTCTACAAAGTCGCGGTAAAGAGAAGTTTGCACCAAAAACTACCTACTGTATTATGCATGTTATATACATAAAAAAATCCTTTTGAATCACTATCTATTAAAATCCGCATCGTAGTTTATCGTAATAATCGTAATTTTAAAGATCTAAGCATACATAGGGACAGACAGACAGAAGGACTAGGAAGCGATTTTTTTTTTTTTTTTTTTTATCGTGGTAAAATCATCAAATGAGTCCTCCCACCCAGGGCAGGGCGGGAGGGACTGTCAGACTTGTACTGACTAAAATCCACGGTGTCCTTCACTAGCCCTTTACGTACCGGGGTCACGGTAATCCCTTGGTCCCGCGACCCCAGCAGGCTTTGGCCCTCTACAGGCCCCGTCACTATGCTGACACTCTTTGAGGCGCGCGTGGAACACAACGCGCCGTCGACCCGGGCATGGTCCATGGTCGGACAGCGAGTCGCCCATTACTCGCCGCCCGCATGCCCGCGCCTACGGTGGCCGGAGATCGTCTCGCGACGTCCGACGCCGTGGGCGTCTACCACTGCGGCTGGGGTGGAGGGAGGACGCTGTCCTCTCCCTCAGGCGGCCCGCCTCCTCCTTCACGAGCATGACTGCTTCGCAGAAGGAGGCGACCGCTTCCCACTCCGTCTCGCCCCGCAGCATGGCCTCGACCAATGCCGGGCGCGAGAGGTCTCCGCCTATCGCCGTCGTGAGGACACGGCGGTGCTCTGCCCAAGCGGGGCAGTCCTGCACCGTATGCTCCACCGTGTCCTCCGGACGATCCTCGCAGTGGTGACACCCAGGCGTTTCCTCCCTCCCTATCAGACACAGGAACCTCCCGAAACTTCCGTGTCCGGTGAGGACCTGCGTCATGCGGTAGGTCAGGACGCCGTGACGCCTATCCAGCCACTCCTCAAAGAGGGGTCTTACCGCCGCGATTGCGGCGTGCCCGGACTAGGAAGCGATAGCAATAGTTATACAGAATTCTCAATCATGCCAAAACTTACTAACTTTCCAGGTTTATGAAGTTAAGTCTAGAAAAATGTATTCATCTGAAAGATTATAACGTTTGTCTAAATATTGTTGGCAGTTTGTGTAAAAATTGTTGAAGTCTTCAATTACTTCGGTCCGTTCAGCTTTAACCAATCTATTTAAAATCTGTTTCTTCTCGAACCCGAAAAAAACATCCTATAGCCCTCTGAGTCAACCTTAAGCGGAAGAGTCATAATGACGCATGCATTTCTGTTATGGTAATATCAATTCCCTGATACTCTTTCAATAATGTACCAAAAGCACTTATCACATTATGAACAAAATGCAAGTAGGCTAGAGTTTTTGATTCCTCTGCTTCAGAATTAAAAAAAAACTTTTCAATCGATTTCGCACTTTATTCTCGCTTATCAAAGTAACTTTTCAAAGCAGGCCAAACCTTAATTATTCTCTCAACATCAGGACAGAGCGACAGAAATCGTGTGTGTTCGCGCAGCGGAATGTTGTTAAATTTTAAGATTTTAATTATGCAGATATTTAGTGTATGACGTCGTATAATTGTGTATGGTAAAAAAAAAATTGTGCACGCAGCCATTGTGGAGAAATTCACCAAAAACTGATTCCGCTGGGCGAACGTTGTCCTGGCGGAACTTTTTTTAATCCATAGCCTTTAGAAGAAAAGAGATGTGTCCAAAAATTAGTGTGTATTTGTGTGTGATTGTGTATGTATGAATAAAATTAGTGCATGCATAAACTTCGGAGATATTCAAGTTTCCGCTACGCGAACGTTTGGCCATTAGCTAGTTTTCATATAAAGCGCTTACATAGAGAGTTGTAGATTTTTACATACGTTGTTTTTAATTTGTTTATATTTGTTTAAAAAACAGATTTAGAAAAAATCGTAGGGATTAAAAGATAAAAATATAAACGTAAAATACTCTTATTAGGTCTTAGTTCTTAAAGTATGCACTTTGGGGTCTAGATTTTCACGTTTATACAAACCTTGTAAGTGTCTGCAACATGTTGCCAAGTATCAATGCTGTTCCGTTAGTAATTAAAGAGTTATAGGACAATTTACCATGAATAGATCACTGTTTATAAAGCAGTCAAATATCACGACGTTCTAAAGGAATTGCATGGTAAAATTTATGCCAATAATTAGTGTATTCATTCAACTATTCAGATGCAAAATTTCATGTTATTAAATTCAGTAATTAAAGAAAAACAATTATAATACTGACGAAGCATCGAAAACCTACATAACCCGACCAAGTTCGGATGGCTACAAAAAAGCGGCCGTGCCATATATCTAAGAAACGTTCTTCACTTTCCAATATAGTATTTATTAATATGGTACAGTTGCGTACACAAGGGTTAGGAAAAATAAAACAATTGCATTTCTTGAATGAAAAATATTTTTTTAATAATAACGCCACTATCTAGGATAAATATCGATTCAAGAAGTAGTTTTTTTAAGTTATTAGATTGTTTGATCCACTGAAGTTGCAAAGTTACTTACACTCACAAGTCTGTACATTCTAGAAGTAGGAATATTTGTAAGAAAACACGCAAATCTTTATACGAAAGCCATAGAAAATAAACGATTCCTCTCACGAGATCCAACTCGCCTTGCAGTCACAAGATGCAGAAGTAAACTTTTTCAAAATAACTGCTATAGTATGTCTGTCAAAGTCTACAACAGCATACCAAAACAAATAAGAGAACTCCCATTTAACTATTTCAAAATACGCCTAAAGAGATGGCTGCTTAACAATTCATTTTACACTCTAAATGAGTTCTTAGATTATAACCCAAGTCGTACCTAATTTTCTAGTGTTTAGTGTTAATTTTGCAACTGTTATTTTTATAACTGCATTCTTGTTTATGTTGTTTTTATTTAGATATATAATTAGGTTAAATTTCTTTGAAATGTCGATTATTAAACTTTTACATTACATACTGCTGTACTAAAAATAAACATGAGTAATGCACTCATCACTCAGACCTAAGCTATAAAAATATTTGCATGCTGAATAATAGTAAGCGGAATATGTTGAACTTTTTAACTTTAAGACCTATTGTACCATATTTCATGCAAATAAAGATTATTATTATTATTAAAAAAAAAAAAAAAAAAGGGGAACGCTCGTGCATGCCTAGTCCATTGGTTAAATAGTGTAATAAGCTACAATATGATAAATATTTACCTAGACAGTAGTACTTACATATGGTAATTATTTAATTTCCCTAAGGGGTCTGTACCTACGTAAATAGTACCTACTTTCTGTCATAGTCAAATACATTTAAAATAGTAGGTGTACAAAAATAAATGACCTATAAATTATATCGAAACAACAATTATGTTATCACTTATACCAATTCAATACCGGTATTATACTGTAAATTTTGGGATGTTACCTAAATATATTGCACGGCCGCTTTTTTGTAGCCATCCGAACTTGGTCGGGTTATGTAGGTTTTCGATGCTTCGTCAGTATTATAATTGTTTTTCTTTAATTACTGAATTTAATGACATGAAATTTTGCATCTGAATAGTTGAATGAATACACTAATTATTGGCATAAATTTTACCATGCAATTCCTTTAGAACGTCGTGATATTTGACTGCTTTATAAACAGTGATCTATTCATGGTAAATTGTCCTATAACTTTTTAATTACTAACGGAACAGCATTGATACTTGGCAACATGTTGCAGACACTTACAAGGTTTGTACAAACGTGAAAATCTAGACCCCAAAGTGTATACTTTAAGAACTAAGACCTAATAAGCGTATTTTACGTTTATATTTTTATCTTTTAAGCCCTACGATTTTTTCTAAATCTGTTTTTTAAACAAATATAAACAAATTCAAAACAACGTATGTAAAAATCTACAGCTCTCTATGTAAGCGCTTTATATGAAAACTAGCTAATGGCCAAACGTTCGCGTAGCGGAAACTTGAATATCTCCGAAGTTTATGCATGCACTAATTTTATTCATACATATACAATTACACACAAATACACACTAATTTTTGTACACATCTCTTTTCTTCTAAAGGCTATGGATTAAAAAAAGTTCCGCCAGGACAACGTTCGCCCAGCGGAATCAGTTTTTGGTGAATTTCTCCACAATGGCTGCGTGCACATTTTTTTTTTTACCATACACAATTATACGAAGTCATACACTAAATATCTGCATAATTAAAATCTTAAAATTTAACAACATTCCGCTGCGCGAACACACACACAGAAATCTTGTATTTAAGTGATATAAAAATTCGACCCACTCAATTTCCGTAGTTTCAAATATCTTCATCAATTCCGCACGACGTTTAGCTGAATGTGAGAAATGGTCGTATATTTTTAAGACGATAGAGTCTTCTACATCGATGTCTAATCTATTATATGCAAAGGTCAATCGGATAAATATAGGGGAGCTGGTCTAGAACTGGCTGGTCCAATAACAACTACATTATATTATGTCATTAGATAGCCCTTTAAATCTACAGAAGCCAGCAGGTCAATATACCCGAATCTGTCAAATTTTACCAATCGAAAATTAATCTTCGGTTATTATCATTAGGTTAGAAATCTATCAAAGAAATTTGACAGATTGAGGTAGGTGTGCTGGCATCTGTACAACAATAGTTTTTAGGACGGGTCATTTCAAATCGCTGTGAGAAAATATTATAGCGTTGTATCGTAAGTCAGGGTTTGCCAAACTGTGCGTCGTACGTCGTAGAGAGTTCAAAGGGGCGCCGTGAATCGAGAGGGTCGACCATTCTCCGGATTGATATTGCGTGGAACCAAGATTCTATATACATGTATAAAATATCCAACAGAAAGAAGGGGATAGTCTCATTGATCTCTTTTACGGAAAGAAACCCAGATTCACGTGCTCTGATTTCGTGGAGTTCGGATCCAGGTATTTTTGTATTATTATTCACCTGGTATGTACTAGCTAGGGGGCGCCGAGAAAAAATTCTAAACCTGTATGTGCGCCGCGAGCTGAAAAAGTTTGGGAACCACTGTCGTAAGTAATATATTTGTATCTGGAGATGGTTTTCTATGGAAATAAAAACAAGTACTTAGATTTCAAGTAATAATTTATATACTCATCAAAACAAAACACTATTTAATTGTCAAAACAAAATAGCACTTATTTTGTTTTGACAATTAAACAAGTATTACTTTTATGTTATGTAATGATTTCTTCCAATTGTTAATATTGTTTTCCGGGAGTAATGGGGATCATTACTTCCATTTTATCACGATAGATGGCGGTTCGTGGCAATAGTCAGTTGAGCTGTCAATTCAATAGATTTTAAAACCTATTATTCAGTAAATTTTAATTTTCTAGTCGATTTCCTCTTTGTAGTGTCAATCATTTATTTTCCAATGATACAACGTTAAAAAAAAAGAAGAAAAGGCATTAAAAGTTATTAAATTTTTTGTTGAACTATCGTCGAAAATATGGTGGGTGGTTGGTACCTAAGTTCAAGAGCAAAAACTCTAATTGATTGGCTTTAATAAGCTTGAGGGCTGAAATTATCAAAATTAGAATAAATTCCACCACTTTTACCCCAAAAATATACAATAACCTTAATTATCGTTAAATTAATGTTTTCTCATTATTCGTTTATTTTTCCACCAATAATAAACTAACAATTAACACTTATCAACTGAAAAAATATCCATATTATATTTATCACTAATTCACTGATAAATAATATTTTATTCGATAAAAAGCGATCTCACAATAACATCAGTTTTGTTTCGAATTATCCTTGCTCCACGTTTTTTACTTAGTTCATATGTCAATTCTTTACCATTTCAGTTACAATGCCTGATATCAATTACGATAGTGGACCGATATAACACAAAAAATAGCAATAACTAAAACGTAAACAAAGTGAATACGATTTGACGGCAGCCATTCTACCACTAGCGACATCTGCGCTGAACTTTGCGTGTGGATCCCCATTCATAACTTTTTTAAGATGATTCTTCCGGAGTAGCCCGCGAAATTCAAATTTTCTGTTTTTTGCATTTTGCATATCAGTGACAAGTTGTAACTTGATCAAAATATGATTCGCGACAATGACAAGTATAACTTTAAATATATGAATGATCAAAACATTCGCTCCATTCGTTACTCTCACAAAGATTTGGTCAAGGTTGGTCAAATTTCCGAAATCTAACTTATTTTAAATTCAGTTTTATTGCGGAAGTATCTTTTTTGATCAATAATCATGAAAATATTAAAAAGAAAGGAAAAATGTGTCGCTACTTGTATATGTTACACAGCTCATAACTCGGAAACGTGACGTTTTACGACGTTTCGCCTCTCTTTTATGTTTCTTTGATCTATCGATTTATGAATGTTTCATGCGTGGCTACCATTTCGAAAAACAAAACAGGTTCCAGGTTTATGCACTCTAAGGCGCTGGCCACACAGAAGAGACGAAAGACGAGGACGCGTCGCGGACAGTCGCAAATGAACCAGCGTTGCGCCCGCGACGCGTCTCTTCTGTATATTTTGCGTCGCGACGCTTCTATACATTTTGTATGAAAGAGACGCTGTAGAGACAAATGTCTCCGCCCCGTCTGCGTCTAACGTCTTTTCTGTGAGGCCAGCGCCTAAGAATGCACACTTTAGTTTGCGCCAGAATTAGGATATTTGAATTTAGTTTTTTTTTATGTAATTAATAAGTGCACTACAAATAAGAACATTAATCGAAGAGAAACATCTTAATTATTTTTTAATAATTAATTATGACCAATTTAAGAGTGTTAAAATTTGAACAAAATTGACGGAAATACAAACGCGCCACGATTAATCACCTCGGTTGTGACGTCATCTTGACATAGAATTCCCTTACTACTGTTGACACAATACTAAGGAAATTCTAGTGGCTTCTACTTACTACTAAACTAATTTAAATTAAGAACAAAAACGTTATTTATAGTACCTAGCTATTTCCATTTAGTCATGTGTGAAAAGGGATGTTTAAAGGCCAATTCCGATACTATACAGATGCCAGCAGGTCAACCTATCCCAATCTGACAAATTTTACCAATCGAACATTAACCTTCCACTATTGTGATAAGTCTATTAAAGAAATTTATTTTTTATAAATCTATTAAAGAAATTTGACAGATTGAGGTAGGTTGATGTGCTGGCGTCTGTACCTAATGTGGATATGTTTATGACTTTTTTTTACGTGGTAAAATCATCAAATGAGTCCTCCGACCCAGGGCAGAGGGAGGGACTGTCAGACTCGTACTGACTAAAATCCACGGTGTCCTTCAATAGCCCTTTACGTTCCGGGGTCACGGTAATTCGTACAGTCCCACGACCAGGATATGTTTATGATAGCAGATTTTCTCAAAAATGATATTCGGTTCAATTCAGTTGAAGTTCGAGGTGCTAAAGCGGCAAGATAAGTTTTGTGTAAGATATCTCAGAAATTAAGCACGAAACTAACTCTTCAAACAATATTTATTTTAGGGTAGCAATAAACCCAATTTCAGCGGGCCAAACGCCTCCTGCCGGAGGCTGTACGCCGGTGTCGTGCGGTCCATGGCCCTCTACGGGGCCCCCGTGTGGGCCCTGAGCATTCGGACGCGACCACTAAAGCTGGTCGCATGCTAGAGGGTAATGGCTATCCGAATGGTCCGAGGATACCGCACGATCGCCGGCGAATCGGCCAACCTCCTTGCCGGATTGCTACCCTGGGGTCTGGAGGCGACTGCCCTCCAGCGCGTCTATGAGTGGCGCGTGGAGGCCCAGCGCCGGGGCGAATCCCCGCTGCCTCGACATGACAAGTCGAGGCGCGGCGGAAAGAGCTCCGGCGCGATCTCAGGGCAGTATGGAGGGAGCGACTGTCTGGCAACCGAGGTCCAGGAACGCCGCAATCGCGGCAGTAAGACCCCTCTTTGAGGAGTGGCTGAATAGGTGTCACAGCGTCCTTACCTTCCGCATGACGCAGGTCCAGGTCCATACGGTGCAGGACTGCCCCGCTTGGGCAGAGCACCGCCGTGTCCTCACGACGGCGATAGGCGGAGACCTCTCGCGCCCGGCATTGGTCGAGGCCATGCTGCGGGGCGAGACGGAGTGGGAAGCGGTCGCCCCCTTCTGCGAAGCAGTCATGCTCGCGAAGGAGGAGGCGGGCAGCGTGAGGGAGAGAACAGCGACCTCCCTCCACCCCAGTCGCAGTGGTAAACGCCCAGGGCGACGGACGTCGCAAAACGATCTCCGGCCACCGTAGGCGCGAGCATGCGGGCGGCGAGTAATAGGCGACTCGCTGTCCGACCATGGACCATGCCCAGGTCGACGGCGCGTTGTGTTTCACGCGCGCCTCAAAGAGTGTCAGCATAGTGACGGGGCCTGTAGAGGGCCAAAGCCGGCCGGGGACGCGGGACTAACGAATTACCGTGACCCCGGTACGTAAAGGGCTATTGAAGGACACCGTGGATTTTATTAGTCAGTCAAGTCTGAGTGTACCTCCCACCCTGCCCTGGGTGGGAGGACTCATTTGATGATTTTTACACGATGAAAAAAAAGGGTAGCAATAAAACGAGTGACTGTAAATTACAATTTTAAGTGTCAAAATTAATTAATTTGGGTTATATCATTACTAAGTGAGCGACTGACTGTAAGTGACGAGAAATCAACAGAACAGTATCTTACAAACATTAATTTGAGTTACTTAAAATACAAAACGATCAGCTTCATTATATTTGAGCGACTTAATATTTGTTTTGAGTGTCAACGTATGTGTGTCAAATGTATTTTTTATACTGAGCGGCATTTTATCTTATATGAAGTGTTTTGAATACAAAAACCACTTTGAAAAATACACTAATGAGCAGAGTATAAGAAGCTCACATTGGCAGTAGCATTTCGACGGAGCACCGCTTCGCGGGGCTTCTACTTCTGGGTGGTTTAAAAAAAAAAACACGAAGAGGATGGCGCTTTCAGACCCCTTTTAAATGTTTGCGAACGCACAGTAGTTAAAAACAAGTAAAAAAAGCGTGTTAAAAAGACTGCAATTCCAAACAACACGCAGCAGGATCTCATTAATTGTCTGAAAACTTGCTGGGAGAGGATCACAGAAGAAAATTTCGTTATTTTTATGTGTATAAAAATGTAAACAACTTCAAAAAATAACCACAAAAATGTTTAAAATAACCTACAAAATAAAGTAGATAATTTTAAGCTTTTTGTAGTTGTTTTTGTAATCGGTTTGATTTTGTTGGAAAAAGTTTTTTATTTTATCCTTTTTAGTTTAAATATTCAAAACAAATTATTGTCTAATACATAATTTCCTTACGTGCGCACTAGAATTTTGTTATCCGGAGCACTGGTAATAACATCTATATCTATATATATATAAAAGGAGAACTGACTGACTGACATATCAACGCACAGCCGAAACTACTGGGGCTAGGAATGTGAAATTTTGCACACGGCTTCCTATTATAATGTAGGGGAGCACTAAGAAGGGGTTTTTGGAAATTTTACCTAAAAGGGGGAATTAGGAAAGTACGTAACCCACGCGGACGAAGTCGCGGGCAAAGTGCTAGTCGCCCATATACACACAGGACCTACAATAAGCTAAAAATGCTTATAATAACTGCTACTAAACCAAACTAAATGAAAATTGTATGGGACCAAATGGCAGGTATCCTGCATCGAACAAAAAATAATCATCGAAATCGGACCAGAAACGTCGGAGTAATCAATCGGTGTAGACAATCTTAATATTTTTTTAAGTTTATGTTGATTTTTCAAAAAACAGCTTCACCGTTTTCGATAAAATTTTCATTGTACCATCCGGAAATAACCTTTCCAAGAAAAAAAGAATTTTTCAAATCGTTTGGTAAGTGACGGATTTATGCACGAAAAAACATAACGAAATTATTGAAATTAGAACTAAATTCGAATGGGCTATAATTGTGATTTTGTTCAGTTTCGTTGGTTACTACTAATTGCACTGATCAACAAGGTTTAAACTTTTTCGTGCCACACGGACTTTTATGATATTTTCTACTTTAATCGATGGTTGATAGTAGAGTTGCGTTTTTTTTTTTGTTAGCCACACTCTCTTCATCGTTTTTTAGCAATTTAATTTATGAAGAAAAAACATCGATTTCGTATTTTTTTTTTTAATTACAACCTATTATAATCTCCTTTTTTGATAATTTAGCTCCTGGAATATTTTTAATTATCCAGCAGTAATCTGCTAACATAATTGGGCTTCATTTGTCATAGTATAGCTTTTTCATCTACAAAATATCCTGATTGAACCTCACATCGTGCTTGTCACGGATAGCCCTTATAAAGTCAGGGTAAAAGTACAGGCGTGTGCCTAAAAATTTACTCTTAACTTAGTTTTTGTAAACCAGTCCTTGATAAGTCAACAATAGCACGCTGACCAACTATATAGCTGTTACTCATAAAGTTAACAAAAAAACTATTCTACTTCTATGCAAAATCTAATTCACAATTATTTTTTTTCAATTCGTGGATCTTTTATTAACTCACTAATTTATTCCTACAAAAATACCCTCTTTTATCTTTGCTCCACTTTTTTTTTGGCGAATCCTTTTAGATCCAAAAACATCCAATTCATTAGGTTCCATGGCCTTTACAAATTAAAATCACTATTAATTTGGTGGTAGAAGCACTTCTCAAGGCTATACAAGGGGTAAATACTTTAAAATTTTACATCATTTACATTTAGACAAGAATAGCAATCTGATATGACTTCGCGATTTAGGACAAGTTAAGGCTCTCAAGTAAAGATTATGTTGTTATGTTTATATTTGTTTGATTGCTATTGCGAAGTGCTTCTTTTGTACGCAGTACTATTATTATGTTGTGGTAAGGCGCTGTTTCGAAGTTTCGAAGTTCGATTTATCAACAAATCATAATAATATACTCCATTAGACATATTATCTCTGGTTGTTCTCGTCTTGCTAACGGCGAGTACTTGCACAGGCTTAACCTAGTGGCCAGGATTATTCACCGGCAACTTGCTTTGAAATACAAACTTGTGGATTCTGAGGTACCGTATTACAGGTATGTGCCCGACCCAGTTCTCGAAAGAGACCATGTCACGCTGTACTGGGATCTGCCTATCATTACTGACAGAACTATTGTCGCCAATAAGCCTGACATAGTAGTGATAGACAGATCAGCGCGCCACGTAATGATAATCGATGTTACCATTCTACATGACGAGAACCTCGTGAAAGCTGAGAAAGATAAACAAATCAAAAATATCTCGACTTAGCGCGCGAGGTTGTCTACATGTGGAATGTGAGCTCGGCTATCATTGTGCCGATAGTCGTTACGGCCAATGGCCTGAATACAAAGAGCCTCGACGAACACTTGTCGAGGCTTTCCCTAGGTGGTTGGATCAAGGGCCTGATTCAGAAGGCAGTGCTCCTCGATACGGCTCGCATTGTGAGGAGATTCCTGGCGCTGGAGCCTTAACCACCGGTAGCTTGGACCCTGCTCCCATACCGGCGGACCTCTTTTTTATATTTTTAAATGTTTTATATTGTTTTGTTTTTATTATTTAAAATATTTAAAAATGTAATAATATGAATTGCAAATGAATAAACGAAATAAGATACTACCTAGAACATTTTGATACAGACTCAGAAATTTATTTTTGATAGAGAGATAGAAATACTCTTTACTTGCACAACAACATTCAAATTACAGATATATTCAATTCGCGATCTTTTAAATAAGGTGACACAATGAAAAAGCGCTAAAAGCGATCTTTTCAAGACCTTTTTTAACCGACTTCAAAAAAAGGAGGAGGTTATCAATTCGACTGTATTTTTTTTTTAAATCCTATTTGGCGGACGTCAATTTTAAATGTTATTTTTACCTTAAAAAAAAAAAATTAAGTATTGAGTGGGAGGAACAGAGTACAAAGTTCCTTGATACCCCCAATGAAAAGGAAGGTACACATCAAAAAGTTTGTGATCACTAGTAAAGCTGAAATGTTTTTTTTTTTAATTTTATTTGGTAAATCTATATTTTTAAATAAAGAATCTAAAAATTATAGTTTAATAAAACTAAAAAACACGCTTTAATAGCAATCGAACTAAAAAGTAGAAAATATTTTTTTAAGTATAAGAGAGTTTGTGTTACTTAAGTACTGCAATATAAAATTCAACAACAATCAATTATCATAATTAGTTTGGAATAAGATTAATATAAATATTAAGATATTAACAAAAATTTAAATAAAGTGAAAAAGCGTGGGGTGCTTGATATTGAATGTAATGATCATTTTATTAGTTACTGTTTGCAATATCAGAATTATTATAAAAATATCAAAATGAAGTTAAAAGATTCCGTTACACATACATACATACATATCGGTCAAGCTAATGAAATCGTGTTTAAAAGAAGAAGAAATCATAATACTGATATATTTAATGTACCGCAAAAAAAAAACGATTTCGATTAGGGATATTTGCAACTTTTTGGCATAATATTTTTTTCTTTCGCCAATAATGAAATGTTGGTCATTAGGAAACCGCAACCTAAGAACTTCGTAAAAAATAATAAAAAAGTCTAAACCGTAACCAACCAGAGATATAACGGGCTTTATTTTGTTCTAATCACGAGTCAATCGATAGTTCTATGGATTCCTACAAAAAATAACTCCTGATTAGAACAAAATAAGTACCGTCATATCTCTGGTTGGTTACGGTTTAGAAACTTAATTTTTTTTTATGGACTTCTTAGGTGGTAGTCTAATTGTGCCCAAAATTTAATTACTGGCGAAAGAAAAAAAAATTGATGCCAAGGTCCATATTAAAAGTTGCATACCCTTTTCGGTGCTGTGTCAAGTGGGCTTTCAAACATTTAATTTCGGAATGTTCTATGTCTCCTAAACTCGCGGATAACTTCAATTGCGTAATGTAGAACACTTTAGATCCTCCGTCGCTACATAGATACTAGCGCTAGTGTTCTTTTTGCTTGACGAATAAAGTATGTCATTTTTTTTTTTTTTTATTTTTTTTTACAGAATAATGTTTTACAAAATATGCATATTACAGTTTATATGGCCAATTAGAGGTTCCCTGTGTTACTGTGTTATATGTTTACATGCGAACGGACTTATACCAATTATTTAGATATTTGAATGATTAAAATACTAATAAAACTTTAAAGTTTTGAAAAAATTTAAACGCTTTCGGGTTTTAATTTGTTAAAGTTGTATTTAATTTTGCCGTCGAAGAATGAAATTATAGATAAGATTGGCAGCCTGTCACTCGTCGCCGCCTAAAGATTTCACTATTCGTTTTTTGAATGTAGGTTCATTACAATTAAACACATCAACCTCAGAAAATTCTAAGTTATAAGTTCGAACAATGCGAGTCAATACACTGTTACTAGCATAGTTAGTGGAGTGCCAAGGTACGTGCAACATTGGCGTGTGACAGGTGCGCCGTACGGGAAGTGTTAAAACTTATCTGTGCAACCAATTCCGGGCAATCAAGACGTCCATTGAGTATGTCATAGCGCAAACACATGACCATATCTTTACGCTTTTCTCCAAGTGTTAACAGACCATATGTTCGAATCGTTGTATGACATCGGAGGTTTTCGAAGGCGATAGTTAAGATGGTTAGTAAACTGTTTTGAATTCTTTCTAACCCCAATGTTTTTTAATACCTTACAAGACTTAAGAACAAAGCCTAGGTTTTTATAAGCTTTTGTACTAATAAGGTCCATGTAATCTGATAACATCAATTTACTGTCAAACATAACTCCCAAATCCCTTTACACTTTATCTATGACAATTCCATCAAAATCATATGAGCAAGTAATCGGGTTCCTCTTACGTGTGTAACTCACACATTGACACTTCGCGACGTTTACAGTGTTTGTTTTTTTTTTTTTGTAATAATTAAGTGATTAAAATCCTTCTGATGATTGTAAGGGCCAGACAGTCATCGCATGATCGTATTTTTTTTTGTATAATGTACGCCACATTAAATGATTTGAATATTCACGTTCATTGCCAAGCCAAAATGCTGAACTTACATAGACGGCCAAATTAAAAAAATCGTTGGATGTGGATTTTATTGTGCCAGTAATGCTTTTATATAAGAAATCTACCATTATATAATATATAAGTTCATAAATATATGTGTATATTTTTATCACGCGAAGACGTGTGATCGGCCATACGGGACGCATTTATTATATACATATTGCCCACATGGCCGGTAACGCGAATTCGCGTGATTTGTATTTACATGGCAAAATAGGCTTTTATTAGTAAAAAAACATTCAAATGCATTTTGTAATAAACTTTTATTAGAGATCAAAATCACTTCTTATAATAATGTAGAAACATGTAACTTATAGGTAACAATGAACTTATAGATGACTAAGAAAAACAAAAATTACACTTTGGTAGGTGATTTTACTTACTAGAAAAACCAGCAAACTTGTGCAGGTCAAAAAAACAATCAATACAAAACGGGGGGGAATCAGGGCATTGCTTACATTCCATAGTAGTATTTACCCTTTTTTTATTCGAATAACAATTTCGACAATCCTTTCTGGCCGTTACAGTAGCTTTTCTACCAGTACTGAAAAGACGCTCTTTAGATTTCTCTATTTTAGTCAATCTGTGGTTTATAGATTGCTGCGACGCCTGTGACACTTGTGGCTCAACTTGACGTTCAGGCAAAAATGACTCAATGACTTTTTCTCTAAAATCATATAACGATAAGCTAGGCTTGCCTGAGAATTTGTTGTAGAGTTGTCGAGCATTTATCATGCTCATCATTATACCATGTATGAAAATTTTCACATACCACCTTAGAGTTTTTCTTTCACAGGGGTAATAGCTGAGCATTTGATCTTGTAAGTCTACGCCTGACATGTTTTGATTATATTGTAGGACAGCTAATGGTTTTAATACAACAATGCCGCGTTTGTTGGTAATTTCCTGCATTTGATCCGCGAATTGCGATGAGATATAATTTAGTTCTCTTTTGTCCTTCCATTTTCCTATATGAACACCGTTACGATAGCGTGAAATATTTTCACCTTTTTTTAGTTTTTTGGAAATCACTTCTGATGGATTATCTTTGCGTTTCTTGTTCAATGTGCCAGTGCAGTAGGTATTCCTGTTCAATAATTTGGTAGCTAAGCTATAGCTGTTATAGAAATTGTCCATAAAGACAGCGTGGCCGGAATCTAAATTATTTTGCAATAACTTTTCTACAATTTTTTCTGTGTGTCCTGTGCCAGAAGTTTCGTCCATTGTACTGGCAAAAACATGAACTCTTATAATAGTTCCATTTGGTTCTGCCAATATATAAAGTTTTATTCCGTATTTGTGTCTTTTTCCTTTTATGTATTGCCGAAATATCAGGCGGCCACGAAATAAAACCATAGATTCGTCCAAGGACAAATTTCTACCGGGATAATAAATCCTGTCCATTGTTTCATTGAAAGTATTTATTATCATTTTGCACTTATTCATGCGGGCAGGATCTTCACCTTCTTCAACAAAATGTAGGCATCGCAAAATAAGTTGGAACCTGTTTCTCGACATATGTTCAGAGAAAACTGACTTATACAATCGATGCGATTTCCAGTAATCAACCAAGCGGTTCATTTTCGCTGTGCCAGTGTGATAAAGTAAACCAATAAATATTCTCAATTCTTCTATACTTAGTGGTTTCCAATTCGTAATACGAGACCTGCGAAACTGCGTAGAATTCCTTATGTTTTCTGCATTTCTATTAGTACAATCGACGATTTTTTGTAGATAGTCATCAGTAAGAAATAAATCAATATACCCTCTAGGACTGTCTGGCGGTGGCACAAGCAGTTCATTTGTCTTCGTGAAAGAAATATCTCTCATCGAACTAGAATCGGTGGTCCAACGTGTCGTAGATGCTGTTCTGGATGGCTGCTGAAGGTCAGTCGGTGGCGACGATGGAGTCTGATCACTAGAGGCATCGAAACGTTGTTCAGGCACAGCCTCCACGTTTTCCTCCTCCTCCTCGTCTCCTGCAGATTCTGAACTTGCATCACCTTCGTCGGCTATGTAGTCTAAATCATCTACATCACTCCCTGCATAAACATCTTCGTCTGAGTCCCGTAAAAGTTCTTCCATTTCCGAACTTTTAAGTCGTTTTCTTCTTGCAACTCGCGATGTACTAGGCTCTGATGACCTTTTTGTCGGATTATTACTCATTATAAATACAAAGTTTTGATGTAAACAAAACGAAAACAGCCGAGAAATAACAAAAACACTCCTGCCCCACGTAGCTGCACAGAGCAAACTAATGCGCGGCTAGCTGCATGCGAAACAAAAAATTCAAGATGGCTGACCGCAGGCCACGCCCACAAATAGATCAGTAATTTCCTTCCCTAGTGGCCAAAACAAATACCAGAATCCAAAACGCTGGGGCCGCTATTTTGTGGCTCATATACAATTGTAAGGCACCATCACGCGACGTCGCGTGAACAGCCACAGCGTAATAGGCCGCTTCGCGCGACGTCGCGTGACGTGGCAATGAACGTGTTAAAGGAATTGGTAATGTCAAATAGATATGAGTTTTAAAACAAAGGTCCCAAATGAGACTCTTGGGAACTCCGCGAGGGATTTCGATAAAGTTGGAACGGTAACCTCCTAGTACTACAGCTTGTGAGCATTTAAATAAATATGACTGTACCCATCGTAAAAGATCCCTGCGTATTCCCAGTCTGGTTTACTGAGCAAGATGACGTGATCCCCATGATCGAAAGCTTCTTTAAAATCCGTGTAGATCACGTCAATCTGCCTCCGTTATCTGTATTCTCAAGAAAGAATTTGGACAAACTTGCTAAATTAGATACAGTAGAGCGTGTCTTTAAAAAGCCTTGCTGATTGCAAGAGATTCCTCTGAGGATATATGGATGGATTTGGAGGATTAGCGTTGTATACCAGTTTTTCAAATACTTTACCAATTGTTTTTAGTGTAGTAATACCCCTATAATTTCCTATCACTGTCCTCGAACCCTTTTTAATTTAAGAATTGGAATAATGTAAGCTTTTTTCCATTCATATGGGAAGGTAGTTTCTTTTAATTACTTGTTAAGTTTTTTGTCTGCTACTAATGAATTAGGGAGGCTATAGTCAGAGCATTCACCAAATACGCCAGGGAAAAAATCATTATGTATTACGGAACTGTTCCTCATTAAAAGTTCAAAAAAATGTCCGCGACAATATATTATTATTATGTCCATCTTACAAGGTTGACTCACTATAACCTTTTTTATGGAAATAAAAATTGTTTTAAAATAATGCATTATTATTTGCGAGGGTATTTTTATAAACATTACATTATTCCTTATCCAAATAAACACATTAATCATCACAAGCATTTAATTTTGAATAAAATTGACCCTGACATCATTTGATTTCAATGAATATCTTAGGAGATATCGTAATTTCAAAATAATAACGCAACAAAATATTGATAGGTTGGGCATGTCAAAATTGCGGCGGTAAGACCCCTATTTGAAGAGTGGTTTGAGAGGCGCCTTGGGACGTCCTCACCTTACACCTGACAACCAGCAACAAGTCCTCACCAGGCACGGTTGTTTCGGAAGATACCTCAGGGATAACGGCAAGTGAGGGAAATGGGGAGCAGTCTGAACACGTGAGGGAAAGAACATGCTCTACCTCACAGTCCCGCCACCGCCGAATACGTCAAGGGCATCGGACATCGGGGGGCAAATTTCGGCTACCGTAGGCATCAGCTTGCAGACGGCGAGTGATGTATAGCTTGCTGTCCGACCAAAGACAAAGCCCATATTGACGGCGCGTCGTTTTCCACGCGTCTCCCACGAAACTGACGGGGCCTCCACAGGGCCTGACGCCTAATGTATTAGGCGTCAGGCCCTGTAGAGGCCCCCTCACGCGGGTGAAACCATGGGTTAGCAAGTTCAAAAATAAATGAGTGATTGTTCAAACTTTAATCAAGTGGCGTCAGCTTTTTTTTTTAGCGTGGTAAAATCATCAAATGACACCCAGGGCAGGGCGGGAGGGACTGTCAGACTTGTACTGACTAAAATCCACGGTGTCCTTCAATAGCCCTTTACGTACCGGGGTCACGGTAATTCGTTAGTCCCGCGACCAAGTGGCGTCAGCTAGGTGGACCATATTTATTACTTTAAACTAACATCGACGAACTGAATATATGAATAATAACTAGACAAAGTGAATACATAATACATAATTTATCACTTTGACTAGGCAGTTTAATAATTGTACAAAATGACTAGTTATTATGCATAATAACGGTTTAATCATTTTGACTGTAACTTTTATACCCTTTCGGTTACACAAACAACTATCACGGGCAGAATAATTCAAACCTTGACCTTTGTCAAACCGTGATAATATGTCGCACTGACGACTGAGTATTTATTTATTTAAACAAATTCGCTCATACAATATTACAGAAAAGTGTCACAGCAACTAGTCATCACGTCTACATCAGTTAAAATTTTAAGCCTCTTCGAATATACCTCATCTTTATATTTTATTGTTACACTCAATTCCTCAATAATACATGCAGTAAAGAGCGCGTTAAAAATTGTTTGCATTATACAGGGTCTTTCTTTTAAATTGGCCAACAGGGCGAAAGCTTCATACGTAAGAGATATGGGAAAACTTTCTTATGAACCTACAAACAATTTTGGCATTTATATTTTTTTGGTCAAGTGTGAATTACCCACAAAAATGAGCGACTGTCTACGTACACCATGCAAACTACAATTTTCTTGTGGAGGCTGTTCAAAAGGCATGCGCTACTTTTCCTTCCACATCTACTGAGTTATTAGAAGGGATAAGAGCATATTTTTAGACGGATGTGCGGCACAATTAAAAAATCGATACAGGCTGTCGAGTTATTCACAAGAGTGGGAGTGTTGAAGTGGAATGGAATTTTTTCGCCACAAGTCATGGGAAGGGAGCAATGGATAGTGTGGGAGCCACAGCCAAACAAGTACTCTGGAATGCAATTAAAACTAGGAGGCAAATAATAAACTAGAGCTGGGATTGCTACAATTACTTCCTAACTAAATCATTAGAAGGCACTGAAGTATTTTTCATATCTGAGAACAATATCAATGCCAATAGGGACATACTTGATAACAGGTGGTCTGCCATTAATACAATCCCTACAATTCAAAACAACACAGCCATCAGCAAAAATTTCAAAGCCATCAGCAAAAATTGTCTACTGTATGCTCTGACTGCCAGATCAATGCAAGAGAAGATATTCTTAACTCAAGAAGAGAAGATCAGCTATGGTGATGTTTATAGCGGTAGTAATAATGAAGATGACATTTTGATTGAACCAGCACATCAACTAGAAGAAGAAAATTATAACGGTATTCAGGAATACATATACCAATATTGACAAATACGCTGTCAAGACTGGCACATTCATATTAGTTAAATTAGAATCCACGAAGGAAGAAAAATGAATGAATTCAAATACTTTGCGGTCAGTTAAAGCACCTTTGATTTAAATGGTGATCGCTTTTAGCGATAAGACCGCCCATTGTGTCACCCTATGTATAAGATATACTCTGTACCAATAATTTATATGGTGTGCATAATAAAAGTGTATTCTATCTATCTATCTATGGTGAATTAAGTGTAAATAAAGTATCAATTCATCGATGTCGTATGTCGTACATAAAAACCTCCCAGATTTTGAATATTCTGCCCGATCCTGTCATGAAGACAAGTGGTGATCGGTTGTTTTATGAATTCCCTAATGCAGTTGATGTTTTAGAAAAATTATGTTAATTTACCATTTTTATTGTTTTCATTATTTTTTATTCATGCATGCACTTCACTGTTTTTTTTTCAAATAATTTAATTAAAAGTACGAATAAATATGCATTAAATATATTTTATTCACATAAAAATGCTATCCCAACGGTCACAACTTAAAAAGTTATTTGTTATGCAAGGCTGCAAAGTTGTTTATTGGCGCGAGCACTTGATTGAAAACTGTGTGAGCGAAGGATTCTAAGGTACGAGACGCAGAATAACTTTGCTGGCGAGTGCAACACACAACTTTTTCACCAATTAATAGTTTTTTATGCAACTGCTGTATAATCAGGGGTATTTAAACACAAATGTGGGTTTATTACGCGAGGCGTAGCCGAGTGTGATAATAGCATCACATGAGTGTTTAATACCTAATTATAACAGTTGCATACAAGACTATCTACAATCATGATGTGAAACCTGTATAAAAGATTCTCATACGATAGGGTGTTGTACAGTGTTGTAAGAACTATGTAAATTCAAGAAAAGTCTAATTGCGAAGCATGTAAAATAAATAAACCTTAATAAGTAAAAGAATTATTTATTGTAATAATTATTTACATTTTGGATCGTACAATTATTGAAATACACTTGAACATTTGCACCTTGTTGAATGTTGGCAGATCCTGATGTACTTGGAATATTTATATTCACCACTTCATTATTTCTATTTTCTATACAACTTAAAATTTGATTTGACACGTGGATTTTGTTGGATATAGAGTCATTAATGTAGCCTTCAGCAACAGATGTGGATTTCCATCCGCCGTGCCGTTTCAAACTTGTTATGTCTCTTCCGGCATCAACTAATAAAGTGGCAGATGTCCTGCGAAAGCAATGTCCTGTATGCAACTCAGGATTGGGAAGTTGTAAATAGTTAGCAATTGTTTTGCCTAAATTGCTAAACGAGTGTATGCCGATCCTCTGTGATATGCATTTTCCAAATCTGTATTGTAAAAAAAAAAATACGGATTGCTACAGGGATCGCAGCACTATATACTTTTTGCATGGTTCTAAATATTTGCCTGTAATCGTAAATGTGCGGTTTCTTTTGGTTTTTGTATTATTTATATTGACCACAATTACAGCTTCATTTATCTGTACGTCGGTGTTCTTAACGGCGGCATGCGCCCATGGTTCCAAATATTAGCGCAGTCTGTAACAACAACAAGAACAAATAGACGATACTGTAATTTATTTATACATTGAAAACAATATTAAAAGAAAATAAATAAATAACATACCTTTACTAAAAGATATAGTTGATCAGGCGCTTCGCTTAAAAACTTATTTATTTCATTAGGTGAAAACGTTTTTGCTTTCTTCCCTACATAGCCTTCAGCTTTACGTTTTAATAAGGCAATTAATTTTGAGTATTTTGAGATATCCACATTGTGGTTAATACTCAGCATACTTTTGAGCATTGAGTTAAAGGTTCATAGGGATGAAGATTTAAATTTTTCAGATAGCTCTTGAAAATAAACTAAGAGGACATCTTCAGAAAATGAGCCACTGCTTTTTAATATTCTCCAATTCATGAACTCGGTGTATGCCTTTTCATACTGTTTCCTAGATTTTTCCGGTAACAATTTGTTAGAAATTTCCTTTGCTGCTTTAGAAATATCTGGTGGTGTGTCCTCAAAGCTCTCATTTTTGTAATCAACGCACACAGTAATTGTTTGTTTGCGATTTCCAATATTCGAGTGAAAAAATAGGCGGGAAATAACACGATAAGACGAGAATCCAAAATTAAGAATTAGTCTACAATTTATTGTTCTTTTTTCAAAATTTTAGCGATCTGGTGGTGAAAATGTCATTGCATGAAATGTTCTTTTTTTGAAATTCATATATATATATATATCACGCGTTTGGATGATATAATGATCATTGAGTGTATTAATGTTGGCAATAAGCTAATTGTTATAGGTTCTTTTATAGAGAATTAATAGCATGATAGTAAATAAAAATAATTATTTGATCTCGTTCAAACCAATTTTCGCTGGTAGTTTGCATGGTAATGTGCATCATATTCCGTTTACGGGTTCCGTTTTTTGCCATTTGGCTACGGAACCCTAAAAAGTTGCTGTCTTTGTTTTTTATTTCTTTGACTTTTGCCACCGAGTTCCAAAAGAAAAGTTATCTTACATTTTTTTTGTTCATTTTGAAATATTGTCGGCTCACTTTTGTCGATCGAAGAAAAGAACCAAGTCGTTTCTACATATCAGTTTATTATTGGTTATAATGTTAAGGCGCTGGCCTCACAGAAAAGACGTTAGACGCAGACGGGGCGGAGACTTTTGTCTCTACAGCGTCTCTTTCATACAAAATGTATAGAAGCGTCGCGACGCAAAACATACAGAAGAGACGCGTCGCGGGCGCAACGCTAGTACATCTGCGCCTGTGCGACGCGTCCTTGTCTTACGTCTCTTCTGTCTGGCCAGCCAAGTTCCTAACCATAACTGTATTTATTTATTGCCGAACGAGTGCGAGTGACGTTCCTGATATTGAATGTGATCCCGCTTGATAAAACGATGGCAGACGTTATCGAGTTCATTGAATTTCATGTAACTTAGTTTGAAGTTTGCTAGGATTTGTTGTGCAGGTCAGTAAAAAAAATAACATTCTCAGATTAAACAAATAGGCATATAGAGCCTGAGAACACGCGACTGAAGCCACCAAAGCAAATACAACATCAACCTAATACAAACTAGTGGTCGGCTGGGGCAGGTGAAATTATGAACCAGTTTCACCAGTTCCAGTTACAAGGAAAAACAGTTTCAATATCCTGTTCCAACAAACCTTATCACTCTTTGATTGCAACAGATTCATAATTATTATAGTTCGAAGTTTCATTTAGTACAATACGTGTCATTGAAATAAAAACCAACCTTCATGCTTTTGTCCTGTGCCTACAAAAGAGCGAAGAGTGTTTTTAAAATCATTATTTAGTGCATTTTTCATAATTTGTGGGTGCATGCCGAAATGGTCAGCAACAGCGATAGACACGGAACAGCATTGAATTATGCACAACAATAAATTACAGATATATCCAATTCACAATATCTTTTAAATAGGGCGACACAATGGGCGTCTCATCATTAACTTTTAACATTTGGATGGATTTGAAAAACAAAGGAGATACAATACTCTAGAAAGTCACAGTGTACAATTTACCAACACACATCCATACAAACATTTATTAATTAAGTATACTATTTACTAATATTATAAATGCGAAAGTTTGTGAGGATGGACGTATGTGTGTATGTTTGTTACTATTTCACGAAAAAACTACTGGACGGATTTGGATGAAACTTTACAGTAATATAGGTTATTCATCAGAATAACACATAGGCTACAATTTATAATTATTTTATGTAATTTTGGTCATAATACAACGATACGTGTCAATTAAGTCGGAAAAAAATCTTTCATCTGAGAGCTATTTTGGCGTGCGCTGCCTAACCAATGGAGTTACATAAAGATGATGTACCGCAGGATTGGTTGTCTTAAGTAGATTTGAATCAAAGTCCGCGACAGCATATATCTATCTACCTTTTATGTGTAAGCCAGTACGACCAAAATTGTGAACCATAAATTGAATTAAATTTGGTACTATTTTACAATTCACATATCCAAACTAATATTATAAATGCGAAAGTAACTCTGTCTGTCTGTCTTTTCTTCACGCCTAAACTATTGAACCGATTTGTGTGAAATTTGGTACAGACATAGTTTGGAACTTAGAAAGGACATAGGATAGTTTTTATTACAAAAAATTAAAAAAAAAAATCTGCTGGAAGTCACTATTCCAAGCGAACGAAGTCGCGGGCAAAAGCTAGTTAGTGTATAATTATCAAACTCTTTTCAAAATGTATACATTTCTCGCATTAAGTATTTAATGTAGATAAACTTTGTCTTTCACACTAAGTCATTTAATTTAACGGAGCGCCTGACCATAGTATACGGAGCGCGATGCGGCGTCGCAGTCGCGGGGGAGGTGCGAACAAAGCAATCCAAGCAATGGCGTCGCCGAGTGCGCGACCCAAACGCGGGTAGACGCGTGAGGGCAGACGTTATTGTTGGTTGTGTTCTGTATGCAATCTGGGGTGTACGATGTGAAGTTACATTAAAAAAATATAGGTATTTTAAAAAAATGACACTTAATGTGGCAGACCAAATTCTACGCGAGCGAAGCCGCGGGCAAAAGCTAGTTAATTATATTAATAATATGTATACATATACAATAATCATGAAACATCGCAAATAAACGTTAGAACCACATGTTCAAGAGGAGAAGTAGTGGTTTTAGCAGATTTTTAGCGCACCTTACTAATATAGGCAAGGCATAGAGCATAGTCGTACTGCTTCGACTATAGATATTTGTCGTTAAAGCGTTTCGATAAATACGCGTCACTCCTAATACAAACTCGTCACAAGTGATTTAATTTTTTTTGGAAGTGTTGCACCCATTTGATATTGATGCACTTTATGGTGGTAAAACTAGACGTCGTGAGCTATATTATATATGTTTTCTGTGATTGTACCTCTTTGTGAACTGTGAAAAAAAAACTTTTTTTTTAATAGTAATTAAGACGAAAAAATCATATTAAAAATATATAGTGTAGAGCAATTCCTCCTCTAACAAACCGCTCTGGTTTTATTAGTGTAGCTACAATAGTTTTTGAAAAAAAATATTTTGAAAAATACGTGCTATGGTGTTTATTTCGGCCAAGCCGCAATCGCGGCGGTAAGACCCCTCCTTGAGGAGTGGCTGGATAGGCGTCACGGCGTCCTTACCTACCGCATGACGCAGGTCCTCACCGGACACGGAAGTTTCGGGAGGTACCTGTGTCTGATAAGGAGGGAAGAAACGCCTGGGTGTCACCACTGCTAAGATCGTCCGGGGGACACGGTGGAGCATACGGTGCCCCGCTTGGGCAGAGCACCTCCGTGTCCTCACGACGGCTATTGGCGGAGACCTCTCGCGCCCGGCATTGGTCGATGCCATGCTGCGGGGCGAGACGGAGTGGGAAGCGGTCGCCTCCTTTTGCGAAGCAGTCGTGCTCGCGAAGGAGGAGGAGGGCCGCGTGAGGGGGAGGACAGCGTCCTCCCTCCACCCCAGCCGCAGTGGTGGACGCCCACGGCGTCGGACGTCGCAAGACGATCTCCGGCCAGCGTAGGCGCGGGCATGCGGGCGGCGAGTAATGGGCGACTCGCTGTCCGACCATGGAGCATTGACCATCGACATTGTGTTCCACGCGCGCCTCAAGGAGTGTCAGCATAGTGACGGGGCCTGTAGAGGGCCATAGCCTGCCGGGGTCGCGAGACTTTTCCATTACCGTGACCCCGGTACGTAAAGGGCTAGTGAAGGACACCGTGGATTTTAGTCAGTACAAGTCTGACAGTCCCTCCCGCCCTCATCATATTCTATGGGAGTGTATTCTTTGGCAGAACGAACGTAATATTATGTTGAACACTGTTCAGACTACATCTGGAGTCATTTACTACTCGGACCTTGTTGAAACTCGAACAAACTTCCGTGCGTTCAAGCGTTTTTGCCATACCTATTATTGGAATCAAATTTAGCAGCTCACAATTTAGGACCCATTAATATTAGTAGTCATTTTACCCGTGGTGCTAGGCAACTGGGCTTCTCCCAGTTGTAATGTCCCTTTGAGCCTATTGGCCTTGTTTTGTTCTGTCTGCTGCTTGCATGGAGGGAAGTGGAAACATATATTTTTTCCTACTCCTCCACTATTCTTTTCTGATTAATTTCGTTGCAAGATCCAAGACAGGTAAATTCATTCTCCGGGACACGTCGAGCTTCATTGTCTCGGCCCTTTTCTGGTTGGTTGCCACTGTTGATTCTGGCGCACAGGAGTTGCAGTGGTTAGGGAATAGTGTGGTGGGTTTGTCCCAATTAAAAAAAAAAAGTCCCTCCCGGCCTGCCCTGGGTGGGAGGACTCATTTGATGATTTTACCACGATTAAAAAAAAAAAGAAAGGTGTTTATTTTGTCAATAATCTCCGTATCGCAGTGAGATGGAAGGCTGAATTCGCGTCAATAGTAATAATACATCTCACCGATGTAATACCATGATTTATTTTGGAAATATCTCTTTGGGGCCGTTGACCCTACCTTATCCTGCTAGACCCTTTTACCAATCGAACATTAACCTCCACTATTGTGATAAGTATGAAAATCTGTTAAAGAAATTTGGCAGATTGAGGTAGATTCGTGTGCTGGCGTCTGTACAATAATTGAGAACAATTTCATTGACAAAAGAAAAGGGAATTTTCCTCAATATTTGGCAACCGTACACAAACAAAGACGCACGTGTCCCTACAGTGCTCTTCCTATCTGCCGCGCAGTGATAAAGTGGTTTCACATTGTTTGTCGCGCATGTTCCATCATCTCAATCATTAAAGAATAGCGGTTCTCGGTACGCAACGACGCCGGAACAGCGACGCTGGGTCGTTCTCACAAAAATCTAAACGAAATATCAATAATGCCACACGACACACGACAACGATGCGTTGTAACGATATGCAGTGGCGCAATGCGTGCCAGTCTGACATAAAGACTTGCGGGAACGGTGCTGCGGCAACGCAACGTAGCGTAGCCCATTATTATTGATGAGCAATTCTGCTATAGACGATTCTCTTTACCCATGGTTAAATCTAGGCATGTTGACAACTTCAATACATTGTAAATCTAATTTCCGAAATACACCCGGGTATTTAACCCTAATTGTATTCCTAAGTTCTGAAGTAATTATGTGTTTTGGATGTTGTTTTCGATCGCCGGTGTCTAATTGCTATTGTTTCTCATGGCTGGATTTCCGGAATAATATAGGGATCAACTTCTAAATAACAAAATAATGGTATGTCAAAATGGAATAGAGAGAAGTGTACTCGAAGTAAGAAGAAAGGATAAAATAAAATTAAACAAAATCAAAAGCACGACAAAATTTAGAGATGTGAACAAAGCAATGCAAATCACTTAAATGGAAATGGGTAGGACATAATTATGATGAGAGAGAAAACGGAGAAATGGACTAGATTAATATCAGAGTGGTACCCCAGAGATGGCAAAAGGAGTAAAGGACGACAAGTGAAACGGTGGGAGGATGACCTCAAAAAACTTGCCGGTCCTGTGTGGACCAGAACTGCAAGAGATAGAGATGGATGGAAGTCTTTGGAGGGAGGCCTTTGTCGACGGATAAGCTGTTGTTAAGGAAACCGATAGTCGGATATAAATGTGTGATATTGTAAAGTATGTTAACAGCAATAAAGGCTTATTTTATTTTTTATATACCTGTCTTTTTTTTTTAAATAAACTTTACCCCACACTAGGAACTTCTTCCTGTGTCGTGGGTGAGTTTGCAAACATATAAACTCACATACACAAACACCCAGACCCGGAACAACTACTTGCAGATCATACAAATATTTGTTCCATGCGGAGATCGAACCCGCATCACGGTACGCAACAGTCGATCGCTCAGCCACTGCGTCTGTTGTATTTCAATAACACCGGTTCTGACTTTCTGAGCGATGGAACCAGGTTGACCCAGTTCCCATAAGATTATTATAATGTTGCATTAATTGCATCGAATTGAAAATGGAACACAAAATAAAATGCGCTAAAAACCATCTTTACGTTAGGTTTTAAGTTGCAACAAGCTGTCATGGGTGAAGGGCCCATTGTAAGCTTTTAAAGGGCTATTGAAGGACACCGTGGATTTTAGACAGTACGAGTCAGACTGTCCCTCCTGCTCTGCCCTGGGTGGGAGGACTCATTTGATGATTTTACCTTGATAAAAAAAAGCTGGTAAATAATGAAGTTGTCTAAAATAAATATAGCGTTAGGAAGCTTGAGACCTCAGCTTAAAGTTGGTACCATTATTTTCAACATAATGTATTCAGTATTAAAACAGCAACCGTTTTATTACCTAACTAGCGGGCGCCCGCGGCTCCGCCCGCGTGAATGTCGGTTACCATTGCAAAAAACCTATTCAGGAAAGACACGGTCAGCAACATGATTCCCAGGTCTATATACAGACACCGACACTAACATCGACGACGCAGTCATCACAAACACTCGACATAGATAGATATAGTGTGTGGCGGACTTTTTTGTAGATATTTATAAGATCAACAATTAATTAGAACATTTTATGGTTCTATCTTTTATAGTTTAGGCAGCGTACGCAAAATAAGTACTCGTAACTTTTCTGGTTGATTTTTTACACCTTGTGGCCGAAAAACCCGTATATCTTACGGAACCCTATTTTTCTCTAAAATAAAATATAGCCTATGTTACTCGTGTTTTTTTTTATCGTGGTAAAATCATCAAATGAGTCCTCCTACCCTGGGCAGGGCGGAAGGGACTGTCAGACTTGACTGACTAAAATCCGTATCGGGGTCACGGTAATTCGTTAGTCCCGCGAACCCGGCAGGCTTTGGCCCTCTACAGGCCCCGTCACTATGCTGACACTCCTTGAGGCGCGCGTGGACATGGTCGGACAGCGAGTCGCCCATTACTCGCTGCCCGCATGCCCGCGCCTACGTTGGCCGGAGATCGTCGGACGACCCGCGTCATGCGGTAGTTAAGGACGCCGTGACGCCTATCCAGCCACTTCTTAAAGAGGGGTCTTACCGCCTCGATTGCGGCGTGCCCGGACCTCGGTTGCGACAGTCGCTCCCTCCATACTGCCCTGAGTTCGCGCCGGAGCTCTTCCGCTAAAGAAGTTTTCACTTCAAAAAAAACAACGGGTTGCACTCTGGGAGTGCCGGCAGAAGTGGAAACTTCAATAGAAATAAACACACACGAACATTCGCGCAAGCGCCCTGCGCCGTCTTACGAATTTTCGATCAAGTCACGTGTCCTGACGCGAGTTTAACATTTTTTACCCATTCCAAAAAAAGTGCACAACGCCGTTAAAGAAGTTTTCACTTCAATAATCCTTATAGCATGATTCAGTATTCACGCACGATGACTTATTAACGTATTTCATGTATAACTTTGGTGTTTCAACACCGATTTACATAATTCTTTTTTTATGAATAGGTAATAATGTTAACTTTTTTAAATTAGGGATGAGTGAGAGTGTTATAAACGTAAGAGTAGACAAATATAATCAGAAAGCTCCCAATTGCTAAGTTATCGGGAGTTTCACTTGTTATTGTGAGTCAACCATAAATGATAGAGATATGCTGTCAAGGAATATTTTTATATAATTTTAAGGAGAACATTTCTGTCATACATGATTTCTATGTAGCTTTAACCATGAAGGCTGCACACGCGACGGAAACTTAAAAAATGGAGTAACTTCTCCCGTTTTCCCAATATTTCCCTTCACTGCTCTGCTCCTATTGATCGTAGCGTAATGAAAAGTATACTATAACCTGCCCAGGAGTATGAAGAACAATTGTGCCAAATTTCGTTAAAATCCGTCGAGTAGTTTTTGTTTCTATAACGAACATACAGACAGACAGACAGACAGACAGACAGACAAAAATTTTACTGATTGCATTTTTGGCATCAGTAGCGCATCCCTAAATCCCTAATCACCCCTGGATAATTATTTTTTAAATATATTTCATGTACAGAATTGGCCTCTCTACAGATTTATTATAAGTATAGATATAATTTTTTCGTATTTTTGACTGCATTTATAATTATCTCGTTTTTATTTCTTTTCTTTTTAATGCGTTAACATGAAAGCGCACCCAACGAACCCAAAGCATAGTATGGCGTTTTGTTTCAAAGTTGGGACTATGATTTGACAATACAATAATATGATAAAAAAATTAAGTTAAATTGTGTTAATAATTCACAAAATTGTATTTATCTTTTTCTTTAAACACCCACTACAGCTCAGCCCGGAGTGACATTTCGATATAAGACCCCAGATTATAAAACCGTTCATAGTTTTATTCTGTACCATTTTATTCACATTCAATTTTCGATTTATCAGTGACTAGCTTTTGCAACAGCTTCACCCGTTAACCCTTATTGCCTATGCCATTCAGGACTATTTTTGTTTAACGTTGTAAAATCATCAAAATGAGTCCTCCCACCCCGGCCAGACCGGGAGGGACTGTCAGACTCGTACTGACTAAAATCCACGGTTTCCTTCAATAGCCCTTTACGTTCCGGGGTCACGGTAATTCGTACAGTCCCGCGACCCACTCAGGACCATAGCAACATTTAATTGGTGAAAGAATGTTTAAAATCGGTCCAGTAATTTCGGAGCCTATTCAATACAAACAATACTTTCCTCTTTAATATGTAGATTGTGCACCCAAGTTGGGACCATGATTTGTCAGTAAAATATAACGATAAAATTAAGTTCAACTGTTAATTATCCACAATTTGTTTTTCTTTAAACATCCATAGTCCGGACTAAGTTTTCGATATAACACCCCGAATATAATTCGTCGACAATGTTATTTTGTACCATTTTTATCATATTTGGTCGATTGCCGCTAAAAATATAAGGTAAATACTAAAATTTGATTTGACAGTGACAGAGCACCCAAAGGATGAAAGGACTAAAGGACCCAAAGGACAGCAGGGCGTTGTTTCGAAGTTGGGACTAAGATTTGTCTATAACATATTACGATGAAACTAAGTTCAACTGCACTGCTGGTCGCGGGACTGTACGAATTAACTTGAGCCCGGAATGCAAAGGGCTATTGAAGGACACCGTGGATTTTAGTCAGTACGACTCTGACAGTCCCTCCCGCTCTGCCCTGGGTGGGAGGACTCATTTGATGATTTTAACAAGATAAAAAAAAAGTATTATTTTTACTTCAAGCTCGGATTGAGTTTATGATATGAGACCGGGTACAACAATTGGTTCAAAATATTATTCTGCATCGTTTAGTCGATAATAGGTCGATTGCCGCTAAAAAAGAAATATGCACCAGTCTTCATACATTTTTGGTCACTGGCTTTTGAAAAAAATCAAATGGGGTGACACGGTATGTATTAAGATTTATCCAAAAGTATCCCATGAAGAGGGTGGCCAGGAGTTGAAATTCCCAGAAGTCAAAAAATTCAGAGACAAAAGTCCGAAATTCGCGCGGACGAAGTCGCGGGCGGAGTTCTAGTAAATATATATTATTATATTTATATATTATTATATACCCTAATCGTTAAGGAGTTTGCTTTATAAAGTCACTGTTTTCGACACTAAAGCGGATATCAGTGCAAAGAAGATCTAAATTGAATTAATAGCTCGGTCAAGACAACTTTGTCCCCTCATCTTTCTCTTTTGGATCTGAGGGGATCTCCTAAGACGACCAAAGCATGTCGCGGACATGCATGGTCGCGGGACTGTGATATAAGGTAATCGTGACACTGTTACGTAAACGGCTATTGGAGAAACACCGTGGACTTTAGTCAGTACGAGTCTGACAACGTCGAACGAAGTTTTTATTGTGAATTATTATTTTTAAAGAGAACAGACAGCCAAAGAAAGAAAATATTGGGTGCATCCAATTCTTCTATAAGAGAAAGATTTCACTGGGTACATTTCAGAACTTAATAACAGAATTGAGAACACTTTTATGGGACCATATGGAGCATCTAACAAAAATCACACAAATGGGACCAGAAACTTCGGAGTAATCGGTGTACAATGTGTACATACTAGTGATGTTACGAATGTTAGATTTTTGACATTCGGAATGCGAATATTCAGCTTCAAATCAATCAAGTTTGTTAATTTAGAAAATACAATAAAACGAAACAATTTTTTAATAATCAAACATAATAACTTCTATTTAAATGTATTTTGAAAATATATAACTTATTTTTACTTCCTGTCTGTAATAAGAATGGAAAAAGTATCCAAGAGTGTCGTCAGTGCAAGAAAAGCGGAAACACGTTTATCTTAACATGGTCATATTAATGATTGATGTTTGTGATTGTTTTGATGAACATTAATATTGATGAATGGGGAGATAAAGGCAGACTGAATAAAAGATAAACAGTGAGGAAAACTAAAGATGAGACTGAATTGAGCGTGTGGAAGGAGTACCAAATATTGGTATTTTTCAGTCGTTCGTATTTGCAAAATATTAGTAATATGATGCGCGACGAATGAATGAATGACGAGATGAATATTCGTAACATCTCTAGTACATACATAAAAAAATACCGACCGAATTGAGAAATCTCCGTTAAAAATACCTACTATAGTTGCTGCCAGTTAAGATGTCAATAGCGGACATTGACCCCAACCTCGTAAAGCGAAAACGACATAAGATCATAATTAGCATTTTTTTGTGATGAGATAGTTTTTGTGATGTGTATAATAGGAAAAATAAAATATTTATACTATTCTGATATCTTTTTAATAGTTACATACTGTAAGTTAGACTAAATTGTAAAAAACGATACTATGTACAATATTTAAAACAATTAATTTAGTAATGATATTTTTCCTCTTTATTAATTTTTTTTTCGTATCTGATTACATTTAGAAAAAGAAAAAACATTTAAAAGTATTAAAAATAGTGGTCCACCAGCATCGGGAACAGGGTCCAAGGTGCCGGTGGTTAGGGCTCTAGAGAGAGGAACCTCCTCATAATGCGCGCCGTGTCCAAAAGAACTGCTTTCTGCATCAAGCCCTTGAGCCAGCTGCACAATGAGAGCCTCTTAAGGTGTTGGTCGAGGCTCTTCGCAATGAGTCCATTAACCGAATTATCAATAATTTATTATCTAACTATAGGGCCATGGGGTCCGAGTGCTCACAGCCTCTACAAAGACATTTCTAAAAGGCTTGTTGACGCTTCCCGTGACCCAAGAGCTGGCTTTTACCTTGGCCAGAGGCTAAGTATTGCCATACAAAGAGGCAACGCCGCCAGTCTCTTGGGCACATTACTAGCTGACAGCGTTGACGATGAATTTTTCCGATGCAGTATTTTGTATATTTCTATAGTTTAATTAATATTTATGTATTTGTACAATAAAATAAAGTTGTATATATTAATTTCATAAGTTGCATTGGCTCGATTTCTTTTTTTTTTGGGTTGTGCCCAGCGTTGTATATGTGTGTCATTGTTTTTCATTTGTTTATGGTATTATGAGATTCAAAGACATCAGTTTTTGACAGATTTGTACTAAAGAAAGGAACAGTATACAGTATCGCTAATATTGAGATATCGGGAAGAAAGTCGGAGCAATGACCGCTTTTGACTTGTAGACCGGGCCGCCAGAAGACATCCGTATGCAAAACATGAGGACCAAATTTTGAGTGTTGTTATATATTCTTAGGATTGTAAAGATTATAAAAAATGATGTTGCCAGCAATTATAGTAGTCCAAAAAAAGATATTGAACTTTAAAGATTTTTCGAAAAATGTCCACCTCTCCCCCATTAAGTGCTTATTGTTAAAAATTAACGATGGTCACCACTTAGAATTCATACTTTTCTGATAGAATATGAATGACTGAATCTAGTGAATACAAGTTTGTTATAAAACTAATTATGTATTGGGAAATTAAGTGTCATAAAGTTTCAATTTTGTAATTTTCTGAAAACTTCCCTTGTCTTTTAAACTATATTTCTCAATATATGACACTTGGTTGGCAAATTACAGAATAAACTTTCTTGTCTCATTATCTTTCTAAAATGGTGCCACTATACCAACTTTTAGTTAGTGTCTGACCAGAAAATTGGGGTTGTTACTGACAGGGTAGTAAATCAACGAAAATAGTCTTTTTTTCCACCTAATATTTTTTTCTGTGGTTATTGTCCAAACTGCTATCTGATATTAGCTTTTTGAGTCAAAAGCACTATTAGTTTTTAAAAACTGCCCTCCATTAGTGATTTAGACGATGGAGATTGTATGGGAAAATCATAACGCGTGAGCCGATGAATTCGAAACTCGATATATTATATAGAAATTAGATAAAAAATAATCAAACACGTGTTTTTCAAAAATAACCCACTATATCGGTGAAAAGGGGTGATTAAGTTTAAGATTTTACTGCGTGTAGTGCCGATAGTATTTTACTTTCTAGATCAAGGGTTTAGCTGCCACATGACATCCCAAAAACCGTTTTTCTTAGGTGATCCTCAATCAGGACGATCCTCGGCAATAGCGCGCACGCATCGGTGTCTATAGTTCCTTAGCATTTGTTTTTGTTGCGCGACTTCCGGTGTTGTAAACCGGGGGTAGACGTTCTATACATTTTAAATTAGCACTATCTGTCTACCAGGACAAAAATAAAACATGAACAGTGTTGCTGCTTTATATCTACATGGATGGGGAAGCGTGTAAACAGGGATTTCAATCAAGTGTGGGTTAAATATTTTTAGTTATTTTTCGTATTGTTTATGAAAGTTTTTCGATCATATTATTTCTTTTTGTTCATAAAAATAAAGGATTAGTAGAATTAACAAATATGAAATTACTCAAATCACGGTGTGTCTGCTGCACTTGCGCATTTATTTTGGAAATATTCCTGATTTTGATTGTAATGATTCGGTTCGCTACACCGTATTTACCAAAACTCTTGGAAAATAAAGTTCCCATCGTTGGTAATTTTAAATTACGTTAAGTTGAGCTCCCTTGCTGGGGTCCCGAAACGGTCTTATCAGATGTAAGGTATCTTATCAGTTTACCGTGACCCTGAAACGTAAAGGGCTATTAAAGGAACACCATGGATTTAACCCCAACACAAGTATTACTAATTTCTTACTGGGACTTTCTCATTCATATTTTTAAATGTAACCGTTTGAGACACAATAAATAATAGTTTTAGTCAGTAAGAGACTGACAGTCAAACCCGTCTCACCCTGGGAATTATTGATTATGGATTTGGTTACTGTTTTAACAGGTTGACAATTTAATTTTTATAATTTTAATGACATAGACGTACTGTAACTAACAATTTACGAATCTAAATTATCTAGAATAAATGAAAATTAAACAGACTTCAAAAACAAACATACTTTTATATTTCCTTTTTTGTGTGTTTGTTGCGCGATTACTCCGCCAATCGTCGAGCGATTTTCAAAATTATATTTTTGTTCGAAAGGAGATACTTCTGAAGTGGTCCCATAGTTACCAAGTCAGGATCCGATGATTGGATCCTGGAGAAATCGAGCGCAACCCTCAAATTTTATGGGCCCACACATCGTTTTCCGCAAATCTTATGAACTAACTAGCTGTACCCTGCCCCGCTTCGCTGTGGCACAAAAAACTGTTTTTTCAACAAACAAAAAAATAGATAAAAACAATCCTTGATGCGGATTATATATCATGCTAAAATTTCTTCTCATGTGACTGCGTCATTACGACTGCGGTTGTCAGCGAGTGTTATCCTTGCTTCCGGTAGATGGCGCGGTCACTGGTACAGAGCTGATCGTTAAAAAAACTGTTTTTTCGCGGTTGCGGATATGTGACTGATGCAAAAAATAGATAAAAACAATCCTTGATGCGGATTACATATCATGCTAAAGTTTCAGCTCAATCGGTGCAGTACTTTTTGAGTTTTTAAAGCATACACAAACCAACATAACATTTTTATATATATAGATTTAAGTACTTGCGTATGGTAATCATCATCTCATGTAGCTGAGCTGATGATGGAATAGGCATCGAATGATTCATCGCATATCTTCGGAACTACAAGTCAAATTTAAGTAATTGTTTTTTTGTTGTACTAGGTATCGTTCAACTTAGGGAATACTACAAGTTCCATCAAATGAATCCTCCCACTCAGGACAGAGCGGGAGGGACAGTCAGACTAGTACTGACTAAAATCCACGGTGTCCTTCAATAGCCCTTTACGTTCCGGGGTCACGGTAAATCGTGAGTCGCGCGACCAGTAGTTTTGAGATAGGGAATTTTATTAGCTTATTGTCTTGTACACAAGAAAATTATGTATTTGACCAGAATTTGAGTAGAATATTGAAACTTTTCGGAAGTCGGTTGCAAAAAAAAAACAATGAAATAAAAAAAAATCAAAGCCGACTTCCGAAAGAAAACTTATTTTGTAGATTATTTTACCCTTATCTTCGTAAGGCCCAACGTCCCAAAAATAAGTAGGCGTTCCGGCCCAAGACAGTTTTTAAAATCAATAAATTTCGGCCCAGCGACCTAAAATTATGACATGTCATTCAAATCCGATTTAAAATATTTACAAAAATGACTTCATTAAAATTAAAATTAAAAAATTATAGGGCGTCAAAAAATTCATCCACATCGCTGTCAATGGGGAAAGTGCCCAGAAAGCTGGCAGCATTGCCACGTTGGATGGCAATGCTGATACTTTGACCAAGAAATAGGCCAGCCCTCTGGTCACGCGAGGCGTCGACTAAACGCTTGGCGATGTCTTTAAAAACTTTGTAGGCACTCGGACCCCACGGCCCTAGTGTTTCAACCACAAAAGGCTCAAATACATAGCTAATGGTCAAGCCATTGTATTTGCGCCGCTTGAGGTTTTCGGCACTTGCAGCAGCCGCACCAGCATAGCATGCAGTACCAGGAAGGTGGGATGACGCAAGGGTGTCGACACATGTTGCATCCCACACCAAAGGTCTACCCAACTTCCATGACATTATAGTCATCCTATCTGGTCTCTTCCCATCGTCGCGTGCCAAGCCACTGGGTTCTAAAACGGCTGGCACCCCGGCGCGGCGGTGACAAGAGCACGACGGATAATGACATTTAAACTAGCGTGCCGTGCTAGCCGACCTGCACTCTTGCTGCAGGAAAGGCCATGGTGCCCGAGGCAGTCGACGCCTTCGCCACACTGACAACGATGTGGAGCCCCGCAAGGGGCGCCCAGACGCAGGCATGTAGCAATCCGGAAGGTTTCGTCACCCAGCATGGTACCTATGTTGGGTGACAGTAGTGCCTGAAGCCATAGACCCGACTCCCACTCTCCCACAGCCAGCAGGCGGGCACGCTCCACAGAAGTGGTTGACGTATTAATAAGATTTAATTTAGTCATTTTTGTAAGTATTTTACTTATAATTTTAGTTTTTAAATGTAGTATGTAAACAAATAGTTAATCTTCATAGTACTTAATAAAATCAATTTTTTAGTTTAAATAAACCCGCCAATTTAAATCTGTCATACAAATTGTTTTTATATGTTCCATACTGAGATTTACTGATTTAGGTATTTTATATTTACTTTTTTGAGTTTCTTTTCTTTTTGAGTTTTTTTTTTGTGTTTTTGATTATTGTGGCAAGAGAAGTGATGATTGCTTTAATTTGAACTGTGATTGATTTAAAGTTTTAGACCTGTTTAGCAGTATTGGTAAGGACATTATTTTGTTACTTGATTAAATGTGATGATGATTCATTATTTCCTAAAAATGAGGCTGATTTATAGAATTTTGTTAAGTAAAATGATTAATATCACTCATCATCATGGTCATAATTTACAGCGACCTAAATTTAGGTTGGGCGTTACGAGGTTATTTGTGGTTGTTTTTGAAGACGGTTTTTTTTTTATCGTGGTAAAATCATCAAATGAGTCCTCCCATCCAGGGCAGGGCGGGAGGGACTGTCAGACTTGTACTAGCTAAAATCCACGGTGTCCTTCAATAGCCCTTTACGTACCGGGGTCACGGTAATCCCTTGGTCCCGCGACCCCGGCAGGCTTTGACCCTCTACAGGCCCCGTCGCTATGCTGACACTCTTTGAGGCGCGCGTGGAACACAACGCGCCGTCGACCCGGGCATGGTCCATGGTCGGACAGCGAGTCGCCCATTACTCGTTGCCCGCATGCCCGCGCCTACGGTGGCCGGGATCGTCTTGCGACGTCCGACGCCGTGGGCGTCTACCACTGCGGCTGGGCTACCACTGCGGCTGGTTTGAAGACGGTTACAGTTTTTTTTTGAAAAAGTTCAGATATTCAACAAAAAATTTCGTATAATCGGCGTCTTTGAAAATGTACAATCCAAGTAAACAAAACAAAAACGGATCCATGCGGGCAACGTCACGGGATTTTCATTATTGTTATATAGTAAAACCTTCTCCAGCATGTAACGAACACTTTTCTGAAAACCGCATCAAAATTGCTTCAGCCAAACGCGACATAATCGCAGACAAACATACATACCTACAGTTCGAATATCTGATAACCTATTTTTTTTTAAGTCGTTGAATATATCCGAGCGTGCTTTACTTAATTTATTTTTATAAATATTTTACATAATATAAAATTTGTGCAGAAAATTACCTATATTTCACTAAACAATACAGAATAAGAGGTTTTAATAAAAACGAATAACAACAAAAAATAAAAGCGTTTGAAGTTTTTAAGATAGAGATGGCCCCCTATCGGTTGGCCGCCATTTTTTTTTCTATCTTGGTTTCTCATCAGTGAGTAGGTGCACACCCAAGGCGTTCACAATAGCTAAATCCACCACATTTGTGAACAAAACCCATCACGATTTTTGGCCAAGTATATCAGAGCGGTAGAGAGAAATAGATTGTACATCTAACTCGATCCCATCCATCCATTCATGTAAAAAATGTGGTATGCCAACATCCACTGGCTCTCTAGAATTTTCCCAAGAACTTTTATCAAAATACTAGCCACACACATGGCAGGATTCTTTCGAAATGAATGAGAAAATGAGATCTTGAAGCCGAATAGGACAGACTTGCCCCTAGAATTAGACTATGTCTCTTCTTTACAGCATCTCGTGTTTTCTAGTTGCTACTGCCCCATTCCTCTCCAGACAGATGGTCACCCATCCACAGACCAACCTCGACAAGCGCGGCTTAATCCAGAAGATCGGCCTATGCGGCTGTATAGCCACGAGCTTTAATTTAAGATTTACACTCCCATAACAATTTAATAATCAACATCTATTTCTGTTTCAGCTCTTTACATTACCCATAGTTTTATTTTTTGTATTGGTTCAGATCCAATAAATGTGATTCTAAAAGTCACAATTCATTATCATTCCACCATATAATTACTAATTTGTTTTCATAACAACCCGTAGAACCCCTATATTTTTACCCAATGGTAGAGAGCAGCGTGTTTAAGTCTATGTATGTGTGTTTCTTCATTGCTTTCTCACTCGGCATTTTATTTTTCCGGAATTATAATCTTTTTGCATTGTATCTAGATGGATTTAAACTAAATACTATCTTATATTTATCATATAATTTTTAAATATAAGTTATACCTAATTTGGCAACGTTCATTACAATGAACGTAGCAAATTTTATAATATTTATTTATTTACACTTTTACGTACAAATGTGGTACATAAGGCGGACTTAATGCCGCAAGGCATTATCTACCAGTCAACCGTCATAATAATAGGCACTAAAGAAATAAAATATAGTGTGGTTACGTAAAACTTGTAAAACAAAAATATTTACCATGGGAAGCAATGACTGTTTGCGCAATGATGACATTTAGTCTCGAAAATGACAGATTAACGATGTTGTCATTCGTAGAATTATTTTTTATGCCGATAAATATACTTTTAACTTACCACCATTAAAATAAAAACCGAAAAATAGTAGTTAATAAAAAATAAAAAATAGTGTGTGATCATTTTTTCTTTTCTCTTTGTTTATCATTGAACAAAATCAAATTAAAGGTTAAGTGTAATCCCCCATGTATGAATAAGCATACATTTATAAAAAAAAACTTATTTTCATCCAAAATACTAAAATGCAAGGTAAAAATGTCAGTCCCTAGCCATGTCCATTCATTCAAAGTTAGTAGTTGGTAACTTAATTTTAGAAATCCATTAACTTAATAACGTTTCATCTACATTAAGGCCGAGATAAATAGTCGTACCTAAGCAACAGCCAAACCAAATTCGGTGCATAGCGAAGTGTTAAGCATACATTTCGTATAAATAGACAGTTCTATCGTATTAACTTTCGATGAAAACCAACCTAATACTGAGCCGATACTTCGCTTAGCCATAGTATCGATTTCCGAGAACTTAGGTCCCTTAAGAATGGATTTGTTAATAGTGTTTGTCAAATATCAGTAATTTCCATGGTAACGTCATACATCAGTGGCAATTTAAAATGCGTTCAATGTATTCATATTTATTTATTTCTAGACTAAAATACTTTTCATAATATTGTAATGTTTAAACATAATGATTAATCTTAATTTTACTAATTGATATATTCGGTTCACAATAACATTAAATCAATAATAAAAAAACGAATTCGGTTATTTATGAAATTAGAATTTCATAGAATTCCAGTATATTGTGAACGCTTCTGAAACATGACAGTAAAGTATTACTTTAGCTTGAACTATGACTTAGCCGTTACTATGCCAACCAATGCCCAAAGAAAGTTTATTTATCCCAAATCAGATAATTGGCTTCGCTTAGCCGAAGTAGTACTTCCTGAATACTTTTGACAGATGCTTAGCAACGACTACTTATCTCGGCCTTAGATTTAAACGCATAAAATAATTCATTTCATTGTAAACATTTGAAAAGATTTTTAAAAAATTAGTCTGTGACGGGCGGGACCGTAATTTGTGACGGGTGCGATGAGTAACTATTGTATGTGAATAAAATTCATATAAGTAATGCATATTTTTTTCGTACTTTTAATTGAAATATATTCAAGACGATGAAATGAATGTAATATTTAAAACAATTAGTCTGAAATAAGAGAATAAATAAATAAATAAATTAACTTTTTTCTTTACTATCCTAGAGGATAAATATAATAAGAAAAATAAAGTCTAGACCTAGAGGTCTAGACTTTATTTTTCTTTCTGTAGGATTCATGTTAATGCATTAAATAGCAAGAAACCAAAGCGAGATAATTATAAATGCAGTCAAAAATATTAAAAAAAAAACGGTTACTGTTTTATGACAAATTAGTTCATTGGCTTTATGATACTATACAATTAATATCAAATTATAGATTGTATTTTTTTGCCCGAGGTGACATGTTCCATAGAATGCGGGGGGCATTAATTAAGTCTTAAGTCAAAAGTTGTCCGCAACTTTGAACATCAGGCCCTAGCTGCTAACGAAAGACAAGTTAACATTAAAAATTAATTATGCTGTTGTGGTGGCAGCAGACAGAAAAAACGGGTGTCAGTCATTTTGTATCACATTGTATACGCGTCGAGTCTAAGGTGTGCACGTGTTTTTCCAGTCAACTATGTCCTGACAAGGCCCTTTTTTTTATTCGTGGTAAAATCATCAAATGAGTCCTTCCACCCAGGGCAGAGCGGGAGGGACTGTCAGGCTCGTACTGATTAAAATCCACGGTGTCCTTCAATAACCCTTTACGTCCCAGGGTCACGGTAATTCGTACAGTCCCGCGAACCCCTAGGTAAGTTTTACGAAAGTAATGTTATATTTGTTGATTTTTTAATCTTTACAATCATTGTATGTTTTCTTTTCGATAGTTGACAAAAGATATTTAAACAAAATAATGTTATTTTGTTTTAAACAAGTGTATTCTCATCCTCACAGTTTTGTTGTATTACATCAGTTCTTTACGATTTATAAATGTGATTCGGGACAGGCGGGGAGGCTAAGGACTTATGAACTAGTATATTAAGCGTGCTTAAAAATTCAAACTATATTTGTTTGTTGTGGCAGTTTTCACTCAATATTATTATTTTTTTGACATGTTCTGCCTTAAAAAAGACAAAAATTAACGAAGAAAGATATAGCCTCAAAAAAATCTGTTGCTGCAAAGGCTAGCTTACAAAGGATAAAATTAATCCTGTTTTACTAGATTAACACAAGGAGAATGGAAGACTGATGTATTCAAAAAAAAAAACGACGAAGAGCGAATTTTTTTTAAGGAATATGACTGCAAGAGACCATATGACTGATCAAAAACTGATGAAGTTGTAAAAAAAACTAATTATTAGTTACGGTTTTGTGATTGGCTTATCATTGATAACTTGATGATAGCTAACAAATAAACAAGATTTTAATTTTTTTTTTTTACAGAAATCTCCTTCTGAATCAGTTCCTAGCTAAAGTCGTCAGTCTCTAGTCGACTACATTTTTAAAATCCTTAATTTCTCGTAAATTACTAGATTAAGTGACTGGCCCTTTTAAAGACGGTAAACTTATTTCATTATCTACCATAAACTCTATATGGTGATTTATTTGACATTTAATTATTATTTGGACAAATCACCCTTTTTTCTGTGAAATGACCCATATAGCGAAAGTCTATACTAATATTATAAAGCTGAAGAGTTTGTTTGGTTGAACGCGCTAATCTCAGGAATGAATGGTTGAAATTGCGGCGGTAAGAGCTCCAGCGCGATATCAGGGCAGTATGGAGGTAGCGACTGTCGCAACCGAGGTCCGGGCACGCCGCAATCGCGGCGGTAAGACCCCTCTTTGAGGAGTGGCTAGATAGGCGTCATGGCGTCCTGACCTACCGCCTGACGCAGATCCTCACCAGACACGGAAGTATCGGGAGGTACCTGTGTTGGATAGGGAAGGAAGAAAAGCCTGGGTGTCACCATTGCGAGGATCGCCTGCAGGACACGGTGGAGCATACGGTGCAGGACTGCCCCGCTTGGGCAGAGCACCGCCGTGTCCTCACGACGGCTATAGGCAGACACCTCTCGCGCCCCGCGTTGGTCGAAGCCATGCTGCGGGACGAGACGGAATGGGAAGCGGTCGCCTCCTTCTGCGAAGCAGTCATACTCGCGAAGGAGGAGCCCAGGGCGACGAACGTCGCAAGGCGATCTCCGCTCACCGTAGGCGCAGGCATGGGGGCGGCGAGTGATGGGCTACTCGCTGTCAGACCATGGACCATGCCCGGGTCGACGGCGCGTTGTATTCCACGTGCGCCTCTAAGAGTGTCAGCACAATGACGATTCGATTTCGAATTCGTATCAGTAGTTCCTGAGTTTAGCGCGTTCAATCAAACAAACTCTTTAGCTTTATTATTGGTATACGAGGACTGACAATTAAGTTCCGGGAATTTCGCTCTGCAGTCTCTCCGGGTAACACTGGTGCGTTCGCTCCGGTCGCATTCGAAAGCTAACACGTTTCTATAGTAGTATACGAAATTTCAGCTTAATTGGTGCCGTGGTTGTGTTTTTATAGAATTTTAAACAAAGCTACTTTTTATACCCGTGTCGCGAAAATGTCGGATGTAAATTTCGAACAAAGATGTGCGATCAAATTTTTGGTGAAACTTGGGACAAAACCGGCGGAAATTTTACAAAAACTTCAGACAGTGTACAAGGATGATTGTTATTCGAAAACACGCGTTTACGAGTGGGCCAAGCGGTTTAATGAGGGAAGAGAGTCGCTCGATGACGATCCGCGGGAAGGTGCTCCTTCCACGTCTCGCACCGACGAAAATGTTGCCCGTTTGCGCGCGAAACTGAACGAAGACCGGCGTGTTAGCCTTCGAATGTTAGAGGAGGAACTAGGCATCAATCGAGAAACAATTCGACGCATGTTGCATGAAGATTTAGGGATGCGCAAAGTGTGTGCCAAAATGGTTCCAAAAGTGCTCACCGCCGAACAAAAACACCTTCGTTTTTCGATCTCTTTTTAGCCAAACATTCCATTCCAACGCTGCCGCACCCCCCATACAGCCCTGATCTAGCCCCCTGTGACTTTTTTCTATTCCCAGAAATAAAAAATCACCTGAAGGGAATTCATCACGGGGGGTTAGAGAAGGTGAAAGAAGCCACGACGCGAGTTCTGAAACAGATTCCACAAGCGCGCTACGAAAATTGTTTCCAGGCATGGGAGCGCCGTTGGCGCCGGTGCATAGAATTAGGAGGGGACTACTGCGAAGGTGTCTAAGGTTGGTTTTGACAATTTTTAATTTATTCTTAATCTATTACAAAATTCCCGGAATTTAATTGTCAGTCCTCGTAGATTCTCGCTATAATATGTTGAAACTCCGGAAAAAAATGTAAAAAAAGAACTCGAGAGCCCGCAGTAATAGATGATTGGTCAACTACATTAATTTGATCACTTTTACAGCGTGATTGATAATTGGGTGCATTCCTTAAAATGGGTGATACTAAAGCTAGGCAACAATTTTAACCCTAACAACATGGGGTGACACTTTCAGAGAGAGAGAGTTATTTTGGAGATATCAAACTTTAAAGTTTCTTCGAAAACCTCGAACCTCCTTCGTACACCTCTCCCTTGTAAACTGCTTATTGTGAGAAAGTAACGACAACCCTACTTTGAATTAATAATAATTTCCTGTAAGCTTCACCGGGTGAACAATGTGGTGCGCACTATACAGTGCGTACCGCATATTCAATAATATTGTGCGCAGTGAAAATATTGCATATCTTTCGGATTGTTAATTCGATTTTTTTTGTGATTGTTTTTTATTTCCGATTCCAAACAACTCCTCAAGTTTCTTGCAGTTATTTTTTTTAAAACGTTATATACTAAAACCTTTTCCAGAATAAACGAACACTTTTCTAAAAACCGCATCAAAATCAGATCAGCCATCAAAAAATACATACAATCATCTTTGAAAATCTACAATCTATCAAAGTAAGCAAATCTATGCGGGCAACGTCCCGGGATATCCATTGCTGTTATACCTATGCTTAAAAATTCTCGCAAAAGGAAACGAACACTTTTCTGAAAACCACTTCATAATCGGTTACGCCAAACGCGAGAGAACCTACTGAAGTCGGTGAAAAATACTCCAGACACAGACCGTTCTTGCCTAATGTGATCGACCAAGACTGCGTATTGACTCAAAAAGCTAATATCACATAGTAGCTTTGATAAATTTAATCTACAAAAGAAAATTCTCGGAACGAAAATAAAATAAGGCTACAATTTAAAATGCTTGTCAATAATTCTTTTTGTATACCAAACGGCGTCGTCGACCCACCCTGCTTAGTCGATTTAAAAAAATATATGTGTGGCACTCGGGGACTGCCGCGGTAAAGCTATTGCATAGCATTTTTTATCAACTTATGCAGTTATAATTATTATTTTATTTATGGAAAAAAAAAATATCGCCTACCGCGAATATTTAATGACAATATCATCCCATCGTTGCTCTACCAATTAAGCTATAGTCAGCCACGTCAATGAAGTGAAATGTTATGAAATAAATTCATTCATTCAAATTTTATTCATTCACGTTGACATATAATGTTCGGTTTTTTTTTTCGTTACGGAATTTCTTGATTCGGTCGCCGCGCTCAAAGCCCGCGATTAAAGCTAAGCAATAGCTTAATTTCCACAACACTTTATAATTACCGATTTTCGTTGAAATGCCACCTTGTCAGTTACAACCCCAATTTTCTATTCATACGCTGACTAAAAGTTGATACTGTGAGAGTATTTCAAAATTATTGAAAATTGATGGGAAAATGTTTTTGGGTATAAATGAGCTATCTGAATTACAAATATACCAAGCATAACCCCCCAATACTAGTCTCATTGGGACAAGTTCGCTTCGTAGCAGAGCGCGCAAAAGTCCACCAGACAACAATGTAACACCTGTACAAGTGGATTTGCCTTGAAACTCAGGTTCTTTTTTATCCTGGGGCCGTATTATGACGTCTTAAAACCAGGCTTATTCCAGTGAGTGAACGAGGTGGCGCTAGACGACTTGTATAGCTCTGTCACTTTCACTCACTGGAAAAAGCCTGGTTTTAAAACGACATAATGCGGCCGCTGGCTGTTTTAAAAATGATGCACACAGTGCGCAGGATATAAGGAACGCAGGAACTTTTTGGCACTTCATTTCCCAAGAAATGATTAGTTTTGACTTGTATTCACTAGATTCAGTCGTTCGTATGTTATCGGAAAAGTATCAATTCAAAGTGGTGACCGTCGTTAATTTCTTAGCAATAAACGCTTAATGAGGAAGAGAAAAGGAAATTTTTCGAAAAAACTTTGAAATTTGAAATATATCTCCAAAACAAGTCAGTTTGGTTCCAATGTTGTCGAGGATATTTTTGTTGCAAATCAAGTCTAACTAGTATCATTTTCAAGGAATTTCAAGGAATGCATCACCTTGTTTTGGTTCTAAATACGTTTTATTCACGTTTATGGTTCACCTAAATAATACGTGTGGCGTCCGCGATCGCTTAAATAGTGAATAATTAAATTGTAACATTAGATTGATTTGTTGTGTCAGAAAATACAGAGGTAAAATGTAATAATCCTAGAATGGACAATTAATAGAATTTAAAGTTTCTGTACTGTGATCTGGAAAGGTTGGGTCAACTTTGTTGCACCTGCGATAGCACTTTAGACCTATTACCAGACTATTTGGAAATTTCATATTCTTAGGAACGTAATAAAATAGAAATGTGCTAAATTGCAGGCAGAACCATTTCGTTAAAAAATTCTATGGTTTCATCGATTATTTGAATGCTTCTAAAAGTCGCAACCGCGATAATGGAATTGCCCTTATAATACCGTTATTCAAGGCTTCGACGTTTTTGCGGCGCGAATTCTTCTTGTATTGTATTGAAATTTCTTTTGCAACGATGCAACGCAGCATACGTGTGGCTTAACTGAAAGTCATAATTTAATTTTTAATATTGTGTCGCTGTCTCAGCTTTATTGAAATTGCCTTTGCCGTACTGATACCAGAATTAAATTGGATGCTTGATAACTTTCCTGATTACTTTTCAGTGATTGAAGACTCATACGATGCAAGAAATTGCATGTGAATATCATGCAAGTTCGACTACATTGCGGTATTTATTTGATCAACTGAATTCATTGTACATTGATAGTCCGAAATGAAGGGAAACTTGGATGCAAATCGTAGGCCATTTCTTGCAGCGTGTAAATGGGCCGTAAGTAATACGAATATAAGATTACTAGATAGAAAAGGCCATATAGGCCTGCCAATCTATAGCAATGACAAAGTAAATTATTTACATATATACATATATAATATTTACATATTTATATGTATTATTTAGATATATAATAAAAATACTTGTACTTTTCTAGCGATGTCTTTGTTATGATTTAGGTGTAACGAGACATATTGGAGGTCTTAGTTTGTTTAATGGTAGTTTATATGCGATATCGTGTGAGGAGGACTTCTATGAACAGTACACATTTGACCCAGTTTTCGTTTGCCCACCTGTTCCTGGGTATAGGCTACTCACTTGGGTTTTTGAATTTGAGGTATCGCACAACTAATAAAAGACATACAAACAAATGCATAATTTGACAGTTTAGGCACATTTACGTAATTTAAAAGATTACTAAACACACAGAGTTAATCACAAGGTGCAGGTATAAATTAAGGGGCCGCCGCCAGCCACAGTGAACTTTTTTCTTTTAAGTGCCACCAACGTATGAGTTTCACTGCACTACATCACTTAAACACTCACTGACACAATTATAAACACTGCACATCTCACTTCTCCGAGAAATTCCGCACTGCAATCCAAATGATTCACTGCAATCCTTACTTAACAACGCAGCCCACTGTCAACGGCGGCGGCGGCAACACCGTAATCGTGCATAAACGTAGATTTACATGCTACATAAAGATTAATCCATCAAAAGCACAATAATCAATCTAAAATCGCTCCATACAAAAACAAGCGCCTCAACATAAAATGTTTATTGATTTTTAAGTAATATGAAAAATTAAACAACATCTATGTCAAGGCCAAGCATATATTTTGTTTACAGGCGTAAATCCACTATAACTAACATACAAGCTCTGCTTCAATAAGCATCAGATTGTTTAGTGTGAAGTTATAAACACATTTTATCAGTCTATTTAAGGAACAGTGAAAAATATCAAGTTATCATCGAAAATTTATCTTTGTGAAATAGTGGGTTCAAGCCATGTACAAAACCAGTGATCATTTTGAGTATATGCAGTAATAATTAAAAATAGTGGTGACTCCAAATTATGACCAGTCTGAGCTGTAATTATATTTTAATGAACTTAATTTTTTTTTTATACAAAAAATAGATCACCGATAGTGGAAAAACAAATAAAGCCCAGTAATCTGGTACTCACGACAGGTGGTAGCGTGACACGGAAGCGGGAGCAGGGGTAGAGTTCACGGAGGACGAAGAACCTGAGTAGCCAGAACCGGCAGGGGATGAGCCGGCCGAGGGCGCACCCGCAGCCGAAGGTATCGCAGCCGGTTCATAGTACTCGGTGGTAAGCGTGCGTTCGTCCAGCACGTGCTCTGCATTGTGTGCCTTCGATGCAGACTTAATGTCCATAAAGGCAACTGTGGCACAAACGCCACTGGCACCTCCAGTATTGACACCAGTGGAAATGTTGTCTGCCCGACCCAACAATTTGACATTCTGGACTCGGCCATAGCTGTGAAAAGAAAAATACCTTGACATATCAATAATCTTACTTTGAAAACTTCCACCACCCTTTTAGATGAAGTTAATCCCAAGTCTAATCACACAAACGTCAATTTAATACAAATGTATATAATTTTTACTGAACTACGACAACAAACTTAAAAAAGGGATAGCAAACACTAAGCAATGATATATATAATCATAAAGGAAAATTTGTTCGCCAAAATTCTTAAAATGCATAACCTTTTGCCTCCTCAATTTATTTCAACAGCTTCCCGACTCAAGCGTCCTTTTAACGTCCGATTCATTTTATTATGTGGTTTATATATTTAAAAAAAATGTTCATTTTATTTGAGAAACATTAAATTATGATTATCTATGGTCATCAGTCATCAGCATCGCACATATTCTTTTTTAAATTATTATGAGTATCTGAACTGTGTAACCGAAAGTATACCAGAAATTATTTTTAAACACACACGTATTTTTTCAATTGACTGAATTTTGCTATTAAGTAATCGAAAGTCATTTAGTTTTTTATCATCTCTTTCAGTTTGTAGCTGGAGATTTGATGGATCTGTCATGCGTCTTTGTAAGCTCACGATGAAGAAAACGGCTCTTCCTTTATGGCCTTACCTTTACCGATGTCTTATAAACAGTAGTAAAAAATAAGTTAAAAATAACTAAAACCCGACTACGAAAAAATCGCGTACTGAAAAGTATAAAACAATAACAAGCCGTGGTCGTATGCCACTTGCAGTTGTTTCACACTTTCTTTATTGGCTAGGTGGCATACGACCACGGCTTGTTCTTGTTTTATACATTTCAGTACGCGATTTTTTCGTAGTCGGGTTTTAGTTATTTTTAACTTATTTTTTATTTACACTATTTTGGGGTTATATTATTTCAAGTAAGTAATTTATGTTATATGTATAGTTTCTGAGTTGTGAATTTAAGATTTATCATTTGATACCCATGTTGACACTGTTAGAAACAGAAAATTAGTTAGTAAAAGCTATATAATGTATATATATTTCAAATGTGCTCATCAATTTAATTTGATACCCATGTCGATACTGTGCGAAAATATTTTTTTTTTTCGATAACGACTTCTCATCCCCTAGAGGGCGCCATATTGGATTTGGTGACACGTCACCTACCCTATAACCAGCGGACAACTGAGACGCTTCTAACGAGACCTCATTTGTCATGTAATGATGAGTAGTTTAGAAGTTATGAGGGAACAAACAAACATACAAACATACATACCGGTCAAAATCATAACCCTCCTTTTGGCTTTGCCGTAGTCGGGTAAAAAAACTGACCTTCGAATGGTAGGTATTGAGAATTCAAGTAGGCTTTGAGAAACGATAAAGATTTAGTTCAATACGAGAATAAAGGTCATGGCACACACTATAACGGCACGGCAACTACACAGCTGCAGCACGGTATCGCCCAGAATATGGGCTGCAGCTAGCCGTAAGTGAGCTAAGGCCGCTATCCTACTGGTGTTTTACGAGGGTTGGCGTCTTTCTAACGTCTGGGCAACGTTGACGCTGCGCAGACGCGAAGTTGACGACGCGATTCTGTAGAGGCAAGCGTGCGCTTTGCGACTTCGCAACGTTAACGACGCTTTTGTTGGCCATAGTATTATGTACGCGACATTAACGTCGCGTTCAGCGGACGTTAGCGCTTGCCACGCATTAACTTCGCGACGTCGCAACGATGACGCTGCGCAGACGTTGAAGAGACGCCAACGCTCGTAAAACGCCAGTGGGATAGCCGCCTATGTCCGTCGCCCGCGTCGTGCAAGCTCGCAGTTCGCGCACCACCCGCTAGGAACAAGCTCCACAGTACACACGCGAGCCGAGACACACAAGCTCCACAGTACACACGCGAGCCGAGACCCACAAGCTCCATAGTACGCGCGCCAGTCGCGAGGAGAAGGTATCACAGTATGCGCGCGATTGATTACGTATAATATATGCACGTTTTTATAATGACTCTGATTAATGGTTGGCGACGGTGGAACAACGTTGTTTCGATAAAGACTCGAAATCGGCGCGCAGTAAGCATACGGTCTGCTTGCTTGCAGCGCACGGACTGCGAGTCGAGTTGTGTGGTAGCAGTAAGCGTATAAAGCACACCGTTGGCTTTTTCATTTTGACATTATAAAATGTTTTATAGGACACAAATGATTTAAAGCTCTAGTTTGAATAAGTTAATTGCTGGGTTGGAGCGGTGCCATGCCATGCGGGGTCGGTATAGTGTGTCATGACCTTAAGTTATTTGACTTAACTGTCTTTTTTTTTTCATAAAGAATTTAATGATTGGCAAGTACAGACTACAAGCATAACATCAAGAGTTTCTAATCGGATGTTTTGAGAAAATCATGTTTTGCGAATGTCACATTTTGCTGTATGATAATTAACGAAACTCGTTTTGATATTATGATGTTTTGCGAATCATATTTTGCTTTTAACTTTTTTTTCAGCTCTTCAACTACATATTGTATAAATAACAGTTAGAGGTAGCATCGATGAAGATTTCTGAAATTAAATTTAACAACACTACTTACTACACAACTTTCTTTTTCATACAGCGTCATTCACATATTTACATTATTTTTTAGTAAAAAATATATTACCAATGTTTATAATAGTGCAGATTTGTTACGTCGCGGAGGTTTAATTGAAGGAGGATTATTAGTAAAACGCAAATTGAAAAATTTAATCCTATAAATTTTACTAGTTCAGCTTTTTTGTACTCAAAATGAAAACATAATATATTCGAGCAGAGAATCTAATGTTTATTGAGATAAGAGATTTAAGATTCTGAAAAAAAAAAGTAAGACAAGTAGTTAATAATTGTTAAGTCGTCCTAATTTTTTTCTTCAATTTAATTCAGAAAAGGCAGAGAAAGCGGCAAAGAGGACTCGAGAAACCGAGGGATATCACACCAAAAATTATCGATAAAATAAGAAAATAGTTTTAGAAGACCGAATAAAATGAAAGTGCGTGACTGAGAGTGCGCTATTCGCTGGGTGCTAAGTACTAGGTATCATAGTGCAGCAACGGTCATGGTGGCAAAATGTTGAAAAAATCAATCAATCAATCGTTCGACATACCCATACGTCAAGAACATTAAAATATAGACGACTACCAATAATATTAGTCTTATTCGAGACGTCTGCCTGTCAGGTCGTATGCGTGTGTGAATGTTTCACTAATCGAAAAATAATTCCGAACAAAATTAAAATAAATGCGCTTTGTGATATTGAAATTATCGTAATTCTACATAAAAACAAAAAGTTTTTTTGCCCCACTTTTATTATTATAAAAAGTGGGGGCAAAAGACGGGGAACGGTAATCCGTTCCCCGTCTTTTAGTATGTTAGAATATAAGCCAATAAAACTATTTTTTTATTGCTAAAATTCATTACTTATACTATTAAATTTTAAATAAATTAGCATTATTAATGTAATTAGATGTTAAATTAACGGAATCAAACTCTTTAGCGACAAACTAACAATTTGTGCTTATCGTGAGATCAGAGCTAAAATTTCAATTATTTTGTGGTTCTCCCAGGATCAATGTAACACTGAGTATAATATACCTGAGAATGAGTATTGCATACAGTTTTTTGCAGTATCTGCGACTTTTTGCTATTTTCCTTAGGACAGTGGTTACAACGTCCAACGTCCGGGAAAATCGTTGACTTCACTTTCAGTCTAATGATCACTTCGTATTACCTCATACATTCCGACTCAGAATCTAACCCTCCAACCTGTTTTTTTCCAAAAAAATTCCTCCTACTATTGCAAAATTTACTCTTCTGTACTATACATGGCTTATAATTACGGCTTCCAAATATTCGATGACATTTGATATTTGACTTTCTAAAAAGCAAATATTCGAAATATTCGAATTTTTGTATTTTTATGTTTACAAACATAAAAAAAAAATTAGAAAATTACTTACAAGTAAGTAATTTTCTCACGACGAGAAATACGCTTGAATACTACGCAAAGTTATATTTAAGTCGGTGTAAAGTTATATATAAACCTGTTGTTAGTACATTTATGATCGTCTAACTCATCAAAATGTACTAAACAGCTGTTTCTCCGCGATTTCTGATTTGGTCCCATAATAAATTTTATCGTTATAATGAATACAATGAATTCGGAGGATTTAAACAACAGACCACGTCTCCTTGTACGTATCGAGGCCAGTAACAGGCCACACAGGCCAGGCCTGTTGGTCTAGTGGTTAGTGACCCTGACTGCTATGCCGGAGGTCGTGGGTTCGATTCCCACCCAGGACAAATGTTTGTGTGATAAGCACGATCATTTGTTCTGTGTCTGGGTGTAAATTATCTATAATATGTATGTATTTAGAAATATATATGTTTATCAGTTGTCTAGTACCCATAACACAAGCTCTGCTTAGCTTGGGACTAGATGGCGTTGCACGGTGTGTTAGAAAGCCCGATTTTGTTGCATGCCCTTTTTATTACAGAAATCGATAGTATTTATCATTTTAAGCACTACAGTCAAAGTCCGGCATCGATACGACTTGTAGATGTTTTTTAAAAAAATCTCAAAGTTGCTGTATAACCGGGTCATGAAAATAATAAAAAAAAATATATAAAAAAAACCAGCCTACATATTTAAATTTCCATTATAATTACTAATCAAACTTATAATTCCTAACTATCTGACAAGTTTTCGTGTCTGTATTGCAAATAGACCATGTCATGCCAGTTATAGTTTTCGACATATCTATGTGCCAGTTGATTACAAAATGTTCCGAATTTATCAACATCAATTGGTAAATTGCTGGATAAAACAACTGAAATACTGTATAAATCATCCAAAAGCCATTTCTCAAGATCAAAAATTTCCGCAAACGTTTTTTTTTTTCCAAAATTTAAAAAATTTCGGTAAATGCACATATAAAGATAATTAATCGATAATATATACGACTTCTTTCAGCTAAACTCAAAATTATAAAAAATATTAAATTTAAAATTCTGGTTAAAGTGATAACCCTAGTACAAAAAAATCCGGATATAACTGAAAATTCTCATAACTTCTAAATAACGCTGAATTAGATTGTGGTTTTAATCATGTCGATAGACATACATGTTGACAATCGTCTGGTCAAATATCTCCATCTAATACCGTATTATTGCCAAGAAATTAAATAAAAAGTAAAAAACATAAAAATATTAATATTTCGCGATCTATTTGCAATACAGACACGAAAACTTGTCAGATAGTTAGGTATTATAAGTTTGATTAGTAATTATAATGGAAATTTAAATATGTAGGCTGGTTTTTTTATATATATTTTTTTATTATTTTCATGACCCGGTTATACAGCAACTTTGAGATTTTTTTAAAAAACATCTACAAGTCGTGTCGATGCCGGACTTTGACTGTAGTGCTTAAAATGATAAATACTATCGATTTCTGTAATAAAAAGGGCATGCAACAAAATCGGGCTTTCTAACACACTGTGCGTTGTGTGATAGTTGTGGAATATTTATTATTATTTATTTATTATTATTTAGTAATATTGTTCAACCTTATCCCGCCATTCCACCATCACGACCCGTTAGAGCTGCATCAGTCGCTCATCTCGTGCAGCTCAAGGCGGTTATCTGTATAATTTTTGAGGAAGAATCTAATCACATCCTGTAAACTTCACCACGTTTCTCTTCGTCCGGGGGTCCTTTGTTCGCAAAAAATGACGTCTATAATTTCGAATAATATTCGAATGTAACCCCAGTCAGTATTCGAATAGTGAAATGGGGCGAATATTCGAAGTATTCGAATTGGAAGCCGTTCTTATAATGCAATGTATATTTTTGAAATAATTACAATTATTACTGTAAAAATATATTCAAATTATAAAATAAATTCATACTTAGGATTTAATGTAACATACTGTAACTTGAAATAATAATACACGAAAGAAGTAAAAATCATTTAAATAACCTCCATCAAAAAAGTTACCTAACTACTTGCATGCAGGGTTGTTTTCTTACAACCGAAAAGCCGGACAGACCAGTTAGCTTAGCCTAGGTTTGCCATCTCTAAAATTTGGAAACCAGAGACGTGATAGGCCCCCCGGATTTTAGAGTCCAGAACCCGGACAGGAGTCGAAGTGCGCACCGTGGCTACTGCGTCGGGAGGGGTGAGGAGACGGTGAAGTGTGCGTGTGTCGCGGGTAGGGTTGCCATACGTCCGGAATTTTCCGGACATGTCCGGAAATATAGGTCTTTGTCCGGAATGCGGGGGGAATCTTAAACCGTCCGGAATTTCTACAAATAAGTGAAGAGTGAAATAAAAAATGAAAAAACCAAATTATTTATTAATTATTTTTATTCTTAGTCAAAGAAAATCAAAATTATTTTTATTCTAAATCTTCTACATTACTTCTGATATTTAATGCTCCCAGAAATATTGTTCAACATTTCTGAATCTTTAATAATAGTTTTGTAAAACACTTCGCAAGTCATAATTACGATTTTAATAAAAAATTAACAAGATTGTCCGGAAATTTCATGGAATGTCAGGAATTTTCTCCGGATTTTTGATATTTTGATCTGGGAACCCTAGTCGCGGGCTGCCCAAGACTTTAAATTTTTAAACCCGGACGCTCCACGGACGCCCTATAAACTAGGACGAATTAAGGGTTAATTAATTAAAAATCAAATTACGTTGACAACCTGATAATATGAACACTATAACATTGCTTTTTAGTAAACATAATACTATGGGTATTTTAATTAAATTTTATTTGGAAGCTCGAATTCATTATCCTATTCGAGCGCGTATTCGTGTTCTACACATACGTCGCTACTACATGGTCGTAATACGGTCATTTTTTATTCTGTGCACATTAGCAATCTGCATTACAGCCGTCCCGTCGATATGTTCGGATAACGATTGACGTTGACAAGAAGTTAACAAGCAATTCATAATACTCTCGGTATAGAAAAACAACATAGACGTTGAACTGAATCCGTAGGTAAAATCATATCAACATCATCATGCAAGCAACTTACTGGAAATTGGCAGCAATACATTAAAATTAAAAATGGCAGCGTAGCATAATGAAGAGGCATCTTTATTCAAAAAATAAACAACTAACCGGACGAGCAGCGGTGCGCGTCGGCATGACACGAGAGTGAGCAGGCCAGCGACTATAAAACGCGCTGTTGCCGTTCTGAGCCCGGTTCACACAATAGACGTATAAAAGATAAGCGTTGTTGCCATACCGCCGTTTGCCTCCCCATTCTCTCTATCGTACTATAGTCGCAAACACGATTCATTATGTACATTTATAAATAATTTGGATATCAACTTCAGTTATTATTATCACGCAGCGCCAAAAACAAAATGTTTTGGCTACTCTAACGGTTCTGAATAAAATAAACACATGTAAATTTAATGGAATAAAGAAATACAGTACTTATCTATCGAAATAGTTTGATGGTGTTCCTGATTTTTGTTAATAAGTTTTAACTAGGTACCTACTATAATTTTCATAAACTCGTTGCTTACTAGTATTTTTATTGTATACATATTTTGGAGAATGCTACAAACATTATTGAACTTATTACGTTTTATATCTAAATTTGGTTTTTAGGTAAAACATTCTTATTTATTTGTGCTACTAACATTTAGTAAACAAAAAAAATTAACCATTCATAAATCCTTTATTTGGAAATGAAAATACTACCTAACTTTAGAGAAATGTATTCAAACAAGATTAAATCGGTCGATGTCTGGTGCGACGCGACGTTGCCAGTTTTATGGTTCTTACAACATGGCCGCAGTCGATGCCGTAGCCGGTTTCCGTGTGAAACTCGACTCAACACACTGCGCGTGTGTTTGTGATAGCACACGCAGGCAACCGGGCGACGAGGGGAGGTGCGGGGTCCGAGGGGAAGTAACACTGCCACTGGCGAGTCAAGCAAGGAAAAAAAGAGCGTTGTGGCGCGGGGAGGGAAGGGAAGGGAGATACCGGGTAGATGACGTCATCTACTTTCTGAATAGCTGCTACTTCAATCAATCGTTGTTGTCTCTTTTGTATATTATTTTATTTATTTTTGTTTAGAGGTTAGGTAAAGTAACAATAAATCGAGCAAGACTAATAAGTATACGCTACATATTATGAACATTCTAATATTGTAAATTAGTGACAAGTTTTCAAGTATTTTTTTTTGTATTGTACTGTTCAGTTGTACACGTAGGTGTTTTTTTTTTAAATAAATCATGTTTTAGATAACGCGCCCTCTGATAAAAACTGTCAATAAGATAATTTTAATAATATACGTATTCGAAAAAGTGTAGGATATTTGGAATTTCCCCATTTATTGTTAATTGGCTATTTGACTGAAAAAACGAATTAGTCCGTCAGTTCGATTATGAAAAAAGTTTGGAACCGTATTTCTCTATTACGGAAACCAAAATTGACGGAAATACGACGCTTTTAAATTAGTACAATTTGTATTGGATTCTGACGTCACGAGCTAGCAGTCTTGAGTTTTGATTAGTTTAAATATTGGTAAATATTCATTGATTTTACAAAAGAAAAACTACGGGTACGTTATTTTTCAAAACTCTTAATGACGGACTAATAAGATTATTTGTTATGTATAGTTATTGATACTGTCAAATGGCCAATTCTTTTACTGTATCGTAAAGATGAAAAGAATGATCAAGAGTGTATGCATGCACTGTCCGCAGTAAGTTGAGTATAATAAATTATACGAGAATAGCTCATGTAAGTATGTTCGTAGGAGTTCGAGGAAACGACTGGCTAGTTAGCGCGGCCAGTTCCGCATTTTTCGGGTTGTGCCGGATTTTAGGCACGAATTTTCCAAAGGGAGAATGTTCGCAGATGTATCGTACCATGTCGCATCAAAATTAAACTTTGCTTTTATAGAATACATTGATCATTTACAGGGTAAATTTTTCAACAGGGCGTGGATGGCTGTGTCCGAAACTATGAGGAATATCTAAAAACGTTAAGAGGAGTCTTTTGCCGATTTTGACGAAAACTAAAACTGCATCATAGGATTTTAGGAAAATTAATAATCCTGGCCAGGAATCGAGCCCGCTGATTTTGGAAAAAAATATCACACCCTGTATTATTACACCATTAGATACCCTTACCACCACCATTAGATAGTGTTGTAAGGATAGTGATAGATGCTAGTATGGATCGAATTCTGGGTTTTTTTTGAAAAATCTTCATAGTTCGATATCTCCAAAACCAGCCAGTTTGGATGGACCCCATGTTGTTGGGGTTAAAATTGTTGCAAATAAAGTGTAGTATCACCCATTTCAAGGAATGCGCCCAATTACAAATCAACATGTATAAATTATCCCGCCTTTTTAATGTGTTTATCTCCAAACATTGGTACTCGTACGAATTATATTTGTAGATGCCAGTCAATGCAACGGTACCTACGTTGCACTGACTGTGAGACGAAGTCTACGAAATTGGACCGACACTCCGTTATTCTTATTGAGACTAGCGAGTAGTCTTTACAGTAACGATTCTCAAGATAATGAGTAATAGGTGCCAGCAAAACAAATTGCAGTAGATTTATCTGTAAATTGCTCGTGGTTTAAATAGCAGAGAGCTCTTTGACAGTCACACCAGTGAAAAGCCAGAAATCTGAAACCAATTTTACCAAGGGTTCTCTTGTAAGTTGGTTGTAATTGTAAAGGATATATAAAAGGCAATCGCTCCATGTCAAATACCTAATATGCGAAGACATTAACTGTGAAGGTGTCATAGTGCTATATTGTGAAGTCATGCACAATTTTCTAACATTTGCACACTCTAAAATAAACAATATTCATTTGAAATTAACATTAATGATATAATAAATATAATTTATAAATTAACAGAATATTTTTTGCTGAACGTAATTTACAAATGATGACAGAATTGTCAGACGGCCGTCTTGTTCACACTTGACTTTATCGCATAGTACTTGTGTTCACCTCATGTAGGGCTAGTGTACTACGGTAGATCGACAAAGGGGTGTGCGAATCATGCTTGTGCGAAAAACTCTACTGCGACTCACAGTAGTTCGAATGTACACTAGTGCGACATGAAATATTATTTTAAAGCCAATAGTAAAATAATTATATACTGGCTGGTGGTTTTAGTCGTCAGTCAAATCTAAAAGCATATAAGACTTGACTGACTTTTTCTTTCTGCACCCCGGTATTCTTTTTTCACTTCGCCTTCTCCGGGCGGTTGAAGTTAGTAAATAATAATCTTTATTTAGTTAGTGAGGATTACTACGTCGAAAAAAAGAGGCCTTAAGGTCCTTTAGACAAAACTAAAAAGAAAAAACGCACACAAATATCATAACAGTTTTTTTTAATTGCACCTGTTCCGGTATCTGTATTCATAACTTACAAGTCAAAGACGGACTCTCCCGTGTCCGATTAACTGTTTGGTTTTTAATTTGTTTGTAATCGCACCCCCTACGCATGAGAAATTCCTAGTGTGGGGTAAGGTTAAAAAAAATATGAACTAGTAACTCATGTTGTATATCTATGTATAAGCAAACTAAATCTAATACTTATATAAGATACTGAATTAAAATTAAAACTAAAAATATTATTCAAATAAAACCACAAAAAGGGGAAGAGATTTTGTATATAGTATTAAAACAATTATAATAAAACAAAAATGTGCTTTAGGCTGTAGTCACCTTTTCAAACAAGTTCCTTACATACTGGTCCAGAAAGTTATCGGAGTATAGACTCGCACCTTGTAATTTATTGCAATATTATTTCGCAAATTAACCAATGGGTCATGCAAAGTATGTTTGTAGCAACTTACCGTGGTATGCACTGCGCATCGTTGCACATAAATTAATTACAAACCTACCAATAAATCGATTATTTGTTTTTTTAACACTAAAACTTGACTCAAACATGTCACCAATCAATCAAAACTTAATTTGTTATTTATTCATATACCTACGTATTTGTCTCCTATATAACAAAATAAACAACATTATTAGTCGTCAAACCCATGAACTGTAACTTTATCAATTTATTATTTACCTTCATTAAATTTATTTAAATGCGAATATGCGGCACGACAGCGGAGTTTTTCGTTAAATGAAACAAGGTTATTATGTGCAATACGAATAAGAGGATAGAAAAGTACAATTCTGTTGGGTCGGTCGACGAGCCCCTAGCAGTAACAGGCCGGATGCTTGCGCAGGTCGATAGAGCGGGGGGTGTGGGTGGAGCAGAGCTATACTCTGTGTGGGGTGGTGACTTCGCCCTCACCCTGTGGAGCCGTCACCAGGCAGCAACTTTTGCATTGCATAATAATGTTACAACACCTAGTCCACACCACCATCATCACTTCCCCTGCATATATACTACCCACACTAGAAACACCCGCTGCTGTTCCGCAGAATAAAACAGATTAAAATACGTTTGTTATTTACGTTAAATGTTCCTTGATTTACATAATTTCCTCCATTTATGGTTGATAGAGAGAAAGAGCGAGAAATGATTGAGATTAGGCTTGTATTCACATTGCTTCATTCGTGTGACCAAATATAAATAGACGATTTGAGTATTGAGGCTGTCCGATGGTACCAATAAGAAAAGTCGTTAATAATGCCAGCCCATGAGAGTAACTGCACCAATACTTGACAGTCATTATTTTGATATCATTTTGTAGACCGACTCAAATTCTTTTGATTTACAAGTATGCGAGTTTTTGGAGCTGGAGTAAGTGTGAAAAAAGCAGTGATTTTTGTGGTAATACTGATTAATAGTACCATAATGATATATTAATAATTTCCTTTATTCATTTTTTTTACTTGTTATATAAATTATTAAATATTTGTATAAAAACAAGAAAACAATACATTTAAAAATATAAATAATAGTGGCCCACCGGTATCGGGAACAGGTTCCCAGCTACCGGCGGACAAGGCTCCAAATAAAGGAACCTCTCGAGAATGCGCTCTGTGTCCAAAAGAACAGCTTTCTGAATCAGGCCCTTGATCCTACTGCCAAACGAGAGTCTCCTTATATGTTGGTCGACGCTCTTGGCAATTAAACCATGGGCCGATACGACTATCGGCACAATGATCGCTGAATCCACATCCCACATATCGACAACCTCGAGAGCCAAATCAAGATACTTGATTTGCTATCTCTTTCAGCTTTCACGAGTTTCTCGTCATGCGAGACGGTTATGTCAACAATAATTGTGCGCCGCTCTAATCGATTCATCTCAGCTATATCAGGTCACAATTACAATTAACGAATGCATATCTCGCGAGGGCTCAAGCGAGAGACATCAATACTGGCCAGCTGTTAAAGCACCTTATTACCTGATACAAGACTATTAAATACTTTTTTCAGGCGGCCAAAGAAACGCTACCTCAACCATTGTTTCATGTCAGCAACATTGATACCCAACGCTTCGGACACCCAAATACTTAAAGTTTTGTTGCCGAGAGGGATCTAAGGTTTATGGAATCCGAGAGTTGGGTGCTCACAGATTCCACCCACAATCTCTCCTCACTTTACAGGCATTACCATACATTTTGTCCACATCAAATTCCATCCGAATAGCGCTACTAAAGGTTTCAATTACCTTCAGTAGCTTCATCAGAATTATTAGTCAATGTTATAACACATGATTTTTTAGTGCTTGCGAGCTTTTATTTCTTAAGGCATCCTGAAAGAGTTCCTGAGAAAAGTCCAGATAAGCAGCACACAACACCTTCTAGATTCGTGCCATTTTCAATTTCTAAAACTAAAAATGAGTATCGTCCTTGCTACTACGATATAAAGTTGACTTGACATCTTCGTAGTGATCGTGTTTTGTTTTTCATCAACTCGTTAACAACCGCACGTTTTATGTAATTTTTAGTAGTGGTAAGGATGATTTTCACTTGAAATTGAAATCGGTCGAATCGCGTCATGGGGAAGCTCCCTTACTCGCGTATTTTAAAATCGCGCGATGTTTGTCGACGCGATGTATGGGTGCTTAGTATCTCGGTAACGAAAACGACATGTGACCGTTACATTACGAGACCATTAACCGTCCAATGAAAGACTTTGAATTTAGCAGATTACGAACTTTTATCAATATGACAATGGTATCGTGGTGGAATGACGAATTTATAAATAGCAGACTAGGGCCCCACCTCTTATTAAAAAACCTAGCGCGATCCGTTCCGGCGATACGATCTTACAGGGGATACCTTTTTTATTAGAAAAAAACGTTGCCCCACACTAAGAATTTTTCCTGTATCGTGGGTGCGTTTACAAAACAGAAACTCACATACACAACACCCAGACTCAGAACAACTACTTGCAGATCATACAAATATTTGTTCCGTGCGCGGATTAAACCCACGACACGCAGCGCAGCAGTTGTATGTCGGGTATAAAAAATATAATTCGTATCATGTTATTATGTTATGTGCAATTCTAATTATGTAAATGCTTATTTTCACTTATCGCTAATTATTAGTAAAACTAAATCATTTTCCCAGAGGACAACCAGTTCAGAATATACTATTCGAAATCATTAATCGGCAATATTATGAATTATGTAGAAATAACCCGCGCCGCACCCGCTTTCACGTTAGTCGGCGCAATGAAGTTGTGCGCACTACTCCTCACCCCCTTTTCATGGAGTTGGACCGGCTGGCTGGCATCGATCGCAGCAGACTGCGTCCTGCGACCAAGATTACTCCACAAAACCTAAGCATGCCGTTTTCCATTTCCGCTAAACGCCTTGAAGTGTACAAAGTATTTTACCAGTTTTTGTGAATTTATGCATTATTATATTGTTGCATCGTATTTTTAGCAATCAATTGTTTCACTAGTCATTTTGAAGTAAGTAGTAGAAAACTTTATCGGAATGACTATATGGCTGTTGTTTTAAGCACTTAAAAAACGCAACCTCTACAAGAGTTCATTATCTTGTTCTTCTAATGATGTCCCTCTGCTGAACTACGACGGTAAAATGTGTGTTATCATAATTATGATAAAATATTACAGAAATTAAAATCATTATTATCACAACACGCTGGCACTGAGGCGAGTTGGATATTTTAGATACCTGCGTAGTTACGTATAAACGTTGTCTGTCCGCGCACAAGTACAAAACACGAATATGCGACGTTGCCAGACTTCTCGCCGGGCGCCATCGTCACTACCTCGCTACATCTACACAAGGCAAGGCGAGGCGAGCAGTGCGAACACAGCACATTCGTATCTGGTTGTTTGAGGCATGCGTGATTCGTTTTTGACTGTTATTTTTACAATTATTCCAACGCGTATAAATACAGATACAGATGTTTAAACTGCTTATATTATGTTTTTCTTCGGAATTTTGTACGTTCATAACAGTTATTTAATTACTCATGTATGCACATAAATAAAACATTGTTACTATTTAACCTTATATAAGAAATGGCCAAATGCAAATCATGTCATTCGTTTCAAGACGACAATTACTGCTGGTGGTGTTTTAAAATAGCAATCGGTCAGGTGTAAATCGCATTCGCGTTAATCTTGAATTTTCGGATGAATACACAAATTCTGTATGAAATTAACTAAAAATACCTATAATCTCATTTTTTTTTGTGAGACAACTAAGTAGGTATCTGAATCACTAATCATTTGAAATATTTTGTATGAGCTGTGAAAACGCAATTCTCACATAGATTTTGTATGGCAAAAGCAAACCGTGACGTGACTAATAAAATTTAACTCAAGGATCTTATTTATTGAACTTGGTTCCGTACCCAACGGGTCAAACGGGACCCTATCTATAGCTGTTTAGCTAAATCGTGCATTCTAAACATAAACGGCCGTTTTTGTTACAAATGCACGATTTAGCTAAACAGCTATATTTCAAGTGTTGACAATGTGTTATAAAATTACGTTATTGCCTTTTCTACAGTAATTACAGTCCACATTTTGTATTTTTGATTCTATTTACGAGTTATGACATTTTTTCGATTGGCGGCGCTGGTGGACTGTAAGAGGCCTCTTAAATGGGGGCTTCCACACAACAAACGTGTTTTTTGCCAGGTAGACGCTTGAAATATACACAGAAAATTTAGTTATAAATTCAATTTAAACATAAATAAGTCAATTAAAAACAAGTAAGGAGAGCTCCCATACAACACACGTGATTTTTTTGGTGCTTTTAAAGCTAATGGTACCGAACACTTCGTTCGCGAATCCGACTCGCACTAACTTTATCCGTGTCCAAAATGACATTTTGAAATTTAGACAGCATTGGCCTTAAATGGTATTTGATCTCAAAACGTCAAATTACTTAGCGATTTGCTATGCGACTCGAATAGCGAAAAGGGATGAACAATTGAACATGGTATATTTCTAATGTAGTCTAGGCTCTGCTTAAACCCAATAAAAACGATAGGTTCACACCTTTAAATTATTACTTCCCTATTAACTCATTTCTCAAAATCTATGCTGTGAAAGAAACCATGTATTGTGTTATTTGTAAATAAGTTGACACCATTTCTTGCCAGTGCGTAGTAACGTAGTAAAGTCGACATGAAATAAAGATTCAAAACTAAATGATAGCTGTAATGTTGGTTATTCTTGCCCGTGGCGAGTTCATCGACCTGTCGGTCCCCGCCCGCGCACCTTAGCTGCTTTTGGAGCGCGACATTGCAAAACTGTGGTGGGGCGATAGACTGCTGTTAATGCAATAGATCGTTTCTTTCTAGATTCAGGCGAAATCAAAACATTTGTTAGATTGTTGCTTAAGTACTTAGTAGTTGGTCGCGGGACCAAGGGATTACCGTGACCCCGGTACGTAAAGGGCTCGTGAAGGACACCGTGGATTTTAGTCAGTACAAGTCTGACAGTCCCTCCCGCCCTGCCCTGGGTGGGAGGACTCATTTGATGATTTTACCACGATAAAAAAAAAGTACTTAGTAGTATTTGTTAGCCAAATAAAAAAATTAGGGATTTGAATGTTACTCATACGTCACGTTGCCGTTGTATGTATAAGCTCTAATACTGCATAACCTCTGGGCCAATTTAGGTGGTTCCTGGAGCAGGAGAAGTTCTGCACAATGTTTGATTTTTTAAGTTGTCAGGTAAAATAGGTATTACCAGTGGTTAGTTTCCCTGTGATAATTTCTCTATCTACCTGCGTGTGAAACCATCGGCTCCTTCGTAATTTTATTAGGTTCGGTTGATTTTAGTTAACACGTATTTAAACTAATATTGATACTATATTTACACTAGGAGACAGGAATGTTTTTAAAAGAAGAGAAAAATATGTTTTACATTTTATACACATACTATGTGTTTCAATTAGAAAGGTTTTCTAAGGTCATTTTTTAATATTTTCAATCAGGGCATCGAAATATTCGTTGAAATGTGACATTCGGAATATTCGATCCTAAAAAGAGAATATTCGAATTAGTCGAATAATGGTGTTTCATTTTTATGGTTGTTAGAAATTTGGTCACGACGAGAAAGACTTGCGAATAATATGCAATGTTACACTTAAGTCGATAAGTTAAAAAAAAAACCTGTTGTTAGTACATTTATGATCGTCTAACTCGTCAAAATGTACTGAACAACAGTTTTTTTTTAAATATAAAATTTGAACGTTACAATGAAGATAATTAATATTATGAGGATTTAAACAACATTAAATTTACTTTTATCTTAATGCTGAATAATGGCTTGATATACCAAATAGGACGAATACAACGGTAAATATTTTAGTTGAAATTCTAATAATCTCACCAGTGCTTGCAAACTCGATTTATCAAACCGCTTCTATTGTCTGGAAAATGATGGAGATTAATAACAGGTTCGTAGAAACTGTCCATTTTTTAATCGTGATAAAATCATCAAATGAATCCTCCCACCCAGGGCAGAGCGGGAGGGTATGTCAGACTCGTACTGACTAAAATCCACGGTGTCCTTCAATAGCCCTTTACGTTTCGGGGTCACGGTAATTCGTACAGCCCCGCGACCCCGGCAGGCTTTGGCCCTCTAGCCCCCCTCTAGAGGGCCAAAGCCTGCCGGCCCCGTCACTTTGCTGACATTCTTTGAGGCACGCGTGGAACACAACGCGCCGTCGACCCAGGCATGGTCTATGGTCGGACAGCGAGTTGCCCATTACTCGCTGCCCGCATGCCCGCACCTAAGGCGGCCGGAGATCGTCTGGCGACGCCCGACGTCGTGGGCGTCTACCACTGCGGCTGGGGTGGAGGGAGGACGCTGTCCTCTCCCTCATGCGGCCCGCCTCCTTCACGAGCATGACTGCTTCGCAGAAGGAGGCGATCGCTTCCCACTCCGTCTCGCCCCGCAGCATGGCCTCGACCAATGCCGGGCGCGAGAGGTCTTCGCCTATCGCCGTCGTGAGGACACGGCGGTGTTCTGCTCAAGCGGGGCAGTCCTGCACCGTATGCTCCACCGTGCCCTCCGGACGTTCCTCGCAGTGGTGACACCCAGGCGTTTCTTCCCTCCCTATCAGACTCAGGAACCTCCCGAAACTTCCGTGTCCGGTGAGGACCTGCGTCATGCGTCAGGGAGGTCAGGACGCCGTGATGCCTATCCAGCCACTCCTCAAAGAGGGGTCTTACCGCCGCGATCGCGGCGTGCCCGTAGAAACTGTCCTAACAGTAAACTCTAAGTTCTTTAGACCCAGCCGTGCAAATAGACCTCAGAGACTTTCCGACCACACTCTAAATCTCATGGCTGAACGACGCTCATAAAGACTGCAGACTTCCAGTGACGCCAAATTATATAAGCAGCTCAAAAGACAAATTTCAAAATCCTTGCGACACGATGTACGCTTCTTTAATACTAACCACATTAAAGAGACGATTGACCGGAACAAGGGCTCCAAAGTGTTTGCAAGAGATATGTCTATTGGGCAAAGCCAGCTCACAAAGCTGAAACGAGAAGATAGCAGTATAAAGTCGACCAAAGCAGAGGTATTAGAGGAGGTCGAAAAGTTTTATAGATAGCTATACGCTTCGGTCGCCAAACCTATTAGCAGCGCGGCGACTTATCAAGCTGACCGCAAACTATACTGATGCTAAAAAACAATGAAGCGCCCGCGCCGGGTGAAGACCGAATCAATTCACAGCTTTTAAAAGCGGGTGGTACACATGTACTCCTTCCGAAGCCTTTAATTCGATGGAGACGTGGGCAGTGCTTGAATCTCCCCAACGATGCCGTATTGGCAATCGGTACATAGACGTATTTAGGTGCTTGTACAATAAGGCCACTATGTCGGTCCGAGTACACGAGCAGAGTACGAAGGCGTTTCCTTTGAAAACAGGCGTAAGACAGGGAGACGTGATATCTCCGAACCCGTTTATTGCCATTATGCTAATGTTGTCATGGCAAAATCGATGGAAGATCTCAGCACTATGCCAGGGGACTTCAATCGAGTTTTCCAACAGGTCTTAAAATTAACATGGACAAGACAAAGTAATGTGCAATGGCCATGTTGTGCCCACCCCATTGTCAGTTGGGAACACGGTTCTAGAAGTTGTTGACTCGTATGTCTACCTGGGACAAACCGACGTACTAGGCAGGTCCAACTTCAAGAAAGAGGCCAACCACCGAATTTATCTCGGCTGGGAGCGTTCGGGAAACTGCGTAACGTTTTCTCGTCCAGAATACTTACCTCAGTGCTTCTAGTCGAAAGTGTTCGACCAACTTGTGTTACTAGTGATAACTTATGGCGCCGAAACGTGGTCTTTTGCTATGGGCCTCATTAGTAAGCTAAGATAACCCAACTAGCTATGGAGTGGGCTATGCTCGGAGTCTCTCTGCGTGATCGAGTCAGAAAATCGTAGACGAATCAAAGTTGCCGACATAGCCCAGTGAATTAGCAAATTGAAGTGGCAATGAGCAGGCCACATAGCACGCAGAAGTAACTGATAGCCGTAAGGTTCTGCAATGGAAGCCACACACCGGCAAGCGCAGCGTGGGATGTGCAACTGCAAGGTGGACAGACGATCTGATGAAAATCACAAGATCTCGCTGGATGCAAGCCGCTTCCAACCGGTCCTATTGGAAATCTATGGGGGAGGCCATGTTCAGCAGTGGACGTCCTACGGCTGATTTGATGATGATGAAATTAACGTTGTGTTACTCAATGGGTAGAATTGCAAGTAAAATATGAACCCGTGTACTCGTCCTATTTGTTATATCAAGCACACTAACTAACATTAACTAATCTTAATGCTGATAAAGTGATGATTGGTTTGGATATAAATCGCCATTTTGCTAGTTGAAAATTGTCACATGAACCAAACGAGTGTACTCTATCACAGCTCAATCTGTCACTAGAAAGTGGTGTTTTTTTTCTGGTATTATAATCTAAGAAGCCGTTTATCGGGGTTCGAAAATGGTCTCTGCCAAGTTTTGTTGCGTCTGCTGCAAGATGGGTATAATGGGTTGGTAGCTTGAAGCGAACTAGAGTCGGTGGAGAAACCTATGAAAGGAGGTACAGCGCGACCCACCTCATGCGGCTCACTCGGCTAGTGTATGGCGCACCGTATCCTCTGAGCGTTGGAGCAGTGCTGAGCGTCTGGCTCCCCGTTTATCGACAGAGGTCCTTCCCGAGAGCACCGGTGTCGTTCGAAACGTCAGGGAGTCCTGCTTCCTTCCAAGCCAGTCATCGAGTACAGGCCGCATCTCTTTCAACGTATCGGGGCCTGTCATATAGCTTAACCCTCTCTCACCATTAAACCACCACGATCGACTGAGCTGCATCAGTCGGTCTTCTCGTGCAGCTTACGGTGTCTGTCTGCATCATTTTTGAGAGAGAATCTAATCATCTGATACTCAACGACGTCCTGTAACCTTCATCACGCTTCTCTTCGTTAACTCGGGGTTGTTTTGTACGCAAAAACCAACGACGTTTACAATCTTTACATATAATAAATCTGTAGAAGGGTCAATTCTGTACATTGAAAATATTGAAAAAATAACTAGCGAGGGGTGTTGCTGGATCGATACCAAACCCAAATATGTGATAAAAAAAAAATTTGTGTGTCTGTCTGCATATGCAGGCATCACGTGAAAACTAACGGTTCGATTTCGATTAAACTTGGTATAATTATACCTTATTATCCTGGGCATAAAATAGGATACTTTTTATCCTGGAAAAATACGTAGAAAAAAAAAACTTATTTTTCAGTTTTATTCATAGACGTTGTTCTGTAGAACCGCGAATCTCCTTAATTATTATAGGCTTAGCCGTATTTGGGTCCAATAGATATTTATAAGATGTCATTGTCAGAGTTACTCAAAATCGAGAAATAAACCATCCACGCGAAGACCGACATCCGCACGGACTGAGTCGCGGGCGGAAGCTAGTTTATAATAAAATTCGAAAATAACCCAGTCAGTTTTCGAATAGTGAAATGGGGCGAATATTCGAATTTTCAATTGGATGCCCTAGTCGTGATGATATTGGATGGCGCCACGTGTCGCCAAATTGATTTATAATATTCTAAATTAACACGAGACGCTGCGGGTAAATGCTAGTGCAAACATTATAACAATAATAAAGGAAAAACGCTGCTGTTTTTTTATAATATTTTTTCTTATGGGAAATAAAGATATCTCCAACCCGATTAAAAATGTAAAGAATATGTAAAAACGATGAATAAAGCAATATAGGAAAATAATAATAATGTGCGTTTATTATTTAGTCTCGTTTCGTGTACAACGTAACTAAAAGGTTCATAAGCAGGTGTTATACTGTAGTTTCTCCCTACCACCATGAAAAAACCGGCCAAGTGCGAGTCGTACTCGTGCATGAACGGTTCCGTACCATTGCTTATATATTTTTTTATGTTGGAGTTAATTGAATCAAAGGTAAATTGCGGTTTACGATTTATAACGTACTAAAACTACTTATTAAATCTCGTTCAAACTAATTTTCGGTTATCATGCTCAAATTTTATATGTTACTGGGGGGGGGGGACATTTTACCACTTTGGAAGAGACTTTCGCGCAAACTATTCAGTGTCAGGGAAAAAAATGATATTAGAAACCTCAATATCATTTTTGAAGATCTATCCATTGCATCCATATAGAGCAAGCATTGAAGTGATGAAAAAATAAAATTCAGTTTCATTTCGAAGTATTAACAGTACATTTGTTTTTGTTTTTTTTTTTCTATTTTTGTGTGAAAATCTTATTGCGTTTCACAGAATACATCTACTTACCCAAGTTTCAACAGTATAGTACGGAAAAAAAGTGGCTGTGACATACAGACAGACATGACGAATCCATAAGGGTTCCGTTTTTTGCCATGAAACCCTAAAAAGGCATGACTGTGTATCACGTATGGAAAATAACATAACACTATCAATAACAGCCTTGCCTAAAAATAAGAACTTGTTTGATGGTCCATTAAAGTCCATTTATATACTAGAAGACGTTATAGATCTCGTTTAAACTCGGGATCAGGATCGACATGTATATTAAAACAATTCCTCAGAATCGCTCTCCATAGTTTTAACTAAGTCATTATGTTCTGCCGCGTATTTCCAGTCTATATGAGGTCAGAATTCAGCCACAGAAAACTACTTGAGTATACTTTGTAATGCAATTTTTAATTCTGTGATTACAATCTATACACGAATTTTACGTACTGCTCGTGTATAGTTTGTAACGTAAGTACGTTTGTACTGGTTCCAAACTATACATCATTTACACCTGTCAAAGATCAATGTTTTAATGCTTTAGAACGGGAAGACGGCCCACGTCATGGGCACCCCGAGGTTCGGTTTGGTAAGGTTCCTTCTTTAAACCTTACAGACGGAAATATGAGGGTGGGGCTCTTCTATTTCTGTCTATCGACTGTCTTCATCGGATTCATTAGTTTAACATTGGGTTTATATGGTACATGCTGAAGTATTATGCAAAGTTTAGAATAGACACACAGATATTCAATACCATTGAATAGAAAGAGAGGAGGTAGGCAAGGAGAAAAATGGCGAGCATTCAACTTATCGCGTGCAGATTGGAATCTAGTGTTTGGCCCGCGTATTCCAAACCATACATGATTAGTTCGTATGCGTACTGGCACTGTATGATTTGCAGTAAGATAGTTGATTTGGTTACTACCTACGAAGTATACGCGAGTGTACTACTCATGTATGGTTTGGAAGACATTAGTAAAAAAGTGACTTCCAATCTATACGTGATTAGTTACACACCCTTGCGTTTTGGCCTTGTATAGAATGGAAAGACGCTGTTCTGCCGGACTAAAAAGAAAAACTTTAGCAACATGTATTGCGATAAAAATCGTATAATGGAATACCTATTCTATTCCAATGGTCTAGCAAGAGAGTAGGTATATCATTGATTACAACAATTATATCGCAATTCTATTACCAACACTGCAAAAGTGGCTTTTTTATATCCCCTTATCCTATTGTATTTGAAATATGTTAACTAGCCTAGTTCAGGTCAAAATTCATACCTACGCTATTTCTTAGAGAATTATTACTATCACCTGAAAGAATAATAATTCGTGTTTATATTTTGCATAAAACATGCTTGTGTTTCGAAGTATTATCTGTGAATCTCCTTCATCACATACCTATCAAAAATTTTATACTTACTTTAATATTTACAAGGTCATTTCCAGGTGTATGTTGCATTATTTCAGCTCAGTTGAGTTTTGATTGCCAATTCTCCAAGAAACTCCAAGACAATAGTAGGTATTATTTGGTTGCTTTCATCTATTTTAATTGGAATTATAGCAATCAGTGAGTTACGTACTTTTAGTTTTTCATTCTTAAAAGGAACCGTAACGTGTTTTGTCGTCAAGAAAGAGAAATCATCGGAGGTAAGTCAAGTTGGTAGTTCAGTACTACAATGGTTATAGAAATTAATCCGCAGAAATCTAAGATCTATGTAAATTGAGCTTGTTTAAATGTGTAGGACCTACCAATAAAGAAAAACACTACACAGTGAACGTAAATAATTCAGTCTACAAGGCTAATACGTAATACAAATAGCATAAAGCATGAAAGCAAATCAGTCCATTAGAGGGCTAATGACGTGACGAGTCGAACGTTGGTGGCAAATTAGATTAATTGAAAGAAAATAAATTATCTAAACATAGCACACCTGTTTATCATTTATCTACCTTTTAAGACACAAATACTCGTACATATTACTATTTACATACGTTTGAGGTATTGTTTCATATAAGAAAACATTATTGGAAGTAGGTACCTACATTATCAAAACAGATCTAATGTCTGTTGGTCGTAAGTGACTATGGAATAATTGGTTCAGTTAATCATTTGCAATATTTAAAAACAAGACAAAGATACATAACAAAATTAATTCCACAGTGTTTGTATTCCGACTCCCACACATTTTACAGTAGCGGAGATTGAGACCTACTTCATTTTTTTTAATACTCATCAACCTACAGACTTGGGGACTTCAGATGCCCAAATTTTTTTAAACAGCCAGCAGGCTTGTGGCCTATACATATAAGTAAAGCAAGTAAAAGTAATATTACCGTTTGAAGTGCTCCCTTATTCGGTCTTCACGAATGTTATCGGGTAAATTTCCAACCCACAGGTGCCGAGTCTCTCTAACCATCTTGCTTCGAACTCCACATTAGGAATCATTACCCGTTCGCGTCACTACGTGGCATAAATCAATTTTGCACACAATCGTGATTCACACATTTTGATTATTCACTATAAGTGAACCATAAACATTGTACAGCACACGATTTGCACTTTTTGATAAAACAACACTATCTTTCACTTCACGACATTCGATAATCTCATCACAAAATCCACTTCACTATAAACACACCACGTAATAGACGCGAGCGTACTCTTCGCGGCTCTCGAATTGACAGTGAAGCGAGCTTCGACGCGAGTTTGCCGATAAGCTCCGCCTTCTGACCGCTGCCGCGCAAAGTGGAGTAGGGTGCCTAGTGAATGTATTAAAATAATGTAAAATTCTAATTTTGTCTTTAATATTTTGCTGTATAAAACCGTAAATTAAAAGTTTAAAATATTGTGTGATTTTCTTATTTTAATGAATCAATACAATTTAATTTTAATACTTAAATTAATTCTGCAAATATCTGTTGTTTTAATTTAGATATATTTTATTATTCTATCTTAAGTCTATAACTATGTCAAATTATTGGTAATTACAAACTGTAATCACCAATTTCAGAACATTATAAAGAAAATAAAAACAAACAAACGTGTTGATGCAGCGGTCCGCTGGCCAGCTTTCCCCGACTTGGGTGCCTCTCTTTCAGGTTTGTGTATATCGCTCTCCTTCCAACTAATGGATTAAAAACAAATGTGTTGCAACTTAAGGAAAACTCCCGTTTTATAAGATGTTTTTATTTCGATAAACGTTTTTACCAGTTCTCACTGGCCGACCGGCGGGCGTGGTAGACAATAATATGATCATATTATAAGCATAAGGCCTTTGCCCAGGAGTGGGACAGAGCAGGCTATTAAAAAAAAAAAAAATATATCAGCATTTGGATTTTAAAACATTTCCAGTTTTTAACCGACTTTGAAAAGGAGGAGGCTCATAATTCGGTCGGCGTTTTTTTATAAACCGTGACTTTTTAGTCGTCTTACAACGGCAGCCCAGTTCATGTATCCAATGACTAGTAAATTTTCATAATAAAAAATAGGTATTTATGAGAATTGAATAATTTCAAAATAAAAATATTACTTATTATTATGACACAAGGCGTCACAATGACAAAAACATATAGGCCTATTGGCAGGCCTGTTGGTCTAGTGGTTAGTGACCCTGACTGCTATGCCGGAGGTCGTGGGTTCGATTCCCACCCAGGACAAATGTTTGTGTGATGAGCATGATCATTTGTTCTGTGTCTGGGTGTAATTTATCTATAATATGTATGTATTTAGAAATATATAAGTATGTTTATCAGTTGTCTAGTACCCATAACACAAGCTCTGCTTAGCTTGGGACTAGATGGCGTTGTGTGATAGTTGTGGAATATTTATTTTTTTATTTATTTTATTTATTTATATAAAAAACACCCTTGTCTCATAGAAAATGGAGATGGAATGATCTACTCGACTCTTTCGTTGGGTAGGATACTCTACAGTTTGATACGTAATCATTTTAGGGTGTTTCATATTTGTAATGTATCTATTTATTAATGATATAAATATTATGAATGATAAAAAAAACACGCCTAGAGACCAATACTAAGCGGACCACTTTTGTAAAACGACTAAAAAGCCATGGTCTATATCTGTACTTTTACACCGATTACTCTGAGGTTTCTGGTCCGATTTGCGAATCTTCATTTATTCGATGTAGTATACCAGACATTTGGTGCTAAAATAAAATCATTGTGTTTGGTTGAATAGTTTTTATTTTATAAATATTTTTACTTGGACGATCTTATTTATTCTCAGTGCTATGCTATGGATTCGCCAAAGCCTGCCGGGATCGCGGGACCTAGGGATTACCGTGACCCCGGTACGTAAAGGGCTATTGAAGGACACCGTGGATTTAAGTCAGTACAAGTCTGACAGTCCCTCCCGCTCTGCCCTAGGTGGGAGGACTCATTTGATGATTTTACCACGATAAAAAAAAAAAAAAAAAATGCTATGGATTCCAAAATTCTAGTGCACATGTAACAAAATTTTGTATTTGACAAGAACCTAAAAATGGCAAATAAAAAAAAAATAACGGGTTTCAAAAACCACCACAAACAACCTAAGTCAGTGTATTAGCACTTTGAGTACTTTATGCGGCCTAACCAAATGACATTTCTTTGGAATTGTTCGTCTTGTCATGTCGTGAGTTCCTTGAGTTATGTGTCGAGCTACACGATAACTCACGAGTGCTTGCCATATCTGGACAGGTTCACTCAAATCTGTGTGATACCTTACGACTTTCTTATCCATTAACAAAATTGTACTGCGACACATAATAGTTCGAATGCACGCATGTGCGACACCCTGAAGGTCTACATCACGCTGGTGCGACTAATGATATTTTATTACAAACTAGTAACTGGTCAACTGAGCTTTGCCTGGGTGCAAATTAAGAAGAAAAGTAGCAGGTTTTTATGTTCTTTTCAAGGATCTTCTTTATTTGCACCTGGAGGTTGCACATTTTTTAGCACCGCACGCATCATAAGTGCCGCCGCCACCGTACCTAACTGAAAGGCTAATTAGAATTATTCGTTCAAATGGCCAATTAAGTTGGCAACACTGACTCTACCTGGCCAAAAGTCGATAGGCCACAATCCGGGTCAGCCAAAAAAAACCTGGTTGACATAGATGTCACTTTGACACTGTCTGATCAGCTGACTTGACAGATTCGTGTAGAATAGGATTGTCGCAGTCTGAGACCAAGAAAATTAATTTTCTAAATTGTATTAAAAATATTTTCCTTTCCCTCTGACGAGTTTGAGTTAACGATTTACAACCTATCAAAAGAGCAAAATTACAGCGTTCGTTTTCCAGAGGTTGCAGAATCTGAAGCTAAACACTTCTTTGTATCTATTTTTGTGAAAAAAAAGAGACCAATACAGTAACTTATTAAAAACCAGCAAAATGTTTTTGAAACCTAGGCATATTTTCAGATTTGTAAATCAAAATTATGGTCGACTAGGCAATAACCTATATGGAACGCAGAAGGCAGTAGCACCTGTTTCCACTGAAGGGATATCTATAAGTGATAATTGCGTTCAAAAATTAAAACATTTATGTAGCGATGATAACAATTTCCTAAGAGTAATTGTGGAAAGTGGTGGGTGCTCCGGATTCCAGTATAAATTTGATTTGGATACCAAAATAGCAGATGACGACAAGTACGTAAATATTCTTATACACTATAATACTGTTTTGCGCTAAAGTACAGTGCTAAAATGTATTACCAGAGAGAGAATTGACTTACAGATATTGAAAAACTTCTCATCAACCAGTGGCAGATTTGCAACCCTAGCCGCTTTAGGCCATGTGCCACCCCTTTCCCAGCAACCGTTACGTAAACTAGTATTAATGAATTTATTGCCCATTTTAAACTGATTCAGAAAATTGGTTAACATTAACTGAAACCTGCTAGGTTATAATATTTTCCGAGGTTTCAGGGATTTAAAAGAAAACATTTAAAACGGTTTTAAGTTAAACTAAATGTACCAACAATTTTACATGTACAAAATTATTTATGGTTTAATACGCAATAGTGATTTATAAAAATAATTGATTTATTTCTTCAACATTTGAGTTATTTCTTGTTAGTATTGTTATCATCAGTGGTTTTTTGATACAATTCTCTACCCTTAATATCTGGCCGCCGTAGGCCCGGGCCTACTGTGCCTTAGGACAGTGTTCCGCAAACTTTTTGTGTTCAAGGTACACCTAGGAATATGAAAAAAAATTGAGGTACACCACAAATTAAAAAACAGTTTTTAAGTAATATTAATCAACTTTTATTATTAATCAACAAACTTAAACTTTAAATTTCAGAAAAGGTATTTAATGCGAAACATGAGGCTGTTTAATTGAGCGTAGACGGTCTAAATTTTTCTTACTAAAAATAATTTTATAAGATAACCTTATTTTTCCACGGCACACCAACTAATGATCACGGTACACCAGTGTGCCGCGGCACACACTTTGCGGAACACTGCCTTAGGACAAATTCACCACTGTCATCAACTATTTATAAAAATGGTCAGACTCTGAGCACCAGTAGCTTTTTAATGGTTTAAGGTCAGTGATAATGTATATTTTGTATCACTTTTTTCAGAATATTTGAAAGAGATGGTGTTAAAGTGGTTATTGACGAGACCTCCTTGGATTACATCAAAGGTTCTACAGTGGACTACCAGACTGAGCTGATTAGATCTGCATTTAGGATAACACAAAATCCTAATGCTGAATTAGGTTGTTCATGTGGTGCCAGCTTTTCCATAAAAATTGATTAGATTTTTATCCTACATAAAAAAGAGTTCTGTATGTAAATAAATTGTAGTTTTTTATTTAATGATAGGTTGATGCTTGACCACTATCTCGCTTGATGGTAAGCTAAGTTGTGGTTGATGTTGAAGCATGCTTGCCTAGAAGTAACCTGTTGTTAGTAACCTAGTTTATACAAATATTATATTATATCACTATTGCCAGGCTATTTAATGTGTCTGCTCATATAAATGAGCTTCTCAAGCGATCCACATATTAAATAATTCTTTTAAAATGATATGGTTTATTCATGGAGCAAAATTTAGCTGTTACTGTGTAGAAAAAATATAGTTCCTTGAGAAAATTAATTAAGGACTTAATGTAAACTAACAACAAAGAGCTTTATTAATTTGCTAATTCATGATTTATTTACTCACTGAATCTGCAGCTAAATTTCAAATCTATTTACTATATCTTGACTTACGCTAGTTCAAGTTATTTATATTTTTTACAATGGAAAGTATTATGTTGGATTGCAGTTGAAATTAATTTATCTTGTTTAAGATAGTTTGCAATGGCTATGAAATTAAGAAAAGTTATCTAGTCTCCATGTGTTTTTTTAATAGTTAATTATTATTTGTGGCATTTTCGTAACAGTTGAATAAGTAGAATTTGTTTTAAATTTTCATTTCTTATTTGTTTTACAAATGGAAAGCTCAGACAACAAAGCAAAATAAATAAAGGTTTAATAAGAGGGGTTGAGTACACATATAGAGCATACTTTTGGTAAAACATGCCCTAATCTATGCTCATAATATTATAGAAAAGTAAAATTTGAATAAAGGGGTAATCTTAGGAACTATGGATCCAATTACATGTAAATTATCACTTTTATGCTAACAAAACCATAGGCAAAATCTAGTATCTAGTTTTTTATTATAGTATGAAATGTTTTCTGTGCTACTAGATAGCTATATTGAATATTTTTATTAGTTTAGTCAAGCTGTGATAAAAAAAAATCTGTAAATGTAAAGGGGAATGATTTAGAATACCATACCCACTTGTTACTTTGTTATAACAAAAATGTCCTAATAAAGTGCATGCAAATACTTTCAGTAATTTTATTTATCCACTATCAATGGGAACTTCAACTCTTTTTATATTAACGAATTTGTCTTTTTTCTTGTGTGTGTGCTTTCCTTACAGATGAGCGAAATTGACCAAAATATTTCTAAAGACAAATATTAGAAGGGCCAAGGGAAAGTGAATACAGTAATGACTAAAAATAAAAATAAATATGCCCAGAATTGTTAAAATCAAAAGAGCTAAAGCATAAAATGTTTTCCAGTATCTCTTTTGGGTTTAGATTCCCCCCTATTGGTCAAATTAAAAGAATGATTCCGCATAAGGTCAATTTATGTGTGCACTTCTCAGTTTATTTAAAAAGCTGCGCGAGAGTCTTCCTACGAACAATAAAGGGAGCCATAAATGAAATAAAATCACCCTAAAACAAATTACATTTTTGGACTTATTCCTTTATGTTTATTGTAAGCTTCACTTCTTGTCGAATTACATGATCCGTATAGATTTTGCAAGGATGCGACAAAACTGCGCATAAACGGCCAAATCTTTTGATTAGCTAACGAGTAACCGTGGCTCCGGAACGTAAAGGGCTATTGACGGACACCGTGGATTTTACTCGGTACAAGTCTGACAGTCCCTCCCGCCCGCTCTGGGTGGGAGCACCCATTTGATGATTTTGCCACGCTAAAAAAAAAACTTTTGATTGTGTTGACTTATAAGTTTGCTTTCTTATTTTCTGTATCCAAGGGATTATAGACCTAAGTATTTGGTAATTCAGCTCAAAGCCTCGATACCTCTTCATATTCACGAAAAGAAGGATCTTGAGAAACGGACAACAAACTGATCCTATAAGGTTTTTTCTTTTGAGACACGGAACTCTAAAAACGTGGGTCCATTATTTATGAACATATTAACATTTATGATTACGAACACAACCTAAATGTAGTAATTAATTAACATCCTATTTATAGGCAGGTATTGTAAGCAAAATGTCCCGGGTTGGAATCTCAAGCCAGTCAAAGTGTTATCAGGTTTTTCTTAGTAAATTATTTGGTACATACATACAAAAACATAACTAAATGTGGCTAATATCCGATGTATTAGGTGATGGTGACCTCTGCTTAGTCCTTCGGTGATATTAGGCTTGATTTTTTTATTTGTTAAATATGTAGGTAATATTCATTAGGTATAATAAGAGATAAATCTTGAAGCAAGTATTTTTTGGTTGTGCGTCAATGGTAGAGATGGAAATAAAAATATCAATGTTATATGCAAACCATAATTATAATCGAGTTCTAAAATAATCAAACAAACGTATTTGCTAAGAAAGTATTTTTGAATGTCAAAACATTTTGTTCTTATATTAGTGTTTTGACACGTTTATTGCAGCCCAAACATTATCGAGCTTGGCTGAAGGCATACTGATCATGGGTTCGTTCTTGTTAGAGTTGGCAGCCGATCTGTAATTAAAGTAAAAAACAATTTAAAAATACTGCACTCGTTAACGATAACGCCTGCGTTGCGAATTGTAAAACTTTTTTTGTGGAAAGACTACTAGATTGGCCTGCGAGTAGGATTTGAACCTGGGATCTTTCGATACTGTACACGGGATCCTCTTGCCAACCGAGCTATCTCGGTCATGCATCCCTGTGCTGTCACCGTCAGACGTGAGGAATGGAATTAAGAATTCGACACTTGTGAGCATGACTTGTGAGACTGCAATAGCTTTCCACAATTAAGCTTTGTATAGATACAGATACTTACTGCTGCAACTCCGCAGTAGAAGTGTGAGCATCGTTGATCTTCTTCACGTTATGCGGTGAATAACGGTTGTACAGGCCCCAGATACTGTTCATTAACTTGCTGTTGTACTTCAGTGGAGATAGTTCCATAACTGAACAAAAGGAAAATAATCTTTTCATAAAATCTATAAACAAGTCTGTCGTATCTATAGACTGCTCTGTATTATGGTAACAATAGGTATTTCTGCATGTCTCTGGTGCCTAACCTTTGAAAAAGAGCAGGTTTTGGGTATTTCGCAGTTGGCCAGGAAGTTTCAGTAATTAATTTGATTCTTCTTTCGTGTTACGTGCGGTTTTGAATGCTAGTCACTCAGCACAGCTGAAAGACGGAATATTAAAATCGGATATTATTAAGCACTAGCGACCCGCCCCGGCTCCGCACGGGTACAAACTCTACTATATTTTGTAAGTTATAGGTATACGTATAAACCTTCTTCTAGAATCACTCCACCTATTAAAAAAACCGCATCAAAATCCGTTGTGTAGTTTTAAACATCTTAACACATATAGGGACAGACAGACAGCGGGAAGCGACTTTGTTTTATACTATGTAGTGATATCCGGATACCTTCGGGAAAAAGCCGGTCGGCTTTCCGAATGGTGCCGAACAGATTTAGGCCCAGCGCACATTATCGGCATTGGCAAGGAACAGGATCCTTCGGCATCCTACATGCAAGCGCACACTGTCGGAAACTATGCTTTGGCATGCTGCAATGTGCTTAGGCCCGGCGCCCATTATCGGCATCGGCACGACTGAGGATTTTAGGTGGTCAAATAGCAATATACATTAACATAATGACAATAAAGTAGAAATTTTCATTATAAGCCTTAAGTTGAAAAGGCATGAGTCTAATAAAAAGTTGAAAAATGTTATGATTATTTCGGGTCAGTTCGGTATCTTTAAATTTTGGTTTACATTAAAGACTGTATAAGATAAAATATGTAGAGGTACCTACTCTATCTATCTGTTGTAGGTAGTGTTTTTAAGGAATTTTCCATACCATTGAGAAAGTCAATTAAAGAGCACTGTATATTTTGACTTACATGTAGTGTTAAAGAATTTGGTAGACTCGTTCCCTTTGGTCTTGTTCGATATCTTCATATCACGCTGCGTGTCGCGGATGCGACCGGCAGAGAAAGCGGACGGTGGGATAGATGCCATGCTCTTGATTTGACAGGCTGAAATTGATTAAAAATATTGGTTTCACATTCATTTCATTAATGTTGGGAAGCAGATCATTGATGTCGTAAATACCAAAACTTATGGTCAAATTATAAGATCATTTTTGAACGAGGACTAGGGTGGCCTAGCAACAGAATTATTCGAATACCTAATTATTTCTGTTTTTTTTTGGTTATTACCCGAAATAGCCGGATGTGTTGCGGTTGGATTGGATGGCAATCGGTGTATATTTTTTTTTGGGAATGAATAATGGTATTTATCTCTATGGAACCAAAAACCGGAAAACTATCAGTCTCTGCCCAGCCTTTTCCTATATAAGGACTTCCAGCCTAATCGGGTTCAGCTGAATATCAGTAATTTACAGGGAACGACTGCCTCAAATCACGTTATTTACCCAGAAAACCATCCTGTTGTTGTTTTATTTTCAACTCAATTGATCAAGCTATTAATCTAAGGTAGATCTCTAAAAAGGGCTATATAGAGATGTATCCACACCCAAAAGAATGTTCTAAAAGGGCTAGGTAAGTATCCAGGTTATTGGTTTTCCTACTTCTCCATAAGCCAAACACTTACTAGATGGTTTTAAACATTTATGAGGCAGTTATTAGCTAATCAATGAATATTCGATGATATTAGCTTAATTTGTATTGCGTAGGTATGAAACATTTTTATTTCAATGCTTGAAATTGCTTTGAGAATAACGAGTACTTAGGTAGTTCCTACTAATCGCGGTACCTACTCCCGTCATGACCCCAGATAAGTAGCGTAGTTTCATTATGGACTTGTGTACATAAAAATGCACATTCTAGTCAAAGGACAGTACCTTATCTATTTACTAAAGTAAATTAATTTTTGTTACCTTTACACAAGTTGAAGAAAATGGTCTCGAGCGTCAAATTATTGAGAGTTTCAATCTTGAGGCCGCTAATTATAGGCCCCTTGCAGACACCGTACGTGTTCGCTAGTTTTATCGTGCCAAACAGCACCATGTAATCTAGGTATAGTTTTCAGAAGGAGAAGAAGAAGAGAAACACTGAGCACTGGGATAACTGTATCACAAGACGTCAAAGATGTGACTGGCAAAATGGCTGCGACTTGAGCACATGACCCCTGGGGCAGTTATCAGTTAGCTAGCGAGCCAGCGACGTAATGCAGCATTATATGTACCGAATGTCCAAGTATTTTCAAGATAACAGCCCGATTTTAAGTTAATATTTTGAGGAATTGTCAGCTTTACAAGAAATAGGTATTAGATGTTGTGGTGAATTGATAAGTAGGTATATTTTTTTATCACACATTTTGATGTTTTTAGCTGTTTTGTAGCCTTCTTTCATACTTGAAAAAAGTATACCAGGCTATCACACAGTGGGGTGCTAAGACAGGAAACTTCCACGTGCGCCCGTGGACTGGAGTTCCCTCTCGGATACGTCCGGGGGGAAGACCAGTTTTTCGGGCCGGTGCACCCTGGGATGCGGGCAAAAACTCTTCCTTAGGAACTGTGTGCCTAAGGGGTCTCTTTGCCCGTATGCTAATAGCCTGTCGGGTGGACGCTCCAACGTCCCTCTGAATAGCAGAGGGCACAGCGGCGGAGCGGGCTTGTGGACGGTGAGTAATGGGTAAGCTCGCCGTCCGACACGACGCGCCACCGACGGGGCCCCTTGTGGGGCCAAATGCCTGGTGGCAAAATCATTTAATGGGTCCTCCCGCCCTGGATCTGGGCGGAGCCAAATGCCTGCTGGGGTCGCGGATTTTTTCTTAATCCAGGATACCGCGGCCCCGGAACGTAAAGGGGCTTCCGGGGTGGAAGGGACTGTCAAACTCTTACTGACTAAAATCCACCCGTGTTTCTTCGGATGCCCTTTACGTTCCGGGGCCGCGGTATCCTGGATTAAGAAAAATCCGCGACCCCAGCAGGCATTTGGCTCCGCCCAGATCCAGGGCGGGAGGACCCATTAAATGATTTTGCCACCCTAAAAAAAAAAAATGCTATCACACAGTCAAATGGTAAGGCGCTTTTATTGTCCATTCGATTGATTGGAAATTGGCGTGATTCACAAACCGATCTTTTGCATGAGTTGTTTATTAAGTATTGTGGTTAAACACAAATAGCCAAATCCGGAACAACCCTACCTGTAGGTCTTGCAAATATTTGCGTGCTCCCAGTGCGAGAATCGAACCTGCGGCCGCAATAAGCAGCGCAGCAGTGAATCACACAAAACAACACTGCTAACTGAACCGTTCATTATTTCTAGCCGACTACAAATAAGAAGGAGAGGTTCTTCAGACAGATTAGGTGTGTAGTAGTCGTATACGGCGTGCTGGAGATGCGGGCGAGGCGTAAGGAATACCGGTCCTTCTTTGTATGGATGTACTGTTTAGTGGAGAATTTTGATTATTTTTTTCCAAAATCAAAGACAAGGGAACGTTAACGACCCGGGTTTTTTTAAATATGGGTAGTAGTAGGCTTGCTGTGATGCGCGAGTCTTTAGGGACCGAGCTCTTTACGGGCCGGGCATTTTTCTCTCGATGCTGCACGGTCTCTTGGGACTGCGACCAGAGGTTCGGGTATTTTTCCGTTGTCTGATTTGACTCCTATAGTTATGTACCCACACGTAGAGAAGTCAGTTAAGTAGTAGGAGGACTTGTAATTACTAGGTACGGGCTCGTTTTAGAGTTTACTCTCTATCGTCATTTAGCGCCGTCGCAAGACGATCTCCGGCCACCGTAGGCGCGGGCATGCGGGCGGCGAGTAATGGGCGACTCGCTGTCCGACCATGGACCATGCCCAGGTCGACGGCGCGTCGTGTTCCACGCGCGCCTCAAGGAGTGTCGGCATAATGACGGGGCCTGTAGAGGGCCATAGCCTGCCGGGGTCGCGGGACTTTCCCATTACCGTAACCCCGGTACGCAAAGGTGACCGTCAAAATGAAGGGACCAAGTCTCCAATGTTTGTCATATACATGTAAAAAAATAATACCATTAATCTACTATTTACTACCTTTGCAATAATTTTAGCTACCCCGTCACATAATTAATACACACATCAAAAGTGTCTAGGGATCAAGCATTTTTATGCGGATTTCTTGAGATTGAGATGTGGCTTTGTAATAAATTTATGATTTTATTTTATATGGATCCTTTTTGGTGCATTTCATAATTTGAATCAGGAACTGTGAATCAAATTCGAGTAAAAGATGAAAATCAGCTGTCAATATTTTCCCTATAAAAACATACAACGCATTGAAGACATTATTAGTGCTACTGTTTCCCTACTACTGATAAAAACCAACGTTATTATGGAGCGGCGACGTCATTTAAGCAGGGAAGAAATGCTCAGAGCCGTGGGAATGATAGAAGCTGGTTCCCGGCAACGTACTGTGGCTTTAGCTCTGAATACAAGTCAGAGTATTATCAGTCGACTTTGGACACGTTACCGAAGCACTGGTACCGTGGCTGAGCGCCATGGAGGACGGTATCGCTGCACCACACGGAGACAAGACCGATACATTCAAATCTTAACTCGAAGAGCTCCAACAATAACCGCCATGATGTTAGCCGTGAGGCTTCATCACTCTTCAGGGAACTTAATTAGCGACCAAACAGTCAGAAACCGCTTGCATGAAGTGAACCTTCATTCCCGAAGACCGCTACGGGTACCACCTATAGCAATGCACAATCGTAGAATTCGATATCAATGGGCTCTTGAACACAGAAATTGGGCAGAAGAACAATGGCGTTTCGTGTGCTTTTCTGATGAGTCTCGTTTTGGTATGAGACCGGATACAAGACGTATACGACACTGGAGAAGCCCTGGACGCCAACAGCGATTAAAATCCTGCCAGGAAGTCCATCCTTATAGTGGTGGAACCATCATGGTATGGGCGGGTATTTGGATCGGCGGAAGAACTGAGTTGATTTGGATCAGAGGCAACCTCAACGCTCAAATTTATGCTGAGACGATTGTATCAGACGTCATCGTTCCTCTACAAGTGCAAATCGGTCCCTTATTTCAGTTAATGCATGATAATGCACGACCGCACACCGCAAGAGTTGTAAGACAGACTCTCGCCGCAGCTAACATCAATGTCCTGCCCTGGCCTGCTCAGTCGCCAGACTTGAATCCGATTGAGCATGCATGGGATATGCTACAGAGAAGAGCTCTGCCGAATATGGAGGGTATCCAGTCGCAAGAAGACCTTTTTTTGTTGTTGCAACGAACATGGGCGGCCATTCCACAGCGTGATTTGGATGAACTCATTTTGAGTATGCCAAACCGATGTTCTTGTGTTGTTAGTGTTCGCGGTAGAAACACGGATTATTAATTGTTTAAGTTACCCAATAAAATTTTAAAGAAAACTGTTATTTCAGTCTTTTTTTCGAACTTTTGTGTTAGTGGTTCAAATGTCAAAAATCCCTTTATTAGGAAAATGGCAAATTTCTTTATTAATGCAAAGGTGACTTGGTTTATCGTTACTGTGACAAACGAAAACACTTTATTTGATGAATCCTTAAAAAATTTTTTAATTAATATCAATCAGGAGAAAAGTTATTGCAAAAATATATGTTGATCCCTAGACACTTTTGATGTGTGTATTTTAACAAAATACGTGGTCCCTCCATCATGATATCAAGATGGAGGGACCAAACTGATAGACTACTCCCTGGAATGTTGTACCAACTTAGTGTTATAATACCTTTGATCTACCTTAATATTATTGATTTTGGTTGCCCGAAACATATATCGTTTTAAAGATATCGATTATATAAGTTGGTCCCTCCAAATTGACTATTCAATAGTTTAATGCAACAGGTAAATGGGCGGTTTGTTTTCGATTTTCGAAGGATAAATATTTAATACCTATTTACTACCTTCAAATCATACATTTCTAATATAAATGAGAGTCTGTGAATGCTGTCTTCTGATGAAAAACTCAACCTATACGAAATTCCTAATCAGATAATAAACTTTCACAGTTAAAAAAAAAGTGCCCAAAACAAACTCTGTCAAAGACAAAACGTTTCGTTTCTATAAGCACATTTCGAATTAAAACATGTCGTTAATCATAGGCATCTTACTAATTTCGGTCTATAATGATAAAATTATACCACAAAATGTAAAAATGGTTGACTTGGATTATTTTGAACAAAAATTATTTCATTAATTAAGTTTTCAAAATTGTTTTCAAATGAAAATATTTTACGTAGTAGTATCGAAACGCAAAAAAAGCGACGTTGCCGTTCCGCTTGTTATTAAGTGGCCAGCAAGTGGCCGGTAACTATCTACCAGATAAATTATCAGGAAGTTTGACGGTGAAACAGAAAAAAGTTACAACCAGCCTTTAAGTGGTAGATAGTATTAACTATCAGATAAGTAACCGACACTTTATCAGTAAACGGTGAAACTGGCCCTTAATCTACATTTATAATTAAGCGACGTCAACTAAGAAATGATTACACGCGAACGAAATCGCGGGCCGCCGCTAGTATGGTGTACAATTATTTTAAAGCGTAAATTAAACAATGTGGTGTAACAAACGTCTGGCTTTTGATGACTCTACGTTTCATATCATCATAACAATTCCATTTCCCAAGAACTCTTGGACAATTTGCCCTGTAGTGGCCAACATCTCCGCATATTGGCGGGATAAAATCAATTACTGAAAGAATTCTGTAATATTTATCTCCTAATTTTAACTGATTAGGAATTTCGTATAGGTTGAGTTTTTCATCAGAAAACAGCATTCACAGACTCTCATTTATATTAGAAATTTTGTATGATTTGAAGGTAGTAAATAGGTATTAAATATTTATCCTTCGAAAATCGAAAACAAACCGCCCATTTACCTGTTGCATTAAACTATTGAATAGTCAATTTGGAGGGACCAACTTATATAATCGATATCTTTAAAACGATATATGTTTCGGGCAACCAAAATCAATAATATTAAGGTAGATCAAAGGTATTATAACACTAAGTTGGTACAACATTCCAGGGAGTAGTCTATCAGTTTGGTCCCTCCATCTTGATATCATGATGGAGGGACCACGTATTTTGTTAAAATATTAATTATGTGACGGGGTAGCTAAAATTATTGCAAAGGTAGTAGGTAAATAGTAGATTAATGGTATTATTTTTTTACATGTATATGACAAACATTGGAGACTTGGTCCCTTCATTTTGACGGTCACTACGCAAAGGGCTAGTGAAGGGCACCGTGGATTTTAGTCAGTACAAGTCTGACAGTCCCTCCCGCCCTACCCTGGGTGGGAGGACTCATTTGATGATTTTACCACGATAAAAAAAAAAAAACGTCATTTAGCGCAGAATGACAAAGATCAGAAGTAATTTTCCATTCATATCTTCAACAAAGTAGGTATATAAACAACGGTCAATTTAGTATGTGTACGAAATAAAAATATTTTGGAACTCATACTAGTATGAAGTGGTATATGTACAGATTTTTACATTAATTACTTAATCAGTTGTTGTTTATTAGGTAAGTAGCGTAGCGCAAAAAATATACATAGGTATATTAATAAACTCTTTCCTTTACTTTGAAGTAGGAAATTACTTCCCAAAATAAAATCCATGTTAGCAATACTCCCGGGTCGACGGCGGGTGTGTCGTCGATATCGAATTGCATATAGTAGGTACGTACTAATGACATGATTCTGTGTTCGAAATTCGATTGCGCAACTACTCGTCACTGGCGATATTTTTTGTATTTTGTTTGCAACTTGCCTTTATGTCGTAGTAGTAAGGTGGATTTTCGTAGTTCACGGTCGAATTGCATGGCATCGCTCCATTAGTAAATACGTGCGACTTGAATCGACTTGATATCGCACGAGTCGCGTCGCTTCATGAGTTATGGTAAGCTCCCTAAAGTGTTCATCAAAATTGGACCCAAGAAATATTCTTTTTGAAGTCTTTTTACTATTTCTCATTGAACCCACTTGAAAAATCAACTCTATTTGGGCTTCTAACAGGAGCATTCAGAAGCATGTGTAATTTATGAAAATGATTGCGTAATAAACGGCTAAAATACAAAGAAACAGTAGGTAACAGTATCGCGTCACGGCCGTATAATTTATTTTCATTAGGTTTTAAACGAGTTTGATTCCGTTTCTAAACAATTAAAAAATCAATTTCACCATCACAGCTATGAAGGAAAGATCGTTATACTGGTATAGTCGCTATACTTACTTACCTACTTGTCACAATTTCCTTGTGCGGAAAGCCGAGGAGCTAGTTGGCTAATGGCCAGGCTCAGTCTATTGTTCTACCATTAAGATAAGACACATATCACCATAAGACTAATGGCTGCACAAACCTTAATTTATTTATCGTGGTAAAATCATCAAATGAGTCCTCCCACCCAGTGCAGAGCTACAATCCACGGTGTCCTTCAATAGCCCTTTACGTACCGGGGTCACGGTAATTCGTGACTCCAGAAGAGCTTTGGCCCTCTCCAGGGGGCCCCGTCACTATGCTGACACTCCTTGAGGCGCGCGTGGAACATAACGCGCCGTCGACCCGGGCATGATCCATGGTCGCACAGCGAGTCGCCCATTACTCGCCGCAAGAATGCCCGAACTGCACTTACCTGTCTCTTTAATAACTTCTAGTCAAGAATGTAGACAGTGTCCGATATTGCCTACTTCTCCCTCTCTTTTTTTTTTCAAGAGGTAAGATAATGCAAGACACTGTCGCCATTTTAATCCTGATTATTAGAAAGTACAATGTTCGTCTAATTCCGTAACAGAAGCAAGGATAACTGGTTAATATGGCACTGATCATATATTTTTTTTAAATTGGGCCCTTCATTTCCTTCACGTGGTGGTCAAGTTAGGAGGCTCTCTGGGTTGCCCAGTAATCAGGTTTATTGAGAATGATGACAATAAACATGTAACAATATTGGTACTCAAACCAGTTATACCTACAGGTTTTTGAAAGCAAAATCTAAACTGTGATAAGTAAGCGAACAGGATGTTCCGTGTGGTTCTGTTGTACATACTATTTTATTAACAAATAAAAACAAAATAATCGTGCTGTTCTATGATTATTATTTATATTTAATATTGTACATCTTTGTCTTATCATCTACACAGTACTGTACATTCATAATAAATTGTATTTTAATTTCATCGTAATTAATACTGAACACGAAATAAAATTTACACAACAAATGTATGTTACATTATTTATTTATTTTAAAATGCGGTACAAAGACAATAACCATTACAAACACTAAAGAAACTTAAATAGCTTGGGACAAGACTCAGTATTGTTGACCTCAAGACTATCAAAAATATAAATGAAGATGAGTTTCTTAACACCTCTAAAGAAACATATCACACGTAACATAAACTGGCAGGTTTAGTGATTGTTTCAAAAATGTTCATTATATCGTATGTGTTGTGCAACATTATCAGACCAAGAGACACCCTGACATCGAGGAACGCGTGGGTCCGTACATGCATCTAACAATAAATTTCTTAAGTACCCTGGGGCTGCTGAAGCCAGTATAAATAATATAAAATCATTATAAATGCTGATATTTATTATTAACAAAATATGTAAAAATATTTTTGTCCATGATTTAAAACAAGAGCACATAACAATATCATTAGGACCATGGCATCTGGTACCATTTCGTTCTAAGCAACTTGGGGAACATGATGAAATAGTTAGTCACGTATTCACGCTATTATAATTTAGAGAGTATTCATTCTGTTGTACTTTGTTACGCTTAAGACCATGCTACGCTAATAATAAATAATGATATAAATAGTGGCGTTAAATGAACACTAAGTAGGCAGTCGCGCGTTGACAATACTGAAAAGCTCAGTCAGCACCCATGTCGAGAAAATTATAATTATTACCTGAAATTAAAACACAGTTTTAGTACCGTACTTGAAATTACAATTCTTTTTACTGAATACAACCAGTATTCAGTATAAAGTTAAAATAAACATTGTTATCTAAGAATCGATCAGTGTTATTCATATAGAAATTGGGCACTTTTAAACGCCCAATTTCTATATGAATAACGTGCTTGGCTAACGCGCGATTTGTAAAGTAAGAGATGAGATTGCTCGTTTTTGGAAGCTTCGTTCTTAAAGTTGAAGAAAAATCTTTCAAGATAATTTTAACTCAAAAACTTAAAATTAAGATGTAAATAAAGTTTGTTCAATTAATCATTATTTTTAAACTGCTAGTCTGTTGATAATTGAAAGGTTACAGCAAGTATACTAACGTATTGCGAACTATAGGTATCTAGTAAACTCTGATGACAGGCGGCACGGTCTTGCACTCCTGCGCATTGAGCGTGTCGTCAATGACGGGGCGGTACGACAGCTCGGTTTGGCCGGTCTCCACGTTGGTCTTGGCCAAAGTGTGCTTCCTCCAGTGCTTCTCAAATGGCAGTTTGGTCTGTGTATGGGAGTTAAAAAATGCATTAATTACACTAACAAAAATAATTTTTACTTTCTTATTAGATGTTTAGGTCATTGTTATCTAACAGTCTTGTAGTTCGTATAGGTTACAAGCGTTCCTGGTGAATATGATGTCCTGGTTCGATTCTTAGGCCGGGCAAAGAGTTATTGAATTTTCCATCAGGATTTTTAGGTAGCAGAACGGGTTTCATGAAATAAAAATGTGTGTGCAATAAAAAACAAAAATGCAAATTTATAAAAAAAGTAACTCGCATACCCAAACGGTCAGACTCGGTTCAACTAGGATCATACAAATATTATATTCGGTGCAGGAATCGAATCCGCGACACGCATCGCAGCAGAAACAACGCTTCCGAAACCTCTGCGTCAACCGAGCTGGTTTAGATTTGTGCAGTTATACGGTTATTAGAAGAATAGTACAGAGAATATTACATGGAACTTAAATATAAATGACCAACGAAATATTAGTGTAATAAAAAGTAGACGTCATAGTACATTTGTTTTTGTACCAGGTGCTAAAGTGCCTTAACAATGTTTTGTAATTGCTCAGAAACTTCTTTTGTCCGAATTTATATAGGCCGATGACGACATTGTTATCCTTATTAACATTAATGCGGAAAAATACTGCGGCAGTGTTTTGTACGTCTACAAAACCAGTTACGATGAAATGCGGAGACCTTGGCTCGGACAATTAATAACCAAACGGCGGGCGACGCCGCGCGATACAGGTTTGTAACAAAAAAAGGAGTCTTTAAATGGTAGCACAAAATTTTGCCGATCGATTTTATTGCCCTGTTATGCCGAAAGGCGCCAACTTTGAAATATGTAATTTTGAGTTTTTTTTTTGTTATACAATTCAATTGCATAACAATTTCCTATCTAGTGAATTATGAAAAACGGTGAAAAACATAAAAAAAATATCAAGTATTTTTTTTTTGTATTTGTAACTAATTTTATAAGTTTGTTTATTAATTATAAATCAGGTTTTAGAATCAGTGTGTATTTTATTTAAATAATATGTAATATTAATTCATCATATTAAATAATAATTTGATGCCATAAAGTTTATATCTTATTCTACTCCATTTTCTCAAAACTTACTCCGATTGGGATATCGCTTTTCGGCTCGGCAGGGCAGTATAATAGGTACTAGGCTACCACGTCGGCCGAGCGTGTTTAGTCGCAGTATTATCTCATCTCGTAGATGTGATGTCGCGTTCTACTAATACTATGCTAAACGGTCACCAACCCGATGATATGTATACAGTGCTTTCATTACTTTGGAAGATTTAATCTCGGGAATTAAATGGTATGTGGTCGACTACACCGTAAGGTTTATTACGTGTATAAAGTGTTGTTGAAGGAAAAATCCTGAGATAGTCGAACTTTAATTCGAGGACTTGTGATATCAAACCACCCTGGAGTGGTTGATTAGGTCCCATTTCATCGAACTGCGACCTAGCAATACTAACGTTATAATTTATGGAAAATATTTAGTTATAATTGTGCGAGATAAACTGGTGGGACAGAATCCAGGATCGAGACCTGGGTTTTTGTCTCGAGGAATAATAATTAAATATTTTTCAAAACATTTAGTGCCATGGGTTTCTGAGATAACGCCTGAGTCAATAAATTATCTAACGTTATAGATTAAATTATGCTTCATTAAATTTTTTTAAATCCGAAATCCACACTAGGTTTTATTTTTAAATTGAAATATCCGTATCGTGTACCTATACAAAGTAGAACCGTAACAACTGCCTGTATCATACAAATATTTGTTCCGTGCGCGAATCAAAAGCTGCGCGCAGCGAAGGTAATCGCTTAGCTACTGTGCCAACCAATTCATTTTGTCTGTAAAATGAACTGTGGAAAAAATAAATACGCACCTGTCCCTCTAAAGGCTTGGAATAGTCGAGTTCATCGCGACGCGTCTTAAAGTCCTCCCGCGCGTGCGCACCACGTGACTCCTCCCTGGCCAGGGCTCCCTCCACGATCTGCACGGAGTTGATGAGGAGGTTCTGCAGCTCTAAGGTCTCGATGAGGTCGCTGTTCCAGATGAGGGAGCGATCGGAGACTTTGACGTTGTCAATTTGTTTGTAAATTTCGTGGATGAGGCGGGCACCTGATGAAGAAAATTTTGAATACTATACTAGCGAGCAAAAGTGTGGAATCACTTACTCCGATTCCGAGCGATTTTGAGTACTTAATAACATGTTACGAATAATAAAATGGTACCATTCTAAAAGATTAACTATTAACTTTAAATTGATACCAAATTCATTTAAATCACGCCATTATATAAGGAGCTATCCCAGATCAATTCAGTCCAAGTAAGTGATTCCATTATTTTTACTCGCGAGTGTAGTTGTTGTCCAGAACTTTATATATTAAGGATAAAAGTCTTTATCCTTCATCAGTTACCATGCTGGTTTCTTCATATGTGAAAAGGTAAAAAATCAGAAAGACATATTATAATTTTGCATAAATATTGTGTTGAGACAAATTTCAATAAACTACCTTTCCAGAGAGTTTTTGCTATTTAGTAATCCGTATGGGAATACGGATTACTTAATAGCAAATACTTTCCGTTTATACAGAAAAAAATATGGAAAGTGAGCATTAAGTATATGACAGTGTTTTAATTTTCTTTTCATATATGTATTTTTATTGAACACGCTGTTTTTGCAATAAAAAAATAAAACAAATAAAAAATCTATAAAATGTTCACAAACCTTCTTCAAGTGTGCTCTTCTGTCTGAATACGGCGGCGTTGGTCTGCATGCACTTCTGCATGCGTAGACGCAGCTCGGCCGTGGAGATGGTTCCTTTCGCGTATCGCACACGGTCCAGGTTCGCGATGCTAGCTTCTCCGGCAGACTGTGCAATAGATTTATGGTTAAAATGGCAAAAAGACTATGTTTGGGTCGTACTGTTTAAGCACAACCGTGACCCTGGAACGCAACGGGAAATCGAAGAAACGGGGAACAACTTTTAGTCAGTAAGAGTCTAACAGTATCTTCTACTTTACCCATTGAGGACTCATTTGATAATTTTTCCCATAAAAAAAAAATCAGTTTGGGTTTTGTAGTTCACCTACCCGAGTAAAGGCGTGAGTTAATGTATTTATGTAAAACGGCAAGGTAATAATAGTCACAAAAAATTCACGTTACGCTGTTGTTGACGACTAAAAAAAATTGCAATCTAGGAGTGAATTTGTGTTAGTTTTATGGTAAATTGATGTTGATGATACCTTTTTTTTTTTTTGCGTGGTAAAATCATCAAATGAGTCCTCCCACCCAGGGCAGGGCGGGAGGGACTGTCAGACTTGTACTGACTAAAATCCACGGTGTCCTTCACGAGCCCTTTACGTACCGGGGTTACGGTGATGGGTAAGTCCCGCGACCCCGGCAGGATGTTGATGATACCTTCTAGAAAATGCCAGTGACTTCAACCGCGTTATGTTCAGTTCTTGTTCGATGATTTCACACTATTACCAGGATAATAATAATCCTATGTGTTAATACAGGTAATAACCTACCTGTGTGCCAAAATAAACAAAAAAAAATTTGTATTTGCGTCAAAAATTCATCTTTTAATCCAAAATTTTGCATTTATAGTTAGAAGATTCAATTGATTAAACAGTGGATTACAAATCTGTTGTCCAACATATCAGTCAGCACTTTAGCATTGTCTTCAAGGAAACAAATTAGATATTGTTGCTTACAGACGATATAGTAGACATTCATAGACACGGGTTCAATTTGTCCACTATAATCTAAATGCGTAATTCCGCGAAAGAGTACAGAAGGTCACACTGTAGTTGATAAAGTGGGGTTACGAGTATATGCTATATGATATGTGTATTTTCCTTCTGTTCACAATTAAACTGGCGCGTGTTGATAAGCTCCATTTTACTATGGAGTACTTATTTTATTGTTCACTACTTGTTTTCAGCGGCTTCACCCGCGTGTACTTCGAAAATTACCCGGAACCGCGATGAAAGATATCCTCAGTGTTATCTCTGACTAAATCGATAGGTTATCTATCTCTGTTACTTTCATCCAGATTGACAGATCCACCCAAACTTGAAATCTAAGTTAGATTTGTATTCTTTCATCAAAACTTCTGGCTCGCCAATTCAAGTTTTATATAATCGGAAAACCGGCACTCCATTTTAAATGATTATAACAGGAAAATTTATAGACAAAAATGCGCATAACAACACAAAAAAAAAACAATCCAAGACCGGCTTTATCTTAGAGTTTCATTATTAAAGTGGATTACAATTTTTTTATCAAAAACCTGTGTCATATGAGGTGAAAAAATTGCGAAACGTCTTGGCACGAATATTATTAAACATATGATGCTAGTTAGCATGGCCGGTAGTAGCGGACTAAGAGCAAGTAGTTGTACTGCATGTAAATACTTAGTGCTAGGCAAATGGGAGTCATTTGTGTTTGTGTAAGTAAGTATGTCAACAATTGGCGTTTTTTTATTATACTAGTATTACTAATTCCTAATCACGAGAGGACAATAATGGCTTAAAATTTGACGCTCAAAAACAGTTTCTTTTTTTTATGTGGGTGGAACTATACATACAACAAATCATTAAAATCGGTCGGAGGATTGCTACCACTATCACCGTGATACCAGATTTTTATTTATTGAAAGAAGACATTAAAATTTTGAACATAGCTGCATATTTTTCTGTAAAGTTAGTTCTGATTTCTGAGAAGAAAATGATATTAATGTTTGTGCAGTCAATGATTTGATGATTTCGCAATTGTTTCGCACAATTACAATATACGTATTTATGTATGTCACATTGATAAAGTGTTTTCAGTTTCACGATTGTTTATGTTATTCGCTTTATCAGATGAAATCATCGATGGGTGTGTCACAAAATATTCCCTGACGTAGCTGTGACGAGGAAATAACGACATAATATGCTATGACACGCAAACCTATTGTGAGCGTGTCAATGACAATTACTGCGCTTATAATTAATACTCATAATTTAAAACCAGGTCTGGTACTTTCAACGATTTTGGATTTATAAAGGTCTTATAAATCAAGACTTCAACCAAAAATTTAAATCAATGTCAAACAATATACAGATATTCAAAGAATAAATTTTACATGCAATAACTAACGCTTGGACTGCCTAAGTTAGGCCTTGGAATGTGGAATCCTGGTCGATTTCAGATTTCAGGAAAAAGTTGTATTTTTAGTCCGTAAGAGCGTCCTTTTTATTCCACCCAGGACGGGAGAACAGATTTGTTGATTTTACTACCAAAAACAGCATTTGCTTCGTGTACGGTCATATGTCTGGTTGATATTTTGTTCAATATGTAGTTATTCTTTTATTATTGCCTAGTAACTAAAACTGATGTTATGGATCAAGATATTACTTGAATATATTTAGTTTCAATAATTTATGATCGAAGAAGATAATATTGAAGGTTACCAATGCTGTGTCGAGGGTCAATTGTGTAACTGATGAATTAATTATTAGGTTTTTGTGTAAGTGACGCATTGCAGATTTATCGTCTTTTCAATAGGTATTTACATGGTCTGTTTAGGTTTAAGAGGCATGTTGACAGCACATTAAATAAATCTAATTAGGTCGTATGTTTTGAGAAATTATGTATATTATTTTTTCCTTTGTTAAATATTTAAAGGAATATTTACAAAGATTAAAAGCTCGTGACGTCAGACAGAACCCAGATAAAAATATACTAGATTGTGACCTATTGCCAACTTTGAAAGCATCGTATCTTCGTTAATTTAATAATACATATAAATATGGTTAAATATTTTTTGATATTCTGAATTACGGACTTTTTTTTTAGTCAAATTGCCTTTGTGTTTTGTCTGTAACTATTGACTCAATAATGTTTATCAGTCAGGCTATTTGAAGACGCAGGCAAAAGGCCATTACATGACCAAGACCTTTGCCAAGCCTTGTGTTCACCAAGGTAACAAATCATATATTGATATACATATTTGGGCTTAAAAATTCTTGACTTCCGTATCATATTGTTAGTTAGATATGTGATGCTCGCGCCCTCTAGTCAAACACAGCAACAACAAGACATTGTTAAAGTCCGTATAAACAGATTTTGTTTAAAACAACAAAACTTTGAATACATTTCTGCTAACTTAACATGTTTTCTTTAATCAATTAATTATTCCTCGGTTAGGATTTTATGCGTGAAACGGCAAAAAAAATAACAAAGGAATGACCTCACCACAAAAAAAAGGAGAACGTGTAGTGCATTCGAACGAAACGAAGTTTTTATAATTAAAATGTAAAACATTAAACTAAAGACCTAAATTTAGGGCAAATTTCACCAATGAAACGCGATTAGCACATCGGAATTCGCGTGCAAGAGCTTTTAGTGCCAATACTTCTTAAACATGGTTTAGATAGGTTAATCGCGTTGAGTTTTATAGAAAAGAAAAGACTTACATCCTTAAGTGGCGCCTGCGCATCACCAGGCTTGCTGGTCTCAGCGACGGTGAGTGCGCACGCGCGGCCGAACACCACGATGTCGAGCAGGGAGTTGGCGCCGAGGCGGTTGGCGCCGTGCACTGACGCGCAAGACGCTTCACCTGCGGCTAACAGGCCGGGGACCACACGGTCTACACCGTCGTAGTGGGTGATGACCTGGCGGAAAAATACACTTTAGTAAATAACACAGAAATGTGAACAGGCTTCTCTTGGGTTAGCTCACTCCATCGTAGATTTTGTCTCTGTCATCTAAAATAGAGTAAAGAGTAAACTCGTCTCAACGCGCTTAGCTCTGCTGCTGAACATAAGTTGCTGCCTTACTTTATTGAAAAAGATTGTCCATGGTGATTCTTGCCCGTTCTTCTCCATAGAGATCTATGCTTTGAAACGGGTATCTACAGTACTTTCATACTTATTATGTGTTGTGAGTGGGCCTCATCTATTTTTTTTTGTTGTCTTTTGAAAATTCATATAACCGGCCTACTTGAAATAAATGCTTTGATTTTGACGGGTCAGATAAAGTGTTATAATGGTTTCGTATATTTCTGCTTTGTTGATGGCAACTGGCTCTTTTACAGTTGGAAACATCTTAAGTTTTTTTCAATTCTGACTTTAGTTGTCTACGTCTATCATAATTTGGGTCTAGTAAGGCAACACCTTTGTATTAAACAAAGAGGGGGATAGGTACTGATAGAATACTAGTTTGTTTTATAAAATTATATATGTAATTTTGTAAGGTCTATTGGGCCAAAGAAGGCTGTAACAAAAAAATATAATTTTAAAATATATTAAAGATACCTACGGATTGTATATTATGTACAATATTTTTATAGTGTTATCATCAATGAGTCTTTTTGCCCTTTATACGTTCTTCGTGGAACGCGCCAAAGGATTGATAGTTCAATTAATCATTATGACACACAATCTAATGAATATATTATTTGTTTAATCAACTCAAAGGGAACACTCATAAAGCTGACCTCGGGACGATAAGGGGTCCATATACCTATAACCGTGTATCTATACTTATTTGTACCTAATAAAAATGTACTTGTTACAAGACGTTAATCGATATAAATATTCTAGATTTAGTCGGAAGTCTTTAGAAAGATCTAGAAAGCTTTAGAGTCACCTTCCAGTGTTCCTAATAATAATTTTCAATCTCTTTACTTTTTATTGGTGTGGTTTTAATATATCAATGCTCTCACTACAATAATTTTATGAAAATAAAATTAACAAGATAAAATTCTATACTAAATGTTATTAAAAATTGCTCAATATATTTTTTTTCAAAACACAATTTTCAAGTGACAGTTGACAGATGGAGGTCGTTAAATTGTTCAACATAATCCTGGTCGCATAATAGTTTTAATACTGACCTCTCCGCGGAAATTAGTGGGCGTGCCTCCCATGTTGTAATGTACGGTAGGCAGTACAGGTATAGGCTCCTTGGTGACGTCGACTCCTGCAAAGATCATGGCAGTCTCCGAGATACCGGGCAGACGCTGCTTCAGCTGTTCCGGGGGCAAGTGGTGCAGCTGGAGGTGGACGTGGTCCTTCTCGGGACCGCAGCCGCGACCTGGTAAACATGCAAGTTGTGGTCAACCACTGTCGGTAGTGATAGGTAGTTGAATTGCGAAAAAATCCCTTACTGCATTGGAATAAAGTTTTACTTAAGTTTACTTGTTTTTAAGGATGTGCGCATTATTGTATAATCACAAGGTACTATCACACGTAGTTAGTGTACAATCGGAGCTAAAATCTACTTTATGGAAAAGGAAAACATTAACAAACGTCTGAAATTGATGCCGCGCATTTGAACTGCAAACATTGATGTTAATATGGATATTCCACGGAATCGAGACACGTAATGTCGACGCATTATGGAAACAAAAGAAAACAATAGCGGGGTGTTTCTGTCGCTAGAGTGACGCACCTGTTTTTGTCTCTTTCTGCGCCACTAGAATTCAATTCCTTACCAACAGTAACTTGTTGTCTCACTCCAAATCCCGGGACTCGGGGAACGTCCATAATATTCTTACCTATGGCAAGTACATAAAACAACTCTACCTATTCCGATCTATGGTGATAAGTGAAAAACTGAGTCATTGTATAGAATTTCATAACTTATGGACCGTTGAAAACCTATCATACTTACACAATGCTATAAAAATAGCTCTGTTTACATAAAACATTGTTCAATATCTAATAAATTACGTCAGAAACTCAGAACTGACTTTATGATGTAAGTAATAGTATAAAGCAGGTGTGCAAAATTAACCTTCAGTATAACGTGGTCAAATTAACTATTGTTATAACTGCATAACCTTGAGAGTTATGTAACTGCGGTTAAATGACGTAGTTATATGGACCCACGGTTAGTGTTAGTCATTAACCTGTTTATATTTACACTCATTAAAGTAGTGTTGTAACTTGTATGCTTGCTTTTATAAATGGGGTTTTTCCCATACTACTTTTAACAACGTATTTTATTTTTCCTTAATGCGTTGTATTTGTTATTTAGGGTACACAATAAAGTTCAATAGAATTTTCCCTTACCAGATAGTATTTATTATTGCGTTTGTCGACTATTACTAACATGTTTATTTAGTCAATTATAAAGTATTCCGTAAGCGGTTGTGCTTCAACAATTTTACTTAATTTTCTTTGTTAGATGTTAGTAATGTCTGGTTACTTTTTTTTTGGTGTTTCAAATCATCAAATGAGTCCTGCCCTGGGAGGAGTGGAAGGGACTGTCAGTCTCTTCCTAAAAAAAAATCTTCCCTGTTCCCTCCAAATCACACTTTGCGTTTCAGAACCGCGGTACCGTGCTTAGACAGTCCAAATAATACCCATGTTCCAAGGCACCTACCTACTTGAAGCAGATTTTATTAATGAATCCGAACATAATTGCTACGGAATATTTCATATTAGATATTCACAGCTCTTGAGCGACTGTTAGCTGTGCTTTTAAAAGAGTACATAAACTATTTCTTAATCTACAAGTTCGCCAGTTTCTTACCTTCCATGATCTCGACGGTCATAGCCCTGGACACGACGTCACGACTGGCCAGGTCTTTGGCGACGGGTGCGTAACGCTCCATGAAGCGCTCGCCCTTGGCGTTCACGAGGAAGCCGCCCTCACCACGGCAGCCCTCCGTCATCAGACAGCCGGCGCCGTAGATACCTGGGACGGACAAATAAAAGATTTTAGTGGATTTTATATTTCGTACTAGCTGTTGCCAGCGGTACTCGAAATTATCCCACGACAACCTTGTCGTGTAAAATTGTTTTGTTGTTGTAAAATTGGGATTAAAAATATCCTAAATTTAGGTCAAATCCGTTCAGTAATTTATGCGTGAAAGAGTAACAAATATCTATCCATCCATCCTCACTTACTCTCGCATTTACAATATTAGTAAGAGTAAGATAAAAAGTAAGATCAATAACCATAAATAGAATCTTAGCAGGATTTATTTCTTTCTGGGGTAGCTAGCTTCTTCTTTGTCTCTAGGATAGATCTCTCAAGAGCAAAACCCACAAAGGAGAACAATAATGCTTACACTTTATGGACTCCTGCCAAATTATTTAATTGTTAAGAACGACTTCAGCTATTAGCTATTTCAATTTTTGTAGGCGCTTGCCAAATAATTTAAAGTTTTAGACAAGTTCTTTCTATAAAGGTTAATATATTTTTATAGCATAAGTGGATATAATTATCTATAGTACCCACATTTCGGCAGTTATATATCGAAATCTCACAGTAACTGCCAACCGTTGCGCTTGTATGAACAGATTTATGAATTAGGATGGACAATCCGAAAGGAGTATGTAAGTATCTTAGCAGATGTGTTCTGTGGTTTATTCTGCTTACATCCATGGGAAAATGCCGTGAGTTTATATTTAATAAACATCCAATAGCACTTCGCCCAGTATTTAAGGTACTAAGGCAAGGGTAACCACCGTGGATTTTAGTCAATACGAGTCTGACAGTCCCTTTCGGTCCACCCTGGGCGGTGAGGACACGTTACATGAAAGGCACTAAAACAATATGGTATTGTGTTGATTACAAACGATGCTAATATAAAAATAATGTCCATAAGATCAACAATAGTAACACGGCACATTTTGCTGCAGTTTATCTTAACGAACCGTTCACCTAAATAGACTCTTACGCTTGATAAAGATTGATTAATGTGTTTTTTATAGCCGATATGAGCAATGTAATGTTTCTGGTGATTATTGATAATGTATTATTTTCCTGTCTTCCTTAAGACGATGAGAACTTTAGGAATTTTCTTATACATTATGAAAAGCAGTGGTGCAGTGGCTGTCGATTGACTGCTGCTATGCGTGTCGCAGGTTCTATACCTGCACGGAACATAATATTAACTATAAATAGTTGTTTCGGGTCTGATAAAGGAGTAATTCCTAGTCTGTACAGTTTTTATAAAGAGTGCACTTTTATGGAATAAATTCGGAGCATGTAGATGCACCGTCGACCACCCGCGCTGAAATACCGAAGGACGAAAAAATTCAACGCGGGAGTAAATTATACGTTTGTTAAAAAAGAGTTGAGACTAATATACTCGTAACATGTTTCTCATCAAAAACTAGTTGTTTTCTTCTGTTGTTTTTAGAGAACACAATGTTAACATTATGTTTATGTAGGTATTCGTTGTATATTTTTGTACAAATATCTAATTGGTACATGGCCAAGTGAACACCTGACGTAGTACATACGCAAAGAAATTGTCACATGATTATGACGAAATATTCGCAAAATTGTATGAACGTTGATCAACATGGAATTTAGTATATTATTTATCTTAAAGGAAAACGATAGGTCAACAAGTTATGTATTATGAGTGGGTTTTTGTTTTTTTAATTTAATACTTAAAAATGAATTAATTAATGCACATTGTATCAAACTACTATTATAAATGCGAAAGTTTGGATGTATGGATGTCTATTACTCAATTACGTCAGAACAGCTGAACGAATTTTGATCAAATTTGGCTCAGAGTTAGGTCATAGTCTGGAATAACATTTAGGAGATCAATTCCTAGTAAGCGATTCCTTGCTTTTGCCCGCTATTGTATTGACGCGTCATTTACTCAGTGGAAACAGAGATTACTTAATAGTTGCTGGCACAAACTGGTACCGATTGGATTATGCATCATCATACTTTTAAAACATATGTGATATCGTTATTTTTATTATGACGTCAAACCGCAACCTTGCCATGTCTTATCATAAGAAATACGAATTATCTTAGGCCATTGTTTAAAAAGTATCGTCGGTTTTAGGTAACCATTCGCGATCGTGGATACTAAACAATGCTCAGGTGTTTTTTTTAGTATTATGTAAGAAGAGTTTTAGTAATTTTTAAACACCCGCTTCTTCTGTCAGCGAAAATGCACATGATCACCATCCAGACCCCATATCATAAAATAAAGCGAAACTGTTGCCACCCCCATTTGGCGCCTCCGTAATAATTGAATTTCCTGGTACTGGTAACATGAAAAAAAACCAAAAGGGTTTCCCTTCTGCCACTAATGTTGATCTTTCGTCGTAGAAGATGAGATTCGGATAAGAGGCGATGAAAAATTTCTTACAAATAAAATATATTCGATATTTGCTTGTAAAATAGCTGCACCTAGTCAGAATGAAAAGTCACTTCAGGAAAAATGCTAGGCAGATACTTTTCAACACTCACCAGTAGGATGGAACTGCACGAACTCCATGTCCTCGTTCTGCAGACCAGCGCGGGCCGCCATGGCCGTGCCGTCGCCTGTGCAGGTGTGGGCAGATGTGCAGCTGAAGTAAGAGCGTCCAGTGCCGCCTGTGGCCAAGATTGTGTTCTTAGCTTGGAACCTGGGGACAATGAAGGTAGAAATATTAAGGAATCTTTCTTAAAATGAGGTTTCAATAAAATGACGTCCAGTATGTATCTTCTATACTAATTTTATAAAACTGAAGAGTTTGTTCGTTTGTTTGAACGCGCTAATATATACTACAGGTTCAAATTGAAAATATATTTTTGTGTTGGATAGTATATTCATCGAGTAAGGCTATAAGCTATAAAACATCACGGTACGACCAATAAGAGCCGGGGCAGAGCAGCGGGGGTTGAAACGCGGAGAACAGGTGGCTTACCATGACTTCTTAACGCGTGAGTAGTTAGGTTGTGGGAAAGAGACAGAGCTATACAAGTCGTCTAGCGCCATCGCGTTCCCTGAGCGGAACTACTCACTCTTTAAGACGTTATGGTAGGACCAGGTCCTAAACAAATATTAAACTTCGAGTCGCCTAAAGGGCTGGCCTATTTTGGCCAAAGAATCAGCACTGATATTTATCTAAGATAGCAATGCTACCAGCCTTCTGGGCACTTTTCCAGTTGAAAGCATAGCTGTAAGTTCTTCTTTTTCGGGAACTTCCAATCAGTGGATAAATGCTTTTTTTTATCGTGGTAAAATCATCAAATGAGTCCTCCCACCCAAGGCTGAGCGGGAGGGACTGTCAGACTCGTACTGACTAAAATCCACGGTGTCCTTGAATAGCCCTTTACGTTCCGGGGTCACGGTAATTCGTACAGTGCCGCAACCAGTGGATACACTCTAAGATAGTTAACAAGACCGTCAGTGTAACTAGAGGCATCATATTATTTAGTACTGAGTTGTGAAGATACCTATGTCAGATAGACAGTAGCTCCATGTAAAATATTGGTAATTAGTTGCATACAATTAGACTAGAAGCCGACTCCAACAAGGTTAAAGCTAGGCTGATGATGAGTCTACAATTGTACATGATAACTCAGATCTCATATCTACCAGTAAGATACATAACCAGAAAAGAGGTTATTGTTTTTAAAATTCATCTCTTTACCTTTTATTATATCTGTTTATTTCCAAATATAACAATAACAAATACGCAAACAGATTAGCATTATCCGATAATAATTCGGCAACTCTTAGTAAAAATAAACAAGTCAATCAAGTATTTTTTGTTTGAGATAATAAATTTTGTTTTGTTTGTCGTGTGCAATTCTCGTGATTGAAGCGATATCTCCAATTGTAACAGAACTAAATTAGAGACTATTCCGAGATAATGATCGCATACCTTCTTTTTTAAAAACGTTGCCCCACACTAGGAATTTCTCCTGTATCGTGGGTGCGTTTATAAACATCGAAACTCACATACACGAACACCAACTCACACCCCAGACAACGGAACAACTACTTATAGATCATACAAATATTTGTTCAGTGCGTGGATCGAACACGCGACACGCTGCGCCGAAGTCGATCGCTCAGCCACTGCGCCAACCGTGCCGTCATAGTCTTCAACAGCTGGATTTATAAAATCGTTCTAAATTCAATCCTTATCTTTTAACTAACTGCCCACCACGGGTCTGCACAGGTTCAAATTTTCAAACTACCCGCTGGAATTTCCGAAAACTTTCTTTCTTAATAATTTCGTACTGGCTATAACGAACATGATAAAAAAGAATTATCGAATTTGGTTCAGTTGTTTGGGAATTATGCGTGTACAGACAGACTGAAGACACTATGTTTCAGGTACGTGTAGGTAAAGTTGAATTAATGAATTTTCTGTTTATATGTCTGTTACCGTATTTATTATGGGCACGCCGCAATCGCGGCGGTAAGACCCCTCTTTGAGGAGTGGCTGGATAGGCGTCACGGCGTCCTTACCTTCCGCATGACGCAGGTCCTCACCGGACACGGAAGTTTCGGGAGGTTCCTGTGTCTGATAGGGAGGGAAGAAACGCCTGGGTGTCACCACTGCGAGGATCGTCCGGAGGACACGGTGGAGCATACGGTGCAGGACTGCCCCGCTTGGGCAGAGCACCGCCGTGTCCTCAGGACGGCGATAGGCGGAGACCTCTCGCGCCCGGCATTGGTCGAGGCCATGCTGCGGGGCGAGACGGAGTGGGAAGCGGTCGCCTCCTTCTGCGAAGCAGTCATGCTCGTGAAGGAGGAGGCGGGCCGCCTGAGGGAGAGGACAGCGTCCTCCCTCCATCCCAGCCGCAGTGGTAGACGCCCACGGCGTCGGACGTCACAGGACGATCTCCGGCCACCGTAGGCGCGGGCATGCGGGCAGCGAGTAATGGGCGACTTGCTGTCCGACCATGGACCATGCCCGGGTCGACGGCGCGTTGTGTTCCACGCGCGCCTCAAGGAGTGTCAGCACATTGACGGGGCCTGTAGAAGGCCAGAGCCTGCCGGGGTCGCGGGACTTACCCATCACCGTAACCCCGGTACGTAAAGGGCTCGTGAAGGACACCGTGGATTTTAGTCAGTACAAGTCTGACAGTCCCTCCCGCCCTGCCCTGGGTGGGAGGACTCATTTGATGATTTTACCACGCAAAAAAAAAAAAAAAAACCGTATTTATTATAATATAACACACACGCGACATCGTCTACAACTAGGGTATTTATATGTCCAATCAATTAAACAAAGTTCATTGTACTTAAAATTATAAAATTAGAACGGATAAGAATGTGGAGCAGTCACGTTTGTTATGGAGATCGATAATGAGACCCTTTTTAACGATTGGTACAGATCATTAACATACAGTCAGCAAGACAACTGGAATGCGATGAAAGCGGCGAAGAGTTGGACCGATAAAATTTTGCCCCTCAATTATTTTTATGTCGAATGTTTTTCTTATTAAAAAAGAAATTCGTAACGCCATTAGTATAAAATTATGCTGAAAATTTGATTTATATTTGTTTTAATTACTTTAATTGGTTTTATTTGCTTGCGTGAAATTAATTACCGAACAGCGTTTCTCGTTATAATTCAGAAAACTACACGTCGCGTCAGGGTCCACCATATTTTACAACATTATTTTTAGTATATGCGAAACCTGAATATAGTTTGTTCAGAATCAGTAACTGATTCGATTCCAATAATTTTTACACCGTGTTATATTTTTTTTCAAAAATACTTTACGATTTTTTATGATACGGTTTAAAAATTTTGTACATAGATTCTTTACGCAAAAATACTAGACAGGTGTATCGGGTTTCGCATAAACAAAAAATAATGTTGTATAACTCACTAGCGTTCCTGCTTCGCACAACGCCACCTAAATGGTATAAAAATACTATCTTGCCAACCAGAACCAATCATACACGCTCACAAAATTTCATTGAAATCAGTTGTGAGGTTTTGGAGATTAATATTATGTATAACCATAGTGATTTCAAAGACTTGTGGCGCCATCTATTATCATAAGAATGTTATTGTTGTTTTCCGCCGGGACAGTAAAGTTTTTTGGGATGAAATTTACATGTAAAGTTTGTTGCAACATTTCAGGATGTTCGGTTCAGTGGTTTAGGCGTAAAATGGTACCTACTTAACAAATAAATAAACAAAGAAATTACTTTCGTACGCATCGAATTTAAATACATACTCGTACATGTAGTTCCGATTACGAAGTTAGGATTAATGAATATAGACTTACTACTCAACTTCGTCATAGTTCAAAAATGGATATTTATAATGATATCACGTAACGTAATATAAGACAAGGACAGGAAGATGATTATGATTTTGTTATGACAGCAAGTAATTCTGATTAAATTAAATTAGATTGTAAAAGTATTATGAACAACAATAAAAACATTGCGGCAATATTATGACCCAGCTTTCTGTCTAGTTCAATGACCAATTTAAGATTTGTTTATTTCAAATTGCAGCTAAAAAGCCTAGTTTGTGAGACAACAATGGCCTGACCGTACCGTTATCTTCCTTTGTTACTGAGCGCCGCGCTACTTACAGTGTGCACGCTTTTCACAGTCATTACATGTATTGCCGTGTTAAGGGAAACACAACTGCTCTATAAATATCGAACCTACAGTTACACTGCATTGCATTTACTGTTGTTCAACTAAAGATGAAGCTTCTACAAACAATGGGATTGTTTGTGTGGCGCCTTTTTCTTTTTATGTGTATTTTTAGCAGGGTCACTACAGTGAGTGCATTGACCTTAAGGTTATGGACCCACTTATCTACTACACCGACTATGTTTTTTTTTAATGCCATGAATTTAATGAAGGTAGAATGTTTTTTTTATGTTATTGTGTGGCAAACGAGCACGCTGACCTAATAGTAAATGGCCATTGCCACTTACGAATGTCTGCAGTTTTGAATTCCAGTGTCTCTGCAGGTGTATTGCTGTTCTAGAAACATAACTGCCTCATTTCATTACATGTTCCGGTTTTAAAGGGTTACGGCCCGTTTACGACCTTGTCACTGTGAGCAGTGTCTAAGTGCGGGGCGGCAAGCGGTAAGGTCAAATGTTTGAAACAAGCCACGAGACGCTACCACTGGTGAATTCGAATATATACAAAGTAATTTATGTCTTATTCGCTTTGCCCGCCGCATCACACACTGCTTAGACCAAAGTCGTCAACGGGTCGTTATAAAGATGTTTCAACCTGGAACACATATATGCCGGTGGAAATAGGCAAGGGTGGTACTTACCCAGTCAAGCTTTGTCACAAAAAGCCCTATTCCTACTAATCAAATAAACAAACATTTAAGTCACCAAGCTTGGATTACGGACGTTGCTCAAATAGCCGCTAAGCTGAAGCTGGCTGTGATGGCCACGTCTGCCGGATGCCCAATGAACTGTGTGCCAAAGTAACCACTATATGGAGCCGTGACACAATCAGAAGACGGCGCGGCAGACCTCTTAGCCGTCGGCCACGGGAGCGCGAGGAGTTTGGACGCTGCGTTTGCCGTTGCAGTAGGCCACGCTGAGGCGACCAAGTGTGCCTATAATATGCTCTAGTTCTCTCTCTACCTAAAATGAGTTTGTTGTAAAATACAACTGTCGTGTTTACAAGAGAGTGAGTTTTTTAGACAGAACAGACATAACATAAATTAAAATGGGACTGTAGATATGAACTACATAAAAAAATATTAAGCGTATATTGTGGTAGCCATTATTTTACTACATTGTATTGGAGGTCGGCACAATATTTCACTAACCGTGTCTCCGTGTCTGTTTTTCGTAATTGATATAGCAAATCCCGCGGAAATATCAAGACAGTTTGAAAAATCCGCAAGACGCGCGATTACGTACAATGTCCTCCGCTGGTCGCGGTCGCTAGTCGCACACGCCGGACACGCCAACGTGGTACCCCCATTCATTTCTTATTATTGTTTCTCCCGCTCATCGCAGACGCAAGACGCATTGCGCTAGTGTGACCAACGGCGTAGAAGATGGCGGAATGTACTAGACAAAACTAACGACCAGTGGCTCACATATGCCATGAATCGGAATGGTTGGAACTCATGGGGAGAGGCCTTTGCCCAGTGGTGCGATGGTTGACAGTAACAGTAATCATACCTGGCATGCATTTCCCAACTATGTTAGGGCTGACTTAAGAGTTTAATTGGATATAGGTGAATACCATTATTTTACGTGAATTCAACGAGGACTTCTTATCTGACCTCCACAGAGAAGTTACTAGGTGGAGCGACATCTTTCGGTAAGACAAGTTGTTAGACTTTACCGGTTTTTGACTACTCGAAAACGTCTTTAGATAAGGTATAACCGGGATGTATGTGCTTTCCATGGTAGGTAGGCTTGGTTTTCAGATATGATGGCCTCTAGGGTGGAAAGTTTTTTTTTGATTTTCCTGTGGTAGTTTACTTTTGTGTTGCTGATAACGAAATACTCGTACAGTTTTGCGGAATTACTATTATGCTGAGTGAAGAACTCTTCCAAATCTTTACACTTCTGGCAGTTTTGTGCCATGGCTATCCAGTTTCTTCCGTCCACTTTAACGAGATCGTCTGTCTACCTAGATGGTTTTCTCCCTTCAGTCTCTGGTCTCCAATCAAACAATTTCCTGTTTCATATTCTCGAAAAGAAAAAAAGTTGAAAAGTCTATGGAATATATGGCCTACCCACTTTCCAGAACTATTAAATTATTATTTTTTTTAACGTGGTAATATCATCTCTCCCAGGGAGCGCCACAGCGCACGATCTCCCGCTTTTTTATTTAGCCAATGCCAGCTACCTTCTTCAGGTCGATCTTGCCAAGGGGCGACCCGCCCTACGTTTACCTCAGCGTGGTCTCCATTCGAGAACCTTACAGCTCCACCTTTTATCGGTTCAGTGGCAGACATGACCAAGCTCCGTATTAATGACATGATAATATAATAATGAGATATATATCAAAACACATACCTGTGTAATGTTCCATCTTCAAGGTTGATGGCGATGCACCCCTTGCACACTCCATCTTCCATCAGCAGATCCAGTGCGAAGTATTCAATGAAGTACTCGCAGTCGTATCGTAGGGACTGACCGTAGAGGGTGTGGAGGAGTGAGTGGCCGGTTCTAGAGGGAATAAGAGGAATATAGTCAGGGTCTTGTAGCACAGACTTGCTGCTCAATATTAAGTGTTTTTAAGTCGTTATTGAGTAATGTAAAGCTTAAAATGTTGCCACTGAATGGACACAAGGCCTCGTCTCTGTGAGAGCGAGTAGAAAATTTGGTGGGGTGTTTTTTTTTTTTTTGAATTCCTATTTCTAGGACATTTACTGCCGATATTTTCCATTACTTCCATTCTTTACTGAAACCAGTGATGGTGAAATATACTGTATAAAAAGTACGGAGATATCAGTCTAAGGCTAAATCAACAATCAACAATTTTATCTGTTAAGATCAGGCCATCATCACTCTTTGAATTTTGCGTAAAAATTGTGACAATGTGATAATAGAGTGTGTATTGAAACTAAACAACGGAGTACATTATGAAGTGAGTAAGTTTATCATCTATGGCATGTTTTGCCATTATAACAATACAATGACATTGTGAAAAATAACTTTATATCGTTTTGTAAGGTATTTATGAGTAATAAAGTATTTTATGAGTATTGCTATTGTTGCTATAATTGTATAATTGATGGAAATTGAGTCTTTAAATCTTCCGACAGTATTATTATTTATCTATGGTATGATTTTATTTTATCTTTAAGCTTAAGATATTTGATTGATTTGAAATATTATATTGTTATCTGAACATACAGGCCCCCAGATAACATATACATTTTTCAATCCGGTACTTACCTATCTCAATCTTAAATAGATTAAAACCTGTGTATTCTGGAAGTAGCCAGTTTGAACTGGTTTAAAGAGATTTGAAAGTCATAAAAGTTTTACATTTTAAATATAATACTGTTATCTGTTGATAAACAAGAAATCTCGTTACAAATCTCTCAACAATAATTTGGTGAATGTTATCATCACACTACAAGTAACTAACCACTCAGCAAATAAGACCATTAAAGTGAACAACTTTCTACTTTGATCTCAACATTAGAACCGAAAGTGGGATAAAAATAATTTATGTTAAGCTGTTCCAAACGTGGGATCACGAAACAACTTACGGCTACCGTAGGTGCGGACTTTCGGACGGTGCGTAATGGGTAGCTCACCGTCCGATCAGGGACCCGAGTCGACGGCGCGTCGTGTTCCATATGTGTTTCAATATAATTGCAGCTTTTTTGTGATAGACGTATAATAGAAATGTCATGTACCTGTCAGCGACGGCGCAGCACCTATGCGCCTGACCACCCTTGCCGAACTTGAGGGACTGTCCTCCGAAAGCTCTCTGGTAGATCCTGCCCTCAGGAGTGCGTGAGAATGGCATGCCGTAGTTGTCCAGCTCGATGACGGCGTGAGGGGCCTCCCGAGTCATGTAGTGAATGGCATCCTAGGACAAAAGATTTGTAAATTAATTAAGTATAAATGTTGGATATATAGCGTAGCCAGGCCTCACACTAGGTGGACCGGCGACATCGTGGGAGTCGCGGGTAACCGATGGATGCAAGTGGCGAATTGTCGTACGATGTGGCGGTCTAAGGTCTTTGTTCAGCAGTAGACGTCTTACGGGTGATGATGATGATGTTGAATGTGGATTATTCTGTATTAAAATGTCTAAGAAATTTAGTAGTTAGAGACTTGTTGTCCATTGCAATGTTGGGAGTATTTTGTTTCTTGAATCCTTATTGAATATTATAAATGCGAAAGTTTGGATGGATGGACTTTTGTTACTCAATCATTTGAGAATGAATGAAGGATTTTCTTGACTCAGAGATATATTGTCTGGAATGGTGAGGATACCGTTTATCCCAGTATTAAGTTCCCGTGGGATAATTTTCGAGTTACGGGCAAAGCCGCTAGCAACAGCTAGTAAGGTATATAAAATAACTATTTCATCTAAATTATCTTTTACATTAGAAGAAAGAAAGGAGTTGTATCATTTCCATCAGTTACGGTTGGTCGCAGTAGCTCAGTGATCGGCTGCTGCTTTAAGTGTCGCGTGTTCGACTTCCCGTATGGAAAAAAAACATTTGTATGGGCTACAGGTACTTTTTTGGGCTTGGCTGTATGCATACGTGATTTTAAATGTTTGTAAGCACACCCCTACAATTCATAGCAAGGTGCAACTTTAAAAAAAAAATGTTTTTTGTTATTTTAGTCTTGGAACTGTCTGTTCCAATAAAGTAATGAGTGCTTTCACATTATCAATATACTTAAACAGGTGTTTAAATAAGTTGAGTCGGTTCGTTATCGGTCCATCATATCATAATATCATACCTATTGGATAAAATAACTCATTTTAAAGAGACGATGTGATCTGTTTTCTCTTCGTAGTACTGGCATTGACTGGTCTATCGAGTTAGTTATGGTTTTTGTCTTGTTTGTATACAAAGGGTCATTCGCCCCAGCTAACTGTACCGCGCGATCACGTGACAAGATAGTAAGTATGATCGTAACCAGGCCCTAAAGTAAGCCATACACGCTACGGTCTACCAAAGAGGACGGCAGCGTGTTCCGGTGTACCGGAGCGGTCTACAATACTTTTTAGATGCATCGTTTGGCGACTTTTTTTTATCGTGGTAAAATCATCAAATGAGTCCTCCCATCCAGGGCAGAGCGGGAGAGACTGTCAGACTCGTACTGACTAAAATCCACGGTGTCCTTCAAAAGCCCTTTACGTTCCGGGGTCACGGTAATTTGTGAGTCCCGCAACAGAAAGAATTTCGTTTTTGCGACAGTCGCCTGCGCAGGTAAAAAAAAACAGGTCTATTCCCATACACGCTCCGGTGTACCTGCACAGGTAGGCATCTCCGGTGCACCGTAGTGTGTATCGCCGGCGTAATGGCACCTCGAATGATATACATTGATTGAGGATTGACGTCATAAACTCGCTGCTTTTAAACGCATTCATAATAATGATGTTTATTCCATATTTTGAAAGTAAAAGTGAGAAGTCTCGTTACAAGTGCAAATTACTGATTTACGCACACATAGGTTTAATAGTCCATAGTACAATTCAGAATGTATGGAAAATGCCGCTAAGCTAGATAAACGCTTAATTAAATATACACGCCGTCACAGTTTTTGATAACACGAATATTTTTGAGAGTAGGTATACTAACGAACTTGCTTCGAGATAACCTGTTTTATGAGAATGCAGTTAAAAAATACGTTCTTCTCTAGGCTAATCCAATGCATTCAACTAGAAGAAACGGTAAATATGTACTTCAAATTGTGTTATGCAATTAGATTACATAAACACCTAATATCATTTGGATCAGTCAGATAGCAAATATATTGTATGTTCTGACTGCACTGTAATCAGTGAAACTCGCTCTGCTAAAATGAATCTAACAAAAATTTTACATCGTCGGCCCACGCGTTGTGTCTCTAGAGTACCACACAGAAACAAACATAGATACATAGGATGATAAACATATTACCCTCCATTGCATCGCATATTCTTTTTTATTTCTTTACTAAATCTGATGATTCTGAGTACTAACTTCTGAATACATTTTGGGTGTGTCTATTATAGTTCCTACGTACAATGATCATCTATCACTTTAAGGATAGCATAGTGTACATTAGAGTATGTGAACAGAATATACTTGTGTTATCTGTCATTATTTACTAAGAGTTCAGTACACTTCAAGCTCTGAATTTTTTTTTTTTTTATATGGTAAAATCATCTTATGAGTCCTCCCACGCAGGGCAGAGCGGGTGGAACTGTCAGACTCGTACTGACCAAAATCCACGGTGTCCCTCAATAGCCGTTAACGTTCTGGGGTCACAGTAATTCGTACAGTCCCGCGACCGATCAAGCTCTGAATAATAAAATTTTGATTAATTGGTAACCATTTGTTTTTGGAAGTCAGTGAAAAATAAGTATCTCTTTTTGACTTATAATCTAAATCTTGAAGTATTTGAACTGAAATCTTGTAATACATTTAAGGAACTGGTTTGTATTGTATAACACAACACAATTTCTAAAACTCCAAGGTGTTTGCATGAAGTAAACTTGGCTTTCTTTGAAATAGATTTTTTATTATTTTTAGCAAGAATAGTGCGCAAATTGCTGCACTGTGCACAATTTTGCTGTATTCAACTGGTTGATATTGACTCGCACTTTTATGATAATTGGTGTGCAAACATAATATTGATATTGCTTGTTTGTCACTTATTTGCAAATACAATAGTTCTGAATTGTGCTGAAAAAATAACAAAGGATACAAAGGCTTTAATATTTTTCAGTAAAATGCATAGCCTCTTATTATTCACATCTTGACGGCATTATTGTTAGAAAAAAATGCTTGTTTTTTTATAATATATTTTGTTTATGGATATCATAGCCATTTATTTAGATCTGATTTCTTTTTTTTCTTTTATGATTATGTATTTACCTGATCTCCTAGCCAATCGGAACCCTTCACCGTGTCGTACATGTGCCAGAGCCAGCTGTCTTCTTCCATGTTACCTGAAAGATTGTATGTTAGTTACTTTAGAGTATTATAGGTTAGTATATTTTAAATCTGAAAACATTGGCATAGAGACCTTTGTTTGATAGGTCTCTATGCCAATGTTTTCTAATGCTCTTGGTATTCTATACTAATATTTTCTAATGAATTAATGATTTCAATTATTACTCATAAGGTACAGAAAAGTAATATTATGAATGTCTTATGCTTATGTTACCTAATGCAGCATTGATTCCTCCCTGGGCAGCTACAGTGTGGGATCTAGTTGGGAACAGTTTGGTGACTACAGCAGTTTTGAAGCCCTCCTGCACTAGACCGAAGGCGGCACGAAGACCTGCCCCACCGGCTCCAATCACCAAAGCATCATGCTTGTGATCTACAACCGTGTAGGCCTTGGAGGTGTTAGTGTTGGCTGAGGCATCTTTGATAGGAGTAGCGCCTCCCACAGATAAGTGCAGGTTACGGTATAAATATGAAGCCTGGAACAATTGAAATATGAAGCAGTTAAAAATGTACCTGTTTTATAGTGAATTAGCAGAAGGATTTTACATATCTCTTGCTTTTCGTATATAATGAATATAGTTTATACATTACAAGCTCATTATTCTTTTCTGACCACAAAATACAACTAGATGATGAACAATCACATTGAAACATTACAAAATTTATGCCCAAATGTTAATTTGATAGCTCATTGATTGTACTTAACAAACTTTATTTACTTAGGGTGTACATTACACCACAAAGATTGCTTTGAGGTAAAAAATTAAAGCACAACTAGTGTTTATCTAAATTTAAGTGACCTTCAAAGTACGTTTTACGGTGACCTAGTGAAAGCAACATCTATCTTCCTACTTCGATCAATTACAAAATATTGCTCAATATTTATTTGCATACCAAAATTTTTCATATTATCACATATTAAGTATAAAACCCTGATGATGAGTTTTGTAAATGTTTACATAGCATTCTGCGTGTATCTAAATTCCCATGTGCGTAGCATCATGAGAATTCCAGAGGAATGTTCAAAACATTTTTTTTACCGATTACATAACGTTATCACGAATATTGATTTATGCATGGTTTTATGAACTTACCAATGAGGCAGGGCTTCGAGAAACGGCTACTTTCATTAATGCACTCATGATGGAACTCCCTGTCCGCACCACAAGTACAATTTGATTGTTTTTCGGCAAACAGATATCACATTCACGAAACGAACACTGCTTTGCTCGGCAAGCTGTCACAAGTCACAAAATTTGACGTTAATGACGTATCGATCTTTTTTTTTTTTTTTTTTTAAATTTGTTCTTTTCAGAACAGGCTAAGGTCTGAGACCATGCTGCCTAGTCTTCAGTTAGCAGTTTTCTTGAGTAAGGTAAAAGATCCAGTTCATCAGTATTTGTAAAGTAGGGAAATCCAGTATGATTCATTAGTTTTTTATATCCATAAGTAAGTAATTCCAGTGTAAGTCATTAGTATTCCGAAGTAATCAAATCCAGGTAAATTCATCAGTTTCTTAATTTCCAGGTAAATTTAATCCGTATATAAATCTTCAGTTTATTTCAATAAAATCCATTTATAAGATTTGTTTCCACAAAATCATGAGTCAAGTCCAAGTAATTTGTCCAAGTTATTTTGTAAGAGCCGAGTGTCAATTCCTTTTTTTTTTTTTTTTAAACCCAACTGACGTTAGGCAACTGAATGTTAGGTTAACATGCTATATTATATTTATTTACATAAATCAGTATTTGGATCAATACAACTAATTAAAAATACAAATTATATTATAAGAGAGTCAATGAGGAGATATTTATATAATGTACATAATATATACACGTGAAAATTACACCCTAAGTTATATTTGTCCAACTGTATTATTAATAAAATTAAACAAAGCTACATAAGTCGAACTATTTACAAGAAGAGCCTGAATGGAGCGCGGTACCAAAACAGGGCTACCATAAATTTCAATTAGCTCATCCATCAGCACAAGGCGCTGGATGCCAAAAGATGGGCACTCAAAAAAAATGTGAGCAAGAGATTGCTCTGCTTGAGAGTTACAATGATCACAAAGAGGACTTTGTATAATTTTCAGACGACACAAATGATAATTTAGTCGACAGTGACCAAAACGAAGCCTGAGTATGGTGGAGTAAAACTTCCTGTTCATGTAAGTATTGACTTTACAGAACCAAGGTATGGTTCCTATGGGAATATTGTATACTGCATACCACATACCTTTATTTTCTATTTGAACTGTATGATTCCAGTGTCTTTTCCATTTAACAATAGACCTTATTTTCAACAGAGGAACTATGTCTGAACAAGGAACAGATATGTTGAGGGAACTACTTGAATCTGGGACATCATCAGAATTTGTTATAGCTCTAGCTAAAAAGTCAACCCTTTCGTTGCCCATCACACCAACATGTGAAGGGACCCACATGAACAAAACCTTAATGTTATGAAAAGACAAATGCAACCAAGATTCTTTTATTAATGATATAAAATAGTTTGTGTTTGCATTCAACCTATTATTTTTGAGGTTTTCAAGAACACTCATGCTGTCACTAACTATAACCCATTGACAACATCCGTCATTTGAATTCCTAATGTGCTTTAGGGCAGCAAGTATAGCCACAGCCTCGGCTGTGAATATACTTGTGTTTGAGTTTATTTTATAACCAGTACCAGAATTCAATAGCGCATCAAAAATAGCAAATGATACTGATGACTCAGTTTTAGACCCATCAGTATACACAAATCTGTGATAAGTAAACTCATGAAATTTACTGTATACATCTTCTTTATTGGATAAATTGTGATCAATAATGATGTCAATTGCAGGAAATTTGCTGTCAAAATCCCCCTGATAACATGGTAAAATAGAAGACTTATGAATTTGCAGAGTTTCAAGAAAATTTACATATTGAGGAAAGCCCTGAAGTATATATGATAAGTTACAAATGGATGATGTACATGATTGTTTTAAATTGGAAAACAGGTGATTATTATTTTTACTATAAAGTTTTAATAGGAACCTTTCCTTCAAGTAAGAGAATCTTATACTTAATGGAGGAAGATTACATTCAACTTGCATTGCATTGATTGGCGTACTTTTGAATGCCCCGGTAATGAGTCTCAAACTTTTATTTTGTATTTTATCAAGAATATCTACTAACCTTCTATCACCAGCAAAACAGAGAAAACCATATTCAAAATGACTACGAATCAAAGATTTATACAATAACAACAATATTTTTGGGTCAGCTCCCCAGGACGTTCTACACAATGACTTCAAGACATTAAAAACTCTGTTAGCTCTAGAACATATCAATTCAAAATATTTTTTCCAAGCCAAATTATGAGTGAAGGTAACACCTAAAAACTTAGCTTCATGAAAAATTGGTATAGAAACTTGATTGTAATAAACAGAAGGACTGATATTGCTAGTTCTACCAAAAACGACTAGTTTAGATTTAAGTGCATTTATATCTAGATTTAAATAGGAAAAGTACATGTACAATCCTTCCAATGCTTTATTAAGGCACTGTGTCATATTTTCCAAATTTTTCCCAGACAAATACACAACTAAATCATCAGCAAATTGAAGATTTTTTACTTTGGAACCTAGAATCAAATTTAAACGACGAATGTACAAAATGAATATTAATGGAGACAGAATTCCTCCTTGACAAACTCCTACTGAAGCTAATCTTGGCCCATGTAATTTATCATTATATTTAACATAAACTTTCCTTTCAGTTAAGAATTCATGAACCCAGTGGACAATTTTGTTTGGAATTCCAATATGAAGTAATTCAGAACAAAGGACATCAATATTTACACTATTAAAGGCTCCAGCAACATCAAAGAATACTGACATTAAGCAATCCTTGTTATTTAAACTATTTTGAATATCAAGCTGTAACTGACAAATACTTTCACGAGCTGATGTTCCCCTACGAAAACCAAATTGGTTAGCAGGTAGAATATTGTTTTGTTCTATGTAAAATTCCAACCTTTGTTTTATTAATTGTTCAAAAATTTTACCAACGCAGGATGTTAAAGCAATAGGACGATAAGAATCTGGATTAGACCTAGGCTTATCTGGCTTCAAAATGGGTACCAAACAATCAGACTTCCATGTATGAGGTATATTATTGTTCAACCACAAGTTATTCAATATTTTGAGAAAAGTGTGCAAACCCTTATCACTGAGCTTTTTTATCAAGATGTATGGAATACCATCCAGTCCAAAAGCACTATCTTTTCTAGAATTTACAGCAGACTTCAATTCTTGTATCGAAAAGGGTTTTACTAAAAAGATATTTTCAGAGTTTAACTCGCTGGCAATGGGAAAATTTGACTTATTATTTACATAATCTGGAGTAAATTTTTCCAAAAAATCCTGAATCCAATTGACATCATTATTGTTGCAAGAATATGTTTTATTAAATTTCCGCATATATTTCCAGATTCTGGACAGAGGCGTACATCGATTAAAGGAACTGCAAAGTTCAACCCAACTATTTGATCTTTCTGTTTTCAAAGTAAGTTTTTTGAGGGCTTGTAATCTTTTAAACTCGATAAAAGTTTCTTCTGACGGATTATTTTTAAAATTTATATAGGCTGACTTAGACTTTTGAACCGCTTCTGAACATTTTTTATTCCACCAAGGAAGAGGAAGGGTTTTTACCGAATTCCTATAAGAGTTACGAATAGAATAATCAGCTGAGTAACTAGCTGTCGTATTATGATAAGGAAGGGACTTGTTAATTGCAGAATGCAAAAGTTGACAAAACTCTGTATAACTTTCCAATGGAGCAACGTGTTGATCCTGAAAAGTAGATAGTTGAATATCTACATTTTGCTCATACATCTTCCAATCTACCATTTTAAAGTTAGGATAAATGGGCAAATTTGTGTTATTGCTTGTGCTTTCTATATTACTATTATTGATAAAAACTTTCATAATTACAGGAAGGTGGTAACTGCCAAGAGGATCACAATGAACAGACCAATCACAAGAAAGAGCCAATGATGGGGAAACTATGGACAAATCTAAGGCATTTGGACGCCACGTTAAAGAACCGACTGTTGTCACTTCACCATTATTCATTAACACCAAATTATTATCATCAACAATCTCTAAAATATCCCTACCTCTTGAATTTGTAGAATTACATCCCCATGATGTGTGATGGGCATTGAAATCACCAGCAAATATCATTGGTTCAGGCACAGATTTTATTAAACATTCAAATTTATGTTTGTCAAAAGATGGAGTGCAATTTGTTGGACAGTAGAAACTTACTATACTTATTTCTGTACTATTTACAGTAATTCTTACACAAATATTTTGTAAAGAATTATCAGAATATGTAATTATTTTTCTGTAATTTATATTATTGCAAATTAAAATAGCTACACCATTGTGTTTATTTCCAATATCATGTCTTTCTATTTTGTATCCTCTAATGTTAAAATGTTTGATGGGTGTTAACCAGGTTTCTGATATAATTGCAACATGTATGTTATGCTCATGAAGAAATTGGGTTAATAAAAGTTTGTTACTTAAAATACTTTGTGCGTTCCACTGCATTATATTAAGATCCATTATTAGATGTGGAAGAACTCATACGGAAAGTTTGTTGCAGAATTTCTTTTATGGAGGATGAATTAATAGGATTATCTTTTTGATTTAATATAATTTTAGTTATAGCATTTGTTAAAGTATTCATAAAAAAATCTGATTTAGTCAAATTAATAATCTGTGTTTCAATGTTCTTCTGTGTTAATTTTGGAAAAGAATGTTCATTAAATAAATCGGAATACTTAGCAGCTCTGGACTTGACTTTATTCTCTTCTATTTTCATTTTTTTCTGCGGGCAAGTGTTTGAGATGGAAACATGGTTACCACCACAGTTGACACATTTAGCATTTTTAGGATCTTCTTTACAAGTTTTAAAGCTATGCTTATCTGTACATATGGAGCATACAACTTCATTCTTACAATATTTTGCAATGTGTCCAAACTTCATGCATTGCAAACACTGTTTGACAGGAGGAACGTAACAGCTTACCTCGTGTCTCCAGGAGTCAAGATACACGTATTGCGGCAACTCGGTAGAGGCGAAAGTAACCGCAACAGTTTGAGTGGGGACATACGTGACCGCGCCACCCTCACTTAGTACGCGGCGCATGAAACGCCTCACCTGTATTACATTTCTAGAACTTCCAATCAAAGCAAATATTCTTTTATTAGACAAATCCGTAGGGACGGAAGTAAGAACCCCGGTCACCTCGGTGTCGACTGCAGGTATTGTTGCGTTTAAACCCATTTCTTCTAAAAGTTTTTTATTTTGAAGGAATACATTGGCATTGTTGGATAGGTCAAATGTTATACCTATTTTATACTTATTTATAGATTTTAAATGTAATATGCCAGTGACGCAATATTTGCGTATAGCGTGTGAAATAGCCAGTCTGTCTTTGTCAGAAAATTGCCGCTCAGTCTGATGAGATAAAAATACTATGTATTCGGTTTTCTTGCTATTTTCTGGATACTTCCTTGAGTATCCAGGGACTTTAAATACTGTATACTTCCTGCTGTTGTCTGCTGAATCATCAGAGTCAGAAGAAGTCTCCGTGGTATCCCGTTCAATTCGACCATCAGGGGGCTCCCCTTTTTTCCTCTTCTTTCCACTTCCCCCCATTGTTTATTACACTATTTACAAATCTAAACCACTACTATTTTATAATTACAACTAATTTTGAGACACTAAAACAATATAAAACAAATTAATTTTGAATTATTTAGGATTTGGCGCCTTGTTCGTTTCAAGGTTCCCGCGCTTTTTTTTTCTGACGTATCGATCGACGACTCCACGAGTTTCCTGCCATGAACTATAGATATAAAGTTTGTGGTGAACACTCATCATACCGAAAAACCTGCCTCTAAAGATAGCTCCAACGGAGGCTATTGTCTCTTTTTAATAGGGTGAGCAAACATTTTGTATAACATTAATACAGTTAATTTTTATTCTATTTACTACCAAATATTTTTAAGTAATCATAGTTCCAAAAAAATATAAATAAAACTTATTTTACTTGTGATACAAGTAAATTAAAGCATAAATATTGTCTTCTAGCAATTGAGGAAAAGGGACAAGCGCCACCACTTTGAACCTCGCCTTTTAAAAATAGCCAAACAAAATTAAACAATAATTAATTTTACGATTCATTTCATTTTTGATACAAAACTGGAAGTGATAAGTCCAATCACCCAAACAATAGTAAAACTAAAGCTCAGTTTTACGATTCAATTTTGTGTGAGACAAAACTGAATGTGAAAAACTGAGTGCTCAATCCACAGAACTCTGGCATTGCCCGGATATCTTCACTACAACGACTACAACGTCTAAAACCTACAGCCAAGGAGCATTAGGAGGAGCATACCGAAAAAAAAAACTGTCAAAATATATTTGTCTTTGGTTGATTCTTGATTTACATTTTCGGTTCCTCGTTTCAAGGATTTATTCAGTTCTTAGGCATTAGAAAGTTGGAAAACGATAGTTATTAATATAAAATAAAACTTCCCAAAGAAAGATAGCAATATTAGTGTGCTTAATATTTGAACATTTCTGCTAAATCTAATATCCAATGTGATGTGAAAGAAGGCCTGGAATATTACAAAATGCGTAAATATTTTGTTACGTTGAATAACATTGTCTTTAAATTCGCACATAAATTGAAATAACTCCTATTTTGTCGTGACGTAATTGTGTTGGATCAGAATGGCTGAGAATCCCAGCAGCGATGGGCTTTCGGAGGCCGAAAGATTAAGAGGTGGGTGTTACAATAGGTTGGTCTAATTTCTGCCATGTAAGGCCGGTTGTGTTTTATAATAACTGGAATATTTGTTTTCAGAAGATGAGTTGGCTCAAGAATTGGAACACAGTGATTCTAATGAGGACGATTCACAGGAGATATCATTAGAAATCGAAGAAAAGTTGTTGAAAGATGAACCAGAATGTAAGTTTCACGCCAACTCGAAATAAGCGTCTTCTTGATCCTTAGCTGAATGTACACTTGTGTACCAACAATGCTGCCTATGTGGACACAGGCAGCATTGTTGATGACTTGTTACATTATAGCTAGCTAGATAGCTTAATATTATCTAGCTAACATTAAAATAGCTAGGCCAGCTATATTTGAAGAAATAATCAGAAAATGGTTTGTCTCTGACATAATGTTAGAAACTTATGTGATTCCTTGGTAGGTCTATAAATAGAAGCTATCATCTCTATGACTGACCTACATTTTTATGTGGCTCTAAAACATTCCAGTCTTATAAAGCATTTTTAACTCACCACCATTATATTTCAGACACAACTCTAGTAAACTATGGAGAGAGCACAGAAAACGTTACCCTGGAGAGTGAAGTAATTGAGACCTTCTCTGATAGCTCTCAGAATGTTGAGACTATTCACAGGGCAGATGAACTTGGTAACATCTACACTGACAACTCTGACGCATTTCCTAGTTCACAGCCAGACACTCTGACTGATCAATATGAACCATATATGAATGAATACACATTTGATCATACAAACTTGGACCAGCAACCAGTAGATATCACAGATGATAAATATGACAAACTGGAAGAAGATAATAGAGACAGCACTATTGTTCCTAACATAAATGAGTTCCAGCAGGGTGAATCAGTTGAATATGAATCTCAAATAACTGAAGAAATGCTAATAAATGAGAGGGAAAGGGAAAAGAAGAGTAAGAGGGAATTGGAGGAAGAGGAGCGTGAAAAGATGCAGTAAGTTGAACTTTTATAGATTTTAAATGGAGTACTTAGAATGTATTTTCATATTTGCCAGGATCCCTACTTTCAGAACAAAAAATATTTTTTCAATATTCACAAATACCTGGAGTGCTAATAAATTATGAAAGCCTCATCAAAAATGATTACTATAAACAATCTTGTTTTGCAGAGTTCTAGTCTCCAACTTCACAGAAGAGCAACTGGATAGGTATGAAATGTACCGCCGAGCTGCTTTCCCCAAGGCTGCTATAAAAAGGCTGATGCAGACCATCACCGGATGCTCAGTTGGACAGAATGTTGTGATAGCCATGTCTGGTATTGCAAAAGTATTTGTAGGAGAAGTTGTGGAAGAAGGTAAGCACATGTTTCCCCACATCATAATGAGCAGCGAGGTTATAAATCATATGAACTCAAAAATCAATGGAACCACAGTAAATTTTTCTCTTTGTGATTCTTTAGTTGTCATATTGTGGTTTTAATTGGGAACTGCAATCTTGATACTGAGACAAACTTTTTGCTTTATTTACTTTTGAGGTTTACTGTTTTTTTTTCAATCTCGACTCCAGATGTTACACATGAGATCTCAAATTGATAATCCTCATCTCAATATTGCATGCCCTCTTTTTGCTGGAGCAAGTGAAAGCCTCTACATTAGGGCAGCCTTGTGTGGCATTTACCACGCGAAGCAGCTCGGTTAGTATGGACGTGCCTCGGCAGACAGGCGCGCGCGCTGTCGCGGGGGGAGCGACCGAGCGCCCGTGCCATCCAGTGTCGGCTTTGTGTTTTGCTCAAAGGCGCCTCAGTCGTTTGCCGTGCGCACTCTGGACGCTCGCGTATATTGTTTCGTGTCTCGGTCGAGAAACAAATGCGCGTCCACACAGAGCGAGCAGTTTTTGTGTTTTATGTGTAGGCATTTGCCGCGCGAGGAAACTGCCTTGCGAGGCTGCTCGCTCTGTGTAGATTCATAATTTACCTTGATATGACCAGCTAGCACCCAGCCAAAATGATTCTTAATTATGGAATGGTTTTGAAAAAAGTGTTTTTTCATTTCAGCTCTCGAAGTATTAGATAAGTCAGGTGAAGCAGGGCCACTGCAACCGAAACACCTTCGTGAGGCTCTTCGCAGGCTGCGGGTGAGAGGTGCTATACCAACAAGAAAAGGGCACAAGAGTATGTTTAGATTATAGAACGTAATTTGTTATTTAGAAAGTTTTAGACTTTATTGTAAATTTCTAAAATTAAGAAGAAAAAAATTACTATTTTCTATTTTTCTTACAATGGAAATAATTATGATGTTGATTTGTTGATGTTGTAAATAAAATCATAATAGTTAATGTTATGCTCTATTAGTATTCTGCTTGTGTTTAAATGCCTGACATATCAGAAATTCATCTATTTTACTAGCATTAAATTCTGGCAAGATGGACAAATAATACTCACTGAATTGTGTTTCTCAAAGTATTGATGAAAAGAAGCTATGTCGTTCAGGGACAAAGGGAACCTGACATAAAGGGAATCACGAGGTTATCGTCAGCCTGCTTTCTCTTTCTCCCGTCACCCCCTTCCAATGTAACCTGTCTGTGTTGGGGTGCCCCAACTTTCCAACTCCGAGCTTGCCAGTCTCGCTCTTGGATTAAAGTCTAAATCATATTTAGTGAGCATTTATCCATTTCGTTATACCCTTCGTTAAGTACAGTAGTTACCTGGAATACTACAGTTTTAATACATATAGTATAGTGGCACAATAAATATTATCATATTCAATAATCAGATCAAATAAAAAATTAAATATGTAATTTTGAATCTGAAAAGCAATATTTAAATCATAGTGTGTATTTTAAGTATCATAAATTAGCAGGTTTTTGTAATAATAAAGCAATTCAAAGGTTGTGAGAGAAATAACAGATTATCATTATTAAAATGTTAATTTATTACATAAAATCGTTATTTTATTAAAAACAATATACAACAGTAACTAAGGATTAATCAAGTTCGAAAACTTTGAAAATAAAATCAGTCTTGTTAAAATGGCCAACTATATTGTGGACAAGAGATGATAATGTGTTACAAAAAATAAAATGGTATTCGCTAACAAAAGCAAATAGTAATCTATTATTGTACACAAAATTCCATTCAAAACCCAAGTAAACAAATTCGCACTAAAAACTTAATTTGAATTCATCCAACCTTCTATGACAATTTTGATTTACCAGTGTTTTTCGTGTATCACAGATTTCACAATTTCCAAGTACTCTGGCCAGTTTTAATATGATAATAGTTGCAACAGAAATTAAAACTTCGCAAACAAAATAACATATATTATACCAACAGCATAAAGGACATTACAATCTAGTTAGTTGTGAAGGCACAAATTAGTTTATAAATTATAGCAATTTGGTAACGTTTTGTAAATAATATTACGTTATTACTTTATAGATAGCTAAACATTAAGAAAAGTTTTCAATTTACATCTAAGTAGTGGTCCAAGATTGTGGATTTGTGCAAATACATACTACACATTTCATAAGTATAAAAATATACTTTCATGTTTGAGGTAAATCTAAGGTATAATAAATAATCGTCAGATTAAAAAACAGATTCTGTATTAAATAATGCAAGCTCTAATACATAATGTATTTTTCATTTTCCACGCAACACTACATCAATTATTATCATGGCGATGCACCATTTGGTCATCAACAAACTCATATAAAACGTTTTCAGCACGCAAATAATTACAGAACACATTTTTGTTTGGTATCGTACTAAAAACTCTCTCGACGTCTGTACAAATTGAACATTCTGTTCATTAGTGATACATTTCCCATGATATCAATACTTTTACTGGTATTTCGTCAACATTTTATGCTGTTTTAAAATTTGTAGTAGAATGCGCTGCTTTAAGCGCTATCGACTTCAAACGAGCGCACCTGGGCGCTAAGGAATATTAATCACCAGTATGCCTACTTGAAACTGGCACTACTTAAAAGACTAGAAGTCGCTCACTGCTCTCCCCGCGGCGCTAAACGACGAGGCGCTTGACGCCGCACTCCATGCAGAACTTGGCGCTGTCGACGGGGAACTTGCTGCCGCACTCGTGGCAGAAGCGCGAGGGGCGGCGCGCGGGCACAGACTCGCGGCGCCGCGCCAGGGATGCCTCCGAGCCCGACGAACTCAGCGAGCCGTGCGCGCGCCAAGACGACGATGCGCGAGAACTCGCGCGCTTCTCTATATGATGACAAACGTGAACTTATTAATGTTTACAGTTTATTTTTATACAATTCGGTGATCTTATTGTGGTGGATGATAAGAACGCCCACAATAAATTTTACTTACCGCTGACATGATTGTCATGTTCCTTATAGAGTATGTCTGGAGGTGGCAGAGGTTCGTCGAGCTCGGCCGAGCGCTCCATCGCGAGGAACTCGTCGCTGGAGATGGACCGCGCGTCCTCCTTGCCGCTAGAGTCCGACCCCGCCGGGATTTGTTCTAAAGACGTCAACCCATTGCTCGGCTCTTTGGAAGTGCATAGTGACAGTTTTGACGGAGATATTCTGTTCAGACTGAAAAATGAAATCATATTGCTGCCTTAATCACCAATGCACCAAAGAAAAAAAACCCTTGAATTCAATAGCTGTTCGTATCTGCATGAAATGAGAACAATTACCTGACTAACCTGCTATAAGCTGAATCGTTACTCTGCTTCCCGTTTGGCGTGTGGTTTCCATTGGCAATATTTTCAATTTTCTTGATTTTTCGTTCAGTCTTCATTCGAATATCTCTTTTGGTTGTGCCATTAACGTTAGACACCTCTTTACTAGACCGATGTTCGTTCTTCTCATTTTCATAGAATTTGTCAAAATCTTTTAAAGACTGCATGAGGTCTTGTTCCACTTGTTCAGATTTATGGCGGCTCTTCCCACTGTCCAACTTCGGTGTATGCTTCCTTTGGATGGAATCAAGGAGGGAGGTGGATCGTTTGACAGAGGATGGGAAAAGGCTCTCACTCACATTGTTACTGCTAAAATTGAGAGACATGGACTTGTTAACAGGGTTCATACTATTGATCACTTTGGGAGAAGAACTAATACTATTCAGTTCTGATGTCCTGTTGCTGTCAGCAAGCTCGCATTGTTTGACTACCCTAGTGGTGGAGCTACATGTGCGTTTGTTTTCTATTTTGTGTTTATTTATTTCCTCATCAAAAGAAGTCATGAAATCTTCAAGATCAAAGTCCTCGCACAGAGAATCGTCATCTCTAGTAGAGGTCTTTGAAGCTATACTTTGTTCTAAAGAATACATAAGTTTATCATACTGCATACTCAAATCTTCGTTTGTTGGTGCAGTGGTTTTGCTAATGTTATTATTAGGCTCGTCTTTTGGAGTTCCATTGTTTAAAACAGTTATATTTTTATTCAAGTTTTTATTGTTATTTTGATTAACAGTGTTAAACGATTCAAATTTTTTTGGTAAGTTTTCAGTAGTGAGAAGAGATTCCATGCTACTAATGATATCAGGGTTATTTAATATGGTATTAACATTTATGGGCAGATTGTCATTTTCATTGATGAGCCTTGGATCAATATAATTACTATCAGTCATTGAAGAATTGTCATCAGCGAGTATGGCATCGAGATTGACGAAATCTTTCTTTTCATCGTCTCTTTTTATTTTATCTAATTTGACAGGTTGCTTAATTGTTGTTCGTTGAAAACTGTGATACAAAGAAGTTGCAATTTTAGGGATTTTATCTTTAGGTTTCGGTGTACTGTAACTGGAAGCTGTATAACTAGAAAACGATCTATTCAGATTGCTATTTCGGTTGAAATAATTCTTTTCTACTGTACTAATGTTTTCTTTACTGGACTTTGTAAAGGTTGTATTTAATTTTGGACTAGGCTTTTTATCATTTCTATTTAATCTAAATGAGCTACACCGACCTCCGAACGTGTTGCTACTATTATCATTGTTCGAGCTGCCGAAAGATTTCATTCTTTGCAGTGTTGGTGTTTTCTGGTAAGTTTTATTGAGAGTGTCTTTTATCATTTTGCTATTATCAGATCGCAGATATGAGGAAGGGCCTTTGTCTTTAGCAGGCTGGAGCGCGGGAAGGGTTCTGCTGTGGTCTTTTGTAGTTTGTATTTTTTTAGGAATGTTTGTGTCTGAGGACATGAGTTCTTTCATTTGCCTAGCAGCTGATACGAATGGGTCGTAAGTGTCGTCGAGCCTGTAAAGTGTAATAATAAAATACATATATTATTGTTAAGATACAATGATTTCGTAAGTTGTAACTCTCGCAATGACACATGAACTTTGCATATTATCAGCGAACACTGAAGCCACAGAAACCACAATTACTAATAAAACTACAAACTGTAAGTTTCATAATGATTTATAACATTGAAACCAGAACTAAAATAATTGCTAGTAATGCATTCAATTTTTCTGGAAATGTACATTGGTGAAGGGAAAAGGATACAATGGGAAATGGGCAAACAAAGTAATCTAACCTCTTATTTTCAATTCGGGGCAGCTTCAACGCAGGCTCAGATGCCTCCGATTGGTTATCGCTATGTACATTTGAATTTTGATTTACGATAAATGTTTGATATTCTTTATTAAATCTTGTTTGTTCACCCAACATTTTGATTTTTCTTTTTGGTTTATATATGCTTTTCATCTTTTTCTGGCTACATTCTACTTTATCTCCTGGTTTATTTGACTCTGCTATTGAAGGCAATTTTATGCTAGCGGGATCATTGTCTGCATCATTCGGTTCACCTGCTTTCGCTGTTTTTTCATAAAATTGTAGTTGATAAACAGTGATGTGTTCCATATCTCGAACTTTTCTACTAACATCGGATATTTTATTACATGTAGCATCTTCATCTGTTTTCTTTAAAACTTCGCTAACTGTATTGCCAGCACCTTCAAGCAGTTCTCTCAGATGGCTTTTTAGTTCTTGAAATGTATCAGAGAACTGATGTTTAGGTGATTCGTTGATAGCAACATCTGACATTTGTTTATTTATGGCTTCAATGGAATTCGCAGTTGGTGTATGCAAACTGCTGATGTCATTGGCAATACTAGAACATTCTTTTTCAGTGAGATCATTACTTATAAGTTTATCAGTAATATCCATGAATTCTTCTAAGTCAGCTGCATTATGTATAAATTTTGTGTAGGTTTCGCCGCTTCCATGTCGACATTCGATTTCATTAGACTCTGTGATATCATCGTCATACTTGTCTTCCATTGACTCACAAGATAGTTCCACACTCTCGCGCTCATAATTCTCCTCAAACGGTTCTCCACTTAGACTATGAATATCTTCGTCTATTTTTTCACTAATTGAGTCCTTGTTTGATTTATAAATATGTTTGTTAGAAATTTTATTATCTACATCTTCCGTAAGTGAATTTATATTATTGCCAGTTTTTTCCTGGTTATTCGAGTCTGTTATAGCTTCAATTTCATCAGGGATAAAGTTATCAGAAGTACTAGGAGTAACTATTGGGCTATCATAGTTTGAATTAATTGAATCCTGTGAAACGCATGGATCTCTGTCATACGTTCGTTCTTCAGTGTCCAATATTGTTGGATTTATAAAAAGTAACTCTACTTTTGGTTCGGAGATATCATCTTCCTGTTCGTTACTACTTTTCTTATCATTTTTAGTGCCTTTATTTTTCCTTTTGGCTTTTTTCTCTGGATTACCGTGTATGATGCATGGAACACATAAGAGAGTATTAAACATTTCATTACTCTCCGCAGCACTTGCGGGACTACCTTCAAGACTATCTAGACTCATACTTATTTCTTTAGCCATCTTCATCTTTTTACTATTCTTATTTTTTTTATTCGTATCAGATGCTTTAGGTGGTGTTTTGGCAGAATGTTTTTTAACATTTACAGTATTTATTTCTGAAGGATTCATATCTCTTATATCTTCGCTAATTAATTGATCAATATCGCAGCTATTTAATGTTTTTTTCTTCTTTTTATTATTTGACTGATTTGGAATAGGTATCTGGCTCTTATCAACGGGATTCATTGATGATTTTTTCATTTCATTAGTAGCTTTTTGACTTTTTTCGTTATATTGATGAACAATTTCTTCTAATTTCTTTAATTGTTGTTGTTTTCTTGCGGTTATTTTGCTGAGTTTCGTTTGCGATACAGTTCTTTTGATATTTGGTTCAGTACTTCTTTGATGAGTTTCCTGAACAATTGAGTCAGTGCTATTTTGCTCAATAATTTTGATGTTTAAGTGAGTGTCAGTATCGGTATCACCTTGTTGATTATTCTTAATTTTCGTATTGGCATTACTTTGCTGTATTTTATTCATATTCGCATTGGGATTACTTTGTAGTTTCCCTTTTATATTTTTATCGGGATTTCTTTGGTGATTTTTCTTGGTGTTTATATCGGGATTATCTTGTTGGTTTTTCTTGGTATTTGAATCTACATAAGCTTGTTGGTTTTTCTTGATACTTGAATTTGTATAACTTCGCTGGTTTTTCTTGATAGGAGGATCGATTACACCCAGTTCAACCGTTTTAGTATTTTGTTCAAGTTTACTTTTTTTCTCGACATTTGATTCAGTTTTGATTTGTTGGCTTTTCTTTGTGATGGGTTCGATATTATTTGGTTGGTTATTCTTCGTATTGGGTTCAATATACTTTTTTTGGCTTTTCTTGACATTGGGTTCATTATATTTTTTTTGGCTTTTCTTAGTATTGGGTGCAATATTATTTTGTTGTTTTTTCTTGATATTAAGATCAGTATTACTTTGGTTTGAAGAGGATAGGTTGGGTTCTTGTTTTTGTCTATGGAAGGGGAAAGGAAGGGTAAGATCATATTTGTTATCTATGTAGTAACAAACAAGGAGACAGGAACTAAATCCGTTTTAGCTATTTATAATATTTGAAAACAAAAATGGAGATCCTTCCTTTCCCCTTATTCATTACATGTCTTAAATTATCTTTAAATCTTGTCAAAATGGTTAGCTTGTATAAATAATTTGTGAATATTGCGTGATTAAGATAACGTTTGTACCTGGAGCTGCTCAAATCCCTGGCGAGCCGTGCTTGCCTTGCCTTGACATGTGCATCGCCCGACGAACTGTTTTGTGAATTCCGAGAGTTTCGGATCACTGGCATGTGAGGGGAAGACTCGTCGTGACAGTCGTTACTAGAGACCGACTCTGTAAGGCAGAAGAACACATCTCTGTAAGATAGATTCCGAAGTTTCTTATCACATCATCGAAAATAAATTTGATTTTTTGCGTCTTGTTTTAATTGTATGTATAGGAATACGTTATTTTACCTGAGGCTCTGGTCCGTCCATGTTTGTAGTCGCCATATTCACGAGGTTGTGGTGAAGCAACGCCGCGCGAAGATTCTACAGACGCTGATCGACTGTTTGAGGACTTGTCGCGCGTTTGTGATGATCTACAAAATAGAAAAAAGGGGCGTCAATTTCTTGTTTAGGAGAAAATACAAGTCTTTTAAAATATATACCAATGTGCGTTTACGTCCATATAGCCCCTGGCTATTCCAAAGTCTTGTATATGTACAAAAATGGGGCTGTGCTTCTCCGTTGGTTAATATGTATGTGCAGTATGGGACCGTTCTCCGGGGTCGCGTGACGTATGAATTACCGTGACCCCGGTACGTAAAGGGCTATTGAAGGACACCGTGGATTTTAGTCAGTAGGAGTCTGACAATCCCTCCCGCTCTGCCCTGGGTGCGAGGACTCATGTGATGATTTTATCACGTAAAAAAAAATGGGACCGTTATGGATAATGGAGGTTAAAGCGCAGAAAGCCTAATTCGCAAAATGGCAACCAAGTCTTAATGGCAAATTCTCTAAAAGCACTTTCGAGAATTTGTCGCTTTTTTATTTAGAATTAGGCTATTTGCGCCTGAACCGTAATTGAGACGTCCCGAATTATTACTTGTTGCCGACTCTAGTGCGAATGCTGTTATCACAGATTGCATTGCAGCGACTCCAGAAAATTGTAAGATTTTTTTAGCATCAAAATAAGTGAACGTCTATATTTTAATTCACACAACATTGACGCAAGAACCCCAAAGTTCTGCAAAAAAATCAAAGTAGTAACGTCTCAGTTCAAAGCTGTCATAATAACAAGTGCGAGTAAAAAAGTAATGATAGGTTATTACAACTAATGACAATGACCGACGTCCGAGCAAGTCGAGCTCTTGACTAAACGGCGCCCGCGCACATCAATCAATTGCATGTTGTTAGGTAACATTGTCGTGATCAAATGGTGGAACGGTTTTTTACTATCAATGTTGAAGATTTGGGAAGCTGGAAAATTTATACGATACTAGTTTTTGTCTGCGGTGTGACCAGTGTGGAGTTCGTTAATTTATACCACGGGAACATGCTGATTCCTGAGAAGTGTGAGCACTATTCCGTAGATCATTTTATGATCTACTAGCACTTTTCCCGCGACTTCGTCCGCGTGGGTTACGTACTTTCATAATTCCCCCTTTTCACCCCCTTAAAGGTTAAATTTCCAAAAACCCCTTCTTAGTGCTCCCCTACATTATAATAGGAAGCCGTGTGCAAAATTTCACATTCCTAGCCCCAGTAGTTTCGGCTGTACGTTGATATGTCAGTCAGTCAGTTCTCCTTTTATATATTTAGATAATCTTTCACTTGGAATTTTTGAAAAAAAACAACATTGGTACCGATATTTTGTCAACTTTTTTAGCTCGAAAGAAATCGATGGGGACTCTTAGCACATTATTTCTACTGGTGTTCCCAAGATCTCAGCTCTATCAGCTTTTCTGTTTTTTGAATTGAGTATTTTGACTATGCCCCGTGTATGGAATGATATCTGATTGGATGCGGAAGACAAGGTGTTGCTACGCTATGTCTAGGAGTGTATTACGATAAGCCGCGTAGTTTAATTATTGCTACTGACCGTCGTCCGCGCACGGGCGGCGCCCTGTACTGCGTGCGCGCATTGAGGCGCTGCTTGGCGTCCGCGATGTGCTGCGGCGGCTGCGCGGGCGCTGCGGGGAGGATCTTCGCCTTGTCGGCGCACCACTCTACGTGACGCTCAAATGCGCGCACGCCGAACGCTCGATTACAATGTGGACATCTTTGGAGTTCGGTCATTGGCTGGAATCAATATTAAAGTATTTATAGGTAAATGTAAAAGACAGACTAAACAAACCTTCAAACATAACATGTTAAAAGGTTAAAACCCCAGCGGTGAGACAGGAATTAGATATTTTCGGTTATAAATGAAGAGATTGACAGTCGTGGCTTCTAGCTCTTATTTTAGCAGTAAAATTCCAACTTGAATATATTTAAAAAGAAGATCTGACTACCTGCTCTGTCATTGTAGGTATCATCTTGACAAAATCTATGCATTTTCTCCAACCATACTAATTATTATCTAATTTCCATTCCTGTTTTGTTAAACAAAACTGTACCTCCTAACTGAATAGAGGGGTCCATTATGTGTTCTAACTTAAATATTAACATGACAGAGTGTCGTTGTAACAAGGCAGAGGCCATTTACGAAGTGAAAAGACTTTTGAATAACTAACGACTTTACCACATATGGGTTTATTCTGTACACAGTTAAGTTGGGAACTTTCTTTACTTGACATATAGTTACAAACAAGAGACATCATTTTCGCAGTAGTTACCTCCTTTGTAACTTAAAACTCAGATTTCTGAAAGCTATCCTATTTCATCTTGTAATAATAAACCTACCTACTTGAGGAAAGAAACCGTTACCTTTCAATCAGACGTGCACTGCACGCGATCATCAGAAGAAACTTGCTGGTACATTTAAGAATGGAGTTATAGCCCAGTTTTTATTTCTAATTAACAACTTACGTACCTACTACAATACAATACAGATTCAAGATTACCTTCGTTATTGGGTTTCTGACTTGTGGCTTCGGTTTGGGTGTCGGTCTTGACGTTGGCGGCGGACTTTTCTCTAAGAACGGACTGTTTTCTGGAAGACCGAAGTTCTTTGGCAAGTATTGCTCCAGATCTGTGCCTATAATGTGACGAAACAAAGCATACGTATAGGTGTGATTGGGCACATTATATCAACCCACTGGTCTAGGAAACGTGACGTATAGCATTCGCGGAACTCGAAAATTAGTCATTAAAAGCATGCTCTTGCAATATTGTCGTACCCTGGGACCTTGTAAGTTTGTTACTCTATACTACCAGTGAATTAAAAAATCTATTATGCAAGTTTACTTTCTACAAACACGGTGCTCATACTGCTCATGTCACACATATAAATCTACTAAATAAACATTTAACCACCACTCAGTAAGTATTACTACTAAAACGACACACGTTTACCTCTAGTTCCGACACACACAAGCACACGGTGCACATAACTCAACAAATATAATGAAAACTAACAAAATTCATTGGACACAGTTCACTAATTTGTAGAACAAACACTTGTTATGTCTCCAGATGTTCAGTAACAAGCCGCGGCAGACATCCCATGCATTGTAAAGACTTCATTAGAAACACGAAGCGCGGTGCTTAGTCTAATGACGACGACGGTGACTTTACGAGGGCGGAGTTGCTAAACGTAGGTATAGACAACGTATATAAACTAATATGCTAATTCAGACCTCGTTAGAGTCTCCGTAGGATGTCATATTGTCAATGCAACACAATCATCATTAACATAAATATTTTTAAGCTTCTCTTTGAAAGGTTATGGGACTTTGACGGTCAAACTTACGGTATCTCAAGTTTTTTAAGAAACAAATAATTTCATGTTATTATATAGGTTTTTGAACTGTACCAAGGAAAATTTTCAGTCAAAATAATAAGCGCAATTCAAGAAATAAGTAGCCAACATCCGTTATGAGAATGAATCGTGTGACTTGTCATGTTATTGTAGAAACGAGCAATTATAGTAAGTAATGTTTGTTTTTAAGATAGTACGTGACTGTTTGAACTCACGAATTTGAAATGGCCAGAAATTTAATGAACATGTGAAGGTACTGTTGCTGAGAAATAACAATGTAATGATGCACATGCCGATGATAGACGAGAGAGATTTGAACTCTGACAACAATCTGAACGCATCTATCATAAAAGGATTCATTTTTGCATTTTCTTGGGAAAATCTACCTTAAATCGAAGAAATGAAAAGGTAAAGTTTTGCTTGAGACCGTATGCGAAGTATCACGAGCATTTATTATGCAGTAGGACGTGTGTGGCTGTGTTAGTAAAACGTTCACATACAATGGTAAGGAGTCACAGTTAAATGAATGGCAGGGAATATGTAAACCGTTCACCCACTCACCGGAATTAGCACCGTTCGCCGCGGGCAGCCCTAATTACCCACAACAACAAAGGAAACGTCAATAAACATACTAAATATAAATCATGCTACTTTCAAAACAATAATAAAATAAACTACTTACTAATATGAAATAATAAATCTATCTACCTAAATAAAAAATCAAAACTAAATATCGGGGACATGCAAAATCTGTAATGTTCAGAGTCAAAATAAAACGCAAGACTATGACAAGAAAAACAAAAGTAAATGAGTTAGTAAACCCAAACCATCATTATTAACAAAATGATGAGCTATGCTACCTACTAAATAATCCACGCTACTCAAATAAGATAAAAAACGGTAAAACAGACAAGATTTTCTGTTTAGGACTACTTATTTATTTTTTCTATACTTTCAGATTTAATCTTCGATTACGTATGTATTTGTTTACTTGAATATAAGTGATCTTACGTTCATACATTATCTTCGTTTTATGAGTTTTATCTTTAGACCTACTTCACGACAGATACGTCCCAATGTCATTGAACGCTGGAAATTAATAACCTATCTCGGTTGCTATTTTGATTACGATCTTTGTTTGTCAACAATCAACGACCGAATTTGCCTATCTGTGTCCTAAAGAGACGAGATTTGAAAAGACACAGAATATTAATACTGGGCGTTAGTGCCTTGCATGAGAGACCTAGCCATAGATATAACAAATATTTATTTGAACCTAGCCTATTTTCGCAGAATAAAAAAGAAAAAACGTACCTTCTCGCCTCTGTCTGGAAGAGTCAAAAGTTTTCCTTTTCTTCACCGCTGTCTTTTCACATATCTTAACGTGTTTTGCTAGGGACACTGGCACAAACGTTCGTCCGCAGACGCCGCATGGAAGAAGGGGCAAGGGTGCAGCAGGTTGTGGGGCTACGGGGGCCACGGGGTTTGTGGGAACTGGGGGCGAGGGCGGCGGTGGTGCTCGATTTGGCAGCGGAGATCCCTGGATGGGCTGGAATAATTCATCTTTGGGAACTGGGGACGTCACCCCACGTCGAGGTGGCTCCGGCGATGGAGAAGGTGAATTCTTCGTAGAATGCTCTTGTTGATGTTGCCGTTTGCCTGGAAAGACGAAAATTAAAATGTTAGTATCGGTAAGCAGGAGTTTTGTTTGATCTCTCATCTACAATTTGAATGAAACAGAAAAACAGTAACTTAGAGATATTCGGTACATTTTTCGAAAGATATTAACTTGCTAATGTGATGATGAGATACATCCTATCATGTATCAAAAACCCTTCATTTTACAATGCCTATTCTTAAACAAAATATGGGTAAAATAAAGTAGTGAAATGGTCATTCGAAAGCAGTCATTTGATTGTAAAGTCTTATGTTACAAGTAGGTACCTAACTAAAAGCCGATCTTTAGCCTTACTTGAAACGTAAGTCATGGTAATTGAGTTTTAGGCTAGAGAGATTGTATAGATGTCGTGACCATATCGTAGAATTATGTCAACCTAAAGTCAATTGGAAGCAAACTAACATGTCGAGGAAACCATAAATTAATGATATGGCCAAACTTATATATCATTGAACACTGACGTTTAAACGATGGCCAGTTTTAGCTGGCCAAATCTAGAACCATTTCATGAAAATGAAAAAGATGGCCACATCTATTCTACGATATAGCCACGATATAGAATACACTTTAAAGTAATGTTTAGATTGGAATTAGTTATAAAAATATACTGTTAGGTATACGGGTACCTACAGCCGCACATAAAGGTCATTGATCTCTAGCGATCTATCTGATGAAAACGAGGAACCCTTAATAATTTAATGGTACTTTTAAGGCTGAAGCTACCAAAACAGTACCTATCCATTTTAGGTGCATGACATCACCGAAATCAGAAATAAACGACTTTATTGTCAGCAAGCCGGTCGATGTGCCACTTACATTACAAAATGGCTGGATTTAAAACCTAATATTAGGTATGCTTAGAACGTCTGCAAACAAAGATTACCTTTTCCCATCTTTTTAATAACAAGAGGTTTATTTGACAAATCACAAGTCGATTATAATCATCTTAATATCATTATAGTGATCTATCAAAGCTTTCACATAAATGACAACTTTGTTGCACTTAAAGACCTATTGATCGTCAATCCCTTATGCGGTATCCGGTAAGGTGGTAACCACAATTTCACTTCACCTTTAACATTGCTCTACCATAATCACCACAAAGCATCTGCGTTAAGGTAAATGGTCGAAGTTCACAGAAACGGTGACATCATTATTTGAATTGTAGCTAGAGAATTTACTTACATTCTTTAACAAGGATAAAAGTCCAGATATTCATAGTAAAGAGGATTATTTTGATAATAGACATTAAGATTTCAATCACGTCAGTGCGACTCAAATCCTAGCACGCTCACCCGTAACGAATCACAATACAAAAAGAATTCTTCACGAAAAATTCTTATGCTAGCTTCGTGACATAAGCGGTGGGCACAATTTCAAGGCTACACCGTATATTTTTCGAGTGTAGCCTGTGTAGACGGCTCGTGGAGTACTTACTTGAAAATTCAATATCAAAATATGCCTTCATTCATCGCCAAACTCATACAAGGTTGTATAGCATGTAAACATGACGCAATCCAGCGACCACAACCTCTATATTGATTAGTTAAAATTACTACCTAGCTCACGCAACCTCCAGCTAAATAAAAATGTTCCCTAAATATTTTTCCAGTTTCTTGCGGCTTGAGCAGAACTTGGGAATAACAAAAGAGCGAATTACTTCACAAAGGCAACGGTTAAAAGCTGTGTAGGCGGGCGATAATGAAGAGGGGGACACTTGACCTCAAACAACAGAGATAAAGGATAGGATGAAGCGATTTCATTCGCCTATTTTATCGTCCAGTAATATCCACTGGCAAAACATGCGAAGATAATGAGGATATAACAGGAGTTAAGGCTCAAGGAATCGCCATATTCAAATTCACTCAGACTGTTAATTTATTCTACTACGTGGATGTAAAACAGCCGTTTCCTTTCGTAATCATATTTGTAAACGATTAATATTCCGGTTTCATTGATACGTCAACCGGTATTAAAGTTGTTATGTAATCCATAAAGGACTTAACTGTTACAAACCAATGGCTCTAAATTGTCACTCAACTGTCGATTGTTAGTTATGATCTTTATCATCTTAGTTAGATACGGAAATATTATAGTAGTTTAGTAGTTAGATCGACATCACTACTCACTTTTTATCGGATTGTATAAATCATGTTTGTATAAATACTGTGGCCGAACACTGTCTCCTAAGATACAGGTCACCCTAGTTTGGGAGGCAGGGTTTACCTATTGATTAACAGATCTTGTAATATAAATACTATTATCTTTGTATTCTAAAATATGTCAGTGTAACTAATTTTCTTAACTTTATGTTGTTCCTTGTATCTGTATTTATTGGAAAAATAAACATTTTATTATTATTTATTATTATTATTATCATCAGCTCACATTTGATACAACAAAACACAAAAGAAGATGAAGTTAGAATGCATCAGTCATTATCAGCCAATAGACATTTCTACACGTTATTATTATAGTAAATGTCATAATATAATGAACAACAATAAATAAATACATAATTGAATCACTTCTCGTGGGAAACCGGTTGCAATACCTAGTGTTGCTGATGTGATGATGAGTAATTTAATGCTACTACCTGTAATCATGGCACATAGGTTATGATTACTGGTATAAATTAGCTATGGTGTACCTTGCACTCAATATTTTAACAAGCATAAGTTTATTGTATAATCTTTTCTGTTGGAGTCAATAATTAATTCTGCTCTTATCACAATTCATTTGGGGTCGGTGCATTACCATATCTTTTTCTTGCATACTTCTCTCTATTATTCAGCATCGAGCCATTTCATCCTTCACACAGTCCAGTTGAAGTACTTAATGCTTATAAATAAAGTACTTACAGAGATAATGCAAAGCACATTAGTAGTAAAAACAAATCAGAAAAGTACTTCTAAACAAAGCTTAATCCAACCATGTTAACACAAACAAAAGATGCATTTTATGTGCAATAAATCATAAATACCATCGACTATCGGGTTGTGCGCAGTCGGGTGGCTGAACTTGCTACAGGCCAGGCGCAGGCGCATCCCGTTCGAGGGCGATCAAGTAGCACGCATGACTCGACTACTAATTGACTTTAGTCGGTCTCGGTGAAACAGTTCTCTAGTTTTAAATAGGAACATCTTGATAGTTTAGAACTTTAGAAAAAATAGGACGACTGCAGCCCGATTCAACTATCTTTAATTAGGGACCGTTTGATACCAAAGTAAGTTCGGGAGAACAAAGTAAAAGTCTCAGAACAAATGCGAAAGTAAATAGGATAGGTACTGTAATAATTATAAAGACAAATACTGATAAAAGCATATAATATAAGGCATAGGCACTAGCTAGAAACTAATAGTAATTAATTGCAGTCCCAAGCAATCTTGCAAAAACAATGCAGATTGATAAATTGTCAGTCGTAAAAGTACAATTACTTAGAACTAGCTATTGTCAGCAGGTTTGCCCGCGTGTAGCTCGAAAATTATCCGGTGGGAATATACTACCGGGATTAATTTAACTTTAGGTGTTATTCAAGAGAGCTTTCATCAAGATCACTCGTTCTGACGTGATTGAGTATCAACAAACATCCATTTATCTATTTCCATCCATCAACTTTCGCATTCATAATATTAGATTTATTATACAGCGCCACACCATAGCAAAAATGATACGATTCTCACATCCTCAAAGCCTCAATACCAAGGTCAATAAAGTTGCGAATTATAATGATCAAAATTAGGTACTTAAAATTCCAAGTCCATCAAAGGATCTTACCAATTTTAACCTTTCCGAGAAGATGTTCGCTGTTTCCAATATTAAATAGCGTAAATCCTGCATTTGCCGTACGTGGTACATCACTGAAGCGTGCCATGAACACAAATTGATACAGGTTTTATTTAACGTTGAGGCTGTTAACAAGCGGACCGCTGTCTGCCGGCATCGTACACACACGTACTACATCAAAGGATCCAGTGCAAGTAATGAGCGGAAAACAACTGAAGAACAACTTCGATTAGGAATGCGGCAGAACTGTTTGCAGCTGTAAATTAAATCGTTAGGAACGATGGTGCTACAAACGAGTTGCATAGAAAACAAGGAACAATGATAAGTCAGTAAACAATTCCAGTTATCTACACAGCTCATACTTTTACATACATTACCTAAATTAGACTTCACGTTATGTATAAAATGTCACGCTAATCCACCATATCTTGTACGGCAAATATAATTGCAAGCGCGACGCGAGCCGACCTGAATACCTTCCACTATCGCGCCTCAGGAGGAACCAGAACACATAAATATGTTTGATTTTGTATTAAGTTGCTAACAACCCCAATCACTTTATTGTGTAACTAGTCATGTCAATGAGATCGTAAATGAAATTTATTTTAACGACGATTCCCCATTTGGGTTATTATGGCAACCATCTTCAAAATAAATTTTGGATTTTAGATTCACTTGTAATATTAAACACCAATTAGAGCCCCAACACGGCCTATAAGTCTCATTTATTGGAGGGTACAACATAGGTAGTCAACGTGTCGAGTGAGGGTTAGGGTGACATGTACTCGTCAGTGCCTGGCACAGAATTTCAAGCACGGAACCCGGAGGTGCTTTTATGAAGGGGTCATCGTCTTGGTAAAAACTTTGAATGTTTCAAGTTCAGTGTAAAGCAATGTGCGTAAGATATAAGATTTCCAGAAATAGATCGGGATTGCTGTGCGCGTTCTATAAATAGAATGTTGGATAACGACTAATTAACTTTATAGTGCAAGCACACGAAGGAAGTAAAGGCATGTAGTACGAGAATTTGTATAGGAACACGTACGGCAAATCATTATGATCTGATTTGGGAATGTTGGTGTTGGACAAAATCCTAGTACGGTATTTATTATTTTGAATTCCATCAGTTTATTCGTGATTATTATGGAAGATTCGAGGTAGATACAATACCTTCATTAATATTCAGTTTGCCCAACAAACCGGATAACGTTTAATCCAACAGAATAAAATGTAACGCAAATGTTTAAAGTTGAATATTTTTATACGTGCCAGAACACGTGTTAATGAATAACGAAATAAACAGAAAAACACTTGTAATGCTCAATGACAAAATTCCAGAAGCAGGAGACAAATTATTAGATAATGCAATAAGTTTCATTAGACAAGAAAGCGTGTCTATAACATGAACTTTAATTACGAGCCACAAATCGCGTGAAGAATGCAATAAAGCACGAAATTACTTCCTATCTGAGCAAACATTGCGGTCGAAGATTACTTACATGGAGGAACAGACTTTTTACCATTACTGTTTCACTCAAAACTATCGTGTCATGACATGATCATTTACATCTATCGCTTCTTACTTTGGAAAATCTTATGGTTTGCGAAGAGAATCGATGATTAATGGCATGATACGGTAGTTACCAGCACCCAATTGTGTACACGAAAATCTCAATATGAAAGCGACAAATATGTTAGTGACTTCGCCGATTTTATAGTCATGCTATAAAATACACGAGAAATCACAGCGTCGGCCTGCCATCGATTTCATAATGCTTGTGCTGCTGAACAAACAAATGAATAGTAGTCCAGTTTGATAGGCTCCCAGCCACGCATTGTTCATCAATTTGCAGCGTCGACTCACAAACTTGCTTGACATGGGAACGAAAGTGACCGCAGTGTTACATGAAAGAAATGTTGCACGCTCAGCTTTAGAGAATACCAGACACTTTCGTACGAAAGGTTATTATTGTAGTCGTGAGAATGAACGTATATGTGCAGACAACTGGACATTGGTACCGTGTGTGTTTACTCAGTTTGTTCTCGCCTCTTACGTAAAAAAAGGTCAAGTAAGTTGGGCACTTGACGTTTTGACAGTGATCTCCTAAACTAGAATATCGAATTCTTTAAGTTTTCTACATTTTTTAAGAGTTTATTTCACTTTTCAAATTGTGGTTCATAAAAAAAGTGTATTACTTATCTTTTAACTCTTTATGAGACTGATCTTCTGCAGTTCGGGTAAAGAACAAACATCACATCAAAAATGAATACTTGGGTGGCGGCTCGGCCAAGTCGAACAGTTACAAATTAAGATCAATCAGTAAAAGTGTAATTAAATTAATGATATTTCTAAAGTAATTGCATCAGTAAACAAATAGAAATCGGTTCTATCTTCACGGTGAACGGTGCCGTTGCATTGCTCCGATTCCGTATCAAACGCCGATGAAAACTAATATCGTGAGCTCAAATATCTTGTCGGAATTGTTCCAATGAGGAGATATCGTCGCGTCTCGGCGCAAATATTATATTCCGAATTGTGATTTCACAATGGCGTAATGTGCAAGAATTCTTGGAGCAGACTCATTTGATCATCGCACAGACATTAATACTTTGAGCAATTGAATTTTATCGATTGTAAATTCTTTATTAAGATTGAGGTTTTAAGCGTGGGCACTATGGACAGCAGATATTCAATTCATTTTATAATATATACCTATACTAGGTTTTTAATGTCGAAAATATTCAACGAATAGAAAAATAAACATTTCAAGATGTTAACAATAATAGGATGACGTAGTACCAACTGACATTTGACCCGCATGCCGTAGATGTTTAAAATAATGATCATTAGAACATAAACTTGTTACTATATTACCCACTAGAAAAAGTGACCGAAGTGTCATGGCTGTCCAGTAATTTCTATACAATTTAAAACACAATCAGCGGATTTCATTTTAATGGCTACATTGAAAACTATCAAAATTATCAAGAAAGTGATCTCGTTTCCGAACACTCACATGTGTGAAACAAACATGGAGACAATCCTCATGATATGGGAGCTAGATCATATCAAACAATTTGTCGAGGAAACTGCGCTTACTGAAACTCCCACGGAAGCTAACGTAGTCCAAGCTACAACAATGGAATGGTGGGACAGTTTTGACAAAATAAGACATCCTAGTATAAACGCTGAGATGTCAGAGAGAAGTGATTAATGAAGTGTCGACGAAATTAATCAATATAACAAAAGGCGCCGCGCGGCACGAAAATAGTTCTTTGATTACTATGATTACGGAGACGAACTATTAAAAAGCAATATTGTGTCGCTACCTGCCCTTGAATCACAAAGTAAACAGACATAATTGATTGCAGACGTAACAAATAGTTTAGGAACACTTACTTTTTTTGCGGCGAATCCTAAAACCGCAAAGCATGATAAATAAAATTTAAACCGCGTTAATAATTTACACAAACAAGTTGCACTGCGAACATTATCTTAAACACTGAACTAAAAACACACAGTAAGCAGTTGGTTTCAGTATTCACAGTACGGGTGGCACCACGTGCTTATCAGTATTGTATTGTGCCTAGACCAATAGTACCTACAAGTGTTCACTCACTGGCTGTGTTCAAGGTTTTTATGTTATTTTATTTTGAACAGAAGACGAGTACATTTAACTTGTTTTTATCGTCTCCATTTATAAATTTGTGGTTTAAATAAATTGTTCTAAGAACTTGATTTAACAAAAATAATTAAACGCGTGTTTTTGTTGCTGGTCAAAGATCAAACTGACGCAATTGATGAAAACTGTGGGTACGGGTAGCAGGCAGAAACAACAAATAAATTTAAAGATTTTGAAGGTATCTTCTCTAAAGTATTTGAGCAACTGTGTCATCTAATAAAAGCTTTTGAACTTCCCAAGTGAACTATCTTGAAAGGGCAAAGTTGAGATTGAGGCAGAGAGCGACCGTTACAAAATTATTAAATGCACCGCCCATCTCTCACCCTACCGTTGCAAGATATTACGAGACCTTTCATAATAAAGCCGGCTCGTTTGTTGTTAAAAATCAAAGAGCAGCAGCTGTACATCGCAAACAGGGTCACACCGAATGCAATAAAAAATGTGACAGTTGCTCCAGCTGCGTACTTGCGTTAAGAAATGTCGGCTGACACTATTCCGGGCTACTCTTTTAGCGCCAACATTCAACAAAATGCGGACATCAAAGACCATTGAACCAAAGATAACTTTAATTAATGTTAGAAGAAAATTCTTTGGACTCGAAATTATCATTGGATTTAGAGAGAACGCAATTAGAAATTTAAAGTAGAATTAGAAAATAGCAATCGATTCAATTGAATGAATTATTGATGTATCAGTATGATATAATTACGGTTGTTGCATGTTTTTTTCGTTTTCTTGATATGGAGCGCACGAATGACATTTAGTTTGAACAGGACTTGTGAGTTATTAACCCTGACAAAACATTTCATTTTATTGTTTCTAATAACAATGATCTAAAATTTTAAAGTACATTTTGTATGATATAAACGGCAAGAATTTCTGTAACGAAAAATATCAAAATTTACCTTTCTTGGAGCCAAATATCGACTTGAGCTTGGATATGGTCCTCTTCTTCATTTTGAGTGAATACTTCCTACAGTATTACACCTATTTCAACCACAAGTGTTGTAGACATCGGTTTACAACAGACAGAAATACATTCGACACTACGTCCTAAAGTTTTTCAGACGATCTCTACTTTTTGCTCCTTTTGCCGCTCTTATTTCCGTGCTACGAAAATAGTCCTAACGCAACACTTGCACCACCGCGCAGACGCATCACTCATACGTATATTACGTTTTAACACGAAACTCTTCACTTAATGAGTTTTTCAGTCAAGCATAAAAGCTTACAGCAGAGAAAATTATAACACTAGCACAAACTCATGTGAGACGGCAAATTTTAGTCAAAACAAACACATCCATTAACCATTTTCGGTTATCTTGTAACTATGCTTATCACTTACTATCAATATACCGGCTCACGTCAGGTGATAACGTGTGAAAAAAAAATTAAATATAAATTACGCACACGAGTTAACTCCGGAGACTCTAGTGAATTACTGAAGTTATTTTATAATTCCTCTCAACAAGATAATATGTAGTGATGGGCGTATCAAATTCAAAGAAAACACAACAGTGTTGCACAACTCGCTGACCGCTCAAGAGTAGTAACAACTCGGACACCGAACTAGATAAACCTTTCAGGCAGGAACCATCACTGTGACGCCTATTCTTGGTCGTGCTACGAACGCAACTAACCACGCAGCGGCGCACGCGCAACACACGAGAATAATAGAGAGCTTGACCGGTATACGCTACACTGACACAAAAATTGTCAAACTTTGAGTCCCATTCCGCTTACAGAATCCCATTTCCGCCGGAATTCAATCAACCGGAGAAATGTATTGAACTCGTTAGTAATATTCGGATACACCGGCGAGACATCACGCAGTGGTGACAACACCGGAGGCAAAGCATCCGCTGACTGCTTTTTAAAAATGGAATTTAACGAATGGCACTTTCGGGAAGAGCGACGATTCAAATCGGGATAATGGGCTCGGACTACGTATAAATCACCAAGGGGTGCGAAGGGAATAAACATATGAAAGGATCGAGCAGGGTAAGCGGGACAACGGTAACAAAAAATAAAGGAATTTAAAGCTCACATGGAAAGAATATCCAAGTATGATTTGTTTCAAGTGTGCAATAATGTTTTTTGATTTTGGAAATTGATGTAGAATTGATTTTATTTACTACGTACTGTCTCTACAGCTTCTATTTTCAGCATCGGGGGGTAATTAATGGCAGATTTAAGGAAGGATAAAGATACTTTCCGTCTAAGGAGTCCGGTCCATAATTACTACCACTTAAGACGCGGCGTCGTTAAGGAAACATAATGTATCCTCTTTGAGCCGCCAACTGAATTAGTCCTGTTGAAAATTGCTTCCTTATTTCGGCGTATAATAACGAATTTAAGACTTCTATAGAAGCGCTAGACACGATATTGTTGTGGGAACATTGTAGATTCACTTTGTGACTGTTAAGAAGAATATTGACCCTACAAAGAAGACAACATCATGAGCAAATGTGGAAGCTTTTGCAATTAGCCACATAGGCGCAGAACATTCACTTAGCATGCCTTGTTTGTTCAGACTCCCATTTCGCAAAACAAACATGGTTGTTTATGCTGTGAAATATGCCAAGTCGTAAACGAATCAAACATAGTTGTGACACAGTTAGCATTTCAGAGTTTGTTTAGGTTTACTTCATCCGACAGACGAAGGAGTGCCACTTACGAAATGATGTTCACACTTCAAAACAATTTGCAAACAAAATTCGACGTGATACTCAAGTGAATTACAATGAAATTGTTTTACTGCCTAGGGAACGCGGAGAATCAGTTCACTGCATGTTTTCCTTACATAAGAGTAATATGGAATTTTAGACACGGTTAGTTAAAAGCATTTAAGTGTTTTTTTAGTGATGTGGTAACATAGAACTAGCTCAATAAAAGAGCTGCATAAAAGGTTTAATATGGACAACATTGTTAGTTCACTTATTAAAATAAGTTCTAAACTGCTTACTGCTTTTAATCATGCAGTTCTAATTAACATGAAAGAAATCAAGTCAGCAACAAGAGGAATGATAATACATAGGTTATTATTGTATCATGCTTCGTAGACCACGGAATAGGTCAACTACGCTAGGCTTGACGAGAGAAAAGGAGGGAGAGTATAATAAATTCATTGCCGATTTCTGTGAGCATGATGCTCGAACAATCGCACGCAATGGTGCGCGCCCAAGCGCTGTCTCACACTTGGTTGCGCATCCTGACACATTTACACATTTTGGAAGCTTTGGGCACAACAGCCATACAAATCAGACGAAAGTAAAAGGTAAATTCGCAAACATCAAAAAATGTAAGATTAGAAAGCAAGAAACAAAAATAAAAGTTCCTAACATAAAACACCAATTAATAGTCGCGTTATCTCGTAACTACTAAACGCGCATCAAATGTTTGCGTGACTTACGGGTAAAAATCAACTACCTTTCCCCATATAAATCAACCACATTGAAAAGTTCACTTCCAGATTTGATTATAGACATAAGACCGCAGCCTGCAACCAAGTGAAACAAACGAATTTGATATGTAACATGAACTGAGATCAGATCAAGTTTGAAGATAGTATAACGGAACATGTCTTACATGTCACATTGAATTTGAACAGAATACGTAGGAAGTGTCATTAATCAAAAACAAAATGCAATCACCCAAAACATAATTATGTTGTTACAAGAAGCAATAAAATCATACATAGGTACAAATGAAATAAAGGAATGATTAAATGAAGAATATTAAGTTATAACAGTATTTATGAAGAGCTTGAGAAATTAGGAAGTAGGAAAGATCCGGTCTGAAAGTTCTCAGTGAGGCATCATAAGTATGACATCATATAGGCAACACAAAGGCTAGGGGAAGAACTTGTGCCTAAAATAGTTCATTCAGTTGAATCACGTGCCCGAAACGACGACTCGGTGTAATCCAAGCAGGCCACACTTAAACCTGTTTATGACCCATTATTGTCATTTGACACTCAAAACAAGGAACTGACGTAACTGAGTCACACAGTAGCCAGCTTTTAAATCCAGTATAAAACAATAGACTCGTTACACAATGAACCCGAAGCCAATCCTACTTTCGTATCGACTGGTTATATAAGAGAAGTTAAAAATACGTTGGCCAGATTGACAAGGATCACTGCGAAAGTAGCAACGGGATTAAATATAGAAACCTTATTTTAGTTGACTCCATTCTTAGAAATCGCTAAGTTTATTCCTAGTTATGCCTTAGCTCCAATACTGCAAATGAGAAGGAAAATAGGCGACACATTTTATCTTTACATCTTGATACAACTTCAAGTAGGTGTTAAGTGATTGCATAACTTGTCATGTGTATAAAATGTTGTCTCTATTGATATGCAGTGTTTTAGAATGAGAGGCCAGTTTACACAATGAATAGGATTTGTAAATGCGGTGTAAAACAATATACACCTTACACAAGCTAACGACTAACACTTATTTACATATCTCAAGGTTGGTGCCTGCATCGGATATGTTAATACTGTATAGGACAATCTGGACACGACGTGCTATCGATGAAGGATAGCTTAAGTTTAGATATAAAATATATTACATTAGTTAAGTATTTAGGTAAACCAATAAAAGAGAGTACGAGCTTGAAGGGCATGATATTTAATGATGTGGTGTATAAAGAATTAATTTACTCAAATGAAGTCACTGCAACAGGTGTCCAAAATAATTTGAAACGTGTGTGGGTGACACTGCCGTTTTTATTAAGTAGGTACATAAAATAACATGCAATGTTTATTTCGTAAATATCGGCAATGGAGATACTGGTAGCCACTTTACTGAGGAGATTTATAGTAGAAACGAAATGTTTTCAACAGACAAATTGACAGACAAAGACAAATAGAAACACGGTAAGTTTATCATGCTTTCCTGTGCAGATGACTCGCAGCCAGGTCGATAATGGCTTAGACGTGACTTCTATTTGCGAAGTGACAAGCTGCATTGTATCCATTGCAATAAATATTCGATTAGAGATCGAAACATGGCAGCAAGTAAGCGTCTAGCGCATTTAACATCAAAATGCCACATTAATGAAGATATCAGGTATGTAGGTAGACTACCAGTCTGCAGTTGACGTTAGCAAACATTAAATGTTGACTTTGACGTCTGCAATCGTAATCCCACACGTTTTTTATGAAGTTTTTTTCGACGGAAATATAGGATGTTCATATGTGTATGAATATTTCTATATAGAAAAATTGGGCTCAATTTTTTAAATCATAGCAATATGCTTATATTGATCGATTTTAAGCTAAATTAAATAAGATAATAAGAGATAATTGATGTCACGATAACTGGAGAAGGCCTATAGCAGAGGACATAATTAAGCAGATAGATATGAAACATTTTTAGCGTGGTAAAATCATTAAATGAGTCCTCCCACCTTGGGCAGACCGGGAGAAACTGTCAGATTCGTAGTGACTAAAATCCACGGTGTCCTTCAATAGCCGTTTACGTTCCGGGGTCACAGTAATTCGTCCAGACTCCGGCAGGCTTTGTCATGAGCCTCGAAGAGTGTCAGACCCCGGCTGACAATCTTTGAGCCGCGCGTGTAACACAACGCGCCGTCGACCCGGGCATGTTCCTTGGTCGGACAACGAGTCGCCCTCCGACTCGCTGCCCGCATGCCCGCGCCTACGGTGGCCGGAGATCGTCTGGCGGCGACTGACGCCGTGGGCGTCTACCACTGCGGTTGGGGTGGAGGGAAGACGCTAGCCTCTCCCGCCTCCTTTGCTAGCATGACTGCTTTGCAGAAGGAGGCGACTGCTTCCCACTCCGTCTCGCCCCGCAACATGGCCTCGACCAAAGCCGGGAGCGAGAGGGGAGTTTAATTTTGTCGGCACGTTTGGCGCAGTGGCTGAGAAATTGGACTCCTGCGCTATGTGTCGCGGGTTCGATTCCCGCACGGAACAAATATTTGTATGATCTGCAAGTAGTTGTTCCGGATCTGGGTGTTTATGTATGTGAGTTTCTATGTTTGTAAACTCACCCACGATACAGGAGAAATTCCTAGTGTGGGGCAACGTTTTTAAAAAAAAAAAAAAAAAAAATTAGTTTTATTTACACATTTATATAAATGTCTTTCGTTTTTTATCGAGCTAAATTTAAATGTTACTTCATTGTAAACATAAAAATTCGTATGCCGCTCTATGCGGTGGATATGCTGTACTAACCATGTATAACACCTGTATACCTACCATATTCTACGAATAAATATCTTTATCTTTAACTACCTGCCCAAACCGATAATTTAAGAAAATAAAGTTTTGGCTAAATGATTCATCATGTAGAATTGTAGATATTGTGCCTGCAGTCAAGTTTTTCCGCAACAATAAAAAAATATGCAACCTTGATTTCATGAAGCACCACTTATAAAAATAACTCATAAATAATGAGAATAGGGCCGGCTCACGGAAGGGAATGTCGGTCAGAAGAAGGGAATGCATGATTGATGATGCTAATTTCCTATTGATCGGCATGGGCATTCTTTTATTTACGTAAGTAGCCCGCAAGCACTTAGCTCTATCTTATTTAAGCAAAGTTACTTATGGAGCAGGTATCAATCATACTTATATTATAAACGTGAAAGTTTGTTTGGATGGATGGATGTTTGTTACTCTTTCACGCAAAAATTACTGAACGGATTTGAATTACATTAGGTAGGTACACAGATAGTTTATATTATTATTATCCCTATTATACGTTCCCGTGGAATTTTCGAGTTGTAGTGGGTGAAACCGCTGGCAACAGCTAGTCTTTAATATAGAGGACAGAACCCAAATAATTTGACAATGTTAAACCTAATGATTAAGGGTAGTAATACGATCGAATTACTAAAAGATAACTAAGACCAAAATATGAGATGTAGGCATCTTTGAGCAAAGCCAAAGTTGAGTTTCATAATGTTGAGGGGGATTTACACTACAAATGTAACGTTTTATTTATTCAGCTAATAGAAAGGAAACACTATAATTAAACAATACTCGATAAGAGCGATTGCGATGTCATTGTACTGTTTATTAGCAGAATGATGCGAGACTTTTTCAATTGCCAGGCACTCGCATCGGAGTACGGACTCAATAGCCGTAGTTTAAATGCAAATGATTGGTTCTCATCTGCACACAGATGGCGAAATTAGCTCACGAGTCATAACAATAAATATCAATAGCGGAGAGTTAATCTTCGAAACAAACATTTGAAACACACGTGTTTTATGTCAAGTGTCAACAGACAAAATCGCTATCGCATTTTTAAAAGCCTTTTCTTTTGATATGAATGGAGTATTTGTATAGCTACTCAAAACAGGTATCGGCGACCTTCGATGATTTCGATACATTAAAGAACGATGACCACAATACAAAAAGCCGGATCGACTCCGCCTTTGATGTGGGCGAGCGCCATGGAGCCTACGTACAAAAATATTCGTTGTTCGCTCGTGTCTTGCAACTTTGGCTTTACATCCGAATCCGATTAGGCTATAGTGGCATTAGTGACAATATGATCTCATATAAAGAACCAGACTGTGTATTCAGAGATTAGCTTGTAACACTTTCACTAGTGATTAATGAAATGCTTTCCTTTGTTGATACATTTGTACAAAAACATGACTTGCTTAATTCGACTTGAATACGCGTTTTATATTTTACGCAACCTTACAGCTACAACCGTGTCTGGCCAGTTAGCTAAATATTTTGATAAAGATCTACATAAACTATAATTTGACAGAAGTAGGAAATCGTTATTGGATGTAACAGTATAAAGCATGAAATAAGAAAGTAAATTGAAAGTTGCTTCGGCTGTAAGTAAGAAAAAGCTAGATAACATTTGGGAGATTATGAAAAATAAACGCGGCAAATGTTTTACTGATCGACGATAAAGTGTATTGATCGAAAAGTTTAGTGTAATTTGTGTTACCGTTTGCTAGAATTATGAAGATGAAAAAGTTATTATTTTTTTGATGAATTGTTTTTGTTCCGGTTTTCAGTAAAATGTTTATTTGTTACATGCTTTACGAAATTAGAAATAATTGTAATGCAAAAGAAACTCTGTCTTTGTTACCTTTTTGTCTTAAATAACGATCTAACGGATTTCGATTTTATTGGTATGTTGGAAGACAGTCACCTAGGTTAGGACATGAATACTTTTTATACCGGAAATCCTGCGGTATAATTTCTGACATACACATTATGAAGCGCAGTTAGTCTTGACCAACTTAGGTAAAAGTGCAATAAGTTATCAACATAAACAACCATAAAACTGTTACCCATTTACAATTATTCTTTAAAAAGAAAACGAGAGAAGGCAAACCATGTTAATTGTGATAAGTGGAGGACAAACTAGGCTGATGCATCATTTAACACGAATTATGTTCATTATGGCCGCGGTACCTCAAATGAATGAGTCTGTGTGTATCATTATTTCGGCAACTTTGACAATTTTGCACGGGTGATGTTGAAATTAAAGAATTTTACATTTCACGAAGGTAATATAAATAATTGCAATATTAATAGAAATAATAAGTGTCTATCAGAACGTAAGATTATCCGTGAAATTATTAGGAGTTGAAATGGTATCAAACTATTATAAAATAAATTTATATCTCATGAGAATTTCGACCGTTAAGGAATGGTATTTGAAAATTAAAAGACTGGTTTGGCGAAAGGATGATGACTCTGAAAGGTTCAAAGTTCGGCAAATAATAATACAGGAATTCCAATGGTAATTATAGTGTCTACAGAGATGTAATATTAGTATGAGGATGCGTGTGAATTCAAGTTGAAATATAAGTTTTGGACTGATTTACAAATTGATGCTTATTCACGAAAAATTAGAAATTGCCTAATTGAATATTTTAAACGACTAGATTTTCTTTCTTTGAGATGAGGACGGGAAAATGATACAATCATGAGAATTGATAATATCACGTTGACATGGTAAGGATAAGGGTTTTATTTTACGTTATTATCGATTGTTAAATTAATGCTGGAAGATCCAAGACGCTATTTGGTTGTAGGACTTTCAAATAAGGTCGGCGACCGTAACGCGTATGTAAACTTTTCTGCGATCTAGCGAATCAGGAGTTTCTAAATATTTTCAGATTTCATCTATGTTCGAATCAAGGACTTCAATATTAGTTAATTATGTAAGAACGTTACCATGGTCCATTACTAAACATTATTCAAATACAAGTCGCACACGCGATCAACAGCCGTGGTTTGCAATTACGACCGACCACCATTAAGGACTATACCTACGTAATACTTATTGCCTTGCTGATTTAATATCTCTAAGTACCTTTTTCAACCTTAAGTCCTTTGTTGTATAATACATAATTTTCTAAGAAGAATTATTAATATGCTGATTTTACACTAGATATCTAGCTGAAGGCCAGAATTTATGTTTGAGCTTTGCAAACAAGAGGAGAGCCTATCTAATTGGACATGGAAAGCGGAAAATCGACAGTTGTAACTTAATTTGGGTGAAGCTCATGTCCATTACCTATTCAGTGGAACGTGATAGGTTGATTAGGTACCAAAAAAAGATAAGTAGCCATTACAACAGAGTTGTAACATTAGTTGCACGGTCATGTAATTTAATATATCGGAAATTGGAACGTATTCCGCTTGACATTTGAGATGAAAAAATATAGACGATTAGGTATGTCGAAGTCGTATAGGTTGGTAATGTGTGAGAGATTGAAATCTTACACTTTTCGAAGTAGAACATTGAATAACCGCAAGACAAACTTATACAAGGCTGTTCGTAAAGTCAATCGGAATTAAGAGTCTTCGGTTTTGAGACTGAGACAGTTGAACTGGTTCATAAATTAATTGCGACATGTTAAAAACACGCGCAGACAAACGGCTAAACAAGTGGTTGTAAAGTTTTAATTAGATATATCTAAGCCGATCGGCATTGTGTGTACACATGACGTAATTAACCGTATTGCGCGCCATTGCATATTTACTGACCATAGAAACCAAGTGCGATAAAACACTGACTAGCCATATTTGTGTTGTTCACCTTATACTGAAAGAGAACAATGTGGGCTTATTGCACGGCGTTTAGAACAAGTGTTATATCCACACGATTTAGTATCATTTTGTTATGCTAAAACTTGACGTAATTGAATTCAATTGAAACGAGGTGATCTTTCTGATTGCAAAACAAATTATCATTGCGTTGATTGAATGAATGGCGGTAAAGCTGGGAGTAGGTGATGATCGACTCCACCGCGGTTTTGCCGTCAACAAAGATGGCGAATCTAGAAAGGAAACGACAAAAGCCTAAAGTAGTAACAGACGAAACAGATAAGGAGTTTTCTTTGTTCCTAAATGAGCTTTGCTTAGTGAGTGTCTGTTGCCATTCTCAGAGTTAGACTGACCGAACTTTTCTGAACACTTTCGCCGCCTTTTATGACTTTTACAATTTCTGACTCTAATTCTTTGTATCGAAAGTTCTTTATACTTACAGCTTAGCACAGCACGAAAGCTAGATGTTACAGTATGGTGAAGACTACCCCAAGAGCTGACCTTGACCCTGTGATATCAGAAACTCTATCCGTGATACGTCTCTATTTTTCCCCCATTGATCGCTTTGTTTTAATTGCGTCAAAACACGTGGATAGTGTGAGGTTCTCGTAGCTGCAAGGTGAACTTGATTTGTTGACTGAGTGCTGCAAAAACATGCTGCCCGAGGTTTACACACTTGACTTGATTTTATGTAGATAATTAAGATTTTCCTCTTCATTCAATATGTCTAACTATTATGTGCTAGTGATATAATGTTGGGGAGTTTACGAGTTGGCTACTAGAGGTCCGAATCAAGATATTTAGATAGAATGGATGGAGCTTTTTAAAATACAGCTTTATTTACGCTTGCAGATTTGCCAACTATTGAGTCAATGAGTTTTGAAATTGTCGCCAATAAACGTACTTAATCGTAACTGGGAATGTAGGTGTACTAAATAATTAACTTCATATAATACAACAAGGGCCCAAAGGCCCGAACAACACTCAAACATTTATGAATTTTATTTATTCCGATACAGGGATGGGTGGTGCCTAGTAAAAAGTGTTCCGCCAGTACATCGTCATTTAGTTTTAATTCATAAGCTTGTTTATAAAGGGAATTGATTTCATGTGATAAACTAGAAATAGACTTCGTTTTGGAATGTAGACAGCGTCAAGTATTCATATTAACAGGGTTCACAAAAAGGTCCTTCGCGGAGAACCTGTTTAGGTTTTAACATAAATTTAAATTATGGCGCTAATGTTACACTCTCTGGGGCATGGGAAAAATCGGGTTTAATTAAAATAATATTGTAAAAAACTCACCTTCGTAAATCTCCATGTCGACTCCGGCCAAAAAAAATGAAAAGTTTCTAAAATAAATCGTTTCTATGACGACGCATGACAGCAAAACTCTATTTGGATTCCCATTGGACATCAATTTCAATGTCAAACACTGACTGTCTGTCAAAATCGAACGATCCACAGAAAATACCATAGACACTTTTTGGATCTATTTACTGTGCTAGCTTTTTGGCCAAAGTCATGTTATTAGTCCGGCCTACAGAAAACTCGCCTTAATACTAATGTTTAAGTATAATTTAGGGAAAAATAAAAAAAACATCAGCCGTGGGGTTACCAAAGCAACATTAGGTGGTCGCATGGTGCGTCCAATGTTAAGAATATTGCTATGCTTATCAATTTCAATACAAGTTCAACAACATTTTTGAATCTTAAAATATTATTTGAAAAGAAGGAAAACATAAAAAATACACAGTTATAAATACATTAATTTTAAAATTTCGATGTCAACAGCAAGTGAAACTAAACGCAACAAATAAGAAGCGGTAACGTCACTAATCGGAAGAAAAAAAAATTGGAAACGTTGACGTGCGTATGGTCATCAGTTTTACTTCCCTAGAATTTGTGTTTTTCATTTCAAATTTACGATTTTAGTTTTATTATTAATTGAGACTGTAATCTCACACCGAAATCCAAGATGGGTTTAACAATTTCAAGTGTTTTTACCAAGCTTTTCGGCAAAAAACAAATGCGTATCCTTATGGGTAAGTGACATGACAGCTCATCGTTCGAAGATTGCGTAGAATTTCTACAGTTTTACGCCAACGTCATTGTTTTCTTGTGATAATAGTTTACGATGCTTTAACATAAACCCCATTATTGCAGTTGGACTGGACGCCGCTGGAAAAACCACTATACTTTATAAGCTTAAGTTGGGTGAGATTGTGACCACAATACCGACGATCGGTTTTAACGTGGAGACCGTGGAATACAAAAACATCAGTTTCACTGTATGGGACGTCGGCGGTCAGGACAAGATCAGACCGCTGTGGCGCCACTACTACCAGAACACGCAGGGCTTAATCTTCGTCGTCGATTCAAGCGACACAAAGAGAATAGCAGAAGCCGAAAATGAGCTGGCTAATATGGTGAGTATGCACTACAACTTGAATTGTTCTTATTGCTTCCAAGCTGCTACTGTTACAGAACAAGTCTTTTTCCTTCAGACACTCATTATCATATTATTGTTGAATCGATTTTTAATGTTGCTACATTCTATAAAATTATATTTGGTAGTCTTGAAATTGTACCGGTAGTGTTTGTAAATTCCAGTAAAACAAGAACTTTTTTTAAAACAATTTGGTTTACAACTTACCTTTTTGTTTTCAGCTAAAAGAAGATGAATTGAGGGATGCTGTGATCCTTGTGTTTGCCAACAAACAAGACATGCCCAATGCTATGACTGCAGCTGAATTAACAAATGCCCTCAACCTTAATAACATGAGGAATCGCCGTGTAAGTAAATATGACCTTTTTCAAAAGTCCAACCAGTTTAAGAGTTATATCTAAAAAAGAGTATCCCTTATTAAAATATAAATTTTTATAACTCATTGTTCCTTACAATAATGGATTGTTGATCTTAGCACAATCTTTTATTCATATTATTAACATCTCTTTGGCAGTGGTACATCCAGGCAACATGTGCAACGCAAGGCCAGGGACTGTACGAGGGTTTAGACTGGCTCTCCAATGAACTAGCAAAGAAGTGAGAATCAAGTTGGCTAACGGTCACTGGGAACAGACTACAAACATTCCCGTAATGACTGACAACTTTCAGCTTGTGATTGTTGTTCAATCTACAAAACCTAAAAGACTATGAAAATTTCTATGTAATTATACAAGTAATGTCTTTTTAATACTACTAGGCTGAAGGCTCTTTTCACAATTTTTAGCCGATGCAGTTATTTATAATTCAGCTAGCCATAAACATTTAATATAAATTATATTGTGAAAATGGCCCTATATAGTTATATCATATAATGGTCTATATAATCATTCAAGCATAGTTTGATCAGTTTCCTATAATTATTGTCTGTAGAGTAGATTTCACATCATTCTTTTGTTTGGTAATATGAAAGTATTAATGAGAACACGTTGATCATGTTCTCATAATTTGGATTGTAAATGTATGATGCAATAATTGTAGTATTTGTAATGTTTATAATAATCCTACTTCCTTAACTCTAAATAAGTAATCATAAAAACTGTTTTGTTCTGTTCAAATAGATATCTTAAATCACTTATTCAGAAAATGAGTTTCATAGCATGCACAACAGCTATGCAGTGTTGCTGACAATAATAAAACATAATTTTCCTTGGAGGATCCTACAGAGCATGTATCGTAAATTGTTATACTTTATACACACTAAATTTAGATAAATTTATCATTAACTTTTTAAAATTTCAATTAGTGATTAAGTTTATTATTTACAATTTTTGTATTTGTGAAATATGTGTGCACTGAATAATATAACAACTAACAACGTTAATGTGATCCATCTTGATTTATAGAGGTAAAATATTACAATCTGTGTAAATAATATAAGATGAATCGGCCAAAAATATTTTAATGTCCTGTGTCATGTCATGTTGTATGCTTTAACGTTATAATTTATGCTTCGCGGTTTTGTTAAAGTATATTATGATAGTGGCAAATAAAGGTTAGGTGTAAATAAAAAATGTTTTTATTTTAACATAATTAATATAAATTGGCACCTAGTAACAATTTTATGACTTACACAATAACCTTGTGAGAAACTTGTAAAAGACATTTAAAATATTTTCATTTAGTTTAAAACAGTCTTTATCAGTAGGTAACAATTGCTTTAGATAAAAATACACACTATGTGTAAGTAATTAAGGTTGTTCTCGAACATTCGTGATAACAGCTACTCATGACTCCAAACCGCTTTTCGTTTTTCAACAAAACTCTTGATACCTTCTTGGCCATCATTTGAGTTGATGTTCTTAACCATGATGTCTTCTCCTAACTTGTAAGCGTCCATCAAGCTGAGATCTATTTGTTTGTAGTAGAACTCTTTGCCTAGCGCGATAACGCTACGACTTTTGTGTTTGATTTTCTCTATGATTTTATTAACTTCATTGTCTAGCTCACTTGCTGGGACTACTTTTGTCACAAGCCCACTTTCGTAAGCCTCTTGAGCAGTTAGAGGTTCGCCTGAAACAATTAATGCAAAATTTAATAAGGAACAAGATTAACAGTATATTCTCCTGGGTTTTTGCTCCCTTGACTTGCGACTATTCAACAATTACCTACTAAATTGTTACCCAGCTCCTTATTATGAAAACTAAACAAGTTCATGAGACACTATTGTCTTATTGTAGCGCCCACGCAGCTCTAGGAGTACCCCTCGTCTAGGACAGTGCTGACTAGATCACACTACTTGGTAGGTTTACGAGTACGATTGTCCTTGAGTAATTTTAATCATGAATCATATGCCTGCCGAATTTAATTTTTTTACCTACCTACATATGACGTACTGGCTATTATGGGCCGTTATTTCTCAATAATAGCGTACAATGAAACTGATAGAGCGATAACGGCTCGCAATTTCAATAACTACTATAGTTAATACTGGGTAAAACACGAACCTGTAAACAGCATGTATGTAGCTCTTGATTTTGGAACACATCTTCCGACGGCTATTCCTGGCGTTGAGCAAAATATGCCGAAGTTGGCGCTGAAATTGTTCATTTGATTTCAAAGTAGGAATTAATTTATCACTTTGAGCACAAAATTGTATTCAAAATGATAAAAAACATAAAAAAATATGCATCACTACCGTAATCTACGTAGTGAATACTGATGCTTTAAAATAGTCTCGTTGTCCACCAGTGGTGGCCAACGGTAAAATTTTCTATAAAGTTCAGTCTGAGAAAAGTTTCGCTTTCTACCACTAGTGTACAAATTGGGGGTGGCCATATGGAATACTCGTTTAAAACTTGCAGTCTGCATACCTTATACTCTATTGTTGACTGTACATAAAAATATATTATGTGTTATTAATATTTACCCAGGTGTTGAAAATTTACTGGTGTCTGAGCATACTATCATATCACACGTAGCAACTAATTGGCATCCAGCCGCCGCTGCGAAGTTATTTACCTAACAAATATATTGCACTAAAATTATATAAATTATTTTAGATGAAAAAAAGGTTTAGACAAGCCCATACATCTTTTTTTTTCAAGAAAATGAAACAACGCACCCACAAGACAAATTCCTAGTGAGGGTAGGTACTTGTATTGTGGATGCGTTTAAAAACATTTAAACTCACATACACAATCACCCAGACCCTGAACAACTACTTGTAGATCATGCAAATATATGTTTATTCCGTGCGGGAATCGAACCAGCGACAGCACTCAATCGCTTAGCTACTGCGCCAAACGTGCCAACAAATAAAATAAAAAATAATGTTTCCGTATAATGTAATGTACCTTTGGAAGTAGACTATAAAAAACTGTACTTCTGTAAATAACTTACCTACACGTTGTAGATTAAAGATGGAAGATATTCCACAAAATATTAGTAGGACAGACAGACTATTAATTTAAATCCAGTGATTACGGTAAGCTTTATATAGCAGAATTGAAATAAGCTTCGAAATGAAAATTTATAGGGAAGAGAAGATGTTAAAGGTTGTGTGAAATCCGGTAGTTCTGATTTTTTTGCAGACTCGGTTATGACGTTGGCCCAATGAATAAACCAAGTTTGTGATCTAACACCGAACGCAACAAGGTCGAAAAATACGGTACTGCTATTAAAGTTGGCTATTCTCGAAGTAGTGGTTGACGAACTCGTTGAAACCATTATTTATCTTCAATATTCTTTGATGATCGTTCGTCTTTTAACTACAAATTGATTTTCAACTTTATACTCCAGAGTATTGAATAACTAGTAAAGACAAACTAGCTTCGTCGTCGAGCTCGTCGACGAGTACTTAATATAAGTCTATCTCACTCTATTGGGCCTGAGTGCCAACTCTTAACAAAGAGGACAAAAATATCGAGTTGTTAGTATGAAGATGAATGCGGGTTAATAGATAGATATAAAACTCGTCTTAATATATTTATTAGTATTAAGAGTACATAATAAATTCTACAAAAATATACCTTAGCGATAACGGGCACGGGACTTTGAATTATAGCCTTCATTATTTCTGTCGCTTTACTAAATATCAGCTTGTGCTGATCTACGCCAGTATTGGATTGCTATAAATTAGAATAATTTGTTAGTATTGCAATTATTTTGTTTGCTTTTAATCTTACACTAGCCGCCATTTTCTGAAAGGCTATTCAACGGAAAATGTAACGTTACAGGGATTTTAATACATCAAAATTCCGCCTTGTTTATTTAAGACAAACATATTGTGTATTTTTTTCTTATTCAAGTTATTTGAAGCATTCTAATAAGTTATTGAATACCAATAGTTTTGAGAGCTTCAGACATGTCAGCTTCATTTAATCGTGACTTAATTTGATTAATCGAGTTAATTTGACTAGCCTTCCGGAAATGTGTGTATACTTGTCCCTTTTCTAACAACTTACCAACTCTTTCAAATTATGACCAGCCGAAAATACATTTCCTTTGGCACTCAAAACTATAGCCCTCAAAGATGTATCATCCTTATTTTTATTTATTGCTTCTATAAGATGTTTCATCATATCCAATGATAGTGAGTTTCTACACAAAAAAATCACAAATCAGCAACGGAAATATTTGATTAATAAACTTATAAAACAAATATATTTTCGTCATTAATACAAACTTTGTTTTCTCATGATTGAGAGTAATTTCGCGTGTTCCATTACTCTCATTTATGATAATGTACTGGCTATGCAAAGCCCGGCAATACACAGACAGTGGTCTAAAACACTTTTTCTGAAAAAATAAAGACATCAGTTACAGCCAGTAATCCAGAGAAAAATGGAAATGATGACATAATGGTTCTCAAGTTAGTTCAATCAAATAAGGATGGAAAGTATGTTTTAGAGTAGGTACCTACATAATTTTAAGTTAATGAGGTCACTAACTATCGGCATTTATTAAATAACGAGAAAAAGAGTACAGTAACCTGACTGTACTCTTTTTCTCGTTATTCAATAAAAGCAGCTTTTTTCCGATTAAAGCTAAAATGAGCTCATTTAAAAAATTGGTGTTGGCCAGCAAATGCAAGCGCGGTCGATGAACTGTCGTGGACTAGCGAGTGGTTATGCAGGTCTTAATTTTAACTTGAAATTTGAAGGTATAATATATTTATACATTTTTTAGAAGTGAAATGGTAGGTATATGTATTGCTATTCTAAGTAGAAGTATTATGAGACCAGTTTCAAGTTCTTAACAATGTGCATATTCTAGAAAAATATTACTTTTGATATTATTCCCTGAACTGTTTTATAATTAATCGCTACCTTAAAATATGACATCAAATTGTGGTCAGTGGGTCGTCTTAGTAGATACAGAGGTAATTAAAATAAGTATTCAGATATTAGGTATAATCAGTTTAAAATCTTAGAATAAACATTGTATTATAATCTTAATTTCAACCCACCTGAAGAGAAACTAACATTTTTCTTAAATATAATACTTTTTATTAAATCTCAGATTTTTTGTAAAACCAATTTTAACTTATAAAAATTAAGTTCCTAACCAAACAAAATGTTAACTTTTTTTTGTTGAATTATCAAAACAAGTTGTTATCATGTTGAGCTGTCATTATAGGGTTAACAGAGAAAAAAAGAAGCAAAGTACAGATAGTAGACTACCAAAGATAATTTAGACATTAAGAGATATAAATGTTCCAATTTTCTACATCAAATCATCACAAATAACAAGTTATCATCAATATCATAATATAAGATGTCAATTTAGGGTTTACAGTTAAGAAAAATCAAACGCAGCAAGGCAAAATAAAAGGCAAATAAAAAAAAACACTATAGTAAAATATATTTAGCGCCGCCAAGATTTAAATTCGGTATCTGATTCAGAATCATCGTTGATGTATTCAGCGCGCTCATCTTCTGCAGTTATCAACTCCATGACGGCACTGAAACAAACGAACCACGTTTTTAGTAATCACAAGTTTTTTTCAGGTAATTAACAAACGCACTTATCACGTAATCGTTTTAAAATATTATGCTTATTTAACAGGCGTTCTTAATGGTTTGATAAGATTAGCGAGTTGATTTTCGAATACCATATTTCTTAAAAGGGTTGCCAGTTTCGAATAAATAATAGTAAAATAAAATTCTCATTCCTGCTATTCTTTAGTATTGTAATATTAAAATATCTTTCAAGTAATGGCATCAAATGTTTTGATTACACATTCCATGGGACACTATGTGGGAACACTGTTGGCCTTCTTTCAACCTTGGCCATGACTTCGCCCACGGCCGTCCTGCCGACCTCGCTACTAAGGCCACTACCTACGACTACCAAGGTTGCTTACGTCACGGCTGACCTCCCTGATATAAATATTCGCAGATATCACGCATGTATAGTAATTAGATAATACTCACTCCAGCACTTCATTTTCAAAAGGCGACAGTTGCGTTCTATGTTTGCTTGAATCACCGATCTTTGACGCTAACACCTGGTCTAATAGAGATCGCATTTGCCAGAGTACGTCCATGGTTGTCTTGTCGCAGCTTACTTTGACGTTTAATATTTTGATGCAGTATTTTGATGTATCTTGCGCTATAGAAAATAAACATACATTTATTGTTAGTTTTGTTTCAGAATTTTTAATGCATGCAGATTTTTGTGCGCATATACAATTATGTCCAGTTATTTTTTAGATTCAGTAGATGAAAGACGTAGGTCTTATGCTATTGTTATTTAAATATGAGCCTTAGGGCTGGTGTCGATTTCAGAGTCCACCAAAACCCGATATCGAGTCACATTTAGCAAATTCATGAAAAGGAGCATTTTGGCTGAACAAATAACACTTACATTCCGAAACTACCAATTCACCAAAGAACAGGAAGGGCAGCGTATGTACCAGGGTGACATCAATTAGAAAGAGGTCAGAAGACCGCTGCTTGAGCCAGTAGACCAGCCAGTTAGCACCCTGCGTAGGACATGTTGTTGGTAATGGTTGCTTCTGTCCCAGGTGCGTTTTGAAAGACATAACACTACTTGGATGTAAAGTTACTGGGCCATCTTCTGGTGTTCTCGCTTTAAATTTCGGTTGAGGACTGCGACTGTTCATATGTTTCCATCTGCAAAGGGTGTTTTAATAAGAATCTTAGGCCTTCAAAGGCACAAACACTTTAAATAACGCCCATATTAAATATCCAAGTTTTTGTTAGGATAGAAGAATTTATTCTTTCAAGCAAGTTTATAGCCTAGATTTAAGATGATTTATCTCGGCTGTTTGAACCTGAAACAATTATCGAATTCCATGCGGATGAATCGGTAACTAGTAATTTAATAAACATAAACATTACGACGTTCATGTAACTTAATACGCTGGGGCTATGCATAATTCGCAGGATAACTTATAAGTCCCATTGTCACATTATTTTAACATGTTTTAACCTAAAGCGGGGGTCACATTAATGCAGATGCCGTTAATTTTCGCGATAATAGACTTTAAAGCATTTTAAGAAAGAAACAATTCCATCGTCCGGGGCAGATTGATACTAACATTTTAAAATATTTTTTTAAATGTTGCCCCACACTAGGAATTTCTTCTGTGTCGTGGGTGCTTTTACAAACAGAAACTCACATACATAAACACCCAGACCCGGAACAACTACTTACTACTTGTAGGTCATACAAATATTTGTTCCGTGCTGGAATCGAACCCGCGCAACGTCATCAATCCTATCACTCAGCCACTGCGCTAATTGTGCCGTCGTACATACAACTCCCTTGAGAAAAAATGGTGGAAAGTAGAACTAAATATAACTTACCTGACTGTAGCTATATTGGGATACAACGAGGCAGCAACAATAGCTTTGAACAGGCTCATATTATCATTATTCCGATTCACCCAATCAGATGTAACATCATTATTATGCAGGAACCCCATCTGCTTCAGGTTGTCACCAAACTGTCTCTTCATATCGCTCAGAAGTTCTATAGTATTGAATGATAGGAAGTTTTCGTACGCAAAGTTGCGTCTTTTTTGGTAAGAATAGCATTGCTCGTATTGTAACACGGCTTCTGATATTGCTACGTGATCGCTTGGCTCGCCTAAAGCGAAGTTGCGTTTCACCTCGTCTACTTCTTTTTCTTTTCCTTAAATAAAAAAATGGAAAGGTTTTCAACAAATTATGCTTTTAATACTTGGTAGTGGGTGGAACAAATGGGTGGATAAAGTGTATTTTCCCTGGAAATAGCTTATTACTGGATTTTGGAGGTCGAATAGACGGTTAAATGGAAGCAGACACCATCATTGTTTTTTTTTATCAATAGTGTCGCGTTTGACTACTATCTCGCCTGATGGTAAGCGAAGATGTGAAAAGTATGGTCTCTGGAAAGTGCTAGTAAGATGTCAACTTTTAACTTACCGATAACAAGTTGGAAGGGATCTTTAAATCCCCATACGGCGGCAACACTGGCTGCGCGGTTGAGGCAGCCGAACATGGTACCCAGTAGAAGCAACTTTCCAGCTGCTGGGTGTACAGGCAGCCGTGCTAAGTGCCAGCCTAGGGGGGTCAGCTTCTCGTCGCTGTCTAGGGCACCCACTCTGTTCAAAATATATTTAAAATTTTGTGAATACACCGTTACACAGAGTTCTATACTGTTTTTATTTCGATTTCGAGAGAAACATGGAGCTTTTTTTTTAGCGTGATAAAATCATCAAATGAGTCCTCCCACCCAGGGCAGGGTGAAGGGACTGTCAGAATTGTACTGACTAAATCCTCCTTCGATAGCGTGACTGCCTCGCAGGAGGCAACCGCTTCCCACTCGCGTCTTGCCCCGCAGCATGGCCTCGACCAATGCCGGGTGTGAGAGGTCTCCGCCTATCGCGGTCGTAAGGACACGGCGGTGCTCTGCCCAAGCGGGGCAGTCCTGCACCGTAAACAAGGAGCTTACTGATTTAATATTATTGAGTACTCGCTTCCGCATTGGTCTAATTTTGATAGTGGGATTGCGGGCGGCGAGTAATGGGTAGCTCGCCTGTTAAGGGACCAAACCCTGGTCGACAACACCTAGTGTTCTCCTCGCGCGCCTCAAGAAGCTGTCAGCAAACTGACGGGGACGCGGGACTTCGGCCCCCGGGGCTTGGTACACATTTCATAATTTTACTACTTAAAAAAATACATAGAAAAAAGAAAGACTTCACATAATTCAAACAAAGTAATTTCCTACAACATTGACTGCTGTTAGACGAAAGTTTATATCAAACGGAGCACCATACTTACTGACTCAAATGTTTTATAGCCCATTCTACAGTGGTTTGTGCAGGCGGAGACGGCATCTTACACATAGCATCAACAGCTTTTCCTAATCGCAGTCTTTTTATAGCCAGCACAGGCTCCAATAGAGAGTTCCTTTGTATTTCTGGTAAGAGTCGCTCCTCAAGCTTACCGGCGCGGAATGACGTCACCATATGATAACAAACACCTGGCTGGCAGCGACCAGCACGGCCTCGTCTGCAAACGAAAATAGGTTTAATGATTTGAGCATAGATACTATTTCTGCAACGAATATAAAATTAAAATAAAAGAATCACTCTATACATATCAAAACCTACCGTTGTCGCAAGTTCGCTTGAGAAATCCACTCAACTTTCAAAGTAGAAATATTGTCTTTTATATTCAGTCCACTGTACTTTATTTTACCACAGTCTACGACATACACAATATCATCTATGGTTATAGAAGTTTCTGCAATATTTGTAGCTAGTATTATCTTCCTTACGTTATCTGGAGGCTTTTGGAATATTTTGTGCTGCTCTAAAGATGGTAGCTTCGAATGTAAAGGGTAGACCTCATAGCGAGATCTCGGGAAGTTACTACTTTCAGAGATTTTTTTCATTAATTTCGTTATTTCTGAGATTCCTGGCAAAAATACGAGAATAGCACCGGGGCCCCCTCTACAAATATAGATCAAGAGTTCGTAAATTAGATCGATATTCAATTCTTCTACTGTAGCATCTTTGAGTGTGTTGTAGACATCTTGACTTATTTCTTTTTTTATGGATTCAAGCCATGGACCTTAAAAGAAAAAACAAAACATTATTACATATTACATTTGTAGAAGAATATCATGTAAGATAAGATTGTTTTAAGTGTCTCTCACCTATTTCGGCTTTGTATTGTATATCCTTCTGCATTTCAACTTCACGTTTTTTTTTCTTCTGGGTTTGCCATTTCTTAAAATTTGCTGTACTGCCCTGATTTAGGGATGGAATGTGACCGGTCATGTGCAGGATTTCCTCTAAGTAAACATCCTTTACAGGGTAAGCCAGCCCTTCAATATGCATCATAGGACAGTTATCGAAATAAGAAGTTAAATGCTCTGCATCTATTGTTGCACTCATTAGAATTAGTTTGAGATCTTTTCGCTGTTTGAGTACCTACAAAACATTATTTAAGTTTTTTCAGTTTTTTCTTTATTAAAATATTTACCAGATAGTAAAATGAAACTGCTTTTAGTATTATATAAATGGGTATTACCTGTTTCAACATTAACATAGATATATCAATATGGCAGTCTCTTTCATGTACCTCGTCAAGTATTACATGACTGTAGTTAGTCAAACCCTGATTCGTTTCCAACTCAGATAGTAAAATACCCGTCGTACAAAACCTAATGCTACCACGTTGCCTTGGCTCCACACTAAAAATAATAGTATATGTATGATAAAGTTAGGTATGTGGGAATAAGCATTTACAGTATATTTAAACCTAACACAAACCAGGGATTACTAAAATAGATTGAATCATTTTTGTATAGGAAAGGCCAAGAATTGAGCCTTGCGGATGCGTAGATTATACGATCATTTCACCTTTTGCAGTCCACTACATAGACCTCTCCTAGGGAGCGCCACAGCGCATTATCCGCTTATTCCATCTAGCCACCGCGTAATAAAACTTACAACCTTTTCATACAGTATTATGTAGTTACTGATTGGGTTGCTGTTATTATCAGAGTTAAAAGTTTATGATTGACAGTCATTAAAATATTACACATAGTCATACATTAGTCTCTGTATACGTTTTTTAACAAAAAATCAATAAAATACCACTCCAGTCTAACAGCATATCCTACAGATTTTCCAACTCGTTCAGATCTTTCAGCGGCAACCCTCATAGCCAAAGAAGAAGCTGCTATACGTCGTGGCTGTGTGACTAGAATATGTACATTAGCACCTCTTCTATTGACAATTGCATCGTCTAAAATTATCTGTGGTATCTGAAAAAAGATAGTTTTGGTATTAGTTAAAGTCATTCACAGAGATCCACAGCCCTGTTCCAACTAACCCTGCCTAACTAGCCCTGTGCTAACAACTGCTATTAATGACCTTCCCCTTAGGAATCCGCTACAAAAGATTGAACTCATTTGTCACAGTGACAAAACAGTTCTTGCACAGTGTGCAGAATACTCCCTGAGCAATTACACCAAGGAATTCTTTATGTCAACATTTTAAAATATAGTAAAATGGGTTTATAGAATTAGATAAATATTAAGTTACCTGGGTAGACTTTCCACATCCTGTCTCACCGCTTATTACAATCACTTGGTTTTTGTTTATTTCATTTAATATATCCTTTGATTTTTTGTATGCTGGTAAAATTTCACGGAATGTTTTCATATCTTTGTATCCTTTTGACTGTAACATAGTTTTATACTCTTCATACAAAGTATCATTTAATTTATCATTTAAATGATTCTCCATAGATATTGGTATACCCTCAGAGAGACATTTTTCAAGTTTTTCTTCAAAAGTTTCTGTGATGATGTCTTCATATCCATACTTGTAATCTCCAGCTCCTCTGAGAGAGCCCCGGCGTCTTGCACCAGACTTTTGATTAGATTGTTCTATTCCAGTATCTTCAGTTAGTTTAACTTTAATATTTTCTGTCTGAAGTTTCTCTGTTGTTTCCATAGCCTCATCTGCCTTAGAGGTAGAAGTACTTGGGTCTTCTGAAGAACTTGATTCCAAATTCATACTTTTAGGTAGTGAAAGTTCTATACAACAGTCTTTGGCTATCTTTTTAATAGATTCAATTTTTTTCTGTAAGCTTGACAGTATTCCTTGTGGAACTGTTAGACTAAGCTGAAAAAAAATATATCCATGGCATTTGAGTAATGTCTAAGTTCAGGGTACAAAAAGCAAGTACCATAGAAATATGCTTTTTAATGTTTCACTGAGGAATTTAATAACATTAACACACATATTATAAAAAGGAGTCTATTTCTAATTATCTTAGTCCGTTGAAAGTTTTTGTGAACTTGGGGCAAGTTCACAAAAACTTTTGAAATTAGATGGTGCTGAGATTACATAGCGGCAATATTTGTTTAACTTTAAATACAAGAATTGGCCTTCTGATAGTTGCTTTAATTATGTAACTGATACTGTCACAACAGTATCAGTTTTTGAAAATGGACTATTATTTTGTCAGAAAATTTTAACATATTTAAAGTATGACATGCTTTTTCCCTGACATGGACAGGTTAGGTCGAAGGGGATCCCCTTTGTGTTCGGTTACTTTAAATGTTGCACGCAGAAATAGGCATAGGCTAAGTCGAGTTTCCTTGATAGGTGGTAATTAGTAACAAAATAAACAAAACATTGAAATAATAATGACAACAACCCTAAATTATTTTTGGTACTTTATGAAATTTTCTAATGACATAATATATGATTTATTGGTGATCTCTTTAAATTAATTTGCTTAAATACTTATTAGGACAAACCCTATTACATATAAAAACATTTATTTGGTATAGACCCTATATCTCCATGATTTTAGGTGATTTATTGTGGAATTGATTTTATATTGTTTGGTCACTACATTTTGGTAACAAATCTACTATTTTGGTGACATACCCTATTGTTTAAGAAACAGAGAACTAATTAAATTGGTTATAGCTTAAATCGTACCCCAAATAAAATAATTTCATATTCTTTCTTTATGAAAGGGAACAAACTTACCATGAAATCTTTTTCCTTATTTTCCTTGTTTTTCTTGATCTGTAGCTCTTTATAGTAAAGCCCAATATCTTTTCCACGTAAACCGCGAGGTCTATTTTTATAGAGCCCTCTATTCCCATTTCCACGTCGAGACATCTTTCTTACTCAAATTATATATTTTCTGCCGAAATTATAGAGAAAGTATATAAAGTATTTACATAGAAACATGAAATAAATAGCGGATATTTTATTTACCAATTAGATTGATGTTGCTGTTATAAAAAGAGGCTCTTCCTAGATGTTTATTGTGTATCAGTAGCTTAACATTTCATAACATTAATAATAAAAATTAAAAAGTGGTGTCTTGTATTGAGCCTTTTTGTTTTCGCAGAATTACAACCAATAAATACAACACGAGCAGATTTTGATCAACTTGATTTCAATTTTTTCAAATCGATCAATTGATATTGACATTTCAATTGACTTTGACGTATTTGACATAGCGATGGGCAATTCGAGCCATCTAACACGAGTAACTCGAGTCAGATCGAGTCAATTTATCTGCAAACCGAGTTGACTAGGATAACGCGCGCGGCAAGAGGTGCGGTGGGTTGGCGGCCTGCGGCTAACAGCCTAGCCCACGAGTTACGAGGCCCGAGCGACTCCGAGCGAGCCGGAATCAGCCCGAACGACCGAACGTCCGAGCCGCGAGTGAAAGAAATAGTTCTCGTTGTTGGTTTCTTATCAGACGGCAAAGATATTAAAATAATACGAGCAATTCTTTCAATTCTTTGTGATCAGAGAGTTTTGAGTTAGGAAGCCAACTCGCTTATTTGTTTTGTTTACTTTTTGTTACTTTTACGTAGTTTATTGTTTTGTTGCAGTTTTATTAGTTAAAGTGTAGGTTTTAACTTTAATAAGTTTAGAATGGCTAATGGAAGTAAGAAAAGTGTTGCGTAGGAGTTCTTTAGTTTCTTATTATTAACTAGGTAAAAATGTTAACATTCTTTTGCGGTACATAAGTAGTTCGTTTTGTGACGTCTGATTTTTGAACGGGCTCAATTTTATTTGACTATCATTGACTCGACACCACGCAGCCCGTCGGTCTCGACCCGATGAACCGTGAACGTAGCATACTATCAACCCGCGGAACGATGTACCGAGTTTAGCGTTTACTGACTCGTACGGACGACGCGGCGCCGGCGACGCGACGAACCTTAAAGTGGACCGAGTCGAGTCAACTAGAGTTGCGGCTCGAGTTGGTTACCGGGTCAACTCAAGTTACTCGAGTTATCTAAACGTCGATTCGGCCCATCGCTAATATGACATAATAAGATGTCTTAAAATAGTGATGTACGGTGTATCGTACAATATTTTAATCAAGGAGTTTAAAATGTAGGGAGCGCGTGCTAGAAAAACGATCCCAAATCGGTGACCTTGAAGTGAATGAAAGGCACTACACAGCATTCTATTTCTTTCTAATAGAGTGTCCATGATACAGTTTTTTTGGATAATATTATTTTTATACTGATAGTATTTATAGGATAACACAATGTTTTTTAAACTCCGTTTATTACTTTGATTACTATATTACTCCGCTACGGAATTTACATAATTGGGTACCTTATACGATACCTCTTGGTAACACTCGTGGACTTCTGAGCTTCTGAGTAGAAAAGCCGGGACCAACTAAAACTATTCCTTTAATAAGTTAATTAAAATTACTTTTTAATAGACTATTAATCATTTCCAAGGTCAGTTTTTTTATCCATAACATTGGTCACCCTACAAACAACAACAAAAGGAAGGAGAAAGAAACCTGCGTGTGTGCCTCTCTTTCTAAGAAAAATAGGTTTTTTTTTTTTTAATTTATTCATGACCATGGATTCTAGTCCTTCAGTCGATGAAGAAAAATAGGTACTGTTTTAATGTTACAAGCACTCTTTTTTTCCTCTTTTTTTTTTTGGTTTTATCACCCAGAATACAAAACATCTAAACACACTACTTACATTTATGAGATCTGGACTATCACAACTACTCACTGATTGACATTAGAACTCTCACTAACCTCTCAGCCTCCTTCGACAAAGGGGTAGCTAGGATGCTGTTACATGCTCCCACTTCGCTTCCCTTCCTTGTTACAAACACTCACTCCTTATGTTTTAAACTTCTTGATTCTAACAGATTCTAACACTCTATTTTACGTACATACCGTTTTGTTTGGTGTTGCCGGCGTAAAATAGTATAGGAGTGTTGCGCTGTCTTGGTTATATGTCAGCAATGTCAAGCAGGCTGACAATGTCAGCTGTCATTCATATTCGTACAACAAAAACGTAGTGTGCCTAATACCATTATGTTGTGTATATTATAATATTTATTAATTAAAACCCATAGTTCCATAATCAAAAGTATCTAAATCTTGGGAAAATAATGCTACATAAAAATGTGAGCTTTCAATAATTTACTATTATTACATATTCATTAACATTTTGATTAACCCTTAACCACCTGACCCCTAAATCAGTAACGTAACCACCTGCGCGCGGTCACAGTGACCGCATCGAATACACATGAGTTATCTCAGGATATTAAGGTTTTATTATAAGAATAAATTAATAATATTCTGTAATATATATTAAATTATTTATTTAAGTGGAAAAAGAAACAATAATAAAACATGTTCTTCTCATAAATGGGAACAATTAAATTGATGGCACATTTTAACTAAAAATATAACTATGATTACATAACGAGATGTATCAACATAGGGACAAAATATTACATCAAATTTGAACTTTCTTTAAAGAATCTAATAACATTAAAATGAGATAAAAAAATAAAGTTTAAAAAAGAATCAAAACTTCGATAAAAATGCAGAGGGTAAAGTCTGACAATTTTTCACGACAATTTTGGCACATTTTGATAGTACATTCCACACAGATTGTTTTTTTTACAGATAAAAGTTACATGAAATATTTTTCATTTCTTCTTGGGAACACAAGTTAAACACGTTTTACGTGTTTCAAGAGTCCAGAAACAGTAGGCAATTCGTCTCGTCTAGAAGACGACACTTGTAGGCAGTCATCAGATTCATAGTCTTCTAAAATTTCAGAAACTTCCAAATTCTCAGGTTCTACATCACTGCAACTCTCATCAACCACATCTCTAACCATTTCACAACATTTTCGTTGTTTACATCCATTTTTACGTAAAAACAATAATCATGAATGTAATACACAAAAATCACATAACTACCTGCACGCGGTCACCATGACCGCTAGCAAAATATTTTTACTCACCGAAGCCAAACGCGTGCACGTAGATCCTTGCCTAGCGCACACACGACGCTAAAGCACCAACAGAAAAGGTACACAGACGCACGCTAACATGCGATAACGGATATCGACGAAATTCAAATTCAAAAAATTGTTGCGGTCACCATGACCGCTGGCAGGTGGTTAAGGGTTAAACAATTTGTGCCCTTAAGTTTTACACAATAATCTAAAGTTTAAAAAGTTAAACACAAAAACTATTTTTGTTGCAGGATTATTGGTCGTTAATATGCAGAGGACGCAAGAAAAAAATTGTGGCTCTCATTATAATATTGATTTTTCTTCTAAATGCCTTGTTGTATGTTAGTTTAGAACTTTACAATACTGTTAAGAGGAAACAGAAAGAACCTTGGTATAGTAGGTGAGTAGACGAATATGATTATACTTTTAAATATCTTATGTACTTTATCACTCACCCTGTACAATGTTTTTAAAAATAAATACTTAATTATTATGTTGAAGCAATGTTTTTTTTTTCAGTTTGCATTTTGATAAAAACTCTTACGTGGACGAGAGTGGTATGAGAGTTATAGTTGGGCATTATGTTGGTGGAACTAATGGTGGTAATTTATCTGAAGGTAAATAAATTATTGGAATATAAAATGTCTGTGTAAATCTGAGCTAATTTCTTGAGAGCATTCCCATTTCAAGTTTGTCACTATTTACCTACTTCAAAAAATCTAAAAGGTTTTTATTTTCATTCAAAATACAAAAAAAAAACTAAAACAAAAAATACAAAAAAGTCAAAACATAGTGTTAACTCATATGAAGCCTTGAATACTTATGAGATAGCTATCTGCCTGCACACATTACTGATTTAGCAGGAAATACCGAGTTTGATTGTTATTTATAAACTAATTTTAATGTTGCTTTAAAATTAGTCAAAACCTAGCATAGTGGCTTCTTAATATGATACTCATCATCCTACTGCACTTATCATAATTTATTAGACCACCAGGTGACTTGTTAGACAATATCTTTGATAGCTCTGTTAATGTAAAGACTCCTGTGCACCAAGTTACCACAATCTATCAATTTTTATTTCTCTCTCGAAGGATTATGTTCAATTGATAAAATTTGACTTGGTTTGATTAGGGTAGGTTGATATGCTGGCGTCTCTACATTATGAGTGAATACAATTTAAAGGTGGTATGGTACTCAGCAACAATATCTTCCTACTGGAAAATAAAAAAAAAAGATTTGAATCATTTGTTCCAGAGACCATCTTTATTTAGATCATATCATTACTACTATCAATCAATCTAAAATATCTTTAATTTACATCTATATTTGCAACACAAGGAAGTGAAAATCTTGCCTAAAATTGGAGTAGATTGAAATCCTAAAAGGAATCTTATTAGATTTAAACGAATAACTTATTTATGACTTAATTAAATAAAAGAGGATTTTCTCCATTCGTCGGTATGTTTTTTTTAATTATGTTAAAAAAATCTAGAGCAATAGCAATTAAAAAATAAACATAAAATTCGAGTAATAGTAATAGTACTTAATAATAAATTAATTTGCATTTGTTTGGTTTTGGTCACTTCATCGTTATTACAATTTAATTAAAACCATTGCCATCGTCATGGCAATTATTTTCTAATCTGAAAAGCTGTGCACTTATATTGATTACTTTTTCTTGTAAGTTATTTTGGTTTATCTCAGTAAATTATAACTAAGGTCCGACCGAAACGGGTTTTCCGGCCGTAACCGAAACTGAAACCGAATGTTCGGCCGTGGCTTCAGTTTCGGCCGAAACCGAATCCGAAACCAAAACTCACGTGGTCAAGTATAGAATTCCTTAAAATACTGAAATTTGGTGCATTTTACCCATTATTCTGCATTAGTTAGGACATGAAATGGAATCACAGTACCTAAGTTTGTTGTAATCATTTATTTAATAGATATAATATAAAAAATATTAAAACATAACACTTTTTTTTCATATCAAATTCTCATAGCAAAATGTTTATCGGAGACATCCGAACGGCGCACGACAATTCCCGAACAGGGCCGCGAGCGCGAGTGTCGGCCAAAGCGTTGCCGCGAGAAATGAAGTTAAGCGAGCGTGCACGACAACTTCTGAAACCAGTTTCGGTTTCGGCAAAAGTTTCGGCTAAATTTGGCCGAAACCGATACTGTTGCCGAAACTCGATTTTTGGCCGAAACTATATAATTTAATATAATAAAATTATATTAAATTATATATATAATAACATAATTTAATATAATAAAATTAATTAACTAAATACAAACAACGCATAATATATAAACAACAGACATATTGGTGGATGGCACAGTTTGTACAGTTCGATTCGCAGGTTCGATCCCTGCAGGGAACAAATATTTGTATGGCCTGCAGGTAGATATTTGATCAGGATAAATTCCTATTGTGAGGCAAAGTTATAAAAAAAAAAACGACGGCTTGCACTCTGGGAGTGCCGGCAGAAGTGAAAACTTGAATAGTAATAAACACACACGAACATTCGCGCAAGCGCCCTGCGCCGTCTTACGAATTTTCGATCAGGTCACGTGTCCTGACGCGAGTTTAACATTTTTTACCCATTTCAAAAAAAGTGCACAACGCCGCTAAAGAAGTTTTCACTTCAAAAAACGGATATATTTATGAGGATGATGACATGTAATAGAAAAGTCTCTCTTTTTCACCAACCTTTTATTAATAAGTGAAAGCTAAAGATGATAATTTTATTTATAATTTCAGAAATAATTCACAGTAACAACTATGCGCCAGTGGCAGGGGCAGGCGAGGGCGGGAGACCAGTACAACTGTCTCAGAGAGAACTCATAACAGCCCGAGAGCTGTACTCCTTACATTCCTACAACATATTCGTTAGCGATAAGATTGCAATCAACAGGAGTCTCCCGGATATGCGCAGTGACAGGTGAATATTGTTTTTAAATGGATTCAATTTCATGGGTGCTAGGGATATTGCCTTGCATTTATCGAAGTCCAACCCACGTTTACCACGCACTTGTTGGACCTATTGCAAGGCGTACGGGGACGCCTTGTAATTTGAAATCTATTTATGTGTCATAAATATAAATCATAACATAAACAAAGGCTTATCCGCCTTTTTTGTCAAGCATCAACTAGAAGCCTATTTAGCCTATAATTTATGTTCCTACTGCTAAGACACAGGACCTACCCTTCAGGTTAGCTCAGCGGTAACTGACAGACATAATAAACCCCTATTTCGTCTCGTAGGGTGGTAGTTGTACTCCTCAACGGTTCTTTGAAGGTTAAGAAAAATAAAGTTCTTAACTTAGATTAACCTCTCGGGCGATTTATAATTGGAAATGATAAAAATCAACGTCCAATGAGCGACTGTCTGTTATGTACAGACGTGTGTACGTAAGGCGCTGGGGCGTTTTCGCTTATGTACACCCGGTTGTACGTAATGCGCCCGAGAGGTTAAAAAATGTCCAGATTGCGTGTTCGAAACATAACGAAACGTTTTAAGTGTAGCCACTTTTTTATAAATGTGTGAGTGAGCGCCACGCACACATTTAAATGTTTTCCTTCGAGATGTTCACTTGTTTTATGTAGGAATCGAACAACGCGGGAAATTTTTACTCCGTGTTTTTGGCTTAAATTCTTAGTGGCCTACTATCAATGTGGACATTTTTTAATCTTATTGGTTGCTCAAATTCCCGGTAGCTTAATAAAACTTAATAAACCTTGACCTTTATGATTAAATACAGGTATATCGAGCATAATCGTGATTTTGCAGGTATTTTATTTTATTTACGAGTAATTGGTATGGTCAAAGTGTCACGCACCCCACGCGACCCTTTATGTATTTAGGCGCGTGTAATTATGGGTTGAATATTAATCCGTCCCACCATGACATACGCCGGTGTCATATTCGCACACTCCCACCCCCGCCACCTCTATAAAATGCAGGTCCTTCAAAATCGTTACCTTAGGAAAGTCACGGGAGCCCCGTACTATGTCCGCAATGACAGTTTCCACCTCGACCTTAAAATCCCCACCATTCTCCAGTTCATGAAACGCCTTTCCAAGCGTTTCTTTGACTCTGCCATCAGGCACCCCAATCCCCTAATCGCAGCGGCCGCCCGATACGAACCATCGCGTATCAGCAAAATTCGCCGACCAAGGCATACTCTAGTCACCCCCCGATGACCCCATAACCCTCCTCCAGGAGAGCAATAGGGAAACTAGTACGCTCAGGAAACACAAGCGTAGATCGATCCCGTCATTCCGTCCTCGCCGCCGAGGACGCCCGTCGCGACGTCCGAATCAATGCCCTCCCCGACCCTTGCAAGAGCCAGCCCGCGATGCTGAGCCGTAGAGTTAAAAATCAGCCCCTAAATAATGAACCATTGTGATCCAGCCTGTCCCTTGCTGTCCTCTCTCAGTGACGCCCTAAGCCGAGGTCCGAACCCCACAGGGGGTGCCCTTAGCGTGTGGTCACTTAGTTTGTAGTTTTTTCTAGTTTGTAAGCTCTGGCTGGAGGCCTTTTTTTTTTTGCGTGGTAAAATCATCAAATGAGTCCTCCCACCCAGGGCAGGGCGGGAGGGACTGTCAGACTTGTACTGACTAAAATCCACGGTGTCCTTCACGAGCCCTTTACGTACCGGGGTTACGGTGATGGGTAAGTCCCGCGACCCCGGCAGGCTTTGGCCCTCTACAGGCCCCGTCAATGTGCTGACACTCCTTGAGGCGCGCGTGGAACACAACGCGCCGTTGGCTGGAGGCCTTAAAGTAATTTAAGGCATCTACAGAAAAGTCCGGTTAAGCAGCTCACAACCTCTTCTAGGTTGACCTGCGAGATGCCATTCACAAAAAAAAAATGGGTTGAATATTAATTCATATACTAAACGTAGAACCAGTAAGTAAGTTTTGGATCTGACACAAAGACTTAACTAGGATCTATTTATTTCCCGCTACACTCATCTGAAATCGTCGGCAGACTACCTAGTAGTAAAATAAATGAACGAACAATTTGATTCACAACATTTGCAGTTTTGGTCTGTAATGCGATCCATACTCGATTCCGTTAGGTCCATCAGACATCCATGGTACGGCTGCTATGTGAACGGCAAGATAACTGTAGCTTTCCACATGAATACAGCACAATAGTGACAATAGTAACAATGTGATAACCTGTTTATCACTTCATTGACTAGCATTTGTCTGTGAATGCTGTAATGTGGGTGTGAATGTGTGATCGACGTAGTTTTGATTATTTTACCACGATAAAAAAAAAGAGTGTGGGGCAAAGTATAAAAAAAACCAGAATAGTTTCTAGCCGCGGCCGGTTCATTCGACTGGGTGAAAAATAGTCACCATTAATCGACTGGCGTTATAGTAACGCTTTCATTCAATTATTTCAGATGCAAAGAGGTTGTGTTCGACATAGACAATCTGCCGACTGCGACGGTGATCATAGTGTTCCACAATGAGGCCTGGTCTACTCTCATGCGGACCGTCATGTCTGTGCTGATGAGGTCGCCACCTAAACTGTTGCAGCAGGTAAGAAATATCTACAACTTAACTATTTTTTTTTTGGAACACTCTAGGAAATTTCTTTATTCTGATTCCGGAACCTGTAAGCCAAACAATTATTAGAGCCAAAAATACCACAGAAAAAAGATACACGACAATGTTTTATAAAACAAAGTGTGATTGCAATTACTGCACTTCATTTGTTGTCTTTGCACCAACCTAGTCCAATATGTCTTTCTTTAATAGATTTTAAACTTTATCATAAAAAATAGAAGATTCATGTTCGATTAAAAAAAAGAGTTTGAAATAGCTTGACGTGCCTCTTGCTGTCTTTCACATCAATTGTAATTTTACTTAGTTTGGAGAATATGGCAATTTGAAAATCAATGTCAATGATTATGAGCTTGGCAAATTACTGCGTACTTGAGAAGTAGTAAATAAAACAATGGCGTGAAAATTTTACGGTCAGGATAAAATAAAACACTGATTAAATCGGGTTGTCTATAACTCTGTTGTTCCCTTACTGAAATGAGGGAAAAGGATGGCAAGTCTCTCTTACTTTTTAGAAAAAGGGGGATCCTTTGTCCACGCAGGTGTTGTTTTGTTCCGATTTTTTTTCCAGTTATTGATATAACCCTAGGCTACACTGCGGTTTCCTTGTCGCAGTTTCCAGAAGGAGAACCGTGTACTTTAGTCAGTATGAGTCTGACAGTCCCTTTAGCCCCATCCAGGACGGGAGGACTCACTTGATAATTTTACCAAAAACAGGACATGTCTACCCCAACGGGTGCCTGTCCTAGAGATGTGGTGCAGGCCAGGAGGAGCAACAACCTGTTAAAGATGGACGGCTAAAACACGATGATGAAAGCTCAGGACTTGGTCCAGAGGCTTATTTTAGGACTATGTCCAGCAGTGGATGATGTGGTTGATATATTTCGCGGTTAACTATCCTTTTTTTAGGGTTCCGTACGTCTGAATACAAAAACGGAACCCTTATAGGATCACTCGTGTGTCTGTCCGTCCGTCGCTTACAGTCAATTATCTCCGAATCTATTAGACCGATTAAGTTGAAATTTGGTACACATATCAATTCCTGTGACCCAAACACAGAGGTGTGACGTGAGCAGATGAAATCTGTATATGGGGGGTCATTTTTGGGGGGGAAGGGGAAAATTAAAAAAAAAATTCTGAAAACTGCATCGTGTGGCATATCAAATGAAAGGTCTTGTTGAGAAGATCTTAAATGTATTTTTTTGTAATTTTAAAATAAATAGTTTCCAAGTTATTCAAGAAAATAGACGAAAATTGACCATTCCCCCCCCTTATCTCCGAAACTACTGAACCTAAAATTTTGAAAAAAATACAGAAATTAGTTTTCTCCTTATAGATTATAGGAAAACCTATAAGAAGTCCATGATATTAAAATAACATGGTAAATCACTCAATATTGTGCGTACCAACTTACATTTTTTTTTAATACGTCATAAATTGTAAACCGCAATTTATCTTTCAAAGTTACAACCAACTTTTATATAATGTTACTTGCTGCTACGGAACCCTTTAAAGGCGAGTCCGACTCGCACTTGGCCGGTTTTTTTTCTCGAGTTGGAAATCTTCAATAATTGTCTTTTGCATTAATGAGGGCTCTGTCAGACGCGTACGGTCTAAACCCACCTCGGCCGTTGGGGGCCAATGATGTATCTTATAATGTACCCTATCTCAACTTTTTTCTTTTTTTTTTAATAATGGCGCTCCACATTAGAATTTTATTTCTGTATTGTAGTTGCGTTTACAAGGATAGAAACTGACATACACAAACACCCAGACCCGGAACAACTACTTGCACATATACATACACGTTCCGTGCAGGGATCGCACCCGCGACACGGTGCGCAGGAGTCGATGGCTCAGCCACTGCGCCACTCGTGTTTCGACACAAACAGATCTATTAATTATATAAATATTTTATGTACTTTTGTTCAACTGAGTGGATCTAGAAACTTTTATACCTACTAATTAACTTTGCATGCCGTAAGGTAGAATGTGGAAGAGCAATTTGTTAAAATGTGAACACCTTATTTTGTACCCACAGTCTTTGCAAATTAAATGATTTCTGATTTCTGATTAACTAACCTAACTTTCTCATTCCAGATAATTCTAGTAGACGATGCCAGTGAGAGGAGATACCTCCACGCGGAGCTTGACGAGGCCGTGGCGAAGTTGGATAACGTGCAGGTACTGCGGAACCCTGTCAGGACTGGGCTGGTCGGCGCCAGGCTCATGGGCGCTAGGAAGGCTACTGGAGACGTACTGGTCTTCCTTGACGCTCATTGTGAGGTGAGTTTACTATTTTGATGTGTATTAAAACCTCGTATGAGGATACGAGCAACGTCTTCAACGAAACGAAATGGAAACACATGACTAAAACAGGATCTTCGAGGAAGTCATCGACCCACGGGACATCTCTCCGTGTACCACGTCTGCGCAACCACGGCCACTCTGGCAAGCGTTAGTTAAATAGCTGCACTATTTTTTTCGGTTTTTGGGACTGTTTGTACTTTGTATGAAAGAAAATTTAACATGTTTAAACTGATAGTAAAGTCCGAACGAGAAGCAGGAAGAATTTCGTACTTTAACCTGTCATTCACAGAGCCGCGTGTGCGAGCGAGACTCATTATATTGACGTGGGAGTGACAGAGACGGGTAATTACAGGTTAAAGTACGAAATTCCTCCTGCTTCGCGTCCGGACTATAGCAAAGCGCACCACTGCGAAGCCGCGGCGGGTGGTTAGTACAAATAAAATAATTTCTTTCAAAAACTATATGAATGGTATAATTTATAATTCCAGGTCACGATAGGATGGCTCGAACCTTTACTAGATCGCGCAGGAAGCGACGATGTCTTCATATGTCCACACATTGACCTATTATCTACCGACACTCTAGCATATACCAAGAGTATCGACGCTCACTGGGGTGCTTTCAGCTGGAGACTGCACTTCCGGTGGCTTATACCAAGTAGCGAAGTCCTCAAGAAGAAATCTGAAAACCCTTCGAAACCTTATCCAACTCCTGCAATGGCTGGAGGTCTTTTCGCAGTACGAAAAAGCCTTTTCTGGCGTTTAGGAGGCTATGACGAAGGTATGACCATTTGGGGAGCAGAAAACTTAGAACTGTCATGGCGAGCGTGGCAATGCGGCGCAAGAGTCGAAATAACATCCTGCTCTCGTGTAGGACATATCTTTAGAAGTCACAGCCCTTATAAATACCCTGGAGGGGTCACAAAAGTCCTCCATGCAAACCTAGCGAGAGCTGCCACAGTGTGGATGGATGAATGGGCTGATTTCTTCTTCAAATTCAACCCCGACGTAGCTTTAATTCGCGACCAACAATCAGTCGGAGATAGAGTAGAGTTGAGAAAGAACTTAAAGTGCAAAAGTTTTGGATGGTACTTAAAAACAGTATGGCCGCAACATTTTTTCCCGACCGACCAGCGATGGTTCGGGAAAATCAAAAACGAAAAAGGCGGTTGTATAGGAGTTGTCGTTGGAACTGTGGGTTTGGGAAGCCCAGCCGTCGCAGTTGACTGTGGAACAATGGGCCTAGAGAGCTTAGTAGTTTTCACTCCAGAAGGGAAGGTAATGGCTGATGAAGGCTTATGTTTGCAGCAAGGGAACGGTCGTGTTCTCTGGAAGAGCTGCAGCGATAGCAGTAAACAGATCTGGGTACAGAAAGGACCCAGATTAAAAACTCCAGATGGTCTATGTCTTACATTAGCTGTGACTAAAGATTCACACGGTATCGGTGATCCTCTTATATCAAAAAGGTGCATCACAGATGATAAACAGATCTGGCATTTTAATCGCGTGCCTTGGCGTTAATATTGTGATAAAAGTAGGTAGTACAAATAAAATAAAAAATAAACTAAGCAATAAAAAAGTACAGAAAAAGTACACTAGTTTAAGGCCAGCAATTTAAAAGTACTTTAATTTTAGTCCAAAATGAGATTTTATGTAAGTACTTAATATAATTTGAGTCTGATTCGGAATCTTATATTTATAAATAAGTTAAAATGCTGTAAAATATAACAATGAAAGCATTTAGTAATACTTAGCACCTGTGATTTAATTATGGTATATTTTTTTTACTAAAATGACTAGTTTTTAAGACCATACGTTGTGATTTTGTAACATTATTAACATCATAGGTATTTTTGTAATAGTTTATAAACTTTAAGTTACTGTTAGATAGTTTACTTAAAAAAATGGCGGCTACTTTTACCGCCAAAATAACATTCCACTGTTGTGAGATTAACCTTTACTAAGGTAATTATTTTTATAAGTTTCATATTCAGTTCTCTATTAAGTATATTTCTCTTTTCATGAATATTTGATAAGGTAAAAGTTTTATATGCGACTTATCTCTTCAGAATCTCTGTTACAGACGTTAGCACATCAATCTACTGTAATCTGTCAAATCGCAAAAGAAAATAATACTTCTGCTTTTGTGATAAAGTTGAAAATCTGTTAAAGAAATTTGACAGTGTAGGTTGGTGTGCTGGCCCCTGTACGTAGGCATTTTTTTAAATGTTTTTTAAATTTTATCGAAACAAATTCGTACTTTTTTTTTACTACTATTTTATAATGCTATCGAATTTTTAAATAACGTCCAGCATTTATATTTCTTCTAGTCTTAAATCTGACAATTTTTAATGTAGAACTTAACTAGGTAGTACATCTACGTTTAATTAGTACAGTATTTATTTATTTTATAAAACAGTATATAAAATTACGCGATACATTCCAGTTACCACTTCGCAAGCATTCACGTTTGTCTGAAACCTACGATAAATATCTTTAAAGCCTTTGTCAAACAGACAGGCGTCGCGAATGCGAAGCGAGGCGTTTTAATTTGTAATGTATGGAATTGTTTGTACCAGTCTCATAGAAAAGCGAAAACGATCCGATAGCGTGACTGAACTATCGGACTGACGTCTCGTATCGGTTCGTTATCGCTTCGGACTCGCCTGTATGTTTGACAAAGGCATTAATACTATGTTATAATAATGTAGTAATAATAATAATGCTTTTTTCCTAAGGATATACTTGTTTCGAAAGATCTTCACTGTGGAATTGAATTTGAAGTCTTTGTTTATTTTAGTAGACAATTTAGTTACACACTTTACCTTTGACTTATGTTTAAAATTGACATTGTCGCTAACGGAACTTAACATGAGATATTTCTTATTTTTATTGTTTGTTTTGTGTATCCGAAACATGGATGAACTCCGATTTAACGTTTAAGGTTCTAATGACAGAACTAAACATAATATTTTAAATGTGCAACTGCTTGCACATTTGAAATATTATGTTTAGTTCGTTAGTAGTAGTGATTATAGCAATGTTTCTGGGCAGATTTGGCAGCTTTTTGGGCCTAAAAAATCCACTTGATCATAGGATAATAAATATCATCACAGTTATTTGTCATAAATAACACAAGTTTAACTTCAACGTTTTTATTTTGACAAATGTTGTCCATACAAAAAAAAGTATAAAATGTACAATGAAAATATATTAAAATTAAATTATATGAGAATCTATGTCATTAAATTAACTGTTTATTATGTGCTCTTTTTATTTATATTTTCCTTTTTACCGACTGCAAAAAGGAGGGTTATGTGTTTTAAGAACTTCACCTAAGTATGAAATATAGTAGTAAAGTTGCTATTGTTGCGTGTAGCGGTAGTGACACTTCTGTCGCAGAGTTGCAATTATTTCCTTTGCATATGAAACAACGTGCGTCGCTGTGGCCCCGCGCTCTTTCGATGGCTACGAGGGCCATACACACTGAATCTACTTGTGCTCGCGGTACGCAGCCTCGTAGAGTGTCCACCGTGTTGCCAACTGAAAAAAAAATACATTAAGCCACACTGGTTTATGAACTAGCCACTGTTGACAATGAGGTCTTTGGGTTTCATTCCGAGGTAAGAGTAACAGTGACCGAGTCTGAAATTGTGCTCGGTAATGGTGGTACCTTAATACGTTCGCCCCCCTATTACATGGGATTATTACATCTGCCTCTAACCGTGGGGATTATAGGCGTGATATTCTCGAATATAACTACGATTAAATGCAGAAGTTGGAGGCCAGAGTGTTGTGGCGCAGTTCTGAAGTTACTTATGTTCAGAAATAGGATGCGATAGGAATTAATTGATTGATAAAAGGTGGTAGCCTATTATAACTTGACAGTTAGGCAATAGATAACTAATAGCATAGTATGTTATTGCGATTCTAGATGACTGTTGCAAAAACACAAGAGTCTACACTCGATCGATTGATATTTCTATGACACTTCATTAAACTCTGGTATTGTACCCATTGACGTTATCATTTAAAATTTTCACTGCGTCATGTTGCATAACGCATTGATCTATTTACTTTCTTAATACATAAGGCAACTGTGTGCCTAAAGTATTAAATGAATAAATAAAACGCTGTAGGTAAAGTACACACAATTTCGCAGAGGCGGATTTGTTGCCATTGCCATTTTCTAACAGTGACATCATATGAAAAAAAAAAAAATAACTCGGTCTATCTTAGTCCACTACTGGACATAGGCCTCTCCCGGGCTGCGCCACATCACCCTGTCCTCCGCTTTTCGCATCCGGTCTGTTCCAGCCACCTGGGGGCGTACCACACGACGCTTGCCGATACGCACTCCAGGAGTCGTCTGCTCCACCGGCTGACCGGCCATCGGTCTTCAGTTAAACACCTCACAGCCACTATTCAGTTTGCCAACTCTGCAAGCCACATTGGTTAATCTGGTTCTTTTCTGGAAAACTCCATTCCTGATTTTATTATTTAAAGAAACCCCGCACTAAAATATTACGCATTTTTTAGCGTGGTAAAATCATCAAATGAGTCCTCACACGTAGGGCAGAGCGGGAAGGACTGTCAGACTCGTACTGACTAAAATCCACGGTGTCCTTCAATAGCCCTTTACGTTCCGGGGTCACGGTAGTTCGTGAGTCCCGCGACCCCGACAGGCTTTGGCCCTCTACAGGGGACCCCCCTGTAGAGGACCAAAGCCTGCCGGGATCCGTTATTATGCTGACACTACTTGAGGCGCGCGTGGAACACGCGCCGTCGACCAGGTCATTGAGGTCATGGTCCATGGTCGGACAGCGAGTCGCCCATTACTCGCCGCCCGCATGCCCGTGCAAAATATTACGAATAGCATGGCATTTAAATATTACGTATCAATTCAATAATATTAAACCGGGTTAGGTAAAATAAAAAGCAAATGCAATCTTAACTTACAAGTCTTATCATCCGGCGTGGCAACCATCTTCAAGCAACGGTATTCGATAGGTATCCGTGAGTCTGTGCTCGGTGGTGGATGTCCATAGTTATGTACCCATTGCGCTGACACCCAATTGGAGGGCTGGCACTCTACCGGGGCTCCGTGTGGTATCATCTGCTCTGGGTGGCAGCCCAGACATCGCTGGTAGAAACAGGATTCCGGGAGCGCTGTAATTTACAGAGCAGTTGGTTTAATGAATGGGCCTGACATTGACTATTAAGCAGATTAAATTAATTTGTGTTGAGTTGGCGGCGTGGCAGTGGGTGTAAGGTATCTTTACCGGGTCGCGCGGGTCGGGACTGTCTCATTTGGTAAGGCTCAACTCACACCAAAAGAGCGGCGAAGGGCAACGAAACGGAGCGCAGTTTCAGTGTCATATGAATTTAAACTTTATTTTCATTACTATAATACTCATTCTTATCATCGCACTCATACTCGAAAGAGTCGCGGGAATGCCCGCGGATTCGCGGGCATCCTCGCGACTCGTTCTATGCGGTAATAAATATTATTTTAATGAAAATAAAGTTAAAATTCATATGACACTGAAACTGCGCTCCGTTTCGTTGCCCTTCGCCGCTCTTTTGGTGTGAGTTGAGCCTAACACTGACACTGAAAAGTAGAGGGCTATTGAAGGATCACCGTGGATTTTAGTTAGTCCAAGTCTGACAGTACGATGGGAGGACTCATTTGATGATTTTATCACGATAGAGAAAAGGGATCTTCACTAGGTGATATCTCTACTCATAGGTATTTTGGGGATAGAGAAATTGCTCAAGTCAGGCCACAAAAATAGTGTCAGACCCCTGACTAAATTTTTTTCTTCAAACCCCTTTTCCTTCAATTTCCATTTACGTTTCAAAGGTGCGGTAGCTCCTTCGAACAATTCTGCAACTCTGGACGCTATAACTTTTTAATCATAAACTACAAGATTTAAGCTGCCCGCATATGCTCGCAGTGGGAGTGGTTCACCCTGCGCGTAATTTGGCGATTCTCAGCATTCAGGGAAGGATAAAAACGCAGAAGTATTTCCAACACGAGTTAATTAAGCTACCAGTGACGTATTGTTTTCCTCAAATTCCCGGATATGGTGAAAATATGAAATATAAACAGGTTCCTTCCTAAAAGAGGTGTTAAATACTCATCCAAATTAGTATGTCAACCCGAGATTATTATGTTAGGTAGGTATAGGTACTGTTACGTTTATAATTAGACACTAGCTAACAGATTTGGCAAAGCAAAAAACATGTGAACTTGTTACGGTCGAAGTCTTCTTAGTACGACAGTGACTCTCGAATTCAGTCCAGTTAGGAAGTGATCACACTACTCCTCGTGGGAACTGCATGCGTCGGTCAAAGAGAGCTTTATGTCCGTCAATTAATGCGAATAGAGTCCGACGTGGTGTCGTGTCCAGTCATGTGTCGCATGACGCGAATCGAAACTAATAACGTTGCTTTTAACAGTTCCGTACCCAAAGGTTTAAACAGGACCTTATTATTAAAACTCCGCTGTTCGTCCGTCTGTATGTCTGTTTATCCGTTTGTCACCAAGCTGTATCTCATGTACCGTGATAGACCGTTTAAATTTTCACAGATGATATATTTCTTTTGCCGCCATAACATAATTGAATAAATGTTTAAGGGGGCTCCTGTACAATAGACATGATTTTTTTGCCATTTACATGTAATTATGTATATTGGTACGGAACCGGACTCGCACTTGGTCGGTTTTTTCGTTTATATTTACGCTCTCTATTTCTGAGCAGCTACAGCCGTATACTATGTGTAGAAGTATGATCAGGATTCTCCATCCTGAACAAAGATTGGTCGTTCCCTATAATAATCCAGCCATTGTGACGCCAATTTAAGTTTATTTCATAAACAATTGATGATCTCAGATATTCCAATGCGGATTTTAACAACCGTTGACGTTTTTGTAATTGAATCGTTACGGAATATCTATGGTCTTGTTTACCATATTATTGATTTTAACTGTTCACACTGTTGATTTTCTTCCAAGTAATTATGGTGTTGATTTATTAATTGGTAAACATAAACGCGAAAAATTACACTTATCATTTCAAGAATCCTGGCCTTAAGCTTATGGATTTTTATGCGAAATAGATGTAATACAATCATAATGTCTTGATTGTTTTGCAAAACTAAGATGTGGCCCAGTTAAGCAAAGCGCAAAACGGTTTTCATCAAGCCATATTCCGGTACGAGTCGTACCGTACGACAGTTTTTGGCGCAAATATTACAAGAAAATGCAAAGTTCTGATTTCTTTTGTATGCCAAAGATGCGAAGTATTTTGAGGTAACGTTGAGGTTTAAGTCTTATTTCTTTAAGAACAGATTTTATTAATCTAAATTGTGCAGAGATCTAAATTATTCAAGTTATTAGAATTTGATTAAAACCTTTTTGCTAGGTGTTTTATTGTTGCTGTCACTGGCTATCTACTGCCGAAAACTTTCAAATATTTTTTTATTAGATATTTTTTTATATTTTTTGTAAAATATGGCATTTTTTAGACTTTTTTGAGCAATGCGGCCTGTGTTTTCTGTTAGCACGTCGTTAATGACCTCTTTTTTGAAAAATTACAAACCCAGCTATGATACTCGTATATTTTATGAACATGAACAGGTAGATAGACAATTGGCGTAAATACTCGTAGATCTCAATTTTCATGATGAGTAGGTAGCTAAAGACGCGAAATTAATGATTGACGGCTGCCTCAGTACATTTTCTCGCACAATGCATGTCCATGTCCAATCTGATTGTTGTGCACCGGCCTTTACTCAGCGCAGTCGACCGGACCCGCCATGTAATGCCACTCCTCACTGCAGTTTACGTTTGTTTTAACCGCCGCAATCATATGTCATTTTCTCGCGTTTCGCGCCATTTTGCCGGCCATCAGCCGTGCTTCGATCCGTTCGGCGCGTACGCTCCGTAATTATTGAAACTTTGAAAGCAGAGAATCCGCTCTCGATGGCGAGGTATGCACGAACGCTTATTTAAAGCGGCCGTTTAGTTTCGCTCTTTAAAATGTAATAGCTGATATTAGATATGGAGATAATGTTATCATCACTGTTATATTAATGAGATTGGTAACTGAAGTAGGGAAGGTACGCAACGCTGCGTGTAGGTTTCCACTTGGTAAGTTGGTATTCTTGGTGTTTATTGGAAGATTATAATTAAATTGATTGCATTTTCAAGATTGATAAGCAATGATAGCCTGGTTTTTAAACTGGAACATTATTACTTAATTACTTATGTGTCTTACAATAGCGTAAAAGAAAACTTATGTCCCATAAAGGAATGGCATTTTACAAATGTCACATTACCAAGGTACCTATTTTTGTAACCAGTAACTTCAGGTAGGCTATTCCTTTCTTAATAACATGTTTTCGTCGAATAATATCACTAAATTACTTTAGCAATTAAAAAGTTATACTAAACATTTCGTAGCTCTATGCGCGACGGTGCGTAAGATCGCGCCTATGATCTCCACATCTTGTCTATGCCCGGCGTCCGAGAAAGTGCTTGATAGGCGTATGACATAATTGTGCACGGCCATTGCTGCCGTGTCTCTATTGTAACTCTATACGGACCAGTTTTTGCACCTCAGCCGGTAGAATATTGGTTCCTCGTTCATCTGAGTCCATCTGGATGACCGCTAGTTAAGAATGAAAGCTAGCTTAGATTATCTAAATATTAGAAAATAAATCAAAGGAGAATAGATCGGAAAACTAGCCACTTAGATTATCAAAAAATATTCGACCCGTACTTTTTCTTAATAATAAAATAATAAAAATAATTAATAATGATATTTGTAATTTATAGCTACTGTTAAATAGCCAATTCTAACTGTCCTATAACGCGAAAAAAATATAGAGAAGTTTTTAAACTTTCTAAGTAGGTAGGTACTGTAGTTATAATTCCATGAAAATGAAAAGAAAGTCTAGAAGAACTTGGAGATTAAACCTACATAAACAGGAAGAGGATACTTGAAAATTGGTAGATGGTGTAGCTAAGTAACAGAAAGAGACAGGCAGTGAAAATGTTACTCAACAAAATTTCGATGAAAGCCAAAAATACAAGTAGAAGGAACTAGACGTTACAAAAGAGAAAAAACATAGGTGTATCTAACATCTTGAAAACGTCGATATCTTGATGTCAAGTGGATCATCTGTCTGACACTGCGCAGGTTTATACTCTCTTTGTAGCCCCTGTACTTGTAAATGCAGCATATAAAGCCATAACGATATTCCATCACATAATCGTTCATAACAATCGCAACAGAAATTCACTGGACGAACCTATATTCGCGTTATCTCCACTTATCTGAGTCACAACACAGAACTGACCTAAATTCATAACTAGTGATCATCAACATAAAATCCTCAGCCCACGCGCACTGTGGCGACATTACTAGACGCATTGACAATGTAAATACTATTGTCAACAGAATAAATAAATATTTATCCAGAGGCAAGATGAGTCGGTATTCGGTGAGCCATTGTGTGGCTCGGGCGCGGGCGGCCGGTTTGTAAAATGAATTTAAAACCTAGTAACTTGTAGCACTTTGTTTTATTTATATTCAATCGGATGTCAACTTGTAGACGCAATAGATTAACAAATCATTACAAACGTTTAACCTTTGTCTACAAAAAAAAACTTACCATAAGGAATGAGTCCGGCTACGAGAATAAACACTATCATTGCGGAGCACTGAAACATAATTCTAATTATAAACTGTATTCCGTTATAACGTCCACTACCGCCACAGTTTTTATCGCACTAATCTCACGAGGAATCGGTTTTATCTTTGAACGTGTGCCGTTATCATTGCGTTGTAAATTATTGTGTCGCTACCAGTGGAAAACAAGGATTTATCATCGTTAAAATATAGATTTTTGTGCTAACTGTTTGTATGGGAGACGCACGTCGTATCTGTTACGAAAATAAATTTATATCTGTAACTGGCCGGAATATTCTCGTCATGTCGTGTTTGGAGATGAATCCGTATGAATGTGCCGAGCACCGTTACATGTACTTACCTGTGCTCCAATTCTAGTCTAAAATATTTAGCAAATGAATTCTAAATCACGGAATCGCATTCATATCTTAGTTTAGTCAATTCTAAGCCCCCTCTGCAGTGTTTGTAGTCATCATCATAGTTAACTTTAACTACGGGACTAACGCTGAAAAAAAAAACAGCTGTTTTCTTTTTCTCGCATTTTCGAAGTAGGTAAAAGTTGGTCATAAGTATGAGCACCGCTTGCACTAAATGGTTTGGCATGCAAAAACTTAAGTTTATCTATATATTCTAGTGAAACCGTATAATTATATACAACCAGGTTCTATATTTTGTAAACTGTAAATAAAAATAGCACTCCTAAAAATATCCAAATCAATGTTAATATTTGACAGGCCTGTTGGTCTAGTGGTTAGTGACCCTGACTGCTATGCCGGAGGTCGTGGGTTCGATTCCCACCCAGGACAAATGGTTGTGTGATGAGCACGATCATTTGTTCTGTGTCTGGGTGTAATTTATCTATAATATGTATGTATTTAGAAATATATAAGTATGTTTATCAGTTGTCTAGTACCCATAACACAAGCTCTGCTTAGCTTGGGATTAGATGGCGTTGTGTGATAGTTGTGGAATATTTATTTATTTATTTTAATGTTGTCCAAGTCAAAACTTTCAGCAGTCAATCGCTTCATCAAACTGAAGGACACATGTACCATATATAAATATCGAAATTAATATAGTTGTCAAAGAAATAGAAACCAACTAAATACAAAATTAAGTTTGCAATTAATTTGGACATTTCCATATAATGCTACAAATTCGATTAATGATCGCACGTCTGTAAAGATGAGTAGGCGATGAAATACCGACCAATTAAGTGACACTCCTGCGCAGACTTTACTAATCCGGATTATAACGGTCTGTTTGATGATTTAAATTACGTATTCATGCAATATTTCAATTAAAACATTTTCATTTTATTAATGTGCGGGTTAATTGAAACTGATTTTATTATTATACGAGCTTAAGAGTGAACTGTCGCGACGATTAATATGATTTTGCTAATTGCATAATTATTTATATTTGTCTAGCGTCTGGTTTTGTAAAAGAATTGCGAATGAATTTTAATGCACTATTATGAAATTGAAATCATTGAGGTATGAAGCTAGTTTTATTTTGATATAATATCTGGTAAAGTTATAGATGCAATATAATGTGTTGACAACAATATTTAAATACAAGAACAGAGACAGCGGCACGCGATCGATAGAGGTGTCATGTCACTTCACTTCCTAACTGAGATCTACTACCAAATAGGGCTGACCGTAAACTCGCAACCAACTTAACACTATCGACAATACAAAGAAATTTAACCCTAATTTGTATAAAGATAAGGGCGAAGCTAACGGTGAGTGAGATTTTGGTGGAGTGCGCGAAATAGTGGCCTAGATCACGGCTGCGTCTGTTTGGTACAGCGACGCGCCATCTCACATCGTGTCGGCATGTAAGAGTCACACGGATGCCTCCTAAAGATAAGCGAGGAATATCTTGAAGGCCTAGTGTGAATGACGAAACAGATGTACTACCAACTGTTGGTATGCTTTAAATTAAGAACATCTAATTGGTAATTAACTACTCGTAGTTATATAGTGTCGTTATGGTATTGATTTACCAGAATTTTATTCTTCGCCATACACTGTTGGAAAGTGTCTTCGCGTTTTTTATAAGACTTGATATTCAGCTGCCGATCCACCCTTTCTTAAACTGATCACTATCAAGACATCCACATCTGAAGCTCTTTCACTTATATAAAGATACGTTGCAGCATCACTTACTGTTATGTTAAAGATCTCATATTCGGCATTTTAGTATTCATCATTGCTCTGAAATCTAGTTTCGTAAGACGTGCAGATATTATTCAAGTCATCACGTGGGTAGGCTTTAGAATGATAAGCATTTATTCTGTCGCCTAGTTATCCAAAAATATCTTCCTGATACTTATCGTACGTAATAAAAGTAACACAAAGGAGGATATCTATTTCAATTTGTGTTTTTGAAAGGTCAGTAGGCGGTGGGCATTATTCTTTAGTACAAGACCCAATCTCTTTAGAAAAATGCAGTTTCCCATGCAATGGTTATTTGGTTATAGTGACAGCCCACTCCAATTCAAAAAATGTTTTGATTAGGCCATCTTATAATTAAATCTTTACCGTGCAGTCCTACTCAATAGATCATGAATGTTAAGCGACTTAGTTTGGGAACCATAAAAGTAGACACCTGTACATCTAATCGAAGCTCCTGATTCGTATCAATCCCATGTAACAAGGCATCTTATCAATTTATGATCTTCAGACTCAAAGTGTTTTTGATCGTTATAATTTAAAAGCGGCGCACCTTTCACTGAGGGGGACCAATTAATTCTTGGTCGATACATTAAGCGTTCAATAAATTCTCAAAAAACGCCGCGACCGCCGATAACAGGAACGAGCTCGGGACCTCTTCTTTAGATTAAAAAGGTTTTATTTATCTTTGACAATTTGTTAATGCCACTCTTCATGCCTTCCGGTAGCCGTGTAATTGAATCTTCTGGTTTTTGAAGATTTATTACTGCCATCTGACTGAGCTACCGTCCTTTGATTAGCGGCTCTATTTGACTCTTCGCCGACTTCATTTGTGTTTCCTTTTTTAATGTTATTGAATACATTTTTCAAATGTGTCTTTTAAACTGTATTTTCTCTTGCGTGTCATTAGTTTCGGACCTGCGGAGGTGTTACTTTTTGAGAAATTTACGTAAGCTCATTAAAATTTTGCAAAGCGTTTTCACTTGACGTTTACTGACTTTATTATAGTTTTTCTTACGTATAATTATATGCTTCATCGGTCGCAGATAATAGTAAGTGTTATACGCACTAGCGTAATAAAAAACCGTGTTATTGATATTTTATTTTTATTTATGCACGCTTAATAATTTCTAAAGAACTTTTTGCAATGGCCGTTTCGAATACTTATGTAAACAATTTTCTATAGTACCTTTTATGGTCAATTCTTTGGCGGTGTAGCAGAAATATGAAAGGTTTATCTGGAGAATAATGTAGCGGCATCTCTTTGTGCGGACAGAAACGCCGGGGGTTGATAGAAAGTAAGTGCTATCTACATATTGGACGAAATTATAAAGATTAGAGGAGGTGACGATGGAATGCGAAATGTCCGTCGGCGACACAGTGACCCGTGGAGTGCTGTCGATAGGATCGGCAGAAGGACGAGGCTCGCTGACGATCGCGTGAGATACTCCGCGCACGTCCGCGCTGCCCTCACGATCCTGTGCCGTTATTTTAATTTATCTTTCTTTTCCCTTGTTCTCTTTTGGAATGCTCTTTATTTTTTCTAATTTTAAAACAAAGATTTTTTGTCATTAGATATTTAACTGTTGTGCCAGGTATTTGTTTGTGTTTAACACGATCATCGTAGGTTGGTAATACGTAATCGTTTTCATATTTTATATCCATTGCCGCGCCATGCTAAATGATTTTAGCAGTTATGTAAATTAGAGCTTGTTAGTTGTAAGAAATTCTGTAAACGAATGGTCGTTAGAAGTTGGAAAATATTTCTTAACTGATATCTAGTCCCTCAAGCGCCGTTTGTAACTGGTGTCCGGAGAAAATAAAATGCAAAATAGTGGCGGCGCTGTAGAGGAGGGTATAAATAATGAAATTGATAGCTATCTCATTGTTCACACCAAAAGGCCTTTACTTCACGCCTTCCACTGCCAAAATCACACCATGAATTCTCGGTACACTATAATGAACTAAATCAACCAGTGGAATAATGGCGGCCGCTTTCCGCAGCTCATAAAGCATGCTGATCGGCTGTGTGCCTGCGATTACAATATTTTCTCCCCGACAAGCCTTAACGATACTTTAAACGGTGCTTCGTTCAATTTTCGCGCCTCCATTTCTTATTTGCGCGCTCCCCAAATTCAATTTAAGACTCATCGATTTTTGTGTGGTATATTTTACAAAATTTAAATTATGATAATGACGTCCACACCATAGGCGGTCGGTGATAATTTCTTAAAAATTACACAAACACCGAGAAATGATCGGTTCTGTATGATCGTATAATTGCCGTTGTAAATTTTTTTTTGACTGGCGATGACGATCCGGGTCTCGTACTAAGGGCTCAAGTTTAATTTTTTGGTTGTATAAAACGACCAAAAAAATTTAAACAGCTTTGTAAATGGGTGTGAAAGTGGTGCTCATGCCGATTTTTGTGTTTAATTTGCCTTGTCATAATCACACAGTTTTCCTATGCACCTAAGTTAGATTTCAACAATTCCATAGCTAATTCAAGCAAACCATACGCAACAATGGGAACTTTTTTTTTCGATACAGATTTTAATTAATAACGGTTCTTCGAAAAAAAAAAATATCTTCTATCTTCAAAAACGTTTGTTTTTTGCTGGCTACATCCCATTTCAATCAGTGCCGTTTCATCAACTAAACAAAAGACACGTCTTTTGTTTTTCACTTCTCACGGCACTCTTTTTCACTTCTCTTACACGTTAAAGAAGTGATTTAGAGTGCAGTTTCGCCACTAATATTATTATCTTTATACATTCAGTCCAGTGTCGACACCTATTTATTTCCTGCGTAAGTAGGAACTTACGCAGCTAAAACAAAACCCAAAAAATCGAAGACCTATTTGTTGGCAGTCGGTCACCAGTTTGCGTAACCGGCTAAATGCGTGTCCGCAATTTCATTGACCGAACCTTTCAGTCGTCGCAGTCACGCAAAACCATCGATTGCCGATGTCGACTCAATAAAACATTCGATAATGTTTTTATTTCACGCCAATTGTATTCAATTAGTCTCAGACACGAAAAAGTGCGGCACGAAGAGTCCTGTTGCAATACTAAAATGGTTTTTTTTTAAAGTGAATTTGATTGCGAGTGGGTTTGTATTTCTTCTGCGTGGGTTGGGTTAGATGTTGTTGCAGCATCTTTCTTTCAATGGAGTGTAGATTTAGTGTGCTTCAGTTCTTATACTAAAGCGGAGGTAACTACTACATATAATGACGTAAGTTTGGAAAATAAAGAAAGAATATGTTATGTTAGACAAATATAAAATAAAACAAGATAGAGGGACCGAAAGACTGTTGTGCCATATCATAAGGTGATAAGAACTAGAGGATGATGATGAGAAGTTAAAAAATGATATATATCAGCTGTTAGTATTGATTAAAAACGGAGGCGACTCGAAAGTGAAAACGAAACTTTCTTGTAAAATAGTAGTAAGGGATTTTTCGCAGTTTAGGAGAAACTTCATTCGTTGATACTACCGATAATTTGGTAATAAGTATGTTGGTATTAAAATTTCACGCTTTTATCTGGATGGCTTCTGTCCTTATATAGTTAAAAGGCACTTCATCCACTCCAGGGTACGTTGCAACAGTTTCAATGTAAATAATATATTTGCAGGGATATAAAAATATTCATTTACGTATTCACAGAAAAACCTGTAATTCCAGACTTATCTTGCTTTTTTACTAACTTTGTTGACTTTATTAGGCTTTTTAATAATAACAAAAAAAGTTGTCCTTTTAAAAATAATCAGAACTTCTCAAAGTTGGGACAAAGGCCTCTATGCGATTGCACGGGAAGGTAAGGTACGATCAAAGTTTTTGTGGGATAGATGCCCGTTTTTTCTGCGGGGCATCTATACTTTACGTAATTTACATGGAATAGGCAGCTATCCCATATTTGGGAGAAATGTTCCAAAATTTAGAAGTCCGCAAAAAAAAAAAACTAAAATCGCCAATACTCTGGAATTAGCAACAACTATAGTCGGAGCCCTTACAATCGCCACCATTTCTCACAACTAACTTATAAGTAACTAGCTGTATCCTGCCACGCTTCGCTGTGACACAAAGAAACGTTTTTTCGCGGTCGCGGATATATGACTGTTGCAAAAAAAAAACAATCCTTGATGCGGATTATATATCATGCTAAAATTTCAGCTCAATCGGTGCAGAACTTTTTGAGTTTTTGAAGCGTACACAAACCAAAATAACATTTTTATATATATAGACTAGAGGTATGATGTCGAGTTTGTCAACAAACGTTTCGTTACTTCTACTAAGTCCGCGCCTACATGCTGTATGTCAACTTTTGACAATTTATTAGTCGATATCAAGCTGCCGTTCATGTACAGTAACTGATTTATTTATGTTTTTGACTTTACATGAACAAAATACGTGATCTGCAATGTGTTTTACAAAGAAATACCTGTTTTTTGAATGGAAAATCGTGATTGTTAAACAAAAGAACTTGTGTCAGAATAAGATGAATTTGTTACCTTTAGTTAAAAATAATAAGGAACGAAACGGTGAAACATTATATAGGAACTGTTATGTAAACCGTTTTTTTCGGGAGAACCATAATTGGCAATGCTTGCCAGGCACAAAATAATACGCTACTGCTAAATTTATAGTGATTAGGTATTATGTGTATGATTGCCCAGGATCTTATATTGATGACTAGTTTCGCAGATCAGAAACTTATTAAAAATTATAAGCCAAAAACGCTTTTTTGCTTTACTAATTCTGTAACCCAATTTTGAATTGTGTTGTACTTATAATTTTTATCGAAAATCCTATTGGTAAGGGGACACCAGAAGCATACTTTTGGGATCAAGGTTTATTTGTTAAGAAATAATCTCGATTCTTCACCACAGTTGCCGACGACAATAGATTTACAAAAAGAGATCCCTCTAAACTCAAAACCCAATTTTGCAACAGTACCCTACACTATAGAAACAGTTACCTAATGTCGATAAAAATTTATAATCATATTCCAAAAACTATTAGAGAATCACCGTTACACTTCTTCAAAAACATACTAAAGTCATGGCTACTGCAAAAGACTTTTTACAGCGTAAAAGATTTTTTGGAAGATAGGAGTTTATGTAGAGATTAACTGATTAAATAGAAATATAGAGTATTAGTTAATGTAAGTTTCATGTGCCAAAATTGTTATTACTTGTTTAATTTTATTTAGTCCTATTGTTTAATTTTATATATAGTGTTATTGTTTGATTTAATTTAATAGATATGCAACTATAGTAGATTATTAACCAAGGGGATAAAGCAGTGTCTTCTGTCGCGGGTGACGATTTAAATCGCGAGCGTAACGAAGGACTCGAGGTTTACTCCCGAGCGTAGCGAGGGTGTTAAAAACTTTAATCACGAGCGAAGCGAGGGATTTAAGACGAGTCCTGAGTGTAGCGAGGGATTTAAGTTCACCCAAGACTAAGGCAGCTTTATCACCGAGGAAAATACTGTACTTTTCGTACCATTTGCGAAAAAATGAACTCAATAATAATATGAGATAAGAATTTATTAAAAATAATGACAATTAAAAGTAAAAGTTAACATTCGAAACATTGGTCCAAATATTGATAGAGAGAGTTACATTTTTGTTTGGTACATTTATTGTCGATGAGTTAATTTGAGTATTTCTCTGTTCTTGCGTCTGAGGAACTTGCGTTTCATTTGATTTAACATCGTAACGCATTTTTAGAACATTAACTTATTTATAAAAATAAAATAAACTTAAGGTTTTATTTGAAGAAAACAAAAACGCGGCAAATTCCTAGAAAAAAAATTTTTTGTCGGAAAAGCAAAGGCATCAAGCCCATACGGCCTCTTCGGTTTTCGTAATTTTGTTTAATAATCATAACTGCATAATAAATACGTATTCCTTTTTCAAAATGTGTAATGCTTTATATACAAACTCAAAGGTGTAAACACAGATGTAGTTCAGTATAAATTTCGGTAAGTATTCCAAATTTAAATCACATTCTCTCCCTAGAGGATGAATGAAATTCAGTACAACATTCTTTCCCTGTTTTTAACAGATTAAAAATGACTATCGTTATGTTCGATTTTTGAAGCATAGAATGTCACTTTTTTGAGCAAGTGGTACGAAAAAGTTATTTTTGTACCTGCTACTGTGTTTCCCTTATTTTTGCAATAGTTTAATTTAGTTTTATTTACACATTTATATAAATGTCTGTCGTTTTTTAGTCGAGCTAAATTTAAATGTTACTTCATTGTAAACATAAAAATTCGTATGCCGCTTTATGCGGTGGATATGCTGTACTAACCATGTATAACACCTGTATACCTACCATATTCTACGAATAAATATCTTTTATCTTTATCACATAGGGAGTTGTTCAAAATAAAATACTGATATTTGGTCAAAGGCTAGGCAGATCATGATTATGAACGAATAGATATAGGTAATTATTTTCAAATTGTCTAACACAGTTAAGGATTGCATGATACTGTAAGTACTTAATAAAAATGGTATGACAAACTCGATTATCCTGTACAAGCACCTTTTGAAATAAAATCAGAAAAGATGCATCCTTAACAGATCGTCTAACAGCAATTTCACTTACTCTACCAATAATACCTTTGAGTAGATTAATACGGTAAAAAGCAATTGTTGGACATACTCTCCCTGCCATTTTATTACATCGTGCTCAGATACTCGCGATAGGCTATAGAACCACTATTTTACTACTTATTTATAGTTTAATTATGGAAAAGTAGCTCGACTTGGCTATAAAGGTGCACAGTAGCCACCCTAGAAATATCTGGAGTTATTCCACGGAATTTAGTTGCAATCTGTTTTACGTTTAGTAGTTTTTTAAACAGCTAATTTCTAGTTTTAAAAGATCGGCAGCGTGATGTTAAAAAGTAACGAGGTACTTCAAAGATGAAATACTCTAAACAGGTTAACATTAACCTATATCTAAACCATTAACCATGTTGTCAAATTAAACGAAAACTTTTCGAAGATCGTCAAATTTAAATATTTTTAAATGCACCTGTCACTTGTATAGACCGAAAAAAAAAACAATTTGGTTCAAAGTTGGATGAGTCTATGAATGCGTGATTTTTCAGTAATAATTTCTCTTCTAATAGTTAATAATCCATTTTACCTTGTATATTTTACGCAGCTGTAATATCGTAATCGTATCTCTTTATCAATGTTTTGAATTAATAGTTTCCCGCCATGTGAGTATTTAATAAAACATTAAACATGTGTTTTATGTTCAAAGCTGACGTTCAATTTATCGAGTCAATTGAATTCACATTCTGTATCGTTATGGTCTACCTCATCGAAGGATTAAAGTGCACCACGCTAGCTTGTATAAATATCTGGTGGTCTATTATTATTATCCTCATTGTTTAGTGCCCTATAATTTATTTGGATAGTTGTTTTATTTGTATAGTTGTTGGTTATAGAAATCAAATCGGGCTGTTGCAAAAGAAACGAAAGACAGGTGGCCTCCCAAGAGGCTTAAAGCGAGAGTAATTCCAGTGTGGGAACGAGGTGGCGCTAGACGACTTGTATAGCTCTGTCTCTTTCCCACATTGGAATTACTCATGCATTCAGACGTTATGGTAGGTCGCAGGACTATACGAATGACCGTGACCCCGGAAAGTAAAGGGCTATAGAAGGACACCGTGGATTTTAGTCAGTACGAGTCTGACAGTCCCTCCCGCTGTGCCCTGGGTGGGAGGACTCATTTGATGATTTTACCGCAATAAAAAAAAAAGACGTTATGGTAGGCCACCAGGTATTCAAACATATTTCCCAAAATTACTAATAAAATATTAATTTATTTGATATTAAACCTAATTACTTAGCGAAGGAAGGGTTTTAATTTAACAAAGATTCGATGATGAGTTCATATTTTCTTACTTTCTTATTGCATGCTTTCTTGGTATATTGATATACGATTTTTTTTTTTTTATCGTGGTAAAATCATCAAATGAGTCAGACTTGTACTGACTAAAATCCACGGTAAAACTGGCTAAACTTCACTAGCCCTTTACGTACCGGGGTTACGGTAATAGGAAAGTCCCGCGACCCCGGCAGGCTATGGCCCTCTACAGGCCCCGTCATTATGCTGACACTCCTTGAGGCGCGCGTGGAACACAACGCGCCGTCGACCCGGGCATGGAACACAACGCGCCGTCGACCCGGGCATGGTCCATGGTCGGACAGCGAGTCGCCCATTACTCGCCGCCCGCATGCCCGCGCCTACGGTGGCCGGAGATCGTCTTGCGACGTCCGACGCCGTGGGCGTCCACCACTGCGGCTGGGGTGGAGGGAGGTCGCTGTCCTCCCCCTCACGCGGCTCGCCTCCTCCTTCGCGAGCATGACTGCTTCGCAGAAGGAGGCGACCGCTTCCCACTCCGTCTCGCCCCGCAGCATGGCCTCGACCAATGCCGGGCGCGAGAGGTCTCCGCCAATCGCCGTTGTGAGGACACGGCGGTGCTCTGCCCAAGCGGGGCAGTCCTGCACCGTATGCTCCACCGTGTCCTCCAGACGATCTTCGCAGTGGTGACACCCAGGCGTTTCCTCCCTCCTTATCAGACACAGGAACCTCCCGAAACATCCGTGTCCGGTGAGGACCTGCGTCATGCGGTAGGTAAGGACGCCGTGACGCCTATCCAGCCACTCCTCAAGGAGGGGTCTTACCGCCGCGATTGCGGCGTGCCCGATATTGATATACGATAAGTTTCTTATCAGCGTGTTATTTAATGTAGGTGTTTAAAAACAATATCATAAAAAAATATATGATTGCAAGTCCTTACGTCATTTCACGTCATGAACAAACTCGTCCAATCGAGGGTTGAAAATATGTGTCAATAATGGAAACAACCTAGGTAAAACCTTGCATCAACGAAATTGCTCGAAAATCAAAAGGTCACGGTAAGTGGGTCGGTGTGGGACGGCAGTCGGATCACGTACATGTCCATTGAAATACACTAATACAAATAATAGTGGAATGATTGCACCTGTCCGAAATAGCCCCCAATCATCGGAGCGGACGTGCGCAAGCGCATTGCCCGTTGTCCAAAGTGTCAAGGACGCGTAAAATTGGGTGGTTACGGTAATTCAGCCATGTCTAATGTTTCAGTGAAGTGGCAATGTCGAATAAGGACTAGGTTTATTGATCTGGTGATTGGTTTTGTTATTGGATTTTCTAGAATATTCTCTTTAAGGTCTTTATGCGGCTTTAAAGAACACTGGAAGGACGAAAGAAACTTTTAAAGAATCCATTTTTTGTTTCCTAGGGATTTTAATTTATTCCGCAATAGCGGGTGACTAATGCGCATTCGAATTAACATAAAAAAGGATTAGTTTTTTTACACGTAAACTGTTTGTCTTAAAACAGTTTTTGTCATGCCCATAATAGGTAAGCATCGTGACATAAAACGATATTAAAATTTGGAGCGACAGTTATCCCCGGTCTAAGATTGTAAGCGGAACTCCTTCAAGGATGATTTGATTGGCAAAAAAGAATGCAATTAATTTAAAATTTAATTTCGCTTGTGCATTTAATCAGTTACGATGCAGAAATGGGTTAGGGCGGGCGTCTATCACACTGTGACTGCATTTTAAGTTTTTTGCTAAGTATTTTTAACATAATTAATTCACATGTCTTTAATTTTAATTAATAAAGGATATGTGCAGTATGTTTTCTTATTTATACTTCTGTACTACCCGTAATTTCAGCATTTCTTTTTGAAAAACTTTTTACACACTTTTTATTTTTAAATCTTATAAATGCATTTCATTGTATCATAAGAAAAAAAATCTTGATTGTCTATGTCTAGTCGTTCGAACGTAGATTAAAAGTAGAAGGTGAACCAATTCTATTCTTAAATGTCTTCAATCATTCACTGCATACCGACGAAAGGAACAGTAAAAGTATCAGATGTTTCTTTGTTGTATACAAAATATCGATTGTTCATCAAACAAAGCTTTATTACCGTTTATTGTTACATCACAGTGTGTGGACATGCCACCTTGAAAAGTAAAATGTTATAGTTCAGAACTGCAAGTTGTTATGAGTTCGCAAAACAATTGACCGAATTATTCGCCATCTTGATGTATTGCCAATTAAAATGTTTCCACGATGGCGGCTATAATTTTATGATACATTTTTCGTTTTTTTAACGCCACTTTTATAGTCGAAACCTTTGGGTTTTATAGTCTTTTTTTATAGTATAGTGGTAAGTATTATTAAATTTCCTCTCATTGTGAAATGAGATCATCATTACTCAGTTTTACAACCCTTTTCCTTTGCTAGTGAAGGTTTATATTGCTTGTTGTAATTTACTCAAGTTATTGCTTTAGCATACTTTTATAAGCTGGCTAAATATTTAATAACGGGTGAGTCAATTTTCCATGTTAGGTCGCGCTTGCTGTTTGCCCGTAGATGGGTGACAATCCATTTTCACCGAATTTCCTCAGTGTCTCGGAAAGGACGTAAAGCTGTGCTCCGTCAATTTTTGATATTTGACAGTCATAACTGGTGGTCAGTGGCTCAAAAGTCCGTCAACCAGTATTACTAGGGGTGTCGCATTACCTGGGTTACTATCAGAGTTGAAAAGGTCATTAAACCTGTCGCTTCACTTAAAATTCTGGTATTTAGTTGCAATTATAATGGAAGCTGACCCTAACATAGTTGGAAAAAGCTAGACAGATGATGAAATGAGTTTAGATACAACTAGTTTATGCTCGCGTCGGCGCCTGCGAGTTGGTAATTACTCCACGGGAACATCAGACCGAGATAAAAATTAAACTACCAAACTACAATATTTCATCCGAATCCGTTCAGTATTTATTGTGTGACAAAGTAACAAACATTCATACATCCATCTTTCATTCTGACCAACTTTCGCATTTATAATAGCAGTAAGATTTCCTCCCGTTACTGTATCTGAGGGACAGAATACATTTGTACGAGATCAGAACTTATGTAATGAGATCAAGATAGGGATCAGCATGTCTCGATAAAGACAGACGTTTTAAATTGCATCGCGATGACTCTGCGTTTTTCGTTGAATTTCTTTTCGCAATAAAGACCTCATTTTGTGCAGGGTTAATTAAAAAAAATTAGTAGAATTGACAAGAGGAGATTCTCATTTAAACGTTTCATAGGATATGTTGAAGAACCTTTGATGGAATGTAGAAATGAGTTTATCGTTTAGGCACTGAAAATTAACGACTCGTAGCTAGCAGTGGTCATAGTGACGGGGCCTGTAGAGGGCCAAAGCCTGCCGGGGTCGCGGGACTAACGGATTACCGTGACCCCGGTACGTAAAGGGTTATTGAAGGACACCGTGGGTTTTAGTCAGTACAAGTCTGACAGTCCCTCCCGCCTGGCCTAGATAGGAGGACTCATTTGATGATTTTACCACGATAAAAAAAAAACTAGCAGTGGTGGCACAGTGGTATCGGCCCCGACTTAAGAGTTGTAGGTTGTGGGTTCGAATTCAGTGTTAGAATCCAATCAGGTGCATTAATTTGTGTTATTTATTTCATCACCACTGTTCTCAAAGCGCTGAACGAAAACATCGTGAGGAAACCGGCATGTCTTAGAACTAGCCTAGATCCTAAAATATGTGACATCCCGCACTGGGTCCGAGTGGTGGATTATGGCCCACTCCATCTCCTCTGTGTTAGGTATTGGGCCATAGTGGGAGGCGGCCTGTGTCCTAGCTTTGGGAACATTTAATCAAAATGAGTACCTACATGTAAGAACCGTAATTGAGTTTTCACCTGCCCTCATGCGTAAAAAGGCCGTAGTTTTAAATGTGATTCATCATCATAAATTTAGCTTTTCCCAAATATTCCGGTGTCGGCTTCCAGTTTATGAATGTATTATTATTATAACTGTCAATTCTTATGGGCAAAGACATCTTTGATTTTCAACTATTTCTATTCAGGACCAATTTGATCAACTAATTAACGACTACTTTTTTTTTTTTGCGTGGTGAAATCATCAAATGAGTCCTTCCACCCAGGGCAGAACGGAACGGAATGTCAGACTTGTACTGACTAAAATCCATGGTGTCCTTCAATAGTCCTTTACGTTCCGGGATCACGGTAATTCATAAGACCCGCGACCAATTAACGACTAATTAATTTTGTCTAGCTCATCTCACCTTCTTCTACGATGTTTGCGCGAGGGATCCTGGCAGTGTCAAGGTTCTGAATACATGGATAATACTCGTATACGTATATACGTACTCATATGAGTAAGAACCTGTGTGCAATAAAATAGAAACACTAGTACAGGATTGAAGAGTTATGTTTATCATTCTACGAAGCAATTTGACCTACATCGGTGTTTCGGTCACTGTTATCGACGTTATTGATAAATTAAAAGATAACCGATTAGCGAAGATGTATCGTTAACAATAAATATAAACTGTTGCGTATTAAATTAAGACGTTTCATTAGGACGTTGTAAAAGTGCCGCTTCTCGCCTCCAGGCCATTGGAAATGTTACTAAATGATTTAAATACTTTTGGTCTCGAGTACCTTTAGTACTCAAAATATGGATACAACGTCAATAAACTAAAAAATACAGGTATTACAGTATGTCTATCTAGTTATTTATTGATTAAAGTAATCTATGGAGAAAATAGGTAGTGAGAAGCATATTTCTTATGATTTGTAAGCCTTGTTATAACCCTGTAAAATGTCAATGTTTATATTTCCTAAATTTTATACAAATTTTCATTGCTTGTATTATTTTTATTATTCCCTGTTATTTAAAAATGTCTTCGTTTATTCAAGCCATTTCGTGTTAATTGACCCAAAGGACAAGACGATACAATCAATTTTCGAAATTTTGAATTCTCTTTATTTTCGTTTAAGCGTTTATGCAGAGATAAGTATGTAATTATGGTGATACTTGTCACGGAGTTTATTAATATTTCTGTTGACATTTGCAGCTTCCCATGTTGCGGCTCACAGCTTGACGTCTGAATCTCAAATGATGGGGGAACTTGATACAGCTATAATTTTCTACAAGCAAGAATGCCCTTAGTGATAACGATTAAAAATTCTGCTTTAAGTTCGCTGATTAAGAATGCAATGTGTCATAAAAATTTGCATTTTGAAAGAAAAAAAGAAAAGTAACGTTTTTAAATGATGACAAATGAAATAATTTTCTTGAAAAGTTTTTATTATAAAAAACTCACACATTTTGTATAGCATGTGCATTATACTCAGAAACACAACGACACAGAAAATTGTTAATTAAATAAGATTATATTCAACAGCGACTGATCTGAGTTGCAACACAGTGTGACAACCGGCCTGGCGGGTTCATAAACAAATGTCAAATTAATGTTGTCAAATTACCCTTTTATCGCGTTAATCGTTGCAAGCTTTTAGCCACATTTATCATTGTATGAGCCTCATCTTACTGCAAGCCATCGATCAAGTATTAAGCAACCACAATAAAAAAAATGCCTTTATTTTTAAATTAGACTAACTGTTGTCCGCGACTTCGCTCGCAAACCTGGGGTTAATATTGACAACTGGTGATTCGTCTTAGCCAGAAGGCGTCGCTGCAGATCTCGTAAAAAACGGCGGGAGGAACTAGACAAAACCAACGACGTAATGCTTTTTTTTTAATATTGAGCATAAACCATAGCCATTTATCTATAGGTTACATTTACCCATAGCTAATATAGTCTAACAAAATAACACAACTAAGTGAAAGTGAATTGGTCTAGGTCAAAATCTAGAGCGAGTTCCTGACCCCTGACTTTAAGTTACTTGGTTTAACGACATGTTGGTCGACGTCGACCCTTGATACAATGTAATACTGGCTTTTGATCGGTCAATAAATATATATTTTTCAGTTAACTCAGACAGTATTTATACAAGTGAAAATCATTTCATTATGACTTGGTTTTATGCATTACAAAAGTATTTTGATTTGATTTGATTTTATGAAGTAATTTTTTTTGGTACCATATCTTTGCACTCGACTTGCCGTTCTCCCCTTCCTGTTTCAACCCCTTTAAGTTTAGTGCAAAAATATGTAGCAGAAGGGAAGCCTAGAACTATCTGGGTGGGATAGGGTTGGGACCCTAGAGATAGATATGCTTCCCTTTCGCTCCACCCAGACTGGGAGGACATATTTGATGATTTTTTAATAAAAACAAAAAAGTCTCTTCTATCTGTACAAAAAGTAATCAAAATTGCTTCACTGATTTAGGTGTAAAAATCACCAAATACCTACAAACAAACTCACTGTCATTACGAAGTTAGGATGTGTTAAATTGTTTTCAGATTATCTGAACCTCCAAAATACATACTATCTTATAAAGCTATCGTATACTATTTTTTTTTATTCCGTATAGATTAATATCAGGTACGTAAACTGGTAGTCCTCGCCAACAATTACTGAACCTAAATAAAATAATCACAACAAATTTTTTAACAAAATCCAGACACGAATTCTCGCTAGCAAACGTTATTATTATGACCATTAGCCAATATTTGAATTATTCAAAACTTAACAACAGTCGGGCGTACCGAAAGGGCACGAATATGGCGGTGCTCGAGTACTAGAGTGCTCGATATACCAAAGAGAATAAAGGAGTTGTCGGTTATCTACGGAATTCGCGGCGCGGGCGCAGTGACTCACGCCGCGGTTCAACTGGCCACACCTGATGCAGCCAGACCCTGTCGAATTCCAAGTTTCATTTACCAAATACCCTTTAATTGACAGTTTACTGCGTACGCCTTTGTTTGTTTGGCGCTTCCATGCATCTTTGAAATTGTTGTGTCATAAATGGATTTCTCCATGCGTATGCGCTCGTTTCTCTTTGATATGTGAAGTTGGAAGTCAGAATGCACTCATAGTCTAATATAATGATTGTAAAAGTACATTTAGAACAGCTGTGTAGGTTTTCTTATTCAACTGCTTTTCTCTGTTATTAATCTGTCACATAAAATAATGAATCAATGTTTTTTTAAACACTGTTTTAAGCTTTCACAGGTAATAACTCAATGTGACAGTTCACATTTCAGATATTTTCCGTTGCTTAAAACAATGAACAATCACGAAAGATATCCTGTAAGTGACAGTTAAAATTTGATCATTTTTTTATTCCATAAGATGGAATAAAAAAATTCAGCGTTTGTTGGGTTAATCCAGTGTTTGATTATTCTCTAAGAAATTCTAATCTAAGTTGGTGGCGTAACCTTATGTACATTGTAAAGTTAGATCGGAATAAATAATAAATTAATGTCTTTGTCCAATAAAGTGTTTTATAAATAAATATAATAATTATCAAAGTTTACACTTCAATTAGAATCAATCTATTATTATGTTATAAATATTTTACAATAAGGAACTGTGTGTTAATAATTGCATTTGCATAAAAACATGCAATGTCTTTTGTCATGAACTACATGAAAATAATGCAATCAAAGATACATTATCTTTGTCCACATCAAAAGCAGTTGCAACGCATATATACGTACGTATAGGTATTGATTGCAAGCATGAAATTCATTTAATGTTACATTGAATCTAGATTGATATTTTTATACAACAATAACTGTAGTTTTTACTGAAACCAAACAAGAAGAATTGTTGACAGAAAAAAAAACAGAAACCGTTACAAATTCTGCCGATTATGATACAGATTTCATATCAAATCTTACCGCTAATGAAAACTAAAACTTTCTAACATTAGGCTGCTTACAAACCTTATTGTATACGTGATAGAAAGAAAGATACAGGCAGTGCATCAATCAAGATTTCACTCTTCCCGGCGATACCACGAAATGAGTTTTGTGGTCAAACAATTGATTCCACAAAACTCCGTACGGTGGTCTCTGATTCTTAATTTCACACTGATTTTATATATCACGATGTTTTTTATAATCTTTTGTGTAAAATGAACCAAATCAAGTTGTGCCTACTTGCTTTTGAAGCGTGACCATGCGTCTAACGTGTTACGTTAGAAATCGCGTTCAATGAGCAATCGAGTTGATTCGAAATGTAACCGATAGGTCCGCGAATAAAACTAGATTATGTAATCTGTGGGTTGCGTGTAAATATGTAATTATATTGGAATTGGGAAACTGTATAGAGACAGGAGAGACTTTTGTTGTCGTGTCCGTCTGTGTGACGGTTCATGTTCACGGATTTATATAAAACATAGCGATCGATCGATGGGGATCGGCCATGAGAAGTCGGGGTAAATCGTAAGTTGTAAAAGAATGGAAATATACCACTGGTTATAACGAACCCTTCCGTTTGTCAAGCAAAATTAGTGCGTACCTCCAAAGCACAATAATAAATTCAGCGAAATCGTAAACAATATGATTTCTCAGTAAACAGCAAATTGGCTTAATAATGACGGTAATGCATTAAATGAAGACATTCTGCGAATTTATTTCGGTCCTTCTACGTTGAATGAAGAAATCTGAAGCGAGTGGATCATACGAATAAATAAAATGGCAATGTGGGTAAAGATTGTATCACGTAGGGGCTACAGTTTGCGAGCTGTCTTTGCCAACTGACCACAGACTTGAGAAATAGAGCATTTATTCTTTTTTTTTAGTTTATGGCTTACGTTGCAGTGTATCTTTATTTAACTATTAGCCATGCATTCGTAAATAATACGTATAGTTCATCTGTAATGTAACAATTTAATAAAAAAATCAAAATAAATGGTCAAATAGGAGTAGGTACTTGGAATACATAATATAACTAGATATTAAAATTATGTATTTTATTTAAGTATCTAGTTGTTATAGTAACAGTTGTAAAGGAATGATGAAGTTGTATAATTTCTTATACACAAACGTTTTCTATTCACCGGGAAAAACAAGAAGAATTAATTTGTATTACATGCCACACATTCTTGTCATGTCTACCCGTTTCTTCGGTCATGCAGGTGTACAATCAGATAAACAAGATATCGATCAATCCATCAGGCGATTTTATTAACGCCATAAATTTTCGAAATTATTTCTCTCAGGTGAAAACCGAGGGGCATTGCAATTGGCCTGTAATGTTGCAACTAAAGTAAATTATAGTTGGCTGCGACGGTAAGTATAGAGGATCAAATTGCCGCATCTCTGCTTATACCCGAAATTGCGAGCTGTATAATTTGGGTCACATTGTAGGGTGAACCGACGATGGTGTGCTCTGAAACCGCAATGAGTCTTCAAAAAAAAGTATCCGTCGAATTGGGAACCTCCTCCTTTTCTGAGAGTCGGTTAAAAATTAAATAACTGCACATTAACTTAAGGCTATTTGTTTTTTAACTTTCTTGCATACGATTTTCGGTGTAATTGATAAATTATACACGATCAAAAGGACTCAGTGTATGATTGATTGTACGGCTATGCAATCTTTTATCGAAAGTTTTGAATTTTCGTCCTCATTGCAAACATCGAAAACTTTTATTCCCCGATCAAATCTCCAGTCAATTTTATAATCCATCGATCAAAAAAGAAACTCAGTCAAAAATCTAGACTTTCAGTATTGCAACACTGGTAGCGATTGTTCGGCAAAATTCATATTCTCCATTTTATCTGTTTTGGGCTTACGTAAGGAGGTTGGTTGTCGTTGATTATGGACTATTCGTGCGCGCGCGCCGCTTGCAGCGGTCCCGCTGCGTACGACATGCCCCTTGCTGAATCTCATTGGAATCTAAGGAGTCACTATAAAGTACCAACCACGAAGTTTCAACCTCCACTACCTTGTACATTGCGGGGCTTCAGTTTCCAACAAAATCTCTTCAAAGAGAAACTCAAATGTATTGCAAGCTTTTGAAATTTCGTTTTTTGATGGTGGGTGTCCGCTTCTGTCGGGTTTGTATTCTAATTTTAGATGCAATTGACTCTCGATTTCTGCGGTTGCTTCAGTTTATGTCGTCCTAGTTCTAAGTAGGTTTGTTTTTCTGCTTATGATGATCGATCGATTGTTTAAGCTTTTTTGTCGGTTTTGTTTTTGAGGGCATAAAACCACGTGCAAAGTTTATACAGCAAGCGTGACCATGTGATTTAAGAAACGGTAAAGAAAAATACTGTAGTTTAGTTTGGAAATCAACATATCAGATCAATATGCATTTTCTCTTATAGAGTAGACACCTGTGTTTCAGCAGTGAGGATGCAAGAGGTTTCTCTATGTCTCCGCTAAGTGTGGTTCCATTTATGTGGGTTGTATCTAAAACAGCATAACATCTCACCTCTAGTCATCAAAACAAACTAAAAGTACGTTGAAACAGCAAAAACCAAAGACTACTAAACATTACAACACTGTCAATTTCCATAGATAACCAAGCATAGTCAAGTACAGCACACCTGAACTACTTAAACACTATCACCGAGTCTCATAGCGGAGTATATCTATACATCTGCACCAGTTGTAAAGTTTAGCTTTTAGTAGCAAAGCCGACAAACCTGGCCAGATGACCTATGATATATTTAACGCGGGTAGGGGCAGGGCGTGGCGACGCGTGCGCAACTAGGCTCCGAGGGGGGGAGAGGGGCGCGCGGGGCGGGTACTGAAGGGACAGTACGATTAGGCGATGGTGTGAGGTATAAGCGGGAGAATAGATAGGATTTAGTTGAAAAATAAAGAATTGAATTTTCAAGAGTTTAGAGTTTTGTTGCTGTGCAGTATTGTGAAGGTAGGATAATTTGGTAGTTGGACAACCAATGTTTTTTTTTGGGGTGTTAAAATCATCACTCCTCCCGTCCTGGGTGAAATGGAAGGGACTCTCAGGTTCCTACTAACTAGAAACCACCCTATTTCTATACGGCCCGATACGTTCCAGGGCGGCGGTGCCCTTTTTAAGACAGTTTCGTGATCCTCCAACCAAAGTCTAGTAACCTTTACATGGCGATTCATATTTTCAATTGTGATACTCATAAAGCACACAATGATAGGCTGATTTCATCAGCTGATTGAACCTATTTAGATGCCTTAACCACTACGCCACCCTCTGCATTTATTATTATCCTTCAGGTTCAATATCCCTCTTACTAAATCCACATACTTACCTATTCAAGACAATCCAAGATGAACTTAGAAAGAACCCTGGAATTTAGAACCCCTAAAAAGAAGAGCTCATGGTTTTTTTGCTTACCAAATTGGAGAATTTCTGTAGTAGACTTAGAAACTTTCGTGGCCTAGTTTCCTAAAATACCATTTCCCGCTTCATCCCTTCCCTTGTCCGCTATGACAGGAAGAGTGGTGTCGGCCAGGCCGTCGTGCGGGCATCGCGGAGGCTATTGATAAATCATCGACAGCCACGCGCGCCCCCGGCGAGCCGCGCAACCGTAATACACGCCGCTCCTCAGCGACACGATGCCAGTCTGCTTAGAAACGATGACCAGGAAAATGGCAACTAGGTATTGTTTTTGCTGCTATTCTTAATTTTAAAAACGCGCTTTAGGTTGAGGCCGATCTTCCGGGTTAAGCTGCGCTTGCCGAGGTTTGTCTGTGGATGGGTGACCATCTGTCATAGCGAGTTTCCTCCGTGTCTCGGAAATCACGTAAAGCCGTTGGTCCCGGCTGTCATTTGTAGATCTTTGATAGTCATTACTGTTTGTCAGTAGCTCTAAAGTCTGACAACCAGTCTTACCATGGGGTATCGTATTACCCAGTTACTGGGTTGTGGAGGTCCGACATGCAGTCGCTCCATGTAAAATACTGATATCCAGCTGCATCTGGTTTGATTGGAAGCCGACCCCAATATAGTTGGGAAAAAGGCTAGGCAGATGATGATGCTTTAGGTTGAGTGTTGCTGTAAACAAAAATTACGGGTTTTAATTTTGGCTAAGTTCAGAATCAAAATTAAATGAGCAAATAATTACACACAGCATGGTGTGGTGATTTTTTCTATAAAAACTTACTTAAGAAACATAAATAGTTACATTTTCATTTCGACAGTAACTTTTGCAACGCTCTAAACATTTAATCGAAAGCTTGAGAAAAGCTTCAATTCCTGTAATAAAGGGATGTAGGTTCCTTATCGACGAGCTGAGCATTGGCAGCCCTACATGGAGCTGCATCAGCAAATAAACGTTAATCAACATCATTTATAAAACAAATCACAAGTTTAATGCTTCTAATTAGTGTTAACGTGAATTCTAGGAGCAATATCGAGTAATTTAGAAATGCCAGCGTGTGAATCTCTACCAGGACCGGCTTTAAACTATTGGAGGCCTTGTGCCCTTAAGAACTATGGGACCCTTGTAAGTTGCAAAACGAAGATGATGAATGACGAAAAAACAAATATACGTAAATATTAACATATGCAGAAAATCAAGAGATTCTTCTCTTGTGAAGAATAAGAAGAAGTGGCAGAACGGAGCAGCCTCGAACATTTAAGATAAGAAACCCTTTAATTTTTTGGATCATCAAATGATTCTTTCCACTCTGGCCGAAAGTACTGTCGGACTCGTACTTAACAAAAGTCAACCAGTTCTTTCAATTGCCCTTTGAGTTCTTTTTTTTATCGTGGTAATATCATCAAATGAGTCCTCCCACCCAGGGAAGGGCGGGTGGGACTGTCAGACTTGACTGACTAAAATCCAAGGTGGCCTTCAATAGCCCTTTACGTCACGGTAATTCATGAGCCCCGCGACTGCCCTTTGAGTTCTGCGGTAACTTTTTAAACTTTAGGGCCCCGTGAGTTGTGCTGACATGATTTTGTGGCAGCCCTCGTCTTGATGTTTACAGGAACTAGAAATCCAGAAAATGATGGGGCCCTGGGCACATGCTTAGAGTACGCAATGGAAAAGATGGCCCTGATCTCTACCTGGTATCTTCTAAGGGTAATGTTAGGAGGCTGCGTAGGCGCATGACAGCCGCATGTCTTAATTAACCCATTGTACATCTTATTAGCCATGTTTTGCTTAATTGCGGCCTTAATCGAGACGGCAAATGTCAAAGGTTTTTAGTTCAAATTATTTGTATTTTAACTTGCAACCCAGTCATGTTGTGGGCTCTGATTAAATATGCAATGTAGGTATTTTAGTATCTAACGTAGCTTTAGTATTGTTTGTTATTTTTGCGTTAATTTGAATAAGCTTTATTGTTTTATGGGATATAATTATTTTTATTAGCATATCGGTAGTAAATGAATTTGCATTTGCTAATCTAGCAGCAATAGCGTTTAAAATAATAATTACATGGTATTGCTTTATTTGCTTTTAAGTGCAATCTTTATTATTTTTTTTTTCCTATCTGTTTACATTTTTAAATATTTTTACAAAAAAGAAATTAAAAAAAGCATTTAAAAATATAAAAAAATAGTAGTCCACCAACATCGGGAACAGGGTCCAAGGTGCCGGTGGTTAGGGCTCTAGAGAGAGGAACCTCCTCAAAATGCGCGCCGTGTCCAAAAGAACTGCTTTCTGCATCAAGCCCTTGAGCCAGCTGCACAACGAGAGCCTCTTGAGGTGTTGGTCGAGGCTCTTCGCAATGAGTATATTGACCGAAACGATTTTCGGTACAATGACTGCTGAGTCCACGTTCCACATGTCGACGATCTCGTGAGCTAAATCAAGATACTTGATTTTTTTATCATTTTCAGCTTTCACGAGATTTTCGTCATGAGGGACGGTGATATCAACAATCATTGTAAGTGCAATTATTTTTATGATGATGAAGAATGTTTAAGTTAGTTTTGTTTCATATTAAAAGGAAATACTCAATACGGCATGATTTATTGAAGGCTTTGATTGTATATCTGTTGGAAACCATTGCACCAGGTTAAACAGTACATATTCCTCTATAGGGGTTAGGTAGAGGTCTACTCTAAACGTCCACTTTTTTAACTTGTGGAAATATTTATGGACTTCCATATACACTGATTTTTTATAGGTCACTCAAGTTATTTAAAAATCTTTTTAATGTATTGTCAATTCGTTTAGAGACATAAAAAGCAAAACTTATTCTTTAAAATTAACCATGATGCATGGCTTTTCCTTAAAATAGAGATTCTATCGTTGGCATTTGTGTAGTGCATCGCTAATGCCTTTGTCAAACAGACTGGCGAAAGCGAAGCGTTTCCGAAGCGATACCGAACCGAAGCGAGACGTCAGTCCGATAGTTCTGTCACGCTATTGGATCGCTTTCGCTTTTCTATGTGAATGGATTCAAACAATTCCATACATTACAAATAAAAACGTCACGCTTCGCATTCGCCACGCCAGTCTGTTTGACAAAGGCTTAAGAGCTGTTACAAATACCTAACACCTAATAATAGCCCTGCAAACCGGCTTTAAGAAGACCAAGTCAATAAAGCCTTCTTCCTCAGATTGTCCAACTCTTTCTACGAGTGCAGAATGGTCATAAAAAGAAGCATATCGACGAGCGATACCATCGCTTAGTGACTTACCGGCTGGCACTACCATTATTCGCGAAGGATCGTATTGTAGATGTACGGACACTGGATAAGGTAATGCTTTTCAAAGATCTGCTGGGTTGATTGCGGAGAAAGCTAATGAGTCTCCCGCGAATAGCGGGAGGGACTGTCAGACTCGTACTGACTAAAATCCACGGTGTCCTTCAATAGCCCTTTACGTTCCGGGGTCACGGTAATTCGTACAGTCCTGCAACCCCGGCAGGCTAGGTACCTAATTACCTAGACTTGTTTTTTTCTTATCCAGGATAATAGTAAACGGTGGTTTGGTGGATACTGACTTTTTTATACATAGAATGACCGAGTATCATCACGGTTATTCGCCACGTGTTAGCAATATATCAGACAATACAACCCAGATTGTCTTTATTGAAATAAATGCACGTTCAGATTGCAAAGCAAAAATCACTGACCCTAATGATTTAACAGGAAGTTTAATACTAACAACGGGAACGAATTGAAATACCCACAAAGACCACCCATTCAGGGTAGCGATGAATCATATTGTCTTAAACAGTCCCGGTTTAAAACATTCCAAAAGGAGGTCCAAACACCTTAAGGGTACAATACTAGTGCCATATCTAGGTGGATAGATAGTACATCTCTCTGGGCCATTATTCTGTAGCTTCGGAGACTAATGGGCCATCATGGCTATAACTCAGGCCAGGCTCATTGTCCACGCTCGCACTCCCGCACTATCTATAACGCAGGACAAATTTATTAATGTTCGACATTGTAACGGTTCTTATTAATCTAATACTATATCTAATTTGATGTACTAGCAGCTGGATTTTAGTATCATTCGAGGATCTGAGTTTATGGATCGGTTATGGGGATGTTAGTAAGTATGGGTTGAAGTAAACTATCTGCGTGTTGCGATTGGAAGTTCTGAGAGTCATCTGTATCATTCGTTGGTATAATTCGCTTGTTACGTGTCTTTTTAACTATGGTTGGGGTATTACCACATTACTAGTGTTTACACGTCCAATTTGAGCACAATGGTTTTTTAGATTAACCTGATTATCCCTTGAAATATTTTTAATTTTATTTATTTAGGGATAATAAACAACTACAACATATTTATATCACAAAAGGTAAACAAAATATATGAAGTAATGTTGCAGTTCACAACATTATCAGCAGATAAAACATGATTAATTATTATCAGTGGTTGCCATTAGAGAGCATCACAAAAATTAAAAAGAAAAAAAAATTAAAATAGCTAGAAGACCAAATCAGTTTATTGGTTTAGTTATTTATTAATCGCAAAAACAACTATCATAACACGCAATAATCATAATGTGGCAGCGTGGTCTTTAATTAAATCATCAATCATTAGTATAACACAAAACATACATTGTTACCTTTGTGAATTCATTCGGTGAGCAATAAGATTTAATTTTTTTTATAAAACGTTGGGATTTTCTCCTGTGTCGTGGGTGCGTTTGCAAACATAAACGAAACATGTGGAAACTTTTTATCCTAGTCTGATCAACCATACGCTCTATGCCTAGACAAGTAGCAATTGATTTCAAAGCCATTGGTATGGTAGCTTATGTCACTAATTTCCTTGCTGGTTCTTCTCAAAAGAAACAACGTACTCGAACTATATGAACCCATTTTTCGACGTCTGATAAGTGAACCTTTGTCAAACAGACAGGCGGAATATAGAATTGTTTGAATCCTGTCACATAGAAAAGCGAAAGCGATCCGATAGCGTAACAGAACTATTGGACTGACGTCTCGTATCGGTTCGTTATCGCTTCGGACTCGCCTGTCTGTTTGACAAAGGCATGAAAGTATTTTTTTTTTATTTGATTTGATTTGAAGGTAGCAAGTACGAGTACTCGTATCTATACGAGTTCTCAAATTTACAGATACATTCGCCCAAAATAACTTGTATATTTGAATCCAACCTGGTTTATTTTTGCGAGATGAAGCAACTGATACAGTTAGTGTGGTAACATCTAGGAAACGTAGATTTACATATAGCGAGAACTTAGTGATTTATTTATTCATAAGGGTTAGATATGCAGAGTACGAACCGCTTTCATTTGGTAACCTGGCCGAGTAACTCGTTGTGAAAACCAGACCCTTTGCAGGTGTCAAATTGTCTTTTTTTTAATTAGTTTGATCTGGATTAAGATTTAAATTTAAATCTTGATATTGCCATTAATGTTACTGCGACTGTGTGACCAAATAAAAAACTACTATTGGTATTTCTGCCGAATAACATATTTATTTACATAAAATAGATAGTCTATGTATACATTTTCATAAAGTAGGTACTTAGTATCAAATCTGTGGCCATAATGTGGGGGATATGTTCTCCTTGTTTGGCTTTGAAATATTCTTAATATAGGGGAACAGTGTATAAGACGGGGACGCGAGGTTTTGATGGGAAATCACACACTTAATGCAAACTTAACACAATACTAATGTAGCGCAAGCGCCAGCAGGACGCCATTTATTAATGGCCGCATGCAAACGACGTCCTGATGGCGCTTGCGCTACTTTAGTGTTGTGTTAAGTATGCCTAAAGAGTGTATGTTCCCATTATACCTTGCGTCCACGTCTTATACACTGTTCCCCTACGATGATACCGTCTTTTAAACCGAAATCAATTTGTATAATAGGTGGAACATAAATTAATGTGATATTGCTCAAATGTAAACATTGACATTACTCCAAAATTGCAAAAAATTGAGCGTAATTTTAGTCTTAAATGAAAACTAATCATGCAAATAAGACGATAGTGGTGGATGGATGATGACAACGATGAAGCATGGCAGGTTCAATTCACCAATTGCTATAATATAGGCAGTTGTTCCAAGAAGTTAATTAATTGGTCTGCATTTATAATTCTCACTAGGCTTAATATAATTATTCAATGACATTCTTAACACTATGACTTCACTAAGCCAGTGTTACAGATCTATTTTTAATCATAATTAATCATTTTAAAGCCGTTGTTCCGACTACAAGTTATAGTAACAAATTGACTTGTACATCTGATTTCATTTAATTGATTAATTACTATTTAATTTACAATATGTCAACTGAATTGTAATCAATCAAAAGTGTAAATGTTTATACTGGTACTTCTATTATAAATTAGTACTTGATTTTAAAGTTTCCGGCAGATCTGTTGAATTCAAACAATTAATTTCTTTATTAGGTTACCAGATTAAACGATTTGGTAACCTAATAAAGAAATTAATTGTTTTATTAGATGATATATATATATTGTATTAGATGATACAGGTTTTAGAGTAGGATGCGGCAATGGGCCTGCTGCGTATGAAGAACGAGACATAAACATAACTTTCGGAAGTCAGTGGCTTGGTTTTTTACATCATTGACTTTTGCCACCGACTTTTGAAAGAAAAGTTATTTTACACTTTTTGTGTGTTGCTTTTGAAGTCAGTTTCCTTTTTTTAAAGTTTTTAATTTAGATATAGAATTCAGTAGAGATGTTCAACAAAAATGTTCGTATCATCAGCGTCTTTGAAAATTCTCCTTCCAGGTAAGCAATAACGGATCCATGTGGACAACGATACAGCATATCCATTATTGTTGTATACTAAAACCTTCTCCAGAATGTAACGAACACATTTCTTAAAACCGCATCTAAATCGGTTCAGTCAAACGCGAGATAAGAAAAATAAACTGTCACCATGTGGTATTACGCTTAGAGAAGTCAGAACATTAATGAATTTCGTTGATTGGAATGCGTTGAGCCAACAAACTAATTTTCCTCAACTCAGACTGCAGAACAAAAATAATAAAAGATACACATTGTCAATTACAAGTCGAGTAGTTCGTTAGGTAATTGAATGGCACTTGATACATTGATACCATTTGATGTAACATTATTTGCATGGTAAGAACGAGACTGAAACCTATTAAAAGCGGTTCTTATCGAAACTTTCTATTTTATAAACGTATAGGCATCTGTTATATAACATTATACATGGTTTAATTGTCTTTTGATTCGTTGTACAGGTGGTCTTGGCCTGGGGTGATGCCGGTTGATCGTTGATTGATATGCTTTGATGAAGTGCAAACGCTAGCTTCATGAAAGAAGTGTGTTATTATTTTGTTAAGGTAGATAGACTTGATCGCGGGACTCTCGAATTACCGTGACCCCGGGACGTAAAGGTCTATGGAAGGACACCGTAGATTTTAGCCAGTACGAGTCTGACAGTCCCTCCCGCTCTGCCCTGGGTGGGAGGACTCATGTGATGATTTTACGACGTAAAAAAAAGGAAGATAGACTAACTTCAAGATTAAACTGTTTTCGTGGGACAGTCTAAGCAGAATACCGTGGCCCTAGAAAGCATAGTGCAACCGAAATAATTGGGTGGATTGTTAATAAATAGGAGGTAAAAGTCTGACATGCCCGCGCACTCCATCCAGGTTGGGAGGACTCAGTTGAACCTTAAGATTGAACTGGTGGCCTACCATTACGTCTTAAAGCGTGTGTAGTTCCGCTGTGGGAAAGCGACAGAGCTATACATTATACAAGTCGTCTAGCGCCATCTCGTTTCCACAGTAGGCCATATTCTATATTCAAGGAAAAACCGTGTTTTAAATTAAGAGTCTTGAGGTCCTGAATACTCCTAAACTGATGAACATGACAAAATTTGTGTCTATGACTAACTCAACTTCAATAATCCTATCGAGATCCACCGTGATGATAAGTAGGGCTAATTAACCACCAGTCTGTTACTGTATTGTAAATATAAGTAAACAGTTTAATGTTACCGTGTCCTAAAATAATACATTTTACGCTAAAAATCTTAAGTCCAACTAAACTAACCTCCCAAACGGTGCGGTTTTGTCAAAAAATACCAAGACTTTTTAAACTTTTTCTTTTTTTGTGAAACCGCAGCAATTTGCCTGTTGAGCTTGTCAAAGGAGCCACTGTCCTTGACGATGAAGCCTTAAAATTGTCTACAAGGTGGTCCGCGTCTCCGCTATGTGCTTAATTACTTTCGATGGCCTCGCTTTTCTGAACGACTTGTCTCCACAATAACTAATGTTAATGTTGCAAGGCGGAATGACTGTTTGTTCGCGTGCTTGTAATTTGTGGCCCCAGATCTAAGTTAGGGTTACGTTTTAGTATTGTTTAGATAATATACAACGACGTTTGCTAAACTAAATAATAATTTAAGACAAAATATATAACTCAAATTGTGCCATAGTTTATTTTATTGGACTAGCTGTTGAAAGGTGGCGAAAGAAACCACAAGTTTTGCTAGTTACATTTCTTTTGTCGAGGTTTACGAGTCGAAACCGAACTTTGTTACATATCCACTTCGAGCATAAACGAATAAATTTTACGCGAAATTGGGGAAACACAAAGGACATCAACTTTTTGTAATCGAATAAGTGATATCAAAGTCGTTTCGTGGAACCCAAACCGGAATGCTTTAGGTCGTTGGCAACAAAGAGAGCCGCGAGCTTCAATCAGATCGGTGCGTAACCCGAGCAAAATCGAAAGTGCAAGGTGACGGTCGATGTCTGCAAAAAAGTCGATGAGTAAGATCAGCACAATGAGTTGGACAATTAGACCAACTATTTCCTAGTCGCCGTTTGTCATCATAAGATGACAAAAAGCGTTCACGGAGTTTATGTTGCGTGAAATTGGGTACGCTCTTTTTTTCACGATGTGTACCAGTGTTGGTTGGTACGAGTGGTACGCTTGCGCCCGCGCCGGTCGGAATCGGAATGTTTTGTGTCAATGCTCTTGTTTGAATTTTTGTCAATCTGTCCTAGTTTGTGAATACATCCTGTATCCGTTTGTAATTTAGTTTTGTTTCATTGTCATTGTAGTCGAATCTGGAACAATTTGGTCACAAAGGTATTTTTTTTCGTATTTCTCGTAAAAAGAGCAGTTAAGCCTATAACTGACGGTCTACTTGTCCATCAGTGACATCACAGAAGAAAATAATGGTCGTATTAAAGGACTATAATAATTTGGGTGTTGAAATTTTGTACAGTTGGAACTGTTAATTTTTTTTCCTGTACCATTCAGTTAACTGAATGTCCACAGCCCACTTTTTCATCCTCTGCTTATCTGGGTCGCAGGAATGCCTGAAAACGTTGCGCAGATCCTGAAACAAAAAGAAACAGGTGGCTTACCATGTAGACTTAAAGTGAGAGTAAGTCCAGTGAGGGAACGAGGTGGCGCTAGATGACTAGTATAGCCCTGTCTCTTTCCCACACTTGAATTAATTTCGCTTCAAGACTACATGGAAGGCCAGGTAGTTAAAGTAGGTTCTTAGTCAGTCAAGTTTGACAGTCGACTCATACCTCACTGTTCTTCTTCGCGTAGAGCGGGAAGTCTTTAGACGATTTTCAAATTTGGAAAAGAAGCTTACTGATTCATGCTGTAAAGTTGATAAATGATCTGCGTTCTGAATGTAAAATAGGTCAAACTCAACACCTACCTGACATTTTCATCAGAAAAAAAAGAAACAAATCTAAATTAACATAAAACAAACATTCTCATTCTTAAACATGACCAATAACTGTTATTCACACATTATGCAGGTCTAGGATACCTAAAACGTTTATGAGTATGTTAAACATTAAACACGATTAATGCCCAGAAGCTAAATGTTGTTCAGTGATAATGTTAAGTTGTTGGTCCAGTCTTCCGCGTTTGTACGGCCTTGGGAGACGGACTGATGGACAAAAAATGTCGCCATTTAATCATATATAATTAGGTGTAACTATTAGCTACGGGGCATTATTGATGAAGCTGATAATTAGAAATAATCATTTAATCTCAATAGTACAAGCGTATTTAAGTGTATCTGTGATATCACCGACGCTTTTTTTTTACGTGGTAAAATCATCACATTAGTCCTCCCACCCAGGGCAGAGCGGGAGGGACTGTCAGACTGTTGACTGTAAAATCCACGGTGTCCTTCAATAGCCCTTTACGTACCGGGGTTACGGTAATTCGTGAGTCCCGCGACCCCGGCAGGCTTTGGCTCTCTACAGGCCCCCCCCTCACTCCTTGAGGCGCGCGTGGAACACAACGCGCCGTCGACCCGGGACATCACCAACGCTTGCAGAATAATTTTCATATTAGCACTTGTTAATTTGTAGGCTTTCCCATTAATTCTATGTCACACGACTATTTGTTGTATCCCATCCTTATGATCTTATGACTACAACAGCGAACGAAGTTTATGTAGCTGAATTTTGGGCCAAGCACATCTCTGAAATAATAATTTACCATCCACGCTAAGAATTTTATTGGTATCCTTTGATTTCGTACCACAATTTTTGCATTATGTAAAACACCTAGTCACCCAAGATGTGTTTTCAGCGTTCAGCACTTAGAGACAAAGACTAATATAGCACAACTGCACAGGAAATGTTAATTTTGTTATTTATCCAATTAGACAAGTCTCTAGTCTTTATTTTTAAGCAAGGTTTATTCGCAATTTGAAATGTTAAAGGAAACATTTTTCTTTACATTTCATTAATTGCATATAATTAAGTGCAACAGTAACAAACAAGGACACGTGTCTCAAACATTTAAAGTCAACGTAAAACACATAATGACCTGCACCTATTTCCTACCTTATAATATTAGTTGAACGACAAAGCCGTCCGCTTGCCACGCAATTATCGTCTGTATATCGCAGGTAAACTGCCAACTTCCTTGGAGGGGCTACAAAAGGCCTTATTAGGTACAGCATTGAAGAATTCGCGGTAAATTACAAAGCTCAAGAGTGACGGGTGGTGCAAAGACGCAACAAGGTCAAATGCTGTCCAAAAATATTCTGTAATGACACTTTTTTTAATCGATTGGTCACAAAGTTTGCAAAACAAGCAAAAAGTGTTCGATGTACGTTTTTTTGTGGATCCTGAAATTATTCGTCACAGTCTGGGCTTTAAGTGGACGAGGATAAGGAGTAGTATGCCTCTTACTTTAATCGCTACAGACGTTGATTGAAAGTCATTATTGAAAATAGGCTTCAAATCACAAGGTTGATTTATTTTGAGATATTTTCCGAGAAAATTGTAATACATCAGGGTTTATACATATTTTCACACTTCATTTGTTTTTATATTGAAAGTTGTTGGAGTTTCATGTTGAAAATGAAAGGGATACTCTCGATACCGTACGAGCATGCACTCGATTGCTTTATTACATTATATCACACTGTAATTCGATAAAAAAACTCGTATACACCCACACGACGACCTTGTAAACAATGCATAATTTTAGCATATTATTTGTGACAAAAAATGTAAACGTAACCTATGCTGAACTAGTTTATAATCGTGGATTTGTTCGCGTGTAGGGCAGAATTTTGGGATTTTTTTTTATGCGTATGACAAATCCTATGAATGCGAAGGGAAAATATAAATGCAAAAGTAATATTATGGGTGCAAAAGTCGGTCGCGGGACTGTACGAATTACCGTGACCCCGGAACGTAAAGGGCTATTGAAGGACATCGTGGATTTTAGTCAGTACGAGTCTGACAGTCCCTCCCGCTCTGCCCTGGGAGGACTCATTTGATGATTTTACCACGATAAAAAAAATGGGTGCAAAAGTAAGTTTCACGTTTAGGTTGCTGAGCCTGTTGTGATATATTTTGGTAACCAGGTTTAAGGGATTCGGGTGACAGTTATAAGTTACTTTTTTGAATAAAATTAAAGAGGGATAAATGGGGACAGGGGGACTCAAGGCAAAAGCAAGCATCTTTACAAAAAAATTATCCATTCAGCCATGAAGGTGTCAAAAGGTAACAGACAGATAAAGATATATTTATTTCTTTTCTTTTGATAGAAAGACCGACAGTGTTAATTTAGTGTTTATAATATTTTAGTATCGATGTTGTATTTAATTCATGTTATTGGGATTATTTATTTGCATATTCATTGAGGTGATTTTCCATTTTAGGACATCTGTCAGATGTGCTCAGTCGGATTATCTTAACATGGCCTTCGTCTAGTTATTTTTTTTTCTGATATCTAAGAGAGGTTTCGTTGGGGCCTCTGGCCCTCAGGTCAATCGAAGGTAAGACTCTGCTCGCCGAGGTTGGTCAGTGGATTGGTGATTATGATTACCATCTATTTACATACCTATTTCAAAAATGTCTTAGGCTACCATTACTCGGGCACGCCGCAATCGCGGCGGTAAGACCCCTCTTTGAGGAGTGGCTGGATAGGCGTCACGGCGTCCTTACCTTCCGCATGACGCAGGTCCTCACCGGACACGGAAGTTTCGGGAGGTTCCTGTGTCTGATAAGGAGGGAGGAAACGCCTGGGTGTCACCACTGCGAGGACCGTCCTGAGGATACGGTGGAGCATACGGTGCAGGACTGCCCCGCTTGGGCAGAGCACCGCCGTGTCCTCACGACGGCGATAGGCGGAGACCTCTCGCGCCCGGCATTGGTCGAGGCCATGCTGCGGGGCGAGACGGAGTGGGAAGCGGTCGCCTCCTTCTGCGAAGCAGTCATGCTCGCGAAGGAGGAGGCGTGCCGCGTGAGGGAGAGAACAGTGTCCTCCCTCCGACCCACCCGCAGTGGTAGACGCCCACGGCGACGGACGTCGCCAGACGATCTCCGGCCACCGTAGGCGCGGGCATGCGGGCAGCGTGTAATGGGCGACTCGCTGCCCGACCATGGACCATGCCCGGGTCGACGGCGCGTTGTGCCTGTAGAGGGCCAGAGCCTGCCGGGGTCGCGGGTCTTACCCATCACCGTAACCCCGGTACGTAAAGGGCTCGTGAAGGACACCGTGGATTTTAGTCAGTACAAGTCTGACAGTCCCTCCCGCCCTGCCCTGGGTGGGAGGACTCATTTGATGATTTTACCACGCAAAAAAAAAAAAAAAAAAAGGCTACCATTACTGGTCGCGGGACTTACCCATTACCGTGGTACGTAAAGGGCTTGTGAAGGACACCGTGGATTTTAGTCAGTACAAGTCTGACAGTCCCTCCCGCCCTGCCCTGGGTGGCAGGACTCATTTGATGACTTTACCACGCAAAAAAAAAAAGCAAGGCTACCATTACTCTTGAGTGTTTTAAGATATAAATTACATTTGTCGGAGATTTTAGTACGAGTGGTAAACGACAGGAGTAGCCGGGAGTTCGGCTATCTTCGTGCAACGACGGAGCCAATGGAGTAGACGCAGAATGTAGAAGACTTGCCAACGGACCGTTGAGGGAACGGTACTGTCTCGGTCTGACGGCACGTTTGGCGCAGTGGCTGTGCAACTGGACTGCTGCGCTGCGTGTCTCGGGTTCGATTCCCGCATGGAACAAATATTTGTATGATCTACAAGTAGTTGTTTCGGGTCTGGACGTTTGTGTATTTGAGTTTATATGTTTGTAAACGCACCCACGACACAGGAGAAATTCCTAGTGTGGGGCAAAGTTATTTAAAAAAAAAGGTGCCTCGGCTCTAGCATCTGCCTTAGTATTGTAAAATGATGATTGTGATTATTGTGTCGGGACATTATGGATGTGAATCGTTGTTTCCTTTGCTGAACATCCTACAACATGGATGTAGTACTCCGGAGTCCTGACTCGTCATATTTATATCATGTCATCACAATTTTCATCTGGCAAATCGGAATAATAGCGCGGCGAGCTGCTAAAATAATCTGCGAAAGAAGTCGCGTGTAGAAGCTAGTTTCTAACTTCCTTTTGATGTCGATATGCAGCAACGAGTTTTTCTTTCAACAGAAACATAAATCTATGGAAGATACTTGGAAGAGAGAACTTGATACTTTGAAAGACGATCTCTAAGTTAACTATACTGCCAACAAAGAAGCAAGAATAGGCTTATAAATTACATTGATAGTGAAACATATCATTTACAGTTTAAAGACACAATTTTAGTAAGTTTACAAGAAGTCGTTTAAAGGCTACATTGTTTACCTTTTACAGTCTTTCAGCTGAAAGATTTTGCTTTTTTTTTCAGAAGATTTCCGTATACTGCATTATATTATGTATTAGTATAGTTTTTTTTACCGACGTCGGTAACGGCGACCCTTTAAAATTTACTTTCTTGTTTGTGCCGTAATAATTATGACTTACAGTATATACTACTATTGCTATTAAAATGACGGGCCTAGAGGGCCAAAGCTTGCCGGGGTCGCGGGACTGTACGAATTATCGTGACCCCGGAACATAAAGGGCTATTGAAGGACACCGTGGATTTTAGTCTGTACAAGTCTGACAGTCCCTCCCGCTCTGCCCTGGGTGGGAGGACTCATTTGATGATTTTACCACGATAAAAAAAAAACTATTATATATTAAACAAAGTTTTTTTTTATATTTTTAACCCCACATTATAGGAATATCTCTTGTATCATGCACGCTTTTATAAATTATAAACTCACATATATAAACAGCCCGGAACAACTAACTGTAGGTCATAGAAATATTTACTCCGTGCGGGAATCAAACCCGATACACGCAGTGCAGCAGTCGATCATTAAACCACTGTGCCAACCGTGGCGTCAGGTGTTTATTACCCCACAACATCGCAATAATATTCATAATTCTCAACTAATTACATAAATTCAGAAATTAACATCTACACCAATAAATTCAAACACCCTCTATATTTTGTTGAGCAAATTGCTCACTAATTAAAGGTAATAAGTGAGTGTATTGATAGGAATCCTAAACTCTAACATGTATATTATCTTTATTTATCATTAGATTAATATGTCTAAGATCTTATCAAGCGTTTAAACTAAGGTACTTTGGTACCATCGACGCGTGCGCATAGATTTACCGATCCGATATATACAGAGTGTTTACATTTATCTTCCTTACTTAATTTGCGATTAAATAACATTTAATTGGTGTATTTAGCAACTATGTGGGTTAAGAGTGTACTTAATATTTATTTGGCGCATTTATTTGCAGGCACTTTGTAATTTTATTGCTATTTATTGATTTCAGTTTTCTGGAGTAGAGAATATATTTGAAGATCTAAAGCCCTTGTCAAACAGATTGGCGTGGCGAATGCGAAGCGTGACGTTTTTATTTGTAATGTATGGAATTGTTTGAATCCAGTCACATAGAAACGCGAAAGCGATCCGATAGCGTGACAGAATTATCGGACTGACGTCTCGCTTCGGTTCGGTATCGCTTTGGAAACGCTTCGCTTTCGCCGGTCTGTTTGACAAATGCATAAGAGTTTTAACATTTTTGCAGGTTTAAAACTGCAAACTTACTAGTTGGTATCTAATGAAAATGGTCACTAAAAGTCAAGCAGTGGCGGAATTACAGTAAAACATGCAGTTGTTTCTTCAAAAACGTGTGAAATCAGAATTTTACTGAATTGACTGTGAATAATTGAAAATCATGACACTTATTCAATCTTGTACAGCTCAGGTTTTAGACCTGACATGTACATCCAAATGTTCCGTCAATCATTTTCATTTTATTTGCCTCTACAAAATAATTTCATTTATTACGGTATTGAAGACCGCTTTGTCGACTGCTCCAACTGATTTGCGATCAAAGGTTTACTTTAATTTTAATTTTAGTTCAGCGAGCACGTACCTCCACGCACGACTGGCGAGGACCTTGACGATTGGTCCTGTGCCACATGATGTGACTTGCACAACTCTGCTCCGCTATTTTCGATACCGGTTACAAGTCTTTATGATGACTTTACAGCTTTTTTATCATATTTATGAATGTCAAAATAAGAACCTTCAAACCTTCTTTGTCGTTCGAGGCAAATTGTGTCGTTTATTTTTACTTATTCGATCAATTTTCAACATTATAGCAACAAAATCTTCATCGGTTTTGATCATAATTTCGTCTGTTACTGGCGCGTCTGATTGTGTTACAGTTCCTTTATATTGTTTTATGATAAAACAATTTTCAACCACAACTCAAATGAATTCCTGTTTTGTTTTTGCAACTTTGTAAGTTAAGCCTCGTACTCATGGTGAACATTTTGTTTAGCAGTAGTTGCTCAACATTGTTGAAAAGCAGTCAGAATGCTACTGGAAACTTAAACATTTTGCCTGTGGACGTTTTGCATTAATTTTGAAACGGTTTGTATTTATAAATGGTTGCAAACATGTTTACACACGCCAACAATTCGCTCATCAAGCGATAACTTGGCATCATAGCAACTCTGAAACACGCAATAGTGCTGCCAGCAACATTTTGACAGCAACTCCGCGCAACACGTTGATTCAACTTTGTTGCTAAATAAACGTTTACCGTGAAATCGAGGCTTTAGAGGTCGTGTCTATGTGCACAATGCGGCTGAAACACAATATGGCCGCGGATCAATGACATCATTCGACGTCAAAATAATGTTATCTCCCGCTATCTCCATTGATAAATCTTGCAGTTTTATTAGGACAGTAGCCAATAAACCTATTTGTTCGCAAACAGATTCACATAATCGGTCGCTAGTTGACAGATATGGAGCTCTAAATCATAAGATTATTTTCTTTGTGATAATCCTACGGGGGAATGCGAACCTTAACTGATTTGCAAAAAAGTTCAAACTGCTTTGAAAATTTGTTGAATGTGTGTCCCTTGGGCGGTTATTTTGGTCATAGCAGCAGTTTTACGAGAGGGTCGATCAGACGAGTGAATAGATTGTAAATAACGTGGCTACATATAAAACTTTTAGATGTTTGTTATAGGACACGTAAATTATTATCCTTGTAAATTGATCCTTTGTACTGTTACGATTATGTCCGTTAACGATATTAAACGTCGTAAAACTGAATCTGGAATCTGACTAATATTATAAATGAGAAAGTTGGAACTTTTGGTTGGATGAATGGATGGGTGCTTGTTACTCAATAGAAAATGGAACGAATCTTGGTGACATTTGGCTCAGTGACAGTTTATAGTCTGGGATAACACTTAGGAAATCGCTTATCCCGGTCTTACGTTTCCGTCGTCGAAGCCGCCGACAAAAGAAAGTTAGGTCACAAAAATTCGACACCTATCCGCCAACAATGTTGTTTATTCCCAAAGGTTATTTAAATTCCCATTAAATCCAATAGTAATTACTTACAACTGCAGAATATCGGTATGGCCCGGGGTTGTAGGGGTCAAATGGCATTCGCTTCGTGTAAAATACTGATTTCATCTCCTTGTATTGGACGGTGACACCAGTTTACTTGTGGGAAATAGCTGGGTTAATGACATGTTTCATCTATTTATTTATTTACATACAAGTTGAGAAACAATATGCACAGGTTTTTTCTCGGTTCTATTTCTAAGGTACTTCGCGTGTCGCGGGACTGTACGAATTACCGTGACCCCGGAACGTAAAGGGCTATTGAAGGACACCGTGGATTTTAGTCAGTACGAGTCTGACAGTCCCTCCCGCTCTGCCCTGGGTGGGAGGACTCATTTGATGATTTTACCACGATAAAAAAGGTACTTCGCGTTTTCTGATTTATTCATTGCAGTGGCAACTTTTGAGAATAGAAGACTGAGCGACGCCGAATTATGGAATAGAAAGAAGGATTTATTTTCTTCATCAAATGTGTTCTCTTGCCCTGTATGGAGCGGACGGAACTGTCAAACTGTTATTGAAAAAAAAAACCACCTTGTCCCTTCGTTGGCGTTTGCGTTTCAGGGGCACGGTGTCCTTGATGGTGTATCTATAGACGAATAATGATTCAATTAATTTGACGGCACGGTTAGCGCAGTTTCTGAGCGATTGAACTGCTGCGCTGCGTGTCGCAGGTTCGATGCCCGCACGGAACAAATATTTGTATGATCTACAAGTAGTTGTTCTGGGTCTGGGCGTTTGTGTATGTGAGTTTATATGTTTGTAAACGCACCCACGACGCAGGAGAAATTCCTAGTGTGGGGCAAAGTCTTTTTTTAATAAATTCAAATTTATGTATTTTATGATCCTGTTCTTCAATTTTTGTTAAATTTAAATCACAAAGATTGGCATCTAAACAGGTATAAAAAAATAGCTTCAAAATCTGCAATTGTCGGTTGTCTGTACAAATCTGCGCAGGCGCACATGTGTCGTGGAGTCACGACGCTCCTCCGTGACCCGGCAGACAAATCGAGATGAATTGCCAGACCATTCCACCTATGCTACTTATTCTACCTCCTTGCTGGCTAACTTGTTAATGTCCTAAGGACAGAGCTTTCAAAGAGGTTAGGAAATTGTCTATGGTTTAGATAAATGTTGGTATATTAATATGGTGTTGGCATTTGTGAGCCATATTGTAATGTCATGCACGGTTTTCTAATACTTACACACTCTAATTAATGCCTTTGTCAAATAGACAGCCAAAAGCGAAGCGTTTCCGAGGCGATACTGAACCGAAGCGCGACGTCAGTCCGATATTTCTGTCACGCTATCGGATCGCTTTCGCTTTTCTATGTGACTGGATTCAAACAATTCCATACATTACATAAAAAACGTCACGCTTCGCATTCGCCACGCCAGTCTGTTTGACAAAGGCTTTAAATCTATTTCTTAGTTTGTTTGTTTGGTTGAACGCGCTAATGTCAGGAACTATTGGTTCGAATAGAAACATTTGTTTTGTGTTGTCCATTTTTTGAGGTAGGCTATAAAACATAGCGTTACGACGGGAGCCGAGCAGAAGGGGTGTGATAAAGTTGCGTACGGCGCTCAAGGTCTCAAACCTGGATTATTCATTGGGACAACATCAACTGCCCGACCCTTGCTCGACAAGCCAGCCCGCGAAGCTGAGCAAATAGCTTTAAATTCCCTTAATAATAATTCGACCCAGCCTGACCCTTGCTGCCCCCCTCAATGACGTACTAAGCCTAGGCCCGAACCCCACAGGTGGTGCCATTAGTGACGTTCATTTAATTTAACTTAGTTTGTAAGCCCTGGCTGGGGGCCTTAAAGTAATTTTTGGCGACCAAAGGATTGTCCGGTTAGGTTAACCTTCTAAAGTTGTTGAGCTAGGAGAGGCCATGTTAAAAAAAAAAATTGGGACAACATCATTAACAGGTCTTTTTTTTTTTTTTTTGCGTGGTAAAATCATCAAATGAGTCCTCCCACCCAGGGCAGGGCGGGAGGGACTGTCAGACTTGTACTGACTAAAATCCACGGTGTCCTTCACAAGCCCTTTACGTACCGGGGTCACGGTAATGGGTAAGTCTCGCGACCATCATTAACAGGTCTGCAAAACATCAGAACTATCGGATTTGACGCAAGCACTTATGTTTTAAGTTACTGGACTAATAATGCACTCGTATATTTTGCTTGTTTTAAATCAATTAATGTTGAAAAAAAAAGCGCATTAAAACTTGTACCCAGAAATGACGAATTGTGAATTTTAAAAGCGTCGTATCTTCGTCAATTTCGGCTTACGTAGGTAACCAAAGATAAATGGCTAAATCCCGTTTTTTTAATAATTATACTGACGGACTAATTAGATATTATCAGTCATCTTTCCTATTACAGGCACGACATTATGGTATTATTATGTTAATTTCGTATATTTTTATCCTCCATCAAGGATCTACACATGGCCTTAGATTCAATCAAAAAGCAACATTTAAAATCGTAAATCAATAATTTCGTCGCAACAGTTGCTTCTAATAAATCTAATTATTGTCAAGAACAAAAACAAGATTAAATTAGTTCCGACCATTAGTCTCAGAAATCTGATTTATTAGTGACTAAATATTTTAGGAAATTTGCTTGCGAAACTGGTATTTTTTATTTATTTGACCGATTGAACCTATAAGAAATACCCTCATGGGAATAAGGCGTGAGTATATGTATGTATGTTCTGATCTGATGCTCCAACTAAAAGTGGAATCATCTGCTTAGTCTTTTCCCAAGTACGTTCGTATTGGCTTCTAGTCGTACCGGATGCTCATAGATCAACTTCCCCCCACACTATTCCCAAACCATTGCAACTACTGAAAGCCAGAATTAACACTGGCGATCACCAGTAAAGCGCCGTAGCAATGAGTTTTGACGTGTCCCGGAGAATGAATTTAACTGTCTTGAATCCCGCAACGAAATTAATCAGAAAGAAGAAGCGGAGGATTCGGAAAAAAGACTTCACAGGTAAGTTAATGAGTAGTAGAAGTTAAGTTTTTTTTTAACGTGGTGAAATCGTCAAAGGAGTCCTCCCACCCCGGGCAGAGTGGGAGGGACTGTCAGACTCGTACTGACTAAAATCCAAGGTGTCCTTCAATAACCCTTTACTTTCCGGGGTCACGGTAATTCGTGAGTCCCGCGACCCCGGTAGGCTTTGGCCCTCTAGAGGGGGGCCCCGTAATTTTGCTGTCACTCTTTGAGGCGCCAGTGGAACACAACGCGCCGTCGACCCGGGCAGCGAGTTGCCCATTACTCGCTGTCCGCATGCCCACGAGAAGTTAAGGAGTAGTGTTTATTTATGCAAGTAGCACGATACCTTACTTACACTTCTTTCACAAACAAGGAGAGTGTTCGTTCCGGTGTTCTGTACAGAGGACTACTAATTACTACTGTTCCCACTCAGAGGTCACAGTCTCTTTAAAATCCAGAGATTATAAAGATCAGATTATACGAGGACCATGTAGGTTAGTGTCTGAGTAGGTATTACTGTAAGTATTAAACACCATATCCCAGTAATTATTCATACTACTCATTTATACCACTGCCCGTAACACACATAATATACCGACAGAACCAGAATATTTATATATTTTATCGGCATAACGCGTTCCAAGGTGCATTTATATTATGAATATTAAATAAATAAATAAATATTCCACAACTATCACACAACGCCATCTAGTCCCAAGCTAAGCAGAGCTTGTGTTATGGGTACTAGACAACTGATAAACATACTTATATATTTCTAAATACATACATATTATAGATAAATTACACCCAGACACAGAACAAATGATCGTGCTCATCACACAAACATTTGACCTGGGTGGGAATCGAACCCACGACCTCCGGCATAGCAGTCAGGGTCACTAACCTCTAGACCAACAGGCCTGTCTATGTCTATTATAATGATTATGTTATATTAAACTACACACATGAGCTTTGTTTGTAATAGTAATCGTAATAATAAATGTTTCCCGCCCAGATAGCCTTAGAACTGTCATATAAACATCGTCAACAGGCAATTGAATTATTGCATTAGAGATCTGCTAGAGGAAAAACATGATAAAAGTTATGTATTTATAGTTCTAAAGTGGCTGCTTATAGGTTAAACTTGTGAGGTTATATGCTCTTGCGCAGCAATTAGTACGATTATGATTGGTTCTTACATTAAAATAACCTGCTAAAGCATCTCTAGGTAGGTACTTAGCCAGGTGTCTAGGCTGATACCATAGATCGCTAATTGCTACTATCCTGATGATTATAACTAAATAACATTTGAATAATTACGTTTTTGATACTATTGATCAATGATACCGAACCATAATTTCTCTAAAATACACATTATTTTAGGCCTGAAATTGTTTCGTAGCTCTGAAATCAATCACTGAGTTAAATACGAGTAATTAGTGACGTCACAGTTTGCTTGTGCCTTACAAAATCTAAGGGAGAGTCGCGTTTTGACAGCTCACAAAAATATGTCAAATGATTGGTGTTTTAAATACACTATTCGGCTCTAGAAATTCTGAAGATGCTGTTGTAGTATCACATGATATACAGTTTTGTCAATCTTTATACGAAAGCTGAAACAAATACCTTGACATATATGTCTTATGTTATCACATATATGATGTCTGATATTCAAAATCAAGTAGTCATTTCAGATAACCAATAAGGCCAATTACTCGTAAAGTGATTCCATCAGATTTTATCGCATTTTCCTCAGGCCTTGTTAGCAGTAACTCCTGTTTATCGCAACAACAAATTATATTTTGGCAACGGTCAGTGGTTGTCGTGTTTAATCCGCTCATCCGTCGCATATGTGCAGGCGCAGTCACCGATATGGCTTCTACTCCTGAGTGGAGATTAAAGGCCACATACAGGCTGGATTTTTTAGGACTTGCTTATTGCAAAGTGTTAAAGTTCTACTCATTTGATTAACACGAAGCTCCATTTAACTTTTTATATGTACAAAACGGTATTGGTTAGGTAATGGAAGCATCTGTCATGTGGCGTACGTACCCCGTTCTACCGTGCGGACGAGGATCGCTCACCGCCTATCCGCGCGGCGCAACGACAATACATTTGCTTCTCCCTCTCCGCCGTAACGCGCGGTCAGGGCGGTTTAGTGTAAGAATCGCCTTTGCTTGTACTAAAAAGTTCTATTATCCTGTTTTACTTGCCACTGTACGCTACAGTTAATGTTTTTTAGGGATCTCTAGAAAATAAAGCCGTATTATATTTTATATTCACTTCTATCAATAAAATAAATGAAAGATACCATTGCCAAATGTTTTGTTTCGATAATTTAATCTATATTCAGAAATCTCACCGCGATGGACCATTCATTATACTAATTCTAAAGCCACCTGCAACGATCTCCCTTCTCATCAACGATGTGTCCAAGCCCTTAAGTGCCCGAGAAAATCTGAGAGTGGTCGAGTGGCCGCAGTTTCACCGCAATATCAATCAAAATCAAATCCGATCTTTTAATCCAGTTGACGGGTCGACGTTCTGCCTTAATTAAGGATGTCGGCAGTCGATACCTGTTCGTTTGAAGGTAAACTTAATACGCACATTAAGTGGTTATGTACTGACCTCACGCTTTTACGAGTAAATGTTGCATTTCACTGAGCTTTTTCTTGCCATATATAAAGGTTGATAGTTTAAAAAAGAATCGTTCAATGATAAATTATTTCTTTAATATTAATCCTTAGATACTAATCAGTGGACATAAATTAATTGAATTGAATGCTTTAATTTTAATCAAAACATGTATGATTTATTTTTTTATAACACCTGTGTCTATTGTGTAGTATCTTTAGAGCACACTACACATCCGCTGGTCGTTTGTTGGAAAGAGTATAAAAATCTCTTTACGACTTGAGAAAAAAAAAGGAAATATCTGCATTGGCTTCCATAAAATAGTATCTATAATATATTATCTACGCAGAATTTGGTACAGGAAATCTAAATGAGAATAATATTACAGCTATCAGCTTCTTCTTTAGAAATTAAAAGAGATAATAGCTGTTGTTTTCAAATTATTTCGCAGATGGTGTCCTGTCAAGATGTTCGAGGGTTTAAACGAGTACGTTGCATGCGGCAACATGTAAAGAGCAACCTGTCGATACTGACCTGACAGCCCTGCGCAGGCGCACGTCAGCTTTTCATAATTTATGTGAGTCAGCTCCATGGGTCCTGACACCTACATCAAGAAATACGGACCAACATTTTTATTTACACTTAAACTCGTTGTCTTAACCCTAACGATCTTTCGCAAAACTTTTAAATGTTCCAAGCGAGAAATATTCTTGTAATTCTTACTAACGCTCAATTTAAAAGGAAAAACTTGAATTCTCCATTACATCTGTGGACTAACATCTTTTCCCAGGATTCGAGGCATGTTAATAGCAGCGCGTAGCGGCGAGAATGGGCCGATACCACCCAAACTTCGCATAGTTTCACATGCCGCGCATCACTCGCGCCGTGTGGGAATGTCCACATCGAACACATTTTATTTGCCCGAATTATTGCATGGGGGGCCTCAATTAATTATCACACGCTACTGACATTAACTGCAGCACATTTTTTCACTTTTACGCAAAATTTCAAGAATAAAAACCGGCCAAGTGCGAGTCCGTTTCGCCCACGAAGGTTTCTGTATAAAATATCTATAAAACGGCAAAAAATCATGTCTGTTGTATGGGAGCCCCACAAATATTTATTTTATTGTTGTTATGACGGCAATATAAATACATCATCAGCGAAAATGTCAACTGTGTAACCATCACGGCTTATGAGAAACAGCCTGATGACAGACGGACTAACATACCCGAGAGTTCCGTTTTAATCTTTGGGTGCGGGATCCCAAAAACCGAGGTAATTTGCTCGCTCGTCTGATAAATTGGAGTAGGGCAATATTTTGGGACCTTCGGCGACGGTTTCGGTAAGAGAGAATTATTGTGCGTTATATAATGTAGCTCCAGTTTGGTTCCGAAGCAATTATTAGAGTTGCAACCTGCACTTGTGTCGTCGTGACGAGACCGAAGTAATCACTGTAAATTTTAAAAATTCGTCCGTTTACGCAACTGATCGCGGTCAGTTTTGATCCGTTTCTGTACTGACCGGAGGGTTGGCTTGATTAAAATAAAACAAGTTGTTTTGAAAAACATGTTTGTTTTTTTTTAAACGTTGCCTCACACTATTATGCCTTTGTAAAACAGACCGGCGAAAGCGAAGCGTTTCCGAAGCGATACCGAACCGAAGCGAGACGTCAGTCCGATAGTTCTGTAACGCTATCGGATCGCTTTCGCGTTTCTATGTGACTGGATTCAAACAATTCCATACATTACAAATAAAAACGTCACGCTTCGCATTCACCACGCCAGTCTATTTGACAAAGGCTTTAATTTCTCCTGTGTCGTGGGTGCGTTTACAAACATACAAACTCACATACACAAACGCCCAGACCCGGAACAACTACTTGTAGATCATACAAATATTTGCTCCGTGCGGGAATCAAACCCGCGACACGCAGCGCAGCAGTCCAATTGCTCAGTCACTGCGTTAACCGTGCCGTCGTTTAAAACAGTTTGAATTTAAACTAAATTTTATCACACTTTTTAACTACTTTTCATAACAGATGAATAGATTAAAATGAAATTAATTAATATTTAGGAGTTTAAATACGAGTAGCTTGACTTAAAACCATTTGAGTCTTTGCTATTGCTACGTTATATTTTTGAACTATTATTGGCAATGTAATTAAAATAAAACCTAAAAATGTAACCGTCCTCTATCACAGACGGGTAAAAACAAAAATATTATGTTTATTGATTTTGTAAATATTTAATTTACTACGGCGAATTTGAAAAGATGTAGTCTAGTAATGAAACAGTGTATACTTTCAAATTATTGGGATCTGTAGGTTGAATTAATTTGAACTAAAGCCTAAAAAAACTAAAAAGAACAAAAGAGCTCGTTTAAAACAATTTGAACTCCTTGTTTTATAAAATAAAATAAAAATGTTTGTTTATCCAATCCTGCTGACCGGCCACGAATTTCATGTTAATAAATTCAAGCATCACGGAATATAATTTATTCATTGACATGATTATAAATAAGTGATGTTTAGATGCGATAAGACGATATATTGTGGGTGTAAGTTATGTCGTAAGGTGTCACTTGATTACGTTGAAGTTTTCAAGGGCGATGTGCCGTCAAACTAGTTCGGACATGTAGAACACGCCTTACGATTGTAAGTCTTCAGCTACATCAGGTGATGAAAACTTACGTCTACAGACTTATTTCGACATCGATAAATTGTTAAGTAATAACTTCATAAAATTATACCAAAATTTTGTGAATTTCGATTTTGAGATTGCTTTTCTATATCAAGATTTAGCAACATCTACGTTTCACCTGAAGGTTTAGGTAGAAGTACATTGGTTGCGGGACAGTTTTAAAAGGGCATTATGGTCCTGGAAGGAAAGGGGCGTCGAAGGAATAGGGTGTGGTTTTGGTCAGTATGAGTCTGACAGTTCCTTCTGTTCCACCCAGGGCCGTCGCCTCGGAACGTAAAAGGACCCATTAAAGGACTCCATGGATTATTTTCACTACAATTCTGACAGTCCCTCCTGCCCTGCCCTGGGTGGGAGGATACATTTACTACGTACACAAATCCAGGGCAGGATGAATCGTTTGAAATGCACACATATTTCGACAGGTTTATATAAGTCTCATGTAATTACGAGACGGATATCTCGTCATCATGAATACAGACTCCGGGCTGCGTGAGCAATTCCTGTTGAAAAACTGCAGTAACACTTTGTCCGACCCGGGTATCGAACTTCATAGCGTAGCGTGGCGCAGACCAACGTCGCAGTCAACATAGGTAGGCATAGGTATGAAATGGTAATTGATAATTTATTTTCGGAAACTAGTGAAATGCTAAGTGCAGTGGTATTACAAAAAAAAACCAACTAACTGTTTATATTCCAAACAAGCATTATCAAGAACCGAGGGCTTAGCATGAATTCTGCGTATTTGATCGTGCAGCTTACTTGAAGTATTGTGACTTAAATAGTATGGAAACTGAAAAAGCGCCTACGCGTTATGGTACTATGCTACTACGCGCGTACGAACGATGAACTGTGATAAGGCCTCCGTTATCAAAAAATCTCACTCACATATCAATTTCGATATAGCTACTTATTCCGAATACCCGGAAATGTAATTTTAATCGCAACTCATTAAATACAAAAACAAAAAAAGGCTTTTAATTAAGAACTCATAAGTAATTAAAAAATATCATAAGTTAATTACTGGTACATAATACTCGTCCTGGATGTTGTATCAAAAATGTATTTATAATGAAATAAATCATCTTGTTGAGGAAAAAGTTGTGTCATTATAATTAAGGATCTTTAGCTTCATCAGTACAACGTTCTTTGTGGTCATTATGTCAAGTTTTTGAGAAGAAAGCTTTTGTCACGAGTAATTTAAATATAGTGCAATGTAGCTTTAATTAATAATTTCATTTATGCCGTAGGAGCACCAGGGGAGGTCATTTTTTTCACAGTTTCCTTATATTCGGTTAATAAATAAATATAGAATAAATACAATCATTTAAGCAGACTTCATTTCGTTTACACATGGACAAACAAATGATTTATACGGGTGTGACATGACCACATTAAGAATAAAAAATAAAATAAACAAACAACGTGTCGAGACTCCGGTAGCACCGCAACCATTCCGACACTACTTATTATTCACGTTTTGTCAAGATTTACTGTTAACATTATGCTTAAATATTAATGTAAAGTCCAACCTTAAAATACTCGTAGCTAAAGGCATATACATGCAACTTTAATTTCGTCTCATTACCGGTACAGCGAATCGCTGCGATGTTTGTCGATGCGCTACCGATTCCTACCTCCGAGATATCCGCCGAAACATCCAATAAATAACCAAAAATACCACCGCAGATTAAGTGATTATTAAGCACAAAAAGCGTGTAAAAATTACCACAAAAATTGATAAGAATTTCTTTTGTTGCTACAGTGGCCAGTAAATTGGTGCTGCATTACCGCTTAAAAAACCGACTCAAAAGAAGGGCGCGTTGCAAAACCTTGGAGAAAGGTAGGCTCTTTAATAAAGGCGATCGGCGAACGGACTTATTTAAAGTCGCAATAAAAGGAATGCCTTAATGATGCTGACGCCGATATTAATATTGGACGAAGTCGTCTGGCTGGCTCTTCGGTTAAATGTAGTTATAAATTACGTTTTTGGAGTTGAGAGCAAGCGCGGGTCGGCCGTGGGGCCTCGTCTGCCCTTTCCACTTGTTGGACGCAGTTACTGCTGTTACTGTCAGCTCCACACGTTGCTGCACTGCTTTTGTTATTTATTGATCTTTTTTTATGTTCACATAATTGTATTAATTACGCACTGAAGCGTGGGTACTTTGTGCTACCTAATCTGGGGCTCATGTGGGAAGACATCACGTTTCAAAAAGTAAAATAAATTAACCTTTTTCTTTTTGTCTTCGATTTTGAAATGTAAACCAGTCTGTAGTACACCTAAGGTGCAGTAATTACGCAGGAACTAAAAGAAATAAAACCTTGGACATATAAAGAAGGCATCATGCTTTATTCTTCTCCACAATGAAACAATAAAAATGCAGATGCAATTGTAATGGCTGTAATAAATAAGTATATTTCATCGTAAATAACGAACGACCCTTCTCCACTCCGGACATAGTGTAAGATTTATAAATTAAACAATAATTCAGAAGCTTTTTTTTATTTATTTAAAATAGGTGCTAGTTATTTATTATTCTTCATTTAATCACATATATAAGTTACCATTGCAATAAACTACGGTATAAGAAGATAAACTGATTGACGCACTTGAGATCATGTATATTTTTAGTAGATTTTATTATTTTTATCCGTATGGTCAATGCAAATAAGTTATGCACCAATTTATACGGAGCGGCCATGTTGTATGAACGATAATTTGCGCACATTAGCATGTACTTAAAAATCTTCGATATTTTAATGCTTTATTGCTTCATAAGTACCCAAAAATGAAGCAATGATCTTCGATTTTCCGAAGGTACTGGAGCGAATTACCGCTCGGTACTTATTACTTATTATAGGCACTACAAAGTATCTTCCTACATCGCACATAATATAAACAGTTTCTCAGAAAATTATATCGAACATCAATTTTATTGGCGGATGATTACGTCCGAGATTGGGAGTGCTCGAGAATAATTTAATGTAATTTTTACGAAAATGTCGAATTTAAAGTTATCGAGATTAAAACATAATCAGACGGCTGGCGGTTATTACGTGTCGGTCTTGTGACCACGATGAAGAACACTTGTAAGATGGAAGTATTGAACTTTGAACATGATTCGATATTTAAAAATATAAATTAATTACTCTATACATTACTAGCACTTTGCCCGCGACTTCGTCCGCGTGGGTTACGTACTTTCCTAATTCCCCCTTTTCACCCCCTTAAAGGTTAAATTTCCAAAAACCCCTTCTTAGTACTCCCCTACATTATAATAGGAAGCCGTGTGCAAAATTTCACATTCCTAGCCCCAGTAGTTTCGGCTGTACGTTGATATGTCAGTCAGTCAGTTCTCCTTTTATATATATAGATTTTAAATTTACGAAGCAGGCGTTAATCTGCATAAAATACTTAAATTTTGAATAAGAGGAAAGATAAAAGTAAAATAAAATTATTGTTTACACTTTAACATAAGATCGACCTTATGTTGCAGACTATTTTCTATGGAAATGGGTGTGCCCGCGTATTTTTTGCCAATATCATAATAATATGCAAAAATCGGCAGATAAATGGTGTCTAAAATTAAATTAATTAAAAAGGTTTCGTTTTGGATACATGGTAGACACTAGGTAAAAAAAATGAAGGGTGAAAGATTTGACTTATTAATTGAAATTTTACGAGTTGAACTAATTTTTTCGAGTTTTTTTTTTTTTTTTATCGTGGTAAAATCATCAAATGAGTCCTCCCACCCAGGGCAGGGCGGGAGGGACTGTCAGACTTGTACTGACTAAAATCCACGGTGTCCTTCAATAGCCCTTTACGTACCGGGGTCACGGTAATCCCTAGGTCCCGCGATCCCGGCAGGCTTTGGCCCTCTACAAGCCCCGTCATTATGCTGACACTCTTTGAGGCGCGCGTGGAACACAACGCGCCGTCGACCCGGGCATGGTCCATGGTCGGACAGCGAGTCGCCCATTAAATTTTTTCGAGTTAGGATTTTTTGTTGGGATTAATTTAAAATCCTTCATTTTCTTTCATTCATTCTGATGTTCGATACACAATGACATGATGAGGACATGAATAAAAATAAAATATAATAAATTAGCAATACACCTGTAACTAATCAATCATTAAAGATTATCTCACATTGTCATTGAAAACTGGTAAGTGACATGTGATAAGAATCTTTAATCCACTAGACGTAAGAGGTAATCACAGAAAGGAAGTGTGGAGTTGACCTTATGTTGGCATTACTATACCATATCAATTTTACGTGAACTATAGCGTTTCCTGTCATTATGACGTCACTGATTGAGCGGTGGTCCGGATGTCTTCGATTTGATGGACTGGCAATCATGGGGCTGATGAGTGCTCGGAATGTCTGTAATCGAGTTTATTTTAGTTTTGCCGACTAACCAATCGATACTTGTATAAGAATCTAGAATAAAGAAAAATGTAGCCTTGATGAATTTCGAAGTAAAAACGAATGAAAAATGAAATCCAATATGGTGCTTTTCAAGAAAAAAAGACTGCCTAAAATTCCTGTTTACACCTTTTACACAAGTTTTTGAGTATCAAGATCACAAAGACTCCTTTTTACCAACATAACTGAAGAGAAGAGCTATCAATGTCGTTAATCGATGCAGTTTCGTCACTAAAATGCAATTTTACTCTGGTGAGAGTGCTCGAGAATTCTTTTTTTTTCTTTTTTTTTAATAAGGGGGTTTTTTCAATAATGAAGATGTCACCCCTCAAGATTTCTTCGACATCATCCCACCAACGGGGGTTGGTTTCATCCAACGGCAATCTAAACACACTGCTAATTACCATCACCTAGTTGCCATTCCACCAAATTTCCATCATAATGCGCACAGCAAAAGATTGGAAGTCATTACCTGCGTCTGTATTTTAGAATTTGTTTTAAGTTAGAGTAAACAGACTTCATCTGAGTAATATCGCTCTATCGTTGACTTTGTCTCCATTATCTCTGAGCTAGACTAAAGTCAAGAGTAAATCCATCAAAAAAAAACCTGTTCTCTAATGTGACTTTTCTTTTCTTTCAATCAAATGAGTAATCCCGCCCAGGGCAGAGCGGGAGGGACTGTTAGACTCGTATTGACTAAAATCCACGATGTCCTTCAATGGCCCTTACGTTCCGGGGTCACGGTAATTCGTGAGTTCCGCGACCCTCTCTAATGTGACTTAGATTTGCTGATCGTTTTTAATTCCACGGGTAATTCGCTTAGTGTGGGTGTTTTACACAATTTTAAGAATTAAAAGTCTTCCAAAAAAAACCTAAAAATACTGACTCACTAACACCATTTTCACCACATTTAACCTACACTGCGCCTGCGCACCTTAGCCAACAGTATGTCCTACAAGCCGTTTGCATAGCCCCAGCTTCCTTATGTCTAAATTTCTCGTCAATTACATCACAAGTCCGTGTTAATGCGGACTTTAATAAAACTAAACCACATAGAATTAATTGAACCGCTTTATCTACACTATTTTATCAAGACATATGACAACTACAACGGCTCTAATTGTTACTAAAGTTACTGACTTTTACGACTTAACAGTTAACACTGGTTAATGTCTTGGCTTCAAGTTTATATTTGATATTTAAATTGAAATAATTCTTCTTATTGTAAAAATACACGATTAAAGGGGATATCGATCGACGTGGGCCACGCGACTGTCTCAAAAGGACAGCATAGCTCTGGAACGCAAAGGTCTACTGAAGGAATAGGGTGGTTTTTAAAGTCATGTTAAATAGTCCTTTCCGTCCGCACAGAGCAGGAGGACTTATTCGATGATCTTCCAACACAAAAATAGGGGACAACAGCACACAAACGGGCCCTAATTATGCGTTGATGTCTTTCCCACCTCTCTTTTGTTTCAAAGATACTTGAAAATTAAAAATATTTTTTTTTAACTTTTGTAATGCGCATTGTAATTGTAACACTATTAAATTCATGTAACGTTGTCAGTGTTAAAATTTATCATTACAAAACCCGCGTAATACGTTGTAATTATAATTAAACTTTCATAACAGCAATTAATTGTAGTTGTGTACGAGATTAATTAGAAATTGTTGAGTAGAGATCGTGGAGATAAAATGGTTTATTGTTTCTGTAGGTATCGGTAGCGTGGACCGCACCTAGGTCATTATAAGACACCATTGAACGTTTTAAATGTGTTCTGTATAACAATAGACAGAGTGTAATAGCCAAAGGGTACTCTAGAATAGGCTTCATTTTGCAATATTGAGTGGCGGCGGTAATTAGACCCGCGTCCGGACAGTTACAGCATCCTGATTCTAACGCGTGCGCCGCCTATAACTGTAAACGACGCATATCTTGTACTTTCAAACACGATTTGCATCTGTATCTCACAGAAAATAGAGCATAAAGTTGGCTGAATATGCAAAAGCACATTCCGGAGTGACTTCATCTATAGTCCAGCGGCTACATGGGTTTTGAAAGGGTTAATTTCGATTTTCACCGCGGAGAATTTTGAACTCTATACTTTAGCCAGTAAAATAATGTTTGGTCTGAAACTAGATCATGTTATACGTCATTTTGGCTTGTATTTACAGATGTAGTCCCTTAGAAGCCGGGCAAGTTTCGCAAGGGACCGCCGCGCTATCGCATCGAATTCATATCATCTAATTATAAGGTACGAGTCGTAGGCAGTAGTGCGACGCGCCCCGCAATCAATTTACCCGTTACGTTCATTCAAGCCTTTTTAATACGCGTAGGTTGAAAACGAAAGCAAAAGTAAGACGGACTTGTACGTAGGTATATGATGATATGGATGCTGAGTAATACGCTTTATATTCTTACTGGTGCAGTCTATTTGCGCTGATTACATCAATAAATATTTTGACAGTTATGTTGTGTAATAAAAATTGTCATCTTGTTGTCATCCTTAACTTAAGAATGAGAACGATATGACACTTCATATAAAATCCCTTCCTTCTTAATATTCTCTTTGTCATTGGTCGATTAACTCCCATAATGTTAACATGCTATTGACTATTCAAGCTATTTGATCTTTCGCCGACCCAATAAATTACATAAACGAGAGGAAATAAATCAACATTCTAAAATAGGTATTTAATACTTGATTAGCATTACAGGATGTCAAATTCCAATCCTGAGCATTAAACGTTGCGAACATAATGGAGACAAATTATTCATAAAAGATTTTCGAATTATATAGATAAGATCAAACGAGGTCGTTCGATCTGTAATCTGGGATTCGGCCTTAGCTATCGACAGATACGTTAATTCCTGTTATATCAAGCTGAGGTGTTATTACGGTGGATGTCGATGATCATGTCATATTTCTGTGTTACTCTAACATGTTTTCAATGATCGCACTCAAAATACGGCCATATTAATTTGGTGTACCGTGGAGGTTGTCGCGAGGTCGGAGCAGCCAGCGAACGGCCATATCCTCACAACTAAAAACTACTTACCTTCTTTATTATTACGATTGCAGCGAGAGGACGCCGTGAATTATTAACACGCTTCCTTTATCGAGCTTTTATTATGCATAACGTCATCATTTTAATAATGCCAAAAAATAATGCTTGAGAGTTCGCAACACTACGACGAATTTATTTGTACAATTTCGTCGTAAAACGAGCAAACACCGGAGCGGGTCGTATATTTATTTTTTAACGAGTGAATATATTTTATTCTGTGTTCGTTTTACATAATGGTGGTGCCCTTAGGTGATCTTAATGCGTCTGTCTGGTAGGCAGTGAGACGTCACCGAGGATGGAGGCGACAGTAACGAAGTGCGGCGACCGTTTATGGAGAACACATTATGTTGCCTTTTGACATCATTAAGGGGATTCTCGAGCCAGGCAGGCAGTCGCAGCACAGCGTCGCAGCCTCTCTGTGGATATGTAACGAGTTTGCTTATTGTTTTGGTAAAATAAAACTTCCTTGTAGGCACCATGTTGGCATAATGTGACGTGTGCCTAAGAGGCTCTATTTACCAGTACAGTAAAATGTACTGCAGATGTAGATCGAAGATATATGTATTACATTCTAAATACAAAGTTGCTGAAACATATTACATCAGCTGTGACTGATGAATTGAAGAGGAATGCTCTTATTTACTCTTCATGAGAACCTCACTAGTTACTCGATACGGTAAGAACCAGAAAGATATCCCATGGCAAAAACGAAAGTTAACAAGCTATTAATTCATCCAACCACAAGCAGTTTCTTAAGTGTCGAGATGACTCAGGCCATTTGCGTACTATGCAAGTGCCGCAATACTCCAGATACTTGAGCCATCCTCGCCAATTACAATATAATTAACTGGCCACGCTTCGTTTTTCCCTCAAGGAATGCTGTCCACACGGAATCTAAAGTGTCGATGAAAACGGAGTGAAGATTATCTTCAAGTCTTCAAGTTATCTAGGTTTTAAATACTTGGAAACTACACATCAATTCCCTATTAGCTACATGACAAGAAAATTAACTCAGCCTGCATCGTATAACGTTTTTATGTAATTTGTTATTAAGTATGTGAGCTTGTCTCGCGTCGCAAATCGGTGATGCGTTTAAAACATTTGGAGCGAGTAACTGGTATTTAATAAGTTGCTCACTTTTCCTTATTAGCTAAGAGCAATTTTTTGTTATATATGATTTTAAATCAAGGTTTTTTAAGTTGAGCGGGTGCTGAAAATTCTTGTGGTCATACAATGTTGATGGGAACGTAGCAGTTCTGGCAATTGCACATAGTTTCATTAATTTTGTTTGCATTGAGTTTTCTAAATGTTCTTATATACTCGTATTTTGCTATCTATTAAATTTTAAAGTTTTATATATTCATACGCAATAACGCCTGGTCGCGTTTTAGTAAAGATTTGTGAGGATTGAAAAATTTAGCTGCGAGAGGCGAACTCGCATTCTTATCATAGCTTATCTTATATTCATTTTCATTTCATTTGAACGTGTAAAACGTTCAAAAACAAGGGTATGAAAGATTCAGCTTCAAAGCAGTGGTCTACTCGTCCAGAAGACGCGGGATAAATTGTTTACATAGATGACTTTTAGTGCTTATTCATTAATACAAAATACTACATTTATACCTTTAAAAATTCGTGGTAGTTCTTAAAACAAATCAAAGGTCTGTAGGGTACCCAGAGGATTAATTAACTCTGACACCAGAGGGTGGCTATAGCATCACACTGAAAAGAAAGACCTCATACAGCCTACCTCAAATAAGTGTATAAACTGTTACTGAAACATCATATGTAGCATAGATGAAGAAGTCAAGTTCTAAACATTTTTTATGGGAAGGAAAATTCAACTCGCGAGCAGGATTTAATTCTGTGACTTCCGGAAACAGTACATTCCGCTCTTACTTCGTGATCCCAACGTCGAGGTACAAGCGTCGAATTCTTCAGTCCATTTGTCTCGCGGTCGAATTTTTCTTTCCATAGATTTTCTTTTTAATTAGCGCCGCATGCGGAATATGCATTTCCATTTATAAAATATTAAGTCAAGTTTTCTATAGAAGAAATAAAAAAACATAAAGGAAAGTTAATCATGAACTTAAGAAAACCAATAAAGAATCGTCAATTCAGAGCTAATAGCTTCTCAATCCTAATATTGGATTTATGGCCCATTATAATCTGCCTCGGGACCAACTGAGAGCGTTTACTTGTACTATTTAGACACAAGATTGATGATATGAAATTGCCGAGTGACAGGAGTAAGGTAATGATGTCTTTGATAGTCAACTTGATGACCCATCCATTATAAATTTACATAGTAATCTTGTTTAAACTACAGCAATAAGTGGTTTTGTAAAAACTGTGCCTCGTTTAGAACGTTGTTTGAGAAAGTTGAGTGTTTGCATGATTTATTATTGGACCTTGCTTCTGTGTCTTTGTTCGCATGTTTTGGTCCTCTGACCTAACGCGGCACATCGCATTGCCCGCCCGTTTGTAATTTTCCGACTTAGGCACGTCAAAAATTGTGATATCTCGACTAATCTGCATGATATAAATATAATTTTCTCTCAAAATTATTGACTATTTTATTTATTAAAAGTAATACGTTGTACATGAAACCATGTTTTAGGAGAAAATTCTTAATCATTATTAGGAACGAGGAATTTCTCCTGTGTTGTGATTGCGTTTACAAAAATTTAAACTCATACACAAATACATCATAATATGTTATAGGTATTCATACCAGAAAAAGTTTTTGATTTGGATCATTACTTGTGGAGATTAATCCTACAAACAAACAAATGTCTTTTTTAATATTAGTATAAATTTTCACTTAGATTTTTTTACTTGATTATAGCGAATCCGCGTGCATATTTTTTTTACTAATTGTAAATTGTGTGACTGGTGGCTGAATTATATTTTTGTGACATTATCAGTTTGATATTATGTGCAATTTCTTTCAGTATTGTGCGTATCTTTAAAAACTGCCTTCTTAGTCACGGGGAGGCTCCATTTTATTGACCACCTTCTTTGTTACAAATACTGTCATTCAAATTCTTTATTCACTTCTGTTTTAGTCTATCATACGCAGGGAATCATCGCTTATCATTTTATAGGACAGCTCATCATACAAAGTAGTTTGTCACTTCGTTATCTCGTAGAACTTCTAGTCGAATGTCGAAAAAATTATGGTGACTGTTATAGGGTGATACTGCTGGCAATTCTTAACTATAGTTAAAAAATAACGTTAGTAATACATAATGGGCATGTGGGCGGCGAGTAATGGGCAACTTGCGTTGTCCGACCCCATGGTCCATACCGTGCCCGGTTCAATGGTGCGTTATGTTCCACGCGCGCTTCAAAGAGTGTCAGCATAATGACGGGGCCTTTAGAGGGCCAAAGCTTGCCGGGGGCGCGGGACTCAAGAATTACCGTGAGCCCGGAACGTAAAAGGCTTTTGAAGGACACCGTGGATTTTAGTCAGTACGAGACTGACAATCCCTCCCGCTCTGCCCTGGGTGGGAGGACTCATTTGATGCTTTTACCACGCTACAGTAGGTACATAATGGCTTAATTGGAATACTTCAATTAAACTTTTGATCGCAACTTACGTCATTAAAACCAAGCTTTTATCACTTTTAATGAGTAAATACCAAAGCTGCCAATCTATCGTTCACTTTAACGATTTATAAACAAATCGTAGTACTAAATACAATTACATAAAATTATACGCACATTCTTGATCGGGGAGGAAATCATAAAATTGGTCCAGCCTTAAAAGTCCCAATTAACTTAACTTTGGTTTACAATAATCAAATACAAAACTGAGTTCCAATAAATCAGTGTATGTCGTTAATTTGTTGAATTATATACCCACTGGTATCATTAGTGAAAAGTCTGAAAATCAACGCAGCTGTTATTGCGGTCTGCGCATGAGTTGCGAGAGTTCAAAGTTAAATCATTTTTTTTTCTAGAAAATTCTTATAATAAAAAGGTTTTTGATCACTTGCATAACCTGTTATATTTATATTTAATTTCATGGAAAATAATTGAACTGTTTTATAGTTTTATATTCTAAATCTTTATTTTAAAAAAAATAATCTAAAAAGGAAAAGATATCATCATAGAAACTAAGGCAACGAAAAAAAAATACGATTTTTCAAAGTGATCTAATACTTTATTGATGTGTGTAGGTACAAAGAACTAAATTTGAAAACATTTAAATTATTTTAACGTACATTAAATAGCTTTTAATAATAATGTTTAAGTACTTATTTAATGAAAAGCATCATCACCGTAAATTGATGTTTCTTGTTTGATATAAATTGTAGACAAGGCATAGACAAAATATCTGAATCTGCATCAATATCAATATTTGAAGGCACGGTTGGTGTAGTCTTTGAACGACCGACTGCTGCTGTTCGATTCCCACTCGAAACAAATATATTTTTAATCTACAAGTAGTTGTTTCGGATTTGCCTGTTTGTATATCTAAGTTTATAAGTTTGTAAATTAATGCACTCACGACACGAGAGAAGTCAAGTGCGGGACAAAGTTTTTTTTAAATGTCCGATTTATTTTGATTGACTTCAAAATCATACTAGTAACATAACTAACTAAATAGCCTTGAATGTTGATATCCATTACAACGCCAATGGGAAGTTTTCTTCCCAAATTGTCATTAGTGTCAAACTTTCGTAAATGCCACTGGGAAGTTTTCTTCACAAACCGTCATTAGTGACATTATGTTGCAAAGATTGTGCGGATGACATTTCATTTACCATTCAAATGGATATGTTAATTTATCAAAAAAATAAAACTAAAATTAACTATTCCATTCACTAACTAGGTACCATTAAAATGGTGTACAAATAGCCTTCTGTTTCTACCAGCCTAATGTTTTAGCTGGAGGCTCCATCAATGAAATGATTACACCTAATTGATTGTCTTAAACGTGAAAGTTAATTACCATCGAGTTACCTACTGTAGGTTATGAACAAATTGTTCGATAGTTTTGTTTGTTTTTGTTCATTTCAATTATTGATTTGAACAGTTATGAAAGTTTTTTGACAAGAGCTGCTGGGCTTTGTAAAGTAATGATATGTTTGATTGTAATGCTTTTATTTTGTTCTTAGTCTTGTTTTGTTTTCTTCATTGTCTTAAGGCGCTCCCTCACTGGGAGCATTCACGTGTAATGTAACAATATAGATTCGCCTTTGAGCATTACATTACAATACTACCTCCCTGACTGAGGAGCGATCGCGTGTAATCTAACATTATAGTTTCGACTTTGAGCATTACATTACAATACTACCTCCCTGACTGACGAGCGCTCGCGTGTAATGTAACATTATAGTTTCGACTTTGGGCATTACATAGCGTATATATAGCATTTGAGCATGTACATTTAGTATAGATTTGATACAAGATGCGCATTGTAATGCTCAGTTCTCCTCTTTCAGTGATGAAAACTCGTTTTGTATCATTAAAGGTGCGCATTGTGATGCTCGATTTATGAAATGTTCGAATCTGTAACATTACATTACAGGTGAATACTCGCGGTGAGGGAGCACCTTTAGGTTAGGTAAGTGACACATAACATAGTCTACTCTTTTCTTACTTTTGTGAAAATATCACCAAGTGTGAATCTTTAATTGACTGAAAACTACAATGTTTCTGCACGTCATGTACTTTGCGTTCCAGGGCCGCGGTGTCCTTTTTTCAGTCAGTAAGAGTGATACATAAAAGAATTTAGGATTTTAGTTTTTTTTGAGAGGTCAAACATATTATTGGATCAGGGTAGGCATGATTAAAATAAAACAGAAACAACCCAAAAAATGTCATTGTGTATATGTTATTATATGCTTAAACCCCGACTTTTCGGCAAAAATGTCGAAACACAAACTCTCAAATCCTTTCGCTGTGCTTATTTATAGTATAATCTAAACCTAACTGTCAAAGCTGTGTGTTGTCTGTCAGTGAGTTTGGTATATTTATATTCGAAGTTCAAAAAACTACCTCTAATCGTTTTGAACTCCAAATCTAACAACAAACTCTCTACCATAAAAATGAGCTTAATAACTCCGAACCAGCTGTTACATATTTACTTAACGCAATAATTAACATTCCACGCAAAGTATAAATCAAAGAGAAAATAAACAAAACACAATCGAAAGAATTCCATCCTTTTTGCTCCCACTAATGGCTCTACGGTATCATTGCACTACGCCATTCAATCTTTGTAACTCATCTGCTTCTGAAACGTCACTTATACCTTAGCCTTTAACCACTGTAAAGTACACTCTATCTTCCCAAGATATGGTTGGTTTTCCAATGTGTTTAAAAAGGAGATGTGACGTTAAGGTGCGCGTGCGCAACGCGTGCCTAGCTCGTGCCAATTTGTGAATAGCGCCGGACGCTCCGGGCAGCTTTCTTTCCTTCATTGCTAAACTTGTTAGTTGAATATCACTGCTATGTTAAATAGGGCTCATTTGATCGCTTTAACTATCGATATCGATAAACTGAAACTACACACGAATATGTTAATAAACAGGTATGGTGTTAGCAGAAATATATTCATAACAATGTTTGTTATGGGCGAATGAGGTATTATTCGTCGTAAAATTGTAATTTACGTCTATCAACGGTCATAATACAGTGAATTGAATGCGTCTGTTATTTGACATACGTATATCTCAATAATTCATGCTATTTATTAGCTCTAGAACTCGCTATGTTGTATGTATTAATACCGGTAGGTAACTCCTCCTGTCCTCATAGGACAATTATATGCACCTTTTTTGACGGAGCTGGACTGAGTTTCTGGTTGATACTGCTGCGGTGCTCAGAGCTTCAATCGGATCAGTAATGAATAATTTAGACTCTATTTACTTCTGCATCTACAAGGTTTTCCTTAAACTGAAACAAATATTTTTATGATTTAAAAGTAGTTTATTCGGGTATTTGTATACACAAATGAGTGAGTTTAAATGTTTGCAAACAGACATACGCTACAAAACAAATAAATTAAAAGCTCTCAAGACCAACTCTACTCTATTCAAAATTACTTTTTTCGTTTCCATCATTACCAGCTCTTTCTCACAGATCAATCTTCTTTTCTTTCACCTTTTTCCATGCCAGTGTCATCCACGCCTTCTTAATCCAATCAACCACTAACACCCAACTGGCAGCTCACACATCAATCGATAAATCACAGGCACATCACTAGAGTGGTCACGTGACGGGCCTGCCCGCGGCTCTTACACCCGTCCCTGCCTACCGACCATCTCATTAGAATGATTGATGCCGTGTTTGAATGCATAAATATGTGCCTACGGAGGCACGGAGCCATGCAGCCATGCTAGTAGAGTGACCAGCTTAAGGTACCAGTCACGAGGTACGCGTGTTCAAAGTACTCGCGGGTGGTACTAGCAGTTAGCAATAAGGCTTTCCGGGAAAATTGTGGGGATTGTTTTGGTGATTGAATTGTTGTAGTGTTTTGTGTCTTGGGTGTCCTGGGGGTCTGAAAATGCACATCAGCAGAACTGTTATAAAAATTGCGACGAAAATTTTAACTTATTAGATATAGAAATGATTCTTTATTTTATTTCGAGCTGGCGCTGGACAAGAACACTTTTTTTTTATCGTGGTAAAATCATCAAATGAGTCCTCCCATCCAGGGCAGAGCGGGAGGGACTGTCAGACTCGTACTGACTAAAATACACGGTGTCCTTCAATAGCCCTTTACGTTCCGGGGTCACGGTAATTCGTACAGTCCCGCGACCGGACAAGAACACTTTTTTTTTTTTTTTTTTTTTTTTTTTTTTTTTTTTTTTTTTTTTTTTTTTTTTTGCGTGGTAAAATCATCAAATGAGTCCTCCCACCCAGGGCAGGGCGGGAGGGACTGTCAGACTTGTACTGACTAAAATCCACGGTGTCCTTCACTAGCCCTTTACGTACCGGGGTCACGGTAATCCACTTGGAAAAACTTGGGGGAGGCTTTTGCTCAGCAGTGGGACAGCGCGGGCTAATAAAGAAAATATACATAGAATATAATATTCCATTTTACGAGTTATATGGGTGCTGTCTAAGGTCAAAAATGAAAGAAAAGACATTGCGGAGATTGAATTCAGCTATATGGATGGCTAAATGTGTGAATGTCTTCTTCCATGCTGACAAATGACATTTTTTATATATATATATATATACTTTCTCTATTTGAAATTTCAATAAGCTTGCCAGTTTTTTTAAATTGAATTTAGACACACTTCCAAAATTTTTTCGTCTGTCGTTTTTAGGGTTTTTTTACAGGGCTTACCCTCTTAACTATTCCTTGGATATAATAAATTGAAGAGTCATAAAGTTAGTAATATTTTCCCCATGATTTTGGTAAATTGCAAATGAGTGATTTAGTTGGAACCGCCACTGAATACACTCATATAAAAATGCTTAATTTTTCTATTTCTTATAACATCTCAGACTTCTTCCGACACGGAAAAAGTTTCCGTATCGCAAAGATCTAATTAAATTATAGCTCAATTCTAATTACTAACAATAAAACGATCTATAAATGGAAATAAAAGGAAGGTATTGTCTGTTAGTTTATTGCTACGTTACTCATAAACATTTATCAGTATCTCGATCGCTGTTAGAACACATATTTCATTCATCCTTGTTTGGTAAATGGAAAAATATCGACGGTAATTAAATGTGATCTGTATAAAAAGAGACGACAGTAATTAATTAGAAGTAATTAATGACTTTATTATAATCAACCTGAACGTCGGATGACGCCAATTTTTTTACATCATATTACTTTTATGTTGTTTTTCTTTTTTGTTCTGTTTTTGTAATAAACTTTATGTCAAATTAACATTAAAGTAATTTTTTCATTAAAGTTATTACGAAACTATGAACTTTATTTATAAAGTGTTATTTTATTGACACACTGTTTATGTCTTCCGTTTATAAACATGAATACATAAAATATCAGTCTTTTTTCTTTTTTCGTGGTAAAATCATCCACACGTGTACTGACTAAAAACCACCGTATAGCCCTTTACAGTTGTGTGTGGCCAGCATTATTTTTTACTCAGATATTTGGATTACACGCATGACGTAACGTAAAATACAAAATAAAAGAGTCCTAGAAACAATAATCGGTACTATTAATTACAGATCTGACCATAATTTACATTGACAGCAATAAACTCAGTCCACACCCCACTGCTGGGCACCAACCTCTCCCAACTTACGTCACAACACACCAACGAGCTGTATTCAAAAGTGACATCAAAACAAATATTTACAAGCGATAGTCGTGTATGATAACATATTAAAATTAAGAGATGTGTGCCACTCGTGACCCGTCGCCTTTCTTCTTTGAGTGCACTCCTGCGCAGTCATTTGTTTGCGGGCACGGTAGTTACGCTTATGGAGAGGTTACCTAATACTCCGTGTATGGAGGAGGTCCCATGCTGTCTGGAGTGAACGACGGTTGATGCCTGTTCACTTTGTTATGTGACTTATACAGGGTGGCCCGAAACAACGATTTCTGCACGTCTGTGTCTTTGCTGATGTTTCTTATTTTAATTTGAATTAAAAGGTGTACAAATTATATTGTTAATTGGTAAGTAAGAGGAGCGTGCGTATCTCGGTTCAGTTATTCGAATCTTCCTAAATTAATAAGAAAATATTACAAAACCCTACACCGGACTTTACCAAAGCACATTGTGAACCGGACACATTATCGTAAAAAAAACTGCCAACAACTGCTTACAATCGATTCCAATCCTTAATTTCAATTCCATTCCAAACAATTGTGTCATCAACAAGACGAATCAACTCATCAATCAGGAACCAAACCTCACCTCTTCATATCAAAGACCCGACCGTATAATATCAATGAATCTATCTTTTTTTCCGAACCAAATTACGACTTTAAGCGTCCAACGGTCCATATAAAATTGATTCCATATATTTATGATACATTTATTACTTCGATATAAATCTTGCAGCAAAAACGACTGTACTCGCCTTGCGACATCAAAATCGCAAGTCGTCATATGAATAAAACATAGATATGATGTATTATCATGTTGGCTGTGTTGCCCAGGGTCGGACTAGGCGTATAATCGAGGGGGTATTTGCTAGACGGGCCCCACACGGAGTTTCCCACTAGCTAGGCGGTAGTTAGGATCAGGACCTCGCGCAGGCTAGGTACGGAGCTCTCGCCATAAAAATGTAAATTAGATCACATAGGTTTTTTTTTTTTATCGTGGTAAAATCATCAAATGAGTCCTCCCACCCAGGGCAGGGCGGGAGGGACTGTCAGACTTGTACTGACTAAAATCCACGGTGTCCTTCACAAGCCCTTTACGTACCGGGGTCACGGTAATCCCTTGGTCCCGCGACCCCGGCAAGATCACATAGGTTAAGAGAGAAATTAAAAAAAAAACTGAACCTGAGCAGTGAGCTCGCAATACCTGTAGCTAGTTTTGAGAATAACTGAACGGCTTGAGGGCCCCGGGCCCTTTCGCCCCAGTCCAGCTCTGATGTTACCTGTATATTGGTAATGCATTGGGTTCGGTTACAGGTCGCCTGGAGGCTTCGAATTCATTCGTGTGCATTACGCAGTGATTTTTGATTGATGTTAATTGTTAGGTGAGGTGTGATATGGTTTAGCAATTAATTTTGTATAGGGCATTTTGTTAATTGAATTAGGTTTAAATGTTTTTTTATTTCTTAAAATACCTCAGTAGCTACACTCTTGCACAATTCTGAATTCATGAGGTTTTAGTAGGTTCCAACTACAAGTAGTTGGGAAAAGGTTGGCAGATGAAAATTATGCTGAGAGTACCTAATTGAGTTTGCATACTTAAATGTAAGTTATTTGTTTTATCACAAATATTAACATGTTTAAATCCCTGGGCAGACTCCTGCTCGTACAAGACACTAAAATATACTCAGTCAATCTAAAGGATTTCCATCCTGTGGATTAGAATTTTGTCACATAGGACACGTGTCATCAAACTTTCGAATTTATCATCTAATCATCAAATTGTTGGTTCTAGAGCTTGCTGCATGCTTCAACGTTTTCCTTCAAATTTTCCAGAGTAAAGTTTGATTTAACACCACACAATAACAAACACGTTAATTGTTTCTTACAAAACGTATCGATACATTCCATTGGGTTTTGTAACTAGTTTATTTGTGGCAAATTACTTTCCCATCAGTGCGGGCTCACAATGGCGAATAGAAACCAATCGGTGTGGTTGCACAGATCGCTTCTTTTGTAACCGCAGCTCCGTATGAAATCACACTTAGATACTATGTACTGTTGAGTACACAGGTAGGTCAGCGGTACATGTTTTAATTTACTTTGAATCAATATGAGAAACCATATAAATTGATAAATTTGCTTTTCAAAGTTCCTATAATTGTGGTTTGTTTGGAAAAAAACACTTCTTGAGGCCTAGATAAAATTGATTCTATGAGCTATAACGGTGAGTGAAAAGTAAAAATAACAATTATGAATTTAAAGCAAGATGATGGATGGGAAGCTAGCGAAAAACTTATGTTAATCCTGTTGAAAATTGCTGTGGATAAGCCAAAATGTTTTAAAAGCGATTACTATTGCTATTATGTTTTAGAAAAAACCTGTTAAAGTTGTAGAAAAACAGTATCTATTTTTGTTAAATCAAAATATATGATAAGTTTTGTTTGACAGGCCTGTTGGTCTAGTGGTTAGTGACCCTGACTGCTATGCCGGAGGTCGTGGGTTCGATTCCTACCCAGGACAAATGTTTGTGTGATGAGCACGATCATTTGTTCTGTGTCTGGGTGTAATTTAGCTCAAGCTCTGCTTAGCTTGGGACTAGATGGCGTTGTGTGATAGTTGTGGAATATTTATTTATTTAAGTATACCCATTCCTAGCTCAAGTTGAGTTATATCTGTGAATGAAACTTACCAAGAAATATAATTACCAATTCACAGATCCGTCTCAATAATATTTTAAGAATTACGTATGCCATTGCGCAGGGTACTGCACGACAAATTATCTGTGTGGCTGACACCTAACACGACCAGTTTAATACATTATCCTCTCATAATTCTAATCCGCGATACTTGAGGGTGCTCTACTTATAGGGTCATTGATTTTAATCTGCATGCGACATTGTTGCTTGGCAGTTACATCTGGAACTATTGTGCGAACAGAATAATAGTAACTAGTATAACTGGGTAGATAAGATTTAGAACGATTCGGTAAGTAATTGAATTAGATAGATAACCTGTGAATTATTTGTGTTCCACATGATTTATGTCTAAGATTAAGTTGTAAAGGATGTCTGTGGGTCGATTGAATCGGCACAGAAGTGGGACTCAACTTTAGCGTCTTCAGAAGCCATCAGCTGTTGTAACGTACAATCGACAGGGCATGCAGGGCAGGATCAAAATCAAAATTATTTTTTCACACGGGCCTCAACAGGCTCTTATAAAACGTCAAAGAAATGGTATTAAGTGCCTCATGGTTTGTGGAGTAGCATCACACTTACACTCCATACAGAGTTGTCAAATAATTTCCACCTGAGCAGATGTTCTAATTAATTAACGGATACGAACTTATCTACAGGTTTCCATAAAAATGCACAAACTCCAAGTCAAAGATACAGATAAACGTCTGGTTTGTACAGTAATCGGTCAATCTATTTTGTAACTCGATACCTTATCAATATAATTAATTTAAAAACTTATTTAATTTGTGATTATAAATAAAATAACTTAAAGTACGGTCACCAGTATCCAAGGTGATCGAAAATGCTGAATCAGGAGTTATTTCTCGCCTACAATTTGTTAAGCTATGCACATTTCAATTTTGCCTCCATGTTCCACCACCTGTCTGGCTGACTAGGCACTAAAATTCTGACAAGGAATTTCCATTGGAATTCGATACTCGATCGTCAGTTATTTTCTGCGAATTCTCACACAGCGGGGAGTTTCGATATTCGAATATCGAGATATGCCTTATAATTGTTTATTTATAAGTTCGTATCGAGAATGCATCGATAATATTCTCGATCTAGATTTAGCACATTCTAGAGTATGAGAAGATTTTTTTTCAACCGTACTGTTTTACGAGTTGCCAGCTATGATTGTAATGTGTAATATTTTAATTGTGTTCTGTGACTCCAATTGCAGTAAAATTGCTGCAAATATGCAGGCGTATTGACAGTTTTTTTTATTGTATAATTGATATGTAAGTACCTATGAAATGTATTTATTATTTCTTTACATACTACATTTAAATACTAAAATTAAAAGTAAAATATTTACAATAATGACTAAATTAAAACTATAATAAAAAAAAAAAAAAAAAAATTATAGAGCGTCATAAAATTCGTCCACATCGCTGTCAATGGGGAAAGTGCCCAGAACGCTGGCAGCATTGCCACGTTGGATGGCAATGCTGATCCTTTGACCAAGAAATAGGCCAGCCCTCTGGTCACGCGAGGCGTCGACTAAACGCTTGGCGATGTCTTTAAAAACTTTGTGGGCACTCGGACCCCACGGCCCTAGTGTTTCAACCCCAAAAGGCTCAAATACATAGGTAATAGTCAAGCCATTGTATTTGCGCCGCTTGAGGTTTTCGGCACTTGCAGCAGCCGCACCAGCACAGCATGCAGTACCAGGAAGGTGGGATGGCGCAAGGGTGTCGACACATGTTGCATCCCACACCAATGGTCTACCCAACTTCCATGGCATTATAGTCATCCCATCTGGTCTCTTCCCATCGTCGCGTGCCAAGCCACTGGGTTCTAAAACGGCTGGCACCCCGGCGGTGACAAGAGCACGACGGATAATGTCATTTAAACTAGCGTGCCGTGCTAGCCGACCTGCACTCTTGCTGCAGGAAAGGCCATGGTGCCCGAGGCAGTCGACGCCTTCACCACACTGACAACGATGTGGAGCCCCGCAAGGAGCGCCCAGACGCAGGCATGTAGCTATTCGGAAGGTTTCGTCACCCAGCATGGTACCTATGTTGGGTGACGGTAGTGCCTGAAGCCATAGACCCGACTCCCACTCTCCCACAGCCAGCAGGCGGGCACGCTCCACAGAATTGGTTGACGTATTAATAAGATTATACCGTACCAACCTGCAGAGCGGCTCATCCCACTGTCTCTGGGAAGATGGGTTCACGGGTCGATCTGAATCCGGGCAAGTCATTTTCCAGGCGTTCTCTGCATCGGTCAAGCACGGCACTTCAGAGTCAACCAGGGAGAGACTTAAAATCTTTCTGGTTAAGGTTTCAGTGCTGTGGACAGAGGACAGGAACGCCGGTAAACTCACACTAGAAATTTTGCGGAAGTACCTTGAATTAAAATATAGATCTGAACATGGTTGCAGTTGTAATTATAAAATATATCTTTTTATCGCGTCTAATATTGGAAGTAGCACCCATTGTGCTTCGATGACACAGTTGGCAACATTTTTCTATTTTTTCACGATTACTGAGTATTGAGCATCAATAATATGTAGTATCTACTTACGGTACCTTCTTTTTACGTCACGATAAAACGTGATTAGACCATTCCATTAAACTGCTCTTTGGAGTCATGTCCCCAAAATTTAATTCAATAGGTACTCAGAAAAAACGGTCGGTGAGACCGCATCGGTGCGTATGCGCAGTGCTCTCGTTTTATTTGCGCCGCTAACAAGTTTTTTGCTCAAAGAAAAACGTTGGTACTCATCTTGGGAGCGAGAAAGTCAAGCCATTCGAGCATGACGTGAATGTACAATTATTTCAGTAGCTGTACCTAATAGTTTTTGGGAAATCATGTGTTGCAATTCTGTGTTTTATCTTGTGAAGATGAGAGTCGGTTTTAGCGTTGGTTATTGTTGCAGACGAGCATATTTTGTAGTTATAGATTCAACTTTTGATTTATATTTATAAACCAGTGTCAAAACCGTACGAAAATTTGTTTGGAAATCATTTTGCATTAATTTTGATAAACTTTTGCTGACCGTGACTGAGCGCGTCTGCTTTTTTTGTACTTAGTAAAAAAGTCTAAACGTAGTCCAACATGAAAGCTCCAATAATTTACATTTTCACTAAAAACTTCCAGTAGGTATTTTATTTCTCTACAGTACGCAAAATATTTCTAATTACCGTTAGAAGAACTTATGAACAAAAACTTAAACACCGAAAATATTGACTTTACCACACTTTTTTACCGACAAACTCGGTAGCTGACAACATAAGTGAAACCAGTCGCGTACTACCAACCTACAGCCGATGAAAAACTGTATCACCGTACAAAATAACCTAGCGGGATGGCGAGAGTGAAAACAGACCGTGGACCAATTTATGTAGACACCAATCATGTGATTAACTTCCTCTGGTTACTGTGTATGTTGGTGTAAATCGGGGGGTGGGGTGGGTCTTAAAAACTAGTCGTTATTTCTGTTTATCATCAGGTCGCCTTTCAATATAACTATTATTGAGTCGCGGGCCTAGCCTCAGGCGATGCAAGGGTGTTATTCCATTCGTGTTGTCATAATTTTGTTTACATTGGAATGTTGTATGAATTATTCATTATTTGTATAGACGTTTGTGTAATCATTGTAGTTCAATCTGTATCTTGTGAAAATATTATTGGAACACGTGTGATGAATTGCTTAAGTAGACTGTTGTGTGTGGTTTGCGAGTTATTTAAAAACAGAATCTTTACTATTTACAGTAATAATGTTATATAGTTGACTAGCACTTTGCCCGCGACTTCGTCCGCGTGGGTTACGTACTCTCCTAATTCTCCCTTTTCACCGCTTAAAGGTTAAATTTCCAAAAACCCCTTCTTAGTGCTCCCCTACATTATAATAGGAAGCCGTGTGCAAAATTTCACATTCCTAGCCCCAGTAGTTTCGGCTGTACGTTGATATGTCAGTCAGTCAGTTCTGCTTTTATATATATTGTTAATTACATGCGTATTTTAAATATATATTTGAATCCCTGTTGATAAATAGAGCTCCTGTGCTCTCCGTCTACCAATCTGCGTTACAAATTACAGTCTACTCCACTGTTATTTACCAGGCATATAGGTACACGTAAAACTTCTTAGAATTTTAGGTTTTAAGACACAAAATATCTAGATTCATGATAAGAAGAATCGCGAATTGTAAAGCCAACTAACGCAATTTACTAATATTTCACTTATTATAGGCTTATAAATAAATAAATAAATATTCCACAACTATCACACAACGCTATCTAGTCCCAAGCTAAGCAAAGCTTGTTTTATGGGTACTAGACAACTGATAAACATACTTATATATTTCTAAATACTCGTACATACATATTATAGATAAATTACACCCAGACACAGAACAAATGATCGTGCTCATCACACAAACATTTGTCCTGGGTAGGAATCGAACCCACGACCTACGGCATAGCAGTCAGCGTCACTAACCACCAGACCAACAGGTCTGTCATAACCTGCTGATGAAGAAATGAAAGTCAACGCACTAATTAAAATAGACATACATTGAGTGAAGAACTGAGTGGCCTGGACCTCCCAATTTGGTATAAATCACACGTGCAATTAACCGTACCTCGTGTCTGCGCCCGCGCATACGCTACTCCGGCGCAGGGTTGACAACTTGACACATGTAAGCATTATTTCCAGATTATTACTGTTACGTAATGTCATTAATTCTTAGTTAAACTTGTAGCCAATGATTTATAGAATTAATAAAACTTATATTTTTGCCTAGGCGGAACTTCCAAAGCATCACCCGCAACGGACATGAAATATTATTTTTCCTTTGCCCACTTTTATACTTCTAGACGCACAGACGCCAGCACATCGACCTTCCGAAATCTGTCAAATTTTGCCAATCGAAACGTGAACCTTCTTGTTTCGTGATGAAGTTGAAAATCTATTACAGAAATTTGACAAAGTGAGGTAGCTCGATGTTCTGACGTCTGTACAAGCATGCAGGTTATGAACTGGTGAGTAATACGCAACTGAACTTATACCGAAAAATTTCGAAAACATCTTACCTTTATTTTATGGGAAAATTGTACGCTGCCCTCGATAAGCAAATGAGAAGTTTGTTTAGGTACTGGGATTTTTATATGTAACACTCAACCCAAAGTTTTAAAATATTTGAAACCCTGCGGTGGAAGAATATACATTATGAAATGTCTTTGCAAAAAAAAACTACCAAAAATAAGACTGGTAGATTTTCTTGCGGGTAAATTGGCAACCCTAACCGAGAACCCTGCGTCTTCCGCGCACCTCATTATTTCGGCATCTGCTCTTGTTTTGCAAGTCGCAACGGCTTTTTTTTCTTTTGGCCCGAACGCATACTTTAACTTACTGTGAACGCTCTTAAATTTACTTTTTTATGTAACTGAGTAATGCTGTACTTAGGGAGGTTCAAGAAATTGTTTTAATTCTGTTTAACAATCTATTTCTCGAATAATTATTTACGTATGAATTGAATCAATTTCATAATTCAATGCAACACTTCATTCTAATTTTAGCTGTTAAAATATATCTTTTACTAGTTTATGCCTGCAGCTTTGCCCGCGGTGAGTTCCTTAGCTGTCCTATCGATCGTTTGAATAATATCTGTTTGCGGATGGATGGTCGAAGATTTTATTGGTATGTCAGAAGTACTGTGAGATGAATTTATGAAAGCATTTTTCTATTTACGTTTTTACATATTTTTTCTTTTTTTATAGTTTAATGTGTTTTTTGTTCGAAAAGGCGCTGGACAAGAATACATGGAAAAACTTGGGGGAGGCCTTAGCCCAGCAGTGGGACAGTGTAGGCTGATAAAAAAAAATGTTTAAACTTTTTTATATTCTAATTTATACTGTTTTTTGCATAATTGTCCCTAAATTGCTGTTATTGGTTGTTCACACAGCCGTTGTAATTTGGTAAATAAATAAATAAATTGTTATCGTCTATGAGTGAACCCGAAGCGTCGTCAGCGCGGAGATTTCCAAGCTAGGTAAATCATTCATTTGAGGCGGCAATCATTTGCGTATAAATCGAGTCGGTTGTGAAAAACTCGTCCACAATTTACACACTGACTCGCTACATGCAATACAGGGTCGATTCTACTATGCACTTTTTTTAAACTTACGTTTATAATAAAGATTTTGCATGGAACAAGAACATGCCTGACATGTATGCATAGGTAAACGTAGGGTGGGACGCCCGCCGGCAAAATGGACCAATGACCTGAAGAAGATAACTGGCAGTGGCTGGATGAGAAAAGCAAGAGATCGTACGCTGTGGCGCTCCCTGGAAGAGGCCTATGTCCAGCAGTGGGCTGCAGTAGTCTGAAATGGTGATGATGTCATGCCTGGAAGGTTAGCCAGATAGATCCGTATTGTGTATCCTATAATACTTACAAACGATACAAATTTCGCCAATAAGGTAAGGGTGGTCGCGGGACTAACGAATTACCGTGACCCCGGTACGTAAAGGGCTATTGAAAGACACCGTGGATTTTAGTCAGTACAAGTCTGACAGTCCCTCCCGCCCTGCCCTGGGTGAGAGGACTCATTTGATGATTTTACCACGATAACGATACGTCGAGGGTGGAGCGGAAGGGACTGGCAGACTGACTTAAATCCAAGGTGTTCCTTCAATAGTCATTCACGTTCCGGGGTCACGGTAACTTGTTTAGATAAGTAGTCCCGTGACCATGGACTTCAGGCTCAGCAGGCGTTTTTGGGACCACTAGGTCAGCGAGCGGGGATAATATTTTCACAATTGTTGGATGAATGGAAAAAAAATAGTCCGTCAGTTAAATTATCAAAAAACATTTGACAAGTATTTTTTCTTGTGCTACGTAAATAAAAATTGAGGAAGATTCGACACTTTTTAAATTGGTAAAACGTCACAACGAAGTACAGTTTTTACTTGTTTTTGACGTTACAATAGATGACTACGTTTCCTTTCTGATTTATAGATTTTCCCACACCAAAATTCTTGACAAGACTTCAAGTGTCCTATTTCTCATGAAATTATAATATTTAAACTTGTTCAACATCCAGGTGATACATTTTAATTTCCGTCAATCAAGCTCAGCGAGGAAATTGCGCTTTAAGAATTAAATATAATGGAGCTAAACGGAAAATCTTGTTGCGCCCGCGTCGCATTTATAATATGACTGTGACGACTCGTCCTGTCATGGGGCATCTAGATCTCAACCTTATGGTTCCGTAGGTAGGTTTATAATAAAATAAACGTGATATTAGGTTTTAATATGTAAGGTAAGTTTTTTATGTGCGATACTAAAATAATTGATTTATTTCAATTGAGAGAAATAAATGATTTTTTCATTTTATTTTTGGGTATCCACATGCTGCTCTCGTTACAGCAAATGCAGTACTTGCGAAATAGCGGTTTCGAGAAAAACGCGGTTAAGTGTTTTTTTTGAATCTTTACTAAAACTGATTAAAAAACTCATATGTTTAGTAACAGAACAAGTACAAAAATACAAATTATTATTTAGTTTGTTTTTGACAGTTGTTGTCTAATGTAGGTCTTTATAAACTTGAATACTGCATTTAAACCTTGTGTCGCCATTTACAAAAATATCACATTCACCATTTTCCTGTACCAAAAAAAACTACGTGCAGCTGAAAGCGTCCAGATTGAATTTTTGAGAAAAACGAGAAATCGAAAAAATGTCGAGAAAAACGAGAAATCGAAAACATTTAAACTCACATACACGACAGACCCTGACCAACTACTTGTATAACGTAGGTAATAAAAATATTGGTTTCATGCGGAAATCGAACCCACGATACACAGCTTAGCAGCCCGTCGCTCGGCCAAACATGTAGCTAGCTGTACTTACGAATATGTTCCGTTTTCTTCACATTTCAGTGTAACCCCACCTGACAGACTGGACCGGTTGCCGGCAGTAAGTACCATGCGTATGCACCGTATAATTTAGTAATACTGGACGACATTATGCACAATAGTGTCGACGCTTATCGTCACCGCTACCGTGCAATTATCGATCCTCGCTGCACTTATTATCGATATAAAACACCATTAACGAAGCCATAAGTTTCTCGATTTGTGTTAACTGCACCAAAATGATGGATAACATCGTCCATCGCTGGAATGATCCCGTAATGGAATTTGTTTAAATTTATTTCGGTAATTACGGTGCTCGGCGCCTGCGGCTGCGCACTTGATTTGTTTGTTACGATTTATGAATATATAAAATCATTTAATTCGTTGGTGTTATCACGTAATTTGAAAGTGTTGCTATTAGCATTATTGGAGTGAGTACTTAGTTTGAGTGATGGCGTATGCTCGACGACCTTACGCCTACTCAATGAGTGAGTTAATTGGTAGCAATTAGAAAATAATCCATTTGAAACTGTTAATTCGTTTTATTCGTAAAACACTTTGTTAAACTCTATTAAAGTTCTATTTATTCAATAAATACTGGTTTCTGTGTCGAGTACACGGGATGGGAGTTTTTTATCCGGAATAATGTGACTTTTAAATTCAATAAAAAAAATTCTTAGTGCTCTATTTTCGAAGACTATCCCGCCCACATATATATAAATAAACTCATACAATTTGCTACATTCAAACGAATAATAAAAAAAAACAAGATTTGTTTTATTTTGAGTGTTTGCTTATAATGGACTAACTTAAAAACAACCGATTTAAAAATACTTTCACCTTTTAAAACTATAATCATGGAGTAACAAAGGCTATTTTAATATGTCTTCAATTACATTGGCAGTTCGCTAGTCTAATATTAGTAAAGAATAGATTAGGGGAAGAGTGTATAAAAAGGGGACGCGAGGTGTGATGGGAAATTACACACTTAAGGCAAACTTAACACAATACAAACGTAGCGCAAGCGCCAACAGGACGTCATTTGTTAATAGTCGCTTACAAATGATGTCCTGATGGCGCTTGCGCTACGTTAGTGTTGTTTTAAGTATGCCTAAAGAGTGTATGTCCCCATTATACGTCGCGTCACCATCTTATACACTGTTCCCCTATGCATATTGTTTTTGAAGTCCGTACTATCTTACTAAACCTTATCCGTATAAGTACGTGTGCCCAAATCCGGGACGTCATTAAGTCGCGACGTAACCCGACCGGTCATTACCGTCCCTATATCTAGACCACGGTATCGATAAGCAAGTTTGCTAGTTTATTAGTGTACGGCCATACAACTCTATAATTAATTTATCTCGTCCTCATCAAAATATCTCTCGAAGCATGAGGTCCTGCGTTCCTGACCAAAGACGGCCACATCGCCTTAACTGGTTGAAGGTAGATATGGATACGGACATGAGGAAGTATATATCGATATCGATATAAGTATGTAGTACATCATTATGAATTTGTTGAAAATGGCTAGAAAATTCACTGAAATTCTTAGAAGGAGTGGACTGACGGACATAGCAGGAGTAATAGCAAAAGTGGAAGTTGAAGTATATGATGCCGAAATGTTGGAGTGGACACCACGGATGGGAGGGACGTGAGAAGACAATCGACTAGGTTCGATAGATTTCGTTAAGGTGGCCTCAAGAAGAGGCCTCAAAAGATTTCAAAAACATATTATCTGCACTCAGTATTTTGTGACATAAATTGTTTTAATACGAGTATAATAGAAGAAAATACGAGTAGCTCAGTGAAGGGCCAAGTTTTTCAAAAGGGAAGAGTTGTAACATTACATTATGCCTGCTCTTCAAGAAGAGAACAGACCCACTTCCTCTCTTCTAGAATAATAGGCATGTTGAGGTATGAGAAGTGGTGCAGCATTTTAACGTTAACTCCATTAATTGGGTCTAAAGTCGAATTTTCATATCAGTCAGAGGTCTAAGTTACACAACGTGTTACGATTGCATGTCTCGGAGGTGTAAATTAAGTACAGGGTATTTTGTGCCGGTCAACGTTTAAATGGATAGCCACTACGGTTTTTGGAGCAAAACTTAAGTCGAGCACTTCGATAGCGTTGTGGGTTACGTAAATAAGTGGTGTTCCTGTCTCTCAAGGGATTTGGAACTTGATTCGTCGAAACACACATTATTCTTTCAAAAAAAATACATTTGTGCGACTAAAATGTAAAGCTCGTTTTTAAATATTATTTTTAGTTAAAAGGGGATTTATGGAAAAAAAAAAACAATCCCCACTGGTCGGGATTTCTCACTGGGGATTTCTAAAATAAATAAGTCGATTTAATATATTTTCGCTTTTTACCACATATTGGTCAAGTGCTACCTGTTATGTATCTATTACACAATTCAAGTTACTTCTCGGAAATAAAGCAATTAAGAAAGAAAATTCAACAAAACGGCCGTTATTTAAACATCAGATGTCTTCACACCTCCGGTACTTAATGATGAAAGAAAATGCCTTATTAGGAATATAATGTCTCATTAACATAATTATAAACACATCACACCTAGTTATGCGACAAGTTATAAAGCTGGGTATACGTTGGCCCAACAACTGTTTCCCCAACATCTGCTTTGTCATGATAACACGGAGTCTATGATTGTTAAATTTTCATAATCGAATATGAACCTTCCACTGCTGTGATAAAGTTGAAAATCTAATATAATCGAAAATATAAAAGTTTGACAGATTAGAGTCTAGAAGAAGCTATAATCTATGATACTGACTGTACGAGTAATAATCTCGCTAACGAGAGGACAATCAGTGACAAAACGCGCGAGAGAAACGTCAGTTGCGCAATGTAATTTTTTGTGACAAACTAGAGTGGGTGTTTAGGCCTGTTTCATCAGTTGACCTTGCTTTCCGTTAATTAGCCACGTCCACGTCTCGGTGAGTCGGTGATGGATCGGTCACCTGCACCAACAACCACTTGCTGCAACAAGATACGACAGTTGTGTAACTGACATTGAGGTTGAGGCTACATTAGGCAGCGATTTGCGACTGGAAGAGCGAAACGAGTTATATGTAGTATTGCTGAGGTACGGTGTAGCCATATAGAGCTCCCGACCCGACTGAAAACCTGCAAAAAATTCGTGGTACTAATTTATGAAAGCAAAGGACTTTAGTCTTGTCGCGGACTGCACCCATTGAGCCCCTTCTTACACAACTCAAGTCGCTGATACCTTACAACTTTGGTAGGCAACTATCGCAATACAAATCCGTAGAGGTTCGTACACAGGCACGCGTCAATAGATACCTAAGTCGTAAGGTATCGAAGCGTTGCGTTGCGTTGTGTACAAAGGGGCTTAGCACCAGGACTGAAGAGCTTTTGATGCGGCGATAGTGTTTATGTCATTATACTTTTCATTAAGCAATGTAGTATCAGAAATTTTTCGCAGAACTTGAGTCGTGGTGCGGACTTTACATGTGCATTCATTTATTTGTTCTAATCGCGCATATGTCGCAGATCGCGTAGCGCGTCTAATGTAGCCTCGGCTTCAGTGTTTCGCTTCATAATCGATGCGGTTTTTTTAACTTGTGTCGTTTTTTGTTTGACATATAATAAAATATCTTGTGTGTAATCCCTGAGGTGTTGAGGCATGTTTAAGTCTAGTACTAGTTATTTTGTACATGTCACATTATTTCATGCAAAAGTCTCCATCCTTGTGCAAAAGTATGTATATTGTATAGATATTTAACATATATATATTTAACTTATTTTACCAGCACAGGACCTGCTTGGCAAAGGTCTCCCTCTTCTTTCTTATAACTATGCTCTCCCCATAGCCTTCCACTTCACCGGTCTTACGGCGAGCTACACATTACTTGGCTGGAAAACGCCTCGCGATGTCCGACGCTTCGAGCGTCTCCTGCGGCGGCCGGGTTGGGGTAGGTAATGTGCTAGCGTTTCTAGTCTCAAACAACTGACCACAAATTTGATTTCAATGGCCACATGCCATCAACGTTAACTGTACTGGTATAAGAATGTCTAGATGACCTTAACTGATCTTTTTGGTAATAGTAAACTGCAGTTTTAGTTTGTGTAACTTTTTTATTGATCATCTGAGTACAAAGATGTTTTTTGGTTGAGCTTAGATCTTTATCTAGACCAGTTACTGTGAAATATCTAGATAAATGAGTTATTTTTAGATAGAATAATGATACAATGTTATCGCGTAGAAATTTTTTAGACTTTGAAACAGTAACGTTTTCTATATATGATTGCAGTAACTTGCTTTGTTAGTGATCCCATCTTTATCTGAATAACTATTTGTTGAGTTTTGTTAAAAAATACTCTCCATACTTGATTAATTATGTAACAAAACTGCATCTTTTCTTACAATTTTAAATCCATAAACTGATTTTGCAACATCTTTAAATGATAAGTTATATTTATTTTGTAAATTGATTTTGACAAACTTTATTACACTGTTACCCTAACTAAGTAAAGTATGTTTATGAGGGCTACGGCAGCTACAAATATTTCTCTACTTAAAAGCCAAGCCCAAAATATTAAGTAAAGTCCTACTGAAACTTAACACCACGAATAATACTAATTATTACGCCACAACTTAGTATTATCTCAACAGAAACAATATTATTATAAAGTGGTTGACTTGTCACATGCTTCCAACAAGAATAAATAATAAACGTCCCGTTTAGAGCTAATTTCAAAGAGAAACAAACCGTTGACAATATTGTTTTCAATTCAAGTAAAGTGTGTTATGAACTGCCTAGATATTATGTGTATGGGTCGTAAATATTAGGTTATAATAACATTAAGAATTAAATAGTAACTGGGCTTGGTGTTTCTTTGTGTCGTGATCGGTTTTCTCATTGTGAAATGGCATTTCTTAGCAAATGATACATTGTACCATTAAACGTAGTCCATTTCATATTTGTTTTAATTGTTGTGTAATTGTTTTAATAACAAATAATTTTTCGATGCTCTATAATAGTTTAGTTTTATTTTCATTTAGTATTTTTTATATTTGTCTTTTTAGCTACATAAAATTAAAGATAATTCTCCCCAATAAATTGTACTAGCCAGATTTTTTTTCCAATTTAATCGATATGAGTACCAAGCATTTTGTTGACAGCATTCAATCATTTCAACTCACTGCCTGAAGGCTCCACATTCATTGAATATAATTGATCGAACTTTAATAGACTATAAAGAAAACGAACACAATTCAACACATTTCCTAACACGAACAATAATTGCTTTCCGAACTGAAGTCATTTGCATCGCAACTCAAGCTAGCAAACAAAAATAATTAACAAAAACGAAAAGCGACCACAGAAGTGGGTAGGTAAAGCTATCGGTAGTTTTTCAATAAGCAATAAATAATGCAACGCAACGGTGGCAGGCGCACGCGCCGCTAACAAGGCGCCCGCGTGCGCCCGCGCCGCGCGCCGTGCCATCGTTGTGCAACCTGCCCCACCCTGCTCAGGCGCGCGGCGGTGCGGCACGGTTCATAAGAGCACAGCGGATTTTGAAATGGAAACAGGATGTCGTGATGACAGTGGCCATAAAGAGCGGTGGTGCTATTAATTGTTCGTTTTTAAATCTAGTTTGTTAGCGTGGTTCACTTTAATCCGCTCAATGGTCTGGGCATGGACAACTCGCAAATGCTTTTAAATTTAAGATCAAGTTACTTATGAAAGGTTACCGGTCAATTTCGTACCGCCATTGTAATCCGTTGTTGCATCTCTTACAAATCTGTTTCTATTTACTATAAGCGTGAAAAGCGGTTGCTTTTGTGTTTTTAATACGATTTCAAATAATTTTTTAAAAGTTGTTTAGCAGATCTGTCGATTCAATACGATTATGACAAATCGGTTGACAAAGCGGAAGGATTGGCGCTCTTTGGAGAAGGCTTACTTTCAGCCGTGGACGGCAATAGCCTGATAATATGACAAATCTGTCATCAACAACTGACCTATTGGCAAAAGAGCGCCAATAGTATGACTGCTATTGAAATTATTAGGTTAGTAAAACCTGTTTGCTTTTCTGAATTGGGCCAGCCCCTTAGTGATACCGTTCTTGTCCGACTCCCGTGCCCACAATATAACTATAGCATATCTACTTCGGCCACTTTCTGTATCTATTAGATAACCTCGTCACATACAGCATAAAAACTTAGCACAACTTTTGCTATCGGTTGACTTATTAAAAACTATGGATTTCAGACTTATGTCCTCCAAATACGATATACCTTTCTAATGCTGCCGTATTTCGATATCGACAGACGAAAACAAGATTCTACATATAGATAACGTCTTATTCATTAAGCTGGTAATTATTTTGGTTAAGGTCCAAGCTTATCGTCGTCCTGTATTAGTCTAAGTTTAGAGCTTAGGTGTAATGAAGTAATGATATTGGAATTTAGTTTAGTAGCGGAGTGTTAATCTGAGTACTCTACATTGTGATGATTTTATTTTTCTTCTTATTACTGGCGCTAACGCGAAGTGACAGCCTTTGGCTCAGAACTTTGCTACTACTACATTACCATTGATTGGTGACAGCTGAAAGCACGGGGCTCACTTTGGTTGCATGTTTTAGGGCTAAGAAGGCCGATAAAACCATTTCAAGTGTCTGAGTACTTGTGCATAACATTCAGTTGTTCTGATTAGATCAATAAATATAATAGTTTGCCAACATGGCGGGCTCGATGGTGTTGGGCGGTTTCGTTTGTCGCAAATTAATGGCAATAAAGCATAATCATATCGTAAACGGCGTTCGTGAGGCTGCGCCGGCGCAGCTAGCCTCCGGGCGCCCTTCGATTCCAAGATGGCGCTCGAGTTTAATCGTATTTGGTGCTTTTTGTGCAGTTTTTTTTTATTAAAGCATGCCTAATAATGTTTTTTGCGAACTGTTTTTTGTTACTGTGGACCCAGAAGTGTAAAAATCATTATGATAGGCCGTTTTAATTCAGATCTAGAGTTCCTACTTCATGTCGGTATGAACGACTGGCGATTTTTTGTGATTGTGATCTCGTGAGAATCAATTAAACGAGACGCTTCTGATTTTAATTACTAAAATTACTGAATAAAGAATCATAATGGCTAAATAAAAACAGCTGCACAGGCCGATCTTCCGGGTTAAGCCGCGTTTGCCGAGGTTGGTCTGTGGTTGGGTGACCATCTGTCATAGCGAGTTTCCTCCGAGTCTCGGAAAGCACGTAAAGCCGTTGGTCCCGGTTGTCATTTGTAGATCTTTGACAGTCGTTACTGTTAGTCAGCTCTAAAGTCTGACAACCAGTCTTACCATGGGGTATCGTATTACCCAGTTACTGGGTTGTGGAGGTCCGACAGGCAGTCGCTCCATGTAAAATACTGATATCCAGCTGCATCTGGTTTGACTGGAAGCCGACCCCAATATAGTTGGGAAAAGGCTAGGCAGATGATGAATTACTGAATAAAGAATTTTAAGTTGGAAACTCTTCATATAATTTTTCTTCATTTCTCGACTTCGTCACATTTCAATGTGAAACGAAAGACGAAGACGACGTACTACGTTAAAACGCAGCCTGTAAAAAATTCAACTTCATATTACCAATTTTGATCAAGCTTAGGCATATCTACTTACCTTATTTATTTCAACGTTGTTCATTTCTTTCAAACTGTTTGATCAGTAGTCCTCAGTAATCCTAGATTTTCGAGAGTTAAATGTATGAAAGTTTAAATGTTGTTCCAACAAGTGGTCCTAAACTTAATATTCCATTACATCACCTCTTCAACTGTTTGTATAATAATATCGAGTTCACAATAAGACCACGTTTCTAATGACACCTTAGCGGTCAATTGCTAGCCACCATTGTAATACATTTGCATAGGTACTCGTATCTCATACAAACCTGTTTCTTTTTACTATGATAAGACAGGAATGCGGTTAGACTTATGAATAGGATCTATCATCTTTTGTCTATAGGTAGATAGACTTAAGAGTTTTTTTCCCCAAGTATTAGCATACGTGGGCACGCCGCAATCGCGGCGGTAAGACCCCTCTTTGAGGAGTGGCTGGATAGGCGTCACGGCGTCCTGACCTACCGCATGACGCAGGTCCTCACCGGAGACGGAAGTTTCGGCAGGTACCTGTGTCTGATGAGGAGGGAAGAAACGCCTGGGTGTCACCACCGCGAGGATCGTCCGGAGGACAAGGTGGAGCATACGGTGCAGGACTGCCCCTCTTGGGCAGAACACCGCCGTGTCCTCACGACGGCGATAGGCGGAGACATTGGTAAAAAAAACTTACGCTAAAAAAAAGTATTGGCATTCGTCTTGTATGATCAATTGATCATATATCATAGTTAGAGTTTGTGCACAGCATGGAATTTTCTTGGTTTATAAACACGTTTCCCCAGAAAGTACCTGAAATTGATGAAATTTAGAAATCTGGACAAGGTTTTTTTTTAAAAAAGATCTTGGCGCACACTAGGAATTTGTCCTGTGTCGAGAGTGCGTTTACAAACATAGAAACTTACATATACTCATGATGATCAACGCGCTCGTGGAGACCAACCCTGGATTGGACTTGTTTGCTGATGAATGGAAGACGATCATGATGGAATGTTTGCGGTTCCGTGAGACGACAGAGTGACAGGACATATTAATTGAGTATTAATGGCTAACCCTGTACTAAATGCTTATTTTAAATAAATAAATATACAAACACCCAGACCCGGAACAACTTATTGTACTACTACTATTTACAGGCCATAGAAATATTTGTGTCAGAAAAAACTTAGGTCAGAATAAAGGTAGCCGTCTTTTTTTTTAGCGTGTTATAATCATCGAATGAGTCCGCCCACCCAGGGCAGAGCGGGATGGATTGTCAGATTCGTACTGACTAAAATTCACGGTGTCCTTCAATAGCCCTTTACGTTCCGGGGTCACGTTAATTCGTGAGTCCCGCGACCAAAGGTAGCTTAAGCGATCTTAAAGGAATAAAGGTATCAATAGAGAACAGAGGTTTTGATCATCATACGAGTATATGGTTGCTGTGCTCATTCAACTAGCACAGATAGATAATGAACGCTGCTCCGGTGATGAGATACGGATAGATACGTAGCTGGAGTATCTATCAGTGATTGGTGTACGCAGTCATTCTTTAATTTCTCAGTACTGCATTGACAGTCGTCACAGGTAGGCAGTAGACCGAAATTCTGACAACTAGTCTTACCAAGGGGTGTCGTATTACCCAGTACCAACTGGTTTGTGGAGATCTATCTACCTAGACAGGCAGTCACTCCATGTAAAATACTGCTATTTAGTTTTACTGGAAGTTGATCCCAATATAGTTGAGAAGAGGCTAACCAGGTAAAGATGATGAGTTTGATGGACCTTTTAGTAGGCTGATGCCTAATTTTGATGTGTTGAACGTCAATCTCAGCAGATTGATGTTTGAATTGATGTGATTTTGTTTTTCTTAAGTGTATAATGCCTTTGTCAAACAGACAGGCGAAAGCGAAGCTTTTCCGAAGCGATACCGAACCGAAGCGAGACGTCAGTCCGATAGTTCTGTCACGCTATCGGATCGCTTTCGGTTTTCTATGTGACTGGATTCAAACAATTCCAAACATTACAAATAAAAACGTCACGCTTCGCATTCGCAACGCCTGTTTGACAAAGGCTTAAGCGTATACAGGGGTAGTGTTGCGATATCAATAAAATAAAAATACAAAAATAAAAGATTTATTGTTATTTATTCATTTTGACAAGGTAATCGGTGACCTTTGAACGACTAATAGGTATCAAAAGTACAAAACGATAAGGTAATAATCTCTATTCATTATACATCCTAACGATAAGTTAAATAGCATCTCTTATGCGAATCAAACAGGATTTGGTACGAGTATACTACAACATTCATACAGTAGGTAACGTTGACTACGGGAGAGGCGTTTGGGGTTTGCCTATAGCCATAGATGAGCGATTTAAAGCGACGCGAGACTTTAGCGATTCTCAAACGACACGACGCGACCGCATTGTCAATTGGTGAAGCGGATTTAACGTAGCATTGGTTTGTACGGATTTCACTGATGCCTAACAAATGTATGTACATTATCATAAACATCGCCTGACCACACGGTCGATCAGTATCGTATAAAAATCGCTTTAGTAATGAATAATAAAAGGCATAAACTGAAAATGTTATTTAAAAGCCTATCGTGAAATTCTTCTTACTAAAACTACCCGGAAAGAAAAGTTTGTAACGCATATTTTCATATCGTATCGCTTCGCATTCTCGCAGAAGTATGGCAATGGGTTTAGCAAGCCTTCAAAATTGTAGTAAAGCCATTGAAATGAGATGGACTGTCATGAAATTTCAAAAAAAAATATTTTATCAATTTGCATCCATATTCGGTGAAAGAAATGGAATTGAATATGTCCATGACCAGAAGTCTTCAGTTTTGAACTGTTTCTATGGCTGTTTATTATAGGTTATTTCATATGTGTTTGTGTACTTTGATATAGAGGAAATTAGGTATAGTTATGTCTAGTATATAAAATATATATCAACTTTACACTCGCAACAATCATAGAGATCTATCTATACTTACAGGAACGTTTAAATTAGTTCTTTGAGAGATTTCTTTAACTGATAAAAATATTTCTTTATTTATTATTGCTGTCCAGTAATAAATTAAATCACAGATTTGTAATTATATTAATTTAGTAATAATTTTGGAATACGTACAATGTTTTAACAAAGTCCTGAAATAATCTCTAATATCTGTATAAGTTCTAATTTAAAAATCTCAATACAATGATAAAAAAAAATATTTAATTTGCGTAATATTCTGAAACTTAACAATAAGGGCAGTTTGAAAACAGAAACATATCCTCCCGTGATGTCGCCCAAAACGACAATAATTTACGCAAAACATTCGGTATACATTATACACATATATAATTTCGACAGTAAGATAATTTTTACAACAACTTTTCTAACATTTCGTAAAAAATATTTAATAATATCTTCAATAAGCAACAAGTTATATTTTTATTGGTAACCGGCGTTTCCTCTCAGACTAATAATACTAATTATTTTACATCGAATAAAGCGAAATTTACAAAAAAAAGTACAAATAAACTACTTACATCCATACATATATTGATGTAGCGTAATCTATAATAGCGAACACTCTCGGGATACTTAATATTAATTGTCTATTATGTCTTTACGACAAGGAATACATACGTACTATATATTTTTCGTATAACTATCGGTAGAGAAAATTCGGTACGCGTCCTAACTACATACACTAGAATAGCTTAATATTTACATTAAGTACACGAGATTCAATATCACTTTATTTATAATACGTATCCTAATAGCCGACTTGGTGGCAAGTACATTTACTTTCACTCGTTTGCGCCAATTCAATGTGCTAACGCGGTAACAATAATGGGTATTTACAAAATTGATGATGCGTGATCATTATGATTACATTGTATGTTATTTCCTTAGGTTTACAGTTACCTGGTGCTTGTGGCTCCAAGTTTTGAAACATTTTCAATGCTTTTATTGCCTGGCAATTTCATATTTCATTGTTATAGTTTACTAAACTGATGCAGAACTAGAGTTGGCGCTTATTCATTAACAGTTTGATCAATATATTCACACTCAGTAAAGGTTCTATAAGTACACAGAGTCATTTGGATGCAACGACCAGATTATTGTAAGTGTGAAAGTGGTCAGCATTGGGCACGTGTCACTATCAGGTGTGGTCTGCGGGGCTGGCGGCGGCGCGCCGGCCCGGCGCCACGCGCCCCATGAACGATCTGATCTCCTCGAAGTACGTCTCGTCCGGAGACCGCCGACGACTGTCGTCGCCGTTCTCCGCTTCGTGCTTCTTGAGATGTCTATCGAGGTTCGTTTGTTGGCCGAAGCAGCGGTCGCAGTGACGACACCGGAACGGTCTCTCTTTGTTATGAATATTCCTCACATGCCGCTGTAAGTTGGACGATATCGAAAAGGAGCGCTCGCAATATTTACAGCGGTAGGGTTGCTCTCCCGTGTGCGTTCTTAGATGTCGAGTTAGGTTGGCGCTGCGTGGAAAAGCTTTCCCGCAGTAGGAGCATGTATACCGGTCTCGGGCCCGAGGGGCTCCAGGGTTTTGAGGCACTGGTGGTGCTCGTGGGGCGCCGGGGGCTAGCAGGGTTGCCGCCGCCGCGGGGAGGAAAGGATAGCGGCCGAAGGATGCCGGCAGAGCCAGCGGTAGTCGTCGACAGAACTGCAGGAGCGCGGGATGCGCGGGGTGAGCGGGGTGCGTGGGGTGTGTGGGGTGAGGCGGCGGTGACTGCGTGATGAGGTTGCAGTTCTCATCCTCCAGTCGCGGCGGGCGCTTGTGTGTGACACGCAGATCTAGGGGTTCGTCGGCGCGCGGGCTGCTGAGCGGGCTGGGCAGGCGGCCAGGGGGGGAGGCGGGCGGGGACGCCAGGCGGCGCGGCGCCGCGTGCTTCTCGCGCATGGCGGCCGCCGCGCACGCGCTCATCGGGCTCGTGCGCCACCGACCTGGAACAACATGACACAACACGTGTTAGCCTTCATCTATGTCAATGCTTACAGTACTAGAACTAAACCTGCATATTGATAGACTCGTCCCGGATCTTAGTCTGTGCGCCACAATAACGTAATGATGAGGCAATCGGCACACAACAACTGATCACATTTTATTGATCAACGTTGCCCCTATCAGTAATATCCTCCGAGCACCGGTATGCTAAAACTTGTATAAACATTTCGAAACGTCTGCGGTGCGGCGGGGGAGTCGGGGAGGGCGGGGGTGGCCGGCTGATCGATGTCGGCTCCTACGCTCGCCTTCGACTCACGCCCACTTACTTGCGACATCGGTAACTAGAGCACTTGCTACCGAAACCACCAAGTTTTTTGTTAATTATTAATACGCCTTTATAAAGCCAATATATTGCGTTCGAACCAGTTGCTTATGGAAGAGTTGCGAATGCGATCGACCGGCTAGAATCAGAATTGACATCCACGTAACAAGCCGCTCGACATGTCCAAAAGTGTGAGCATGCAGCAAGTGATGAGTGAAACACTTTATGCTTATTACCGAACCTTGTCCCAGATATGTCCGTCTAGTTTTTGCCCAATCTTGTGTATCCTCAACAAAGGCTCTCACTTGGTGTAAAAGTGAAATCGAAGGCACGAATTGACATGAAAGATACGAGTAAAATGGTATTAAAGTGCTTTCCTTTCGCTATTTCATGCTTCTGCCCACGTAGAGTTATAACAGATAGTGTTATAACAAAAATATTATCCGCCGATAATCGTGCAGCAATAAATTGGACAACTTCATTGAAGATAGATCGGCGCGCGCCATCACCCACGTGCGTCACGCGCATTGTTGGCGTGCGCCCGCGCCGCCGCCGATACATTTACATGTTCGACCACATTATGCTGTCATTACTCTATACCCTGATCTATAATCGTTTTTGTCTCAATGCCGCTTGGCTTTCGGTACTCTTTGCTTTTATGTCGATGTGCGCAGGCTTTGGTTGGTCAACCATGAATGCAAGTAGATCATATTGACACTGATAGAGTGGACTGATAGTTAGAGATAGTCAGCTATCTGGCTAACTTACTGCTTACTATTATAGATCGTGTCGGCAAACAATGTTAACTTATCTACTATGCTAAAGACAGAGTATGGTTCCGGCTTGAACCGTGCATACCTCCGTAGGGTTAACCCAATACAATTTTATCTGGTCATTAACATAAAAAGTAAAAGCAAAACATCCTAATAGTGCTGCTACAAATTTGTTCGCTCACGCCTGTAGCCGACACGGGCTAATTTGCACCAAAAGGAGCCGACATAAATCCTTTGAACAAGGGTCGGGCATAGACGTCCGGACGGCCATATATGGTGCGGTCGTGAGCCCTCGGTTCCATACTTATGATTTGTGGCGCAGGCGCAGACGTGCCCCTTTTATGCAAGGATTAGGTGAATAATTGCGTTATGTTGACGCTTAATATTAATCGATTGGGTGGGAATTGTGAGCGTGGATAGTTCGGAGTAACGTAGAAAAGGTCTCTGTTTCCATAGTAACTTGATGATTTCGATAATACAAAAGTAAGATATAAGGCCAATCCTGATTATCGAGATACTCTTCAAAATAGTAAGGTCATAAGTTCAATCAGAGAAGTTTTGAAATTAGATTCTATGGTCTAGAGAATTTAAGTTTCCTTTCTTTTTTATTGAGGTGTTATTATTAAGGTGTTACAAATTGAACAAGAAGTATGGCTATGCTTTTATAAGTTCGACAAAAGAGAGCTGAAAATCTCTTCCCATTTAAAATTCCAAAACGAAACACTCCTTAAAGCTTCTATTTCCTGAACATTTCGGAAGCGTTAACTCGTGTCGATGTTAGTGGTCCGTTTAAGCACAGTTGCACGTTTCGTAATCAGCGTTTATGGCAGTTTAGCGCGCGCATCTCCGCTCAGTCACGACCTACTAATTACCAGTAATTAACGATGTTCGGGCGGCGTGACGCGCGCGGTGGGCGGGGCCAGCGTCGTTATGTATGTTAATGTAAATAGCGTGGCCAATGAGAAACATCATGCCGCGCCGACGCCGTGATATATTAGCATTTGAATCGCTTATTCGTTCCCCCGACTCTTGCGCACACCGACTGACCACTTTTGTGACTTTGTGTTATTCCATGCGTTTCGTAGTTCGTCCCACCTCGTTTCTTATGCAAAATTTATAATAAATTACTGCGATTCGTTTTACTATGCGTTGTGTATTTGGAATTCCGAACGTCTACGATAAAGTATGGTAGCGATAAATTGCTTTATACAGTCCATGTAATGTTAGTATCATGTTAGAGGCGAGGTGTGAATTGGGAATGAGATGTTAAATTCGTGTTCTCTATTTATATCTATTCACAATCGAAATTATAAAATAACTTTGCCAAACTCTAAGCACTTAAATATTTGAATAATTTATAATAATATTTAAACCAAGATTAGCTGAACATATTAATGTTGATATTTCATCGATAAATTATTATAATTTATTGCGCATAATGAGGCGTGATACGAGGCGCGCACTTCCATCAATCACGTCGATTAATTTAGTATGTATACATGTGTACATAGGCAAGTACTTATGTAAGTATGTACATAGAATAGTGTTTACTCAGTGGCAGCCAATGGCAGTGGTCGCGCATGACCGCCGGTCGGCAGCCCGTAACATATGATGCTGCGCTTGTTCGTGACGGCTCGTTAACTTTACGTAGGTAAAGTTAACACGAACAATATGACCGCACGACTGATGTGTTTGAAAATGCACTTTATGTAACAATTTAATAAAAGCGTAATTGCATTAAAAGCACTTTTCATTTTTATCGCTTGGCTGGGCTCTCTATATATCTGGCAATAATGAAACTTTTTAAATATTTTATCCTTTCATTTTCGTTTATGATTGACGAGGAAAGACGCGAACGAAATACGTTAATTTCATAACAACAATCCAAAGAATATTTCAAGAGAATATTGTCGAAAAAAGCGTGAGTCGTATAACAATAGGTCTAGAGCGGAGATTGCTCCACAACTATTGCTACCGCGTATCGATAGAATGATTAATAAAAAATGTTGACGGCTTCCATAGGTCGCAACACTGCGTAGTCACGAAGCCAGTCCTTCGCAATGCTGCGATGAAATAAGTAATAAATCGCTGACTATCGACTTGCAAAAAATAGGGGAAAATATTCGTGTGACTGCAACAGATGAAGTAAGTAATTTGTTAATAGATATCAGTAAACCTGCACTTGTATGTCTCGCTGCACAAACATGAGCATAAAGTAAATTTTTTTAAACTCAACTTGAGTTAACTAAATAAAGATAAGGACTTGTTCATTACTGATACTGCAGATAAAAATATTGTTAATGGGTGCATTGGCAACATATTTACTAAAATTAGTAGTGGAAATCACATAAGTCATGCAGTCAATGGTCGACATTCCATGTGATATTCTCATACGATCGCGGTCGCAGCAGATTCACACGCACCGCCCGCTTTTTTAGATGGATCGTATCGACAACCACGATCTTTGATTTATTTCACATCACTATTTTAGGAAACGCGTCGCGCCGATCGCCTTATGGCGAGATATGAAATTGCTGGGCGATGTATTAACTTAGAATCAGCACTAAACACTCGCTCAGATGGATCGATTATGTCCGCGGACGTATCATGCTTCGCATTATGCGGTTGATCGTTGCAAAACCAAAGCTGCCTGTACTAAATCCTCCTGCTAAGCGCACATTACTTACACTGTATTAGGTCATGCAATTTAAAGCTTCTTCATTGAATATTATCTTTTAGATGACAACTAGTTTGTTGGCTGCGCGAATTTACTTAGCATTAATGTCTCTTAACTAGACGCGGTCGTCGATATGCCATTTATTAAGATCGTGATGGAACGCAGTCGTAAATATAGGTGTCTTTCTTTAGCATATTCAATGATAGCTGTAGTTTATTGACAAAGGCCATGTCCTGACCTGTGCGTGACATGATAATGTGTTCGTGGGCACACTGGCGCAGACCTCGTACCGACATTGTATCGCATTGTTGTAATCGCAACCCAATAAACTCCGTAAATGGACGAAAATTAAGTATTCAACGCACCCGCCGATGTTCGAGTTGCCACGCGAAATAATTATCTAATCTATTATCGCATTGCGTTTATAGACCAATCACAACGGAATGCAACGTATTTTAGAGTGGGCATTTAATACACCTCGCGGTCGATTCTGGCCAATGGCGGATTGATTTGCCACGCATGCGCACTTATGACGATAATGTTGTTTATAAAAGTTGCGATTGCATGTGGGAACCGGGGCGGTGAGCGACGCGTGTCGTGGGAACCGCCGGAAATCGGGACTTTTTTCTGTAGGTCTGCACCTCGCCTGCACTCGCCTACATACAACTTATTTAGCGGTGATTAGTTATGTGAGTGGCGTCCGCAATTAAATACATTGACGCCGATTCTGCGAAGTATCGGATAACGATGAAGGACCTTTTTCGTGACATCCTGATGACTGCGCCGTTAAGGTGCGTTCCAAATTTCAATATCATTTCTAGTTAATTTAATGAGTATTTTATCAGAGTAATTATTAAGGAATTGAGTCGTATATTTTGTGTCAACATGACCGCTTTGGTATTCATTTTTTTGGACTTAATTATCGGAATAATTTAAGACCAATATCGGTATTAAAATGTGCTTAAACACTTAACAAGTTTCAGGTCAGTAAAGTCTCAGATGTCAAGCAAACGTGTAGACTGGTTTTAAACATTTGCATGTGTCACTGTAACACGATTTTACACAACTAATAAATCAAAATTGCGAAATATTTTTAACGTTAAAACTTCTTAAATATATTCTGAGTATAATAAAAAGATTTAGAAATTAAGTGCATCATGTTTGTTTTCCTGAATTTAAAAAATATAATATTAGATAGGTGCTTAATTTAAAATATGTTTGAATTCGACAATAATTTGGCAGTCTTTTTTTTTTCCGTGGTAATATCATAAAATGAGTCCTCCCGCCCAGGGCAGGGCGGGAGGGACTGTCAGACTTGTATTGACTAAAATCCACGGTGTCCTTCAATAGCCCTTTACGTACCGGGGTCACGGTAATCCGTTAGTCCCGCGACCCCGGCAGGCTTTGGCCCTCTACAGGCCCCGTCAAATTTGGCAGTCTAGGAAATCTCTTAGTATATACTTTAAATACAAATCGCATAGATAAGAAAATTTGGTATTGCTCTTAATTACACTTATGGCATAATTTGTTCCATAGCTGAGCAGAAAAAAAAAACAATAACAAAAATGTTTGATTGAAAATTCAGACTTAATTTGGGGAGTGCCTTAAGGTTCCTTCAGAGATTTACTTCAATCATCTGAATAAACTCTAGGGAAAATCATTTGGTAGATTGATTTATATTATGCTTTATTGAAAGAAGATAAAAAATTGTAATAGTAGTCTTTCTCGTCACCAATTTTAAGCAGTATTAACAGCAGTAGTAACAACTCGGAAATTACTCGATTCTGCAAAATTCCGCAGAAAATATCACCAAGACGGTTCTAAAAGCCGCATTAATATTTTATGGTAGGTAGAAATGAATAAAGTGCGTGGTGTAATTGGTATGCATCGGTAGCGAAGCCAGGTAATTAAACACGTCTCGTTAAACGTATGCGCACGCGCCGAATTGCAACATTTAGTTTCACGCCGAAGAAACTTGTTGCGTTGCACAATGATGCTCGATGTTAGTGATTGAATTAGAAGTTTAGAAGCATTTTGGATGTGATTGGATATTACTTGGTATTATAAAGTAATTAATTTGTTGATTAAAATGCTCTTTGAACAATGTTTAAACTGTGTATAAGTAATTATATTAGTTCAGTAAAAGGTTTGTATTTTAAAAGGTGTATATTTTTAAGCTGTAGTTTAAGATTGTAGAAAAACGTTGCTGGGTGTTCTGAATTAAACAATGCAATAACGTACCTGTTTCTGGCAGCTCAAGTGAATTTTCGAAATTGTAAAGCCATTTCAGAATAGGTACACTATTACCAACTTGAGTTCCTCAGCACAAAATTTTGCAAACCGCCTAGAATAATGTATTTACATTACGTATTCAGCGTATAATCTCGACGAAATTCTATGGAGGGACGCGCGCAGATAACAAAACTCGCCTGTCTTATAATTTATCGGCCGCCATTACATCGTACTTTGTATCCAGCCTGCATTTCATTTGCATTCCAATTTCGAATTTGCGGTGACATGTCCAGTATTAAAATGATGTATCGAGGTTTGATTGCACTCCGCGGGACCATAGAGAAGCGCACCTCAGCATAAACTATTTCCCGCCCGAACACCTTTAACTCTTCTTTGACTTTAACGACGTATATTTACGTTTATGATGAGGATAAAATGATTATTTCTTGTCACTAAACTATGTTAATGTGAAATCTTGCAAATTGTATTAAGAGCCGTTTAAATAAAATATTATTATTAGGATATCAGCCCATAGTGTCCCACTGCTGGGCAAAGGCCTCTCGTCACTCTTTCCACTTCTCACGGCTTTCTGCGGCCGTGATCCAGTCCTTCATGAAGCGGTCCAAATCATCTCGCCATCTTCGTTTGGGCCTGCCACGACGTCGAGTTCTTCCTTTTGGGCTCCCAATCGGATGTAGGTTTTGTCCAGCGATTGTATGACATTCGACATTCGTGGTCTGCCCAGTCCCAATTCAGCTTGGCAGCTTTTTCTCCCACATTGGCAATTTGTGTCAAGGAACGCAGTACTGTGTTTCTTATGCGGTCTGAAAGTTTGACTTCCAAAATGCTGCGTTCCATGCGTTGCTGGCAAACCACGAGTGTGGACTTCTGAAGATTTGTCAAAGACCAAGTTTGTGCACCGTACGTGAGGATGGGGAGGATGCAAACGTCCATGAGTTTACGCTTTAGCGACAAAGGAAGTTCTCCCTTCATCAGGTCTTTCATGGACCAAACCAATTCCTAAATAAAATATATTACCTAGATATTTAATAAGTAGCACAGTAAATTCGTCTGCAATTAAAACAGGTACATTTTCGATACAAAATTAAGATTCTTGCTATTTTAGTGGTCAATTGAATGTAATAGAATTCGGTGGCAAATAAATAGAACCCGTTATTGCACTAATCTAGTTTTTTATGGCCATTAAATTCAATTTAAGTAAATAAAACTAAACTAGAATACATTGAATATTGATTTTATTGCTTCATTATTATTTTAAAAATGCACTAATGAAGCTGAATTACAATTTAAAGTTCTTTATTACGAGCTTCTGTGACAAAATAATTATGAGTAATGACTTAATTTATTTGGTAGATCAATAAAACAAAATAACCCGAAAGAAACTTTTATGTAGCTAATAAAAATCAATTTTCATTCATTGTAATCTACATTATGAATAAAACCTTTTTGTATGCCGAAGGTGATGGCACTCTATCCTCAAAAAAAAACAGGCATTGAAAATTAAAAAGAATACAATTTCTTTTTTTTTAATAGCGTTTAGCTACCGTTTTTTTTTCGAACATAAAATGCCAGCAACAAATATTTGACAGATATAGAACCTTTTTTCGAGCGCCAAAATGTTTTGTGCTCAAATTGCGAAAAGGATTTCACAAGGATTTTCTAAATTCGATGTTCGACCTAATCGAAAACCGACCATTCCTAATTTACTAACGACAAGTTTGTACGAAAACCGATACCCTAGGTACAACGCATTCCAGTGCCATAATAATGTTGACTGGTGAAATCCTTCGCAAGATTTACATGAAACGACTGTAGTATACGATTGATCGACTGACTGAGAAATATCAAATTTCGCGTTCGTGTCGCATCCGTTTCGTCGTAAGATAAAAGATTTTATGTTTTTTTTACTGTCAGTAACTAAACGCTTTAAAACTAAGTTATTTTTCTCTTGTAGTAAAAATAATGTTACTACATAGGAACTCTTTTTTTTACAATATTCGAGCTGTATAAAATAATTAATTAAATTTTTACAGTCGCTCTTTGATTGGAGATCTTTTACTACTAATATTATGTGAGTTAAAACTTGTATAATTAGTAGTAACACTACCGCATTAGTATTTTTTACCCGTAATGTTAGTTGTGTTTGTGATAAAATAAATAAATCACACTTTTTCCAACTCTGTTATGATTGGTTTTCAGGGTAACCTAATGCTGTTTCATTATATTTTTTTATTACTAATTATTCATAAGCATAAATTCTTTGTAATTTTTTTTTTCAACTTTGCAACTTTTCCATTATTTCTTCAACATATTAATTTATTGACAGGCCTGTTGGTCTAGTGGTTAGTGACCCTGACTGCTATGCCGGAGGTCGTGGGTTCGATTCCCACCCAGGACAAATGTTTGTGTGATGAGCACGATCATTTGTTCTGTGTCTGGGTGTAATTTATCTATAATATGTATGTAGAAATATATAAGTATATTTATCAGTTGTCTAGAACCCATAACACAAGCTCTGCTTAGCTTGGGACTAGATGACGTTGTGTGATAGTTGTGGAAAAAAAAAAAAAAAATATTTATATTTACTGCGTAAATATACGTCACGACTAAATTGAAACGAAAAATCGTCGTTCAGTAAAATCGTCTCCTCTAAAAGTGATTGCGCCAACGCATTCCTAGTTCGTAGGTGGTCACGCCTTTATCACAGTTACAATACCACTAGAGGGGCCCGTTGCACTTTATTAGAGTTCCCCTTAGTAAATATCGGTCGAGCCCGGCTGATATTTCCATAGCGAGTTACTTTGGCGCGCCAGATTTGTTGTAACTGAAGTGTATACGTGAATTATGCTTTGTTTTGGACGATTTGTGTAATTAATGCGACTTTTGATCTAATTATGGAATTTATTTAAATGTAATTTTATTCAATTCAAGTGATGATTATAAATGAATTAGGGATAAGGTAAGATGATTGAAAAAATATTTGACCTGTAATTTTTTTTTGTTAAATATTCTCTTTTAAAATTCATTAAACAGCACTTCTAAGTTAAGTTTTACATAGTTTGCAATTTATTGATGCTGTCATGTTCTTTTAAGTGGTTAGATGATCATATGAGTCCTCCCGCATGAGAGTGGAAAACACTGTCAGACTCGTACTGACTAAAATCTGGATATTTTCGAAGACTAAAAAAATCTAGCCCGTTTTGGTCAGGGGTTTATTTTTGGCAACCGCTCTTGCATTCGATGATTAATACTGTTACTTTTTCAATTATCCAATTTAGACCGCATCACTCTATAAAATTTTACATCCACATTACAATTAGGTAATGCAATAATCTTTAAATGGCCGAGCCAAAACTAATACAATTTGTCCATGGTTAATTTCACAGATATAATTATAGAACATCAGAGACCGGATGGCAAGCATACTGACATGGCAATGTATGTAAATTAAAATAATGACTGCGTTACTCAAGCAATACGGTATAGGAAGGTTATGTACACATAAAACGTAATGCTTAATATAAAGTTGGGAATTATTAACTATTTTACAATCTATTTGACGGTGATTAAATCCTACATAAACTATGTGAGATTTATTTATTGAAAGTTTAAACCTTTTTAAAACCTTTGAGCAATTAAAAAAAAAACAACCACATTGAGAACTTCCTTCTATGAAGTCGATTAAAAGCATATAGGAAGGATTTCATCACTGAATCTGGTAGCTCCTAGTGCATCAAAGCTGATGATGGTATGATGTGTGATGAACTGATTGATGGTGATGACACGGATACTTCTTCAACTCGGTTTACATGGTTTGGTATTTATTAATCGTAATTACGAGTAGTATAAGGTTTTTTTTTTGTATTTAGTGGTTGGCTGACGTTTGACCACTATGTCGCCTGTGACTGTATACGCAAATCAACGTTCACAGAGCCAATAATTATGTATAAGATCAAAATATTGTCTTTAGGCGGTATTATTGAATTTCCCAACAAAATTAGAAATTTATAAAAATCCGTTGAGTGCGAATTAATATGTGATCATAACTTTGTCAAGTGTCTAGTTACGTTACTCAATACCGTTAGATACAAGTGCACAGATTAGAACACCCATCCGTAATAACCGCTCGAGTTATTAGTGAAGCAAGAAATTAACGCCTACTGTAATTACACATCTGATCGGTGAAAGCGAAGCAACGATGTCGCCTTCGATCAGGGCTTTCAACTGCAAAATACTGGCTATTAATAAAAAAAAAGTTGACAGAAAGAGGGTGTAAAAAAAAATTAGATAAACATCAGAAAATCGGCAAATTGAATTTGGAACCTACAAAAACATGGGGTTATGACATTTTTTTTAAATCACTGACTTTGTAGATACCGCTACTCTCTAGAAATAAGGTTGATGTCAGAACTAAAATAGCTGAAAAAAGTGTAGGCAGTTGACAGCCCTATTTAAGATACAGTATGATGTTTTGTCGTTTTTTTTATAAATGAGTTTAGATTGATATTTCGAAAAGAATGTCAGCCTGTTTGACAGCTACCACTTTTTAATGTTATATCGCATTCTAAATATAAGTACAGTCATCGGTAAATACTGTTTTTATTTGTTTTACTTTTTTATTCTTCTTTTTTTTGTTTATCTTTATTTAACTTTGATAATGTTGATCGTAATACTGACACTTGTCAGATGCAAATTGGTGTCAATTAATTACGTAAAAGACCAAATCTATTTTTTTATTCAAGAAGTAACTAGTTATTTTGCCCAGAGCGTCGAATTTCAATCACAGAAGGGCAACTACTTGTTAGAAAATTACAATAGTAAATCTAAGCGTGATAATTAAAGCGAAAGATGAAGATGAACAGTCCCACTCTTAATTGGAATAGAAGGCAACCATAAATCTTTCGATTAATGAACAGAGAAAGATATCAAGTGGCTTATTTGAAATATTGTTTTATACACCAATAAAACTTGGAATAAAATCATTTTCTAATTTTATTAAACCGTTATAATAATGCTAGAAGATGTACTGTATGCAATTAAAGCGTATTTTTCGCCAATTGCCTTGAACAATCGCGCTGTGAATTCACGACTGACGAATTAGCCATAACAATATAAGATTTTGTTTGAAAAATATTCATTGATTTACCATCAAAACAAACCCCAAAAACGAATTATTCTGTGTAAAAATATTAAAAAAAATAATATCCGTTTATGAGGAGTTTGTAAAATAAGAAATGGAATAGAGTGTTGTAACATATTTTTAAAGGGAAACGTATTTTAAGTCACACTGAAAACCCTGTATATGAAATAAAGTACATGAATCAATTATAAAAATATATATATTTCAAAACCATTATCTGTATCATATTAGCTTTTTAGACTTCATTTTGACAGCTCGTAAACTTTTAATTTTATATCTCAATTAATATTACTTAGTATGTAAGTGTAGAACGTTGTTGTAAAGAAGATAATGTCACTCTTAAAGGTAAGACTGGACCCATTAGATTTTAATTATATTTCTCTCGGTGCGAACCCATTTGTTAGAGTAGAAAGTTAAGTATTTTGACGGGTATAAGGGTAAGTACGGATTCGAAAGTTGGAAGCTGTTTGGTTAGCTCTCTGCTCTACGAGTTATCGTATTTATTATTTTATTTACCGTATAACAACGCTTTTTATCCATAAGATTACGCAGGAACTATACGTCTTAGATTATAGAACCAGATTCTTAGTAGGCCACTGGGAATTGAAGCCAAAAACAAGGAAGACAAATTACTCCTGTCGTTTGATTCCTACGTAAAACAAGTGAACATCTCCAAGCAAAATATTTAAATGGGTGCGTGGCGCTCACTCACACATTTATAAAAAAGTGGCTTCACTAAAACGTTACGTTTCGTTTCGAACACGGAATCTGAACATTTTATATTCTATGCTATACGTAGAATGCTACCTTTTGATTAAGCGTGTCGTCCACGTCGCTACTAAATAAATGTACGCAAAAACTACCTACTCACAAATTTGGATGTGCTACACAGTTAAAATCGCATAGAATAATTTTTATCCCGGGTAGTGCCATAGGATACTATGGGACAAAATATACCGACTCCATAAGGGTGAAACTGCGTGCTTGACTCAAGCCTTTGTCAAATAGACAGGCGATAGCGAACCGGACCGAGTCCGAAGCGATAACGAACCGATACGAGACGTCAAACTGGGTGCAGCGAACCGAAGCGTGGCTGTTGTATTAGTTGGCTTTTTATGAACGACGTCAAACAAAGCAAATACGTCTTCGCCACGTCTTCGCATTGGTTCGGTCACGCTATCGGATCGCTTTCGCTTTTCTATGTGACTGGATTCAAACAATTCCATACATTACAAATAAAAACGCCTCGCTTCGCATTCGCCACGCTTGTCTGTTTGACAAAGGCTTTAATGCTATAAATTCCTATGCTCTTCTAATCTTTATCTGAAGCAAAAATTGTATTCTTTTTTTAAAGAAATAGGAAGACAAATTAATGACAATTGAAGTTTGGATGGAGAAGGAGCGCAGAAAGTTATAATTTTTCAATCACAAAATTTAAATGAATATGCTCGATTTTAGACTAATTGGGAGTTGCTAGTTCTTCTAAAATCACGAGGGCTTAAAACAAAAGCTTTCAGCGCACGACTGTACTCATACATTTTGTTGGCACAGCACAACTTTTTATTGAATCAATGCAACCACATCCATTTAGGGTTAGCACTGATGTCCACTTAAAAATTATGTCATATTAAATCAACTAACGATCGGCGATCACTGCATTCTTTCTAATATTATTTCATACGTCCTAACTATGTATATAACATAATAAATGCGAAAGTGAGTTTGTTTGTTACGTTTTGAAGCCCATCGCTGAAATGATTTTGTTGTGGAGATAGTCGGTACCTTGGCAGTGTGACACGTAGACGAAATATCTGATCTCTGTTCAGTTGTGTCAGATTTATGTCCTACCGTACTTTGAGAGTGATCTAAAAGACAATATAATATCTCCCTCGCTGATTGTTAAAGTTTATGTGACATCGTATAAAACTATCGACGGAAGAATAGACATTATGACAGAAAAAGAATAGACATAATGAAAGAAAGATTTCTATCGTCCTAAGTATTTTCGTTATCGTCCGATGTTTTGGATGTAGAAAACAAATGTTTCTATTCTTTAGTCGTTAACGGGTTGTGCTTTAGGCAGGCAAATAATGTTTTATTGATTGTATAGAACTGCTGTTTCAGAAAAAAATAGTTCACCAGTGACTACTGTGGCTCTCTAATGGCTAATGTTTGTGAAAATTAGTCAGGAGTTTTCTGAATGCGAGCGAAGCCCTGGTCAAAACCTAGTTCGTACATACAAGTATGTATAGTAGTAAATATATGTATACTGACCTTCCATATGTTCCACTTCTAACATCTATGTTATGTTAATAAAGTTGTTAGCATTGTTACTGAGGATTCAATACTGGATTGACCCCGCTTTATATTACTGGCACACCATATATACGTGAGTATATAATGGGTGATGTAATAATAGGTTTATCATAGTGCTTTTGTATTGTCAAGATGTCATGTGATCATATGTACTGCGGTATCGACCTTAGGTAAATGAAGCAGAAAATGTATTTAATACAGGGAATGGTCACGAAATTTTGCATTTAAATTGGCGTCGGACTGTCTTACTACTTTTTTTTAAGCTTGGTAAAATCATCAAATGAGTACTCCCACCCAGGGCAGGGCAGGGCAGGAGGGACTGTCAGACTTGTACTGTATGAGTGACCGAGTTTTATGAGTGAGTTACCGTGACCCCGGCAGGCTTTGGCCCTCTAAGGGGGGCCACGTCATTGTGCTGACATTCTTTAAGGCGCGCATGGAACACAACGCGCCGTCGACCCGGGCATGGTACATGATCGGACAGCGAGTCGCCCATTACTCGCCGCCCGCATGCTTGCGCACTGTCTGACTACTACGGTTTAAATAGTAGATTACGCACGGGTTTATTGAAGGCTGGAGGTGAACCTCTGTAGCGTAGCGAGGATGTTCAAGTGTATTGTAGCTAATAATCCTTAGTGTAGCGAGGGATTTAAGTTAGCCCAAGACAAAGGCAGCTTTATTCCCGAGGAGAGTTATCTGCTTTTCACACTTACTCCTCAGATATTGGTCAACTTTTTGAAATTTTGACCAATATCTGAGGAGGCTCTCGCTTGGCAGCTGTTTTAAGCGCTTTATTCAGAAAGCGGTACTTCTGGACTCGGCACGTGTTGTTAGCAAGTTCCTTAAGTGCCCTGACTATCGGCAGCTTGCCCCTGTTGTCGAAGCTGGTGGACTACTATTTTTTTGTGTTTTATTTTTTCTGTCAAGTCAACATGATTGCTACGAAAATGCACGACTGTAAAATTACAGTTTGTTTCTTAGCTGCCAAAGGTGTATTTATTTCCTACTTATTATACATAACTACGAAATTAAACTCTGTCCCGCTTTTTATAATGACCGAATTACTTTAATCAGACAGGATGTCAATACAGATTGGATCAAGTGATAAAATATAAGCCATTTTTGATGTTATTCCGATAAAGGTAGAGATCATAATCGCATGAATTAATTAGACCGGTGTAACTAAGTTGTTTTGGTTCATAATTTTATATATCAGGTGTAGTAAGTAGATGTCACTGGGCTCATGCAAATTATCTAGAATTCTAGATTGCTCAAACACCTATTCAATTACATATTTAGATTTTATCATAATTTGCTGCAGTTTCATAATTTAGTCCTTATAAGCTTAGGAGTTACTTAAAACGTTGCAAAAATTATTTAAGACAAAATCTTTTCAAAGACAAACAGACAAAATCTTTGACAGGCCTGTTGGTCTAGTGGTTAGTGACCCTGACTGCTATGCCGGAGGTCGTGGGTTCGATTCCCACCCAGGACAAATGTTTGTGTGATGAGCACGATCATTTGTTCTGTGTCTGGGTGTAATTTATCTATAATATGTATGTATTTAGAAATATATAAGTATGTTTATCAGTTGTCTAATACCCATAACACAAGCTCTGCTTAGCTTGGGACTAGATGGCGCTGTGTGATAGTTGTGGAATATTTATTTATTTATTATTTATTTATTTTCGTCAAGCTACCAGGAATTATTTAAGAGGTTACCGCGGCCCTAAAACTTAAAAGTCAATTTAAGGTTAGGGTGGTTCCAGCACAGTGACCAGACACGGGTCAACAGTGCGTCATGTTCGACAGGCGCCTCAGTAGTTATAAACCAACTTAAGGACCAAACGCCTGTTTGCGTTCTGGGGCTGTCTAAGTAGGTTACCGTGACCCTGGAATTCCAAGGGATTTGGGACAAGGGAACTGGCGAACAAATGTGGCAATATTTTGGTGGAATCGTAACATAATTATTTTCTCTTTTCATGAAACCAATCCATGATACGTCAGTTGCGAGATGTTCTTAAAAGTATTGAATAATTTCATTATCTAAACGATCTTTTGGTCGCGGGACCAAGGGATAACCGTGACCCCGGTACGTAAAGGGCTATTGAAGGACACCGTGGATTTTAGTCAGTGCAAGTCTGACAGTCCCTCCCGCCCTGCCCTGGGTGGGAGGACTCATTTGATGATTTTACCACGATAAAAAAAAAATCTAAACGATCGTTTAGAGCAACTATTTTAAGGCACCTATGTTTAGAACAATGATTGTATTACCGTTTGAACACCTACGGTGCGGTAAGTTGTTGTCATCACGTTAAATCAAACTGAAGACGGTCAGTTTAGCTCTTAGGGTTATGTTGTTGTAAATATTTTTGTTTGTGATTGTTGCGATGGCCTAATTGGTTAGGCGTCTGGAGTACTTATCCAGAAGACGCAGGTTTGTGTCCCGGTCGCAGGCGTTATAGCGTAAAAATATATATTTTTATGTTGTTGTTCTCAGACAATATGACGATAATAATCTTTTGTTTTGCGCATATGACCCTTGCTGTACAGTCGCTAACATCAATGTTAATGTTAATATCACATCACATCACCTCGAGTGTAGTGATATCATCATAACCTATAACTAGTGATGTATATCAACTGGAAGTCGGGCAAGGCTGTCTCCTCCCTAGCAAGTTCACTCATTATATGCGTGTGTGTTTATCTATTGATATAAAACCGGTATTGCCTGCGGATTCACTTGTCAATTTTATATGAATAAAATGTCACAAGTCATTGTATTAGATTTAGAATAATCGACGCTGCGCAGGCGTTTATGCTTATGAAAATATTTAACCTTTTTTATGTCGACCTATGTTCAGCAGTGTACTGCGATAGGCAGTGTTGATTTGATTAGATGTCGACCATACAAATAGAAAAAAAAAACGACGGGTTGCACTCTGGGAGTGCCGGCAGAAGTGAAAACTTGAATAGTAATTGTTGGAAATATCTTGTGAACAGATTTTAGTAAAACTCGCAAAAATGCTTGACTTTTTATTTCAATAATTTTCCAATGTGACGTACATCTTTTATAAACAATGTTACCTAGCAACGAATGTATCCAGCATACAAACTTCTTTAAAAGTAATAAAGTCACACGAACATTCACGCAAGCGCCCTGCGCCGTCCTACGCTTTTTCGGTCAGGGTCACGTGTCCTGACGCGAGTTTAAGATTTTATACCCATTACAGAAAAGTGCTCAACGCCGCTAAAGAAGTTTTCACTTCAAAAAGAAAAATGAAGGCATTTGGGTACCTCCGGGATATTTCGGGCAAAAATGAATTGGTTTATGTTTCGTCTGTAGATGCTTGCTTGTCAGTCTTATCACCTTACAAACTTTTTTTTAACCGGGCCGGTAACGTGACGTGACGGTGACTGAAGAGTGTGAATGCACCTTTATGGTATTAAAAAAAAACTGTTTTCGATTGAATTTTTATAGCTCTAATTGTTCGTATGTCAAAACATGTTTGCAGTATTCCATGTTCTTATTTGTTGCTACATTTTGTTTAACCGATACGGGCTTGTATTAGAAATACGTAACATACCTGTTTTCCAAATTAGTCAACAGTAAACCCACTCATTGATTAAAATTAATATAAAATGAACAGTTAGTAATTCTTCTACTTTTAAATAAAACAATTTTCAGTTCCTAGTTCAGTTAATACACGTAATTGCAAGAAAATTTGCAATACTATGCAATACACTGAGGAGCAAAAAAGTATTCAAAATAGCATTCTTAAATTATCGATTAAGTCATTGAATTCTAATGACATTGTGATCCAATTCAACCCAGAACTACTAGGCAGATTTGCTTCGCACTGAAATGCATTCGTTACGCTCAATATTAGCGTAAAAACGGCATTGTGGACTGAAAATATAAATATAGACAGGAAAGAATTTAGACAAAAAAAAGGTCTTACTCGCTCGTTCTGCTTACAAGGTTATAACAAACATAAACATAGAAGGAGAAAAGACCTTTTTATGTAAAACTAGCACTTTGCCCGCGACTTCGTCCGCGTGGGTTTTGTACTTTCCTATTTCCCCCTTTTCACCCCCTTAAAGGTTAAATTTCCAAAAACCCCTTCTTAGTGCTCCCCTACATTATAATAGGAAGCCGTGTGCAAAATTTCACATTCCTAGCCCCAGTAGTTTCGGCTGTACGTTGATATGTCAGTCAGTCAGTTCTCCTTTTATATATATAGATATAAGATATATAGAAGATACCTGGAATTTGGTGTTAACAACAGATAACATAGAAGGACGAAAATGAATGACACGTTACTTTGCAACAAAGTCGAAATATCGTAAATTTAAAACAAATGGTTTACATGGTAAATAAATACCCGATTTAAGTACTAAAGGTAAGTGTAGGAAAGGGTTTAAAAAGGCCTACTGAATCATAACGTTAATTGCTCATCATGATAAAATTGTTCTATATCTATTCTACTGGTCGCGGGACTCACGAATAACCGTGACCTCGGAACTTAAAGGGCTATTAAAGGACACCGTGGATTTTAGTCAGTACAAGTCTGACAGTCCCTCCCGCTCTGCCCTGAGTGGGAGGACACATTGACGATTTTACCACGTTAAAAAAAAATATATACATATATAAGTATCTATTCTACTGCTTGAGACAAAGAATCCGTCTGTCCAGTGCATCAGTGATCTGCCTCGAGCTTGTACTACCATCTTCTATCAATGATATTTCAAACAAATATATTTCCACATATATTTTATAGTTCACATCAATACAAAAATACAGCCATAGAAATTGCCTATATATGTGTGCGCTGTAATGACACTGGTATAGTTATGAAATGGTTAAAATTGTGCGCATGCGACTATGATTACAGTAATTTGTTGCTTTTGAGTCGATATCGCGGCGTTCAAGATCTTGCCAAGGTAAGATTTATGCATTGCACAGATGATCATAGTATTCACACATGATGAATCGGCGGTATCAAGTCAAAATTGAGATATTACAAGTTTTTACTGAACATCTGGTCAAAAATTAATGACTGCGTAGTTTCTGCGGGCTGTCTCTTTAACGTCGTGTTTAAGGATAAAATATTGGGACTTTCGTTTATTTTTTTGTTGGGTTCTTTTGATGGTTCATTTTTTTTGTTGTTGGTAGTTTTTTTTTACGTGGTAAAATCATCAGATGAGTCCTCCCATCCAGGGCAGAGCGGGAGGGACTGTCAGACTCGTACTGACTAAAATCCACGGTGTCCTTCAATAGCCCTTTACGTTCCGGGATCACGGTAATTTGTACAGTCCCGCGACCCCGACAGGTTTTAGTTCGTAGTAGATAATATTTTTGGTTTATGAATAATATCTGCAAATATCGTTGTATGCTTATAATATGTATGTTTAAAGAAATGTAAATACAATTAAAGAAAAAAAAGTGATTTTTGCATAAGAGGTTTATGTAGGAGCCACTGATAATATTTCATTGAAAATCTATCTTAATGCTAATTGTAAGATAATGAATGTCTAATTGTAAGAAATTAATGTCACATACAAGTGTGTTTCGTTGAATTGTTGATTTTCAAAAGGCTTGATTCGCCGATAATCTTAATCGTAAAAAAAAACAACAAAACAAAAATGGCCACTTTGCAACTAACACATGCCATGGACAGTTAGTACAGTTATTGCCTTTAATAACATGACCCATTTTATACAACAGAATAAAGGGAAGATGGATGCAAAACAAATCAATATTCGGTTAGCGGTCAAACCGAATATTTATTTGTAACAGCTCTCAATATCGACAGTGAAAACTCGTCAATAGATTTAAAAGATACCGTCTCACTGGGAGACTAGTCTTCATGTCATGTAATAAGTACGTATATGCATCGGTACTTTACATAAGGATTAGATTGCTCTGAATATGGAGCGTGTATGTAAATGGCTCAATAATTGTGATGCCATCGGATTTAATACTACATGCTCGATTTGGACCGAGTGATGATTTCTTATGGTTCTGTGGTTACGGAACATTAAATAATATTGAATATATTTTTATGTACTTTACGTGAAAGTATTTTAAAAGTCAATAGTATTGACTGTCTTCTGTTTCTTATAGCCCATTTAAACGCTGCAAAAAATTGCACGCAAGTTTGACTTCTTTGCGGATTATTACTATACTATACTACTATACAATGAATTCAGTTGATCAAACAAATACCAAATGTAGTCAAACTTGCATGCAACTCTCATGCAATTTCTTGCATTAATCGTCTAAATAAGATTTTATTGATAGTCGTAATTGCACGCGTAGCATGATACCGTAGAAACGGGCTATGTAGACGGTAGAATAGATAAAATGACAGAATTTAGAAAGATTTCTGTTATCCTAAGCAACAATGAAGCAAAGAAGTGGTTCTACTTTTCAGTCGTCTAGGCGTCATGTGATAGGCGGGAAAAAAAAGCGATTTACATTGGAATAACTTTTTTGTCGACACGGTTCGCCCAGTGCCTGATCGACTGCTGCGCAGCGTGTCGCTGGTTCGATCCCCGCAAATATTTGTATGATCTGCAAGTAGTTGTTCCGGGTCTGGGTGTTTGTGCCCGTGAGTTTACGTCACAGGAAAAATTTCTAGTGTGGGACAAAAAAACTTTGTCTATTCTTGGTAGAATAGATATAAAATTAGCCACGTTAAGTGTGCAGAACAATAATATAAAAATAAATCAAACCATGTCACTATCCAAAACACCAAGCTTATCAGCGCTGACCCATAAAAATGCATCCCATTAGAGCATCGAAGAGCAACGAGCAAAGGCCAGTGTGTATGCGCTTTATGTCATACTGTCACACACACATAATATGTGCACACTGCTTTACGCAGGCCATTTATATGCGCAAGCACATAGTTAAGTATTGCATTACTTATGTAACAAAACTGCCGCATTTCAGATTTAGTTTTAGATGACGTCTTTAGTGCTTGGTGTCGGTCGGTACTTAAATGTAGAGTAATTTAATATAAATGATTTGGATGATAAATTTATTGCAGTTCAATCCAAATGAGTGTCAATGCTTTGAAAATTATTGTTAATTTCAACACTTTTTAAAATATTAAAGGCGATTTGTTTCATTAGTAGTTAAACTATTTGTTAAATTCTATTATTTTTTTATTAAAAAGTATAGGATTTTAACAATAGTTAGTATAGCTACATATTTTAGTTTGTAATTTGTCACTCTGTGTTCTTTCTCAATAGTTAATTTCAAAATTCCTAGTACATTTAAATACCAATCATACACCGTACCTACAACATTTCTCACATTTCCCACTAACGATTCTACCGTCAAAGAAATTCAAGCTCAACACCTCACAATGCCTAAGCCATCAAGCTCGCATTACATAACAGCAGCACCTGTTAATCAGCCACATTACAGGCAATCGACCTTCTGAGATAACACACAGATGTAGACCAGCCTCGGGCAGTCATTACGGTCATAGAAGCCGCTACAATGAAGGCGGGTCTTAAGCACGCGGGATAATCGCCAGTTTGCGGGACATAATGTTGCAGGTCAAGATCTTCATGCCTCATGCTGCCCTAGTACTTACGCAACCAACGCTTTTAATATTACGTCGTTTTGAGCCGATTATTTTACAGTTACTGGGACTAACAGTCTATTGGAGTATCTAATCTTTGTGCTGGATGTGGTTAGGAGCTGTTCTGATGAGTCCCTTTGGATGGCTTAAAGCGAGGTGTGAATTTAGCTTGGAGGCTTTGAAAGATATAGGTTTATGCTAAGTACTAGTGCTTGACTAACATAGTCTGGTTAGTTTTTTTATATGAAACTTTCAAATCTATATTTTTGATAAGACTCATGGATTTTGTCAAAACAATATCCGTAGTTAGTAGAAGGAAGGAAGGTTACAAATTAATAGTAATTAAGGAAGAACGAGAAACATCTAGATATGAAATATTTTTTTATTAATGAAGGAAATGAACTTTACGTCAGTGATAGTGACAAACTAACAAAATTTTTCAATTGAAGGTTAACTTGATCTAGATTATCTATTATATTGACGTTTCATATGTCAAACATAACGGTATAAATAGTGTTGTTTTTCATTCATTGACTCAAGAAGACAACAAAGGAAGACAAAAAACAATTGAAAGGCGGAAGGTTTGTCTGTGACACAGATGACTAATTTCGCACCACAAAAACGTAAAGGTCCTAAAACACGTTTACCTACGATGCCAAATGCCTTTTCATATTCAAACTGCAACATTTATAATAATGACACAATAATAGAAGTGGCCCAATATTGCCAATACAAATTAACAATGACAGACGGTAACAATGGTACCAGCCCACGTGCCAGAAGCCTTGGCATTCACTTCAAATGTCTGGCAGATTCCTCGGGATGATATGCCAGACAATTGTTAAGTGTTAATGTTTTATAAACGCGACATTTATATTGATGAGCATGTGTTACACAAGGGCAGCTTGTTAAGCAAACAATAATAGGATTTCAACATTTAATTTATCTTCACTGTATGGCGTTCTTAATTCCTCTATAAAAACAAATCTTGTCGTTTCTAGTATGAACTGGTATTTCTTTCTGTTTATTATTTTGTATACTCTTTTTGTCCTTGTCTTCATATTTATGAAGATGATTATAGATTTTAATTGTCTAATTATTTATTTGCCCTCTGGTTATACGTGTAACCCAATCAGACGTTTTTCCTGTTAGTGCTGTATCTTCTTCACTATTTGTATTATTTGCAAATATTTTATTATTGATGACTGAATTATTAATGATGACAAATACTTTATTGCTTAGATAGTTGATAGATGCAAGTTTTTTATTAATGACTGCATTGTATGCAACAACATTATTTCGGTATTAGTATCAGGATCCTACCCACGTGTGTACCAAGATATTGGTGTTGACGCGACGATTTATTTCATTGCTCTAAGCCCATTATAATCGCGGGCATGCGGGCGGCGAGTAATGGGCGACTCGCTGTCCGACCATGGACCATGCCCGGGTCGACGGCGCGTTGTGTTCCACGCGCGCCTCAAAGAGTGTCAGCATAGTGACGGGGCCTGTAGAGGGCCAAAAGCCTGCTGGGGTCGCGGGACCAAGGGATTGCCGTGGCCCCGGTACGTAAAGGGCTGGTGAAGGACGCCGTGGATTTTGGTCAGTGCGGGTCTGACGGTCCCTCCCGCCCTGCCCTGGGTGGGAGGACTCATTTGATGATTTTACCACGATAAAAAAAAAATAAAAAAAAAAAAAAAAGCCCATTATAATCCAGTGCCGAAGAGAATTACGCGGCTTAGAATATTGGGAATTAATTCGGTTTAGTCCTACTGCATTTCGCAACAATAATCATGAAATATTGATATCGATTTCAATGCAATGAACTCATTCGGAGAGAGTTATATCTCATTGAGCCAACAATTTATTGGAAAGACGATGAAGCATTGATTATGGTTAAACTTTACTAAAATTATCCTAGCTATGGTTAGCAATTACTTATAGAAAGTTCCAATAAATAAAGTCTGAACAAAAGTGACGTGTTACATGGAAGCAATCAAACACTGAATGGACCATGAACTAATCAAGTGGACAAGTTGGATCCAAATTGGTGCACTGACGAAGAAATTTCCTATATGCAATTACATTAAGATCAATGCAAATTCTGGAGCGTACGAGAGATCCGTTTATGGGCTTCATTAAGGGAGCATAAAAAACAGTATTGAGCTCGCCTTGGCGTTTAAATAGCAGCGTGTTCAATTAATAAACTTGAGGACTTTTGTTACCGGCCTCTTTGCTCGGATCTGTGACGGATGCTTTCGAAATTCTCTGTAATCCTGTTAAGATTGCCTTCGATTTATTGTGCAATGTACGATTCAGTCTTAATTGAATGAGCATTGCTTAATTTTTCGGAAGTTTTATGTGGCTCAAATTGGATTGAAGTTGAAATGTTTTTCTCTTAATGAGAGGTTTCTTGTCTTTTCACTGTACTTATTGTGATGAAATCAGTTCTTTATAATATTTGAATTTAGTACCTATTGGATTGGGATTTCTCAAAAACCCTAAATACAGTATCAATAGTTTTATTTATGGCTGAACGAAGAACAACTTTTACCAGCGACAGCGAGAAATTCAATATTGGTATTCTTAACTGAATTGGTATCTATTAGAAATCATCAGCGCGGTAATAAAGGGTCCCTAACTGAACATTACGCGGCGGACGGTCGTAAAGTACCTTGCGCGGCCGATAGATGGCGGTAGGCGCGCACAATGGCGCGGGGGCGGGTTGTGCTGCTTCCGATGCGCACGCGCTATTGATTTGCTGCTAAGTGTAGAAGCTCAAATAAATTCATGTTTGTAAGACAGTAGACGTCATGTAGGCTCTTTATCTACAACCTATCAAGTGAAGTACCAGCTTCTTATTCACGTTTTGTGTTTATAGATTTTATATTCTCAGTTTTTCGTCATGCGGATTATAATATCAAAATATATTAAATGGAATCGTGTTTATTTCTTCTTCTTAATTTATAATAATTGCAAGCTTAAATTGATTGCATCTCAGATTTTTGATGGCATTATTATAATCACTGTAGTTGTGAAAAGGAAAGCAACTGTGACTCTGTGAAACCGTAGTTAAATAATTCAATTAATAAGATAGATAATAATGTATAAGGAAGCCGTCCATCATTCGGAAGCCTAATTGACGAAACTCCGTGTGGCCAACGTATCAATCTAATTGCCATTTCCTTTAATTTGGACTTTAATTTCTAAAGAGTATGTACAACGAGTATCAAAGTAGCCGCAATGAGGTCCGATTTCGATAATGTATTTAATTAATAACGAAGAGAGAACCGGCCATTTTCCTGTTCTCAGAAATAACTAGTAGCAACAAGATAAGTTACGAAATAATCATCAGTGTTTAACGTAGAATGCGTAATGCGGAGCGGAAACAAAGTGGCATCGGTAGGCGATTAAATTTATTGTAACACATTATTTAATGTAATAGGTTTTAAAGTTTTTATGTTGTTAATAGTATTTTTTTTATATAAACTGTGAGAGAAACTATTGGACGCGACGATTAAGAATTTATATTCGTAGGTTCATTCGATAATTATTGTAAACGCATCCAGCGTTTACTACTACTGTCACAGCGCAGCTGTCGACCGCTCGGACATTGGGTCAAAAAAAAATCCCTAGGGAGATTTTTTAAAATCAGATTATTTATTCCGCACAGCCAAATGCTTTAAGATATTTGTACAGCTTCAAACATTTTCTTTCTGTATTTGACTCACAATACCTTCGTCTGATCTCATTGTCGTT